>CM042086.1:29130944-30330944 GCA_023512835.1 Taxillus chinensis
CAACCTCGGAAATCACACCAAAACGCCACCAAGGCCAACATTCATATAGGAGGTCACACCTATGAATTTACATATAAATAATATAATAATAACAATAAAACTCGAGAAACCCTCTACATTGGGGCCTAACCCCGAACAGACCAGTGGAGAGAACCCCTACCTTGAAAACGTCCTCCGCCTCTTGCTTCCACGCTAGACGTTGTCTTCCCCACGCACGACGCTCCGGCGGCAAGCCAACGGCTCTCTCCTTCCTTCCTCTCTCTCTCTCTCTCTCTCTGTGACGGGTGAAAAGAACCTAACCCTAGAACAAGGAGTCTCCTCATCCTTATATAGACCTCCCATTATCAAAACGACGTAGTTTTGATTAAGTGAAACCCAGGATCAAAATGACGTAGTTTTGATTACACAAGCTACAACCTTTCCGCGTCCATACACACCAAAATACTCACTTATTCCAACCTGGTCCAAGATAGCCCAGCCCATACCCGTCACAAGAATTTTGTCCGCTTTGGCCGACTAGTCTTGGGCCTCGCCCTCACGGCCTACTCCGCACGGTTTTGTCTTTGGGCCTCGCCCAAAACGCGTCCTGTGAGGTGAGGTATCCGTCCCCTATAAGGCGGACTTTGTTCTCCTCACCAAGCAATGTGGGACTAACACCCACTCATGGATCGTTACAATCCACCCCCCTTAGGAGGCCCACGTCCCCGTGGGACCATGGCACACCGCTCGGGTCTGCTCGATACCATCCGAGATAGCCTAGCCCATACCCGTCACAAGAATTTTGTCCGCTTTGGCCAACCAATCTTGGGCCTCGTCCTCATGGCCTGCTCCGCACGGTTTTGTCTTTGGGCCTCGCCCAAAACGCGTCCTTTATGAGGTGAGGTATCCGTCCCCTCCTATAAGGCGGACTTTGTTCTCCTCACCAAGCAATGTGGGACTAACACCCACTCATGGATCGTTACATGCTCCTCCTGCACCATAATCATCCACTAGTGCCTGAACGCTTGCCTCTTCATTGCTTCAGGAGTTCAAATTCCCCAAACGTAGCCGCTTCTCTCGACCAAGTTCCTCGACCGTGACTCCTCCTCCATCCTCTTCACCCACGACTGACACCTTCCTCCCATCATACGCGGCGTGTGACCCTTCGATGCGGATGGAAGCGTGCGTAAGGCAATGAAGTCCTATCTTTGCGTCTTCTGTGAGAGAAGATGTCTCTCGACCTGTACCCTTTCTCCCGGATGACATTCGGACCCTTTGTTCGGAGAGAGGACTCTTTACAAGAAGACATTGACAACTTCTCGGAGGCTGCTAAAATGGAGATGAGGCTATTTCCATCTCTATACAAGGATGGGCACTAGATTCATAAAACATGCAAAACTCAATCATCCAAACCCAATATTCATAAACACAAGAAAGCAACAAGGGGGGCTACATTGCTCCCTTGATTATAAGAACTACTCACGCATGATTACAAGCAAAACCATAGCGGTAAAGCTAAACATCTTCTTCTAATCCATGCATGCAACAAGGCTTCAAATCCAGGCTCCAAAATCCGCGACGGCTGCGACGACGGCCGCGATGGCTGCTCTCCTAGGTCAAGGAGCAACCTCCAAGTCGTGAAGCCTCTCTCTCTCTCAAAAACGTGTAGGGGGTCTAGGATACATAGCAGGGGCGTGGAGGGTGTATTTATAGAGGTTGGATGGGCCTTGAGGTGTGTAACCTAGCCCATCTATCAAAACGACATAGTTTTGATAAGTAACACTCGAAACTTTAAAACCTCCATCTTCCATCTACAATTTGGACATGGGCCTTCAGAAACAATTGATCAGCATGAAAAAACGATAAGATCGGTCCAAAAATATCTCTGCACGTCAATTTGCACGTGATATGGTGAATTCACGTGCAGCTCCAAATCAGCTCAAACTTCTCCCCAAGCTTCCTTGCATCCTGTAGAGGCCCGAGAAGCAAAAATAGGCTTGCACGTGAAATGGGTGAATTCACGTGCAGCTCCAAATGCTCTGCAATTTCCGTGGTAGATAGAGGACATCATTCTAAGCAACTTTTTGTTCTTGCACGCTAATTGTTTGAGGCCATCTACTATGTCAAAAGTGAGCTCCAAAATCTGCCAAAACGACTTAAAAACGCATGTATTTGCAAATAGCATCTTCCTAGGGGTTAGAGCAAATATATATGATATATGAAGCAATAAGGCTCTAATCATGCTCTTAAACATCCTAAATAAACACTATAATAATGGCATAAAATGCACATTATCAAATACACCACACTTGAACCATTGCTTGTCCTCAAGCAAAAAACATACAAGCATGCAAAAAATAAAATAAACATGTAGTCAAACGGAAGAAAAATAAAATAACAATCAAAGAGAATCATGGTTCCCTAAGCATGCAACTCCATCATGATGAAATGGGAATTTAAGCATCAAAATGAGTTATAACTTAGTTCATTCATGTCCATATCCCTAGTCCAACAACCATGCAATATCACCACTTAAATTTCAAGATATGAGCAAGCAATCCATGATAAAATAGCACCTAGTTTCCCCTTAAGCTCTTACCAAGGATAAGCAACCTCACTCAAATATAATAACTCTCAAGCCCAATACCTATCAATGAACAATGGATGGAAAACTCTATCTCTACACTCGCCATCACCTATTGATTAAGTACTTGCCAAGCAATCATGAGAGTTCCCTATTGTGCTCATCAAAGAAACACACCTTCTATTCTACTTTATTTGAACTCACACTCTATTCTAAACTCAATAAACTCACACTCTATTCTAATAACTGATAAAACATAACATGAGCCAAAGAATTGAGCTCAAAACTCTCTAAACAAAACACAATTCAGCCCAATGTGGCTTCACAAATAAATAATCACACATAAACATCAAGCCATTGTGGCTTTTATTCGAATCTTTCTTTTTTTTTCTTTTTTTTTTTTTTTTTAGTAATAATCTTACAAGGTTGCATTTTATGCTCTTCCTTGATGGATTATTCACTCTTTTTTTTACTCACATAACACATAAATAAGACTGATTTTTTTTTAATGCATACCCCTTGCCATTTTGCTACATAAGGAAAGACAGAATTCATTGATGTCTCACATCCCATTTTCCAATTAAGTGATGGCTTTTCACATTCTATATCACAACCTTTTCCAATAATATCTCAAAATAAAGAAAAGGATGTAAAGACAATCATTGTGACTTAGTAGGTCTTGCATCCTAACTAAACACCAAACATCGAGCACTAATAAGTAATCACATGCTTACTTGACTCCTACCATTAAATAACCAATGTTGAATGCAAGAAGAGTAGCAATTATTACCCATACCCTAAAATGGCACTCAAAGGCTAAAAGAAGTTGTTCTCATTTTTCATTTCTTTTCACTCAACTTTAAGGGTTACTTAGGTCTATCATAGCATTTCATGCTCAGCTAATATTCAAAACTCAGCTCAAAAACATGGTGATATCATTCAAAAGATAAAGACATGATTAAACCAATTCAGAGCACATTTTAACTACTTTAACACCCTTATCACAACATGATACTAATGTGGCATAAAAATTAAATTTTAAGCCAAAATTGCATACTTAATATCCATGCCTCCACAAGCAAATCATTCAAGCAAACAACTCAAACAATCACGCAACTAAAAACAGGTTTTTTTTATAAATAAAACATGCAATCACAACATATAAGACAAGCAAGTGGCTCAAGTCACTCCCCATACATCACACTTAAAATATGCTATGTCCTCATGGCATGAAATAGGGAGTAGGAAAATACTTACTTCTCGGATGGCAAGTTGTAATAGTAGATGACATTGGCCACCATTCGTCGCACCTAAGCCACAAAGTCAACCGACGTCTCGCAGCACTTCCCAAGTTTCCTTCCCTTGCGAATAGCCATCATGTAGTAGCAAGCAAAGATCCCAATCTGAATTGGTCAGCCGTCGAGGGATTTCCATTTCGTTGAGGTGAATAAGAGGGAGCTTATCCTGCAACAATCCTTCTTGTTTCATCGCATCCTTGATTCTTTTTATGAGCCCATGAACAAGCCGTCTCTTCCTTCCGGTGAACCCTTCGCCTTGGCTTGGATCATAAAGCACCGCATGCCCGCACTCAAATACACACGCACCAAGACATAGTGACGATCAATGTGCACAGGGATCAAAACCTCGTGCATACCATGCCAAGGACGGTGCCCTTCATTCTGCCCATTCATACGCTGGCGCCACACACTTCGGTCAATGGTTGCTCATAAAGCCGCACAAGACAAAATAGAGGTATACTAGGACAGTGGGTAATTATGAGGTTGACCTCCACAACAAAACACATAGTCCGCAAAACAAGTCCACCTCATCCGAATATAGATATTCATCGCCTAAAAATCCTTTGAAGGACAAACGAGGTGAAGAGGTCCATGTCCCTTGCAAATCGAGCCCTTAACACCCGAGAATTAATGAAGTCCTCAAATCTCGCTTGACTTTCATGAGATGATAAGGCTGGATTAATGATTAAATAGATAGGAGGGCCAAGAAGGTCTTCAGGTTCAGCAGACATGTATGTACCCTAAGAGACAGGATGTATAACGAGCACAATAGCTGAGAATATGGAGGATCGGTAAAGGCTGGAAGGGTGAATACCCTTCTGCGCTCTTTCTCCTCTTGAGGCTGATAGTAGGATGGCCTAGTTGAAGATTCTGGTTGAGGTGGATCCGCCTAGTCCGGATAAGAAACTTCAGGGGGATGGAGAGGGTTCTTCATCAGATATCTCCCACTATAGGAGAACGTTTTGATGCTTTCCACTTGCTCAAGGCCTTCCAGGATTTTGCCTGGGAGGCCTTTGACTACTTTGTTGTCCTTCCTCGGTGCTTCCACCTCGCCTGGGTTCGGCATTTGCCTCCTAAGTTCGCTTGTGTTTCTTGCCTCCAAGCTTGAAGAAATGCAGCGGGAGGAGCTTCAGGGCCTCCCATGCTCTAAGAGATGCATGAGCGGCTACATCTGGGGCCTCCCATGCTCTAGTTCTAGGTTGTGAAGTAGCTTGTTGGTCTCCGGAGATGAGGGCCATTAATTCTTCAAATTGGGCACTAGTGATGTGCCCATTAGTGATCGCCAATTGATGACCTCCACTTCGCTCACCACCTGCCCACTAATGCCTTGAAAGAAATTAAAAATATCTTCTTTGTGTACATTGAACCGCATGTACATGGCGGTGAGTCTCGTATAGAGTCCGCTTCTGTGTTCCACATGAAGAGAGGTCTCCCTTGCAAAGTCGGTGGATCGCTCCACATGAACATTGTGCTTGCAGTGTGAAGGAGGAGGAACATTGGTTGCCCAATGACCTTTGGTACGATCCCCAAACCTCCTTCAGCATGCAATACTCGTAACACCTAGTGAGAAGGGAAAGTGATGCTATCCATGGAGGAAAAATGCAAAGCAGGCATGCTTTGAAATATCAAACACAAAAATCGCCATTTATCCGCTTTGATGAGTTTTTCTTCCACCATTTAAAAATGGTAGTGGCCCAATCCACATTTAGCATATGATCAATGCTATACATCAACTCCAGTGTGGCTTAGGCACACTATCTATCCCATTGGCCTGAATCAATAAGCGTTTCCCTACCGGGTATGCTAGGCATCTAAATTTTCCAACAAAACCATTCTTGGTATACTGTCTTCGACTTTGAAATTTTCTAGCATAGTCGTACATGCACAAATTCTCCTAGGCTTAGGCGAGGAAAGCTATCATTGGGTGCATGGAGCTTAAAGCAATGTCTAATAATTTCGGGGTAATTCGACATAAACCCTTGCACAACCCCTATCGGTTCATCCTCACTCACAGAGACAGGATACATAAAATTCTTGTAGGGCAGAATAGGAAATAGCTAAGTGGCCAGATACTAACCTTTGTAATCCCGTATTTTGAATTTTAAGAGCCACCTCTCTAGCCCGGCCCAGCTCGAAGCCTCCAAAGCCTCGCATATCAAGAGCATGCCCCAAGAGTATCTCCTCTTTGGGTTGTTATCAGCACTAGGTGAGTGCACCTCCTCCTGGCCGTCCTCCTTGTGCACCATCTTTGGAATGAGAATAAAGAGCAAAGAAGCCCGAAGAGCAAGAGAGCAAAAGAGTAGAGTTTCTCTAATACTCGGATCCGGAGTGATTTTGGTGTGGAAGCCTTTGAAGATGGCCTCTCTTTATATAGCGTGCAGAAGGAAAGATGCTCCAATTGGCGTGATGCACGTGCCCCTAAATTTTCAGAGTGTTCTGACCAAAATAGCCCTTGCACGTGAATTGGTTGAATTGGCGTGCAGGTCAGAATCGTCCCAAACTTTGGTGGTGGGTCCCCCTTGAGCTGGCAAGCAATAGTCCCTTCTGCTTGTGAATTGTTTGAAGCTTCTAGGAGGGCTAAACTCGGTATTTTGCATTTTTGAGCCACCATGTGACGGCTAGCAATTCGCGTGCAAGAGTAAACGTGATTCACATGGTCTTCATCTACCATTCCAAAAAAAGTTACAACTCAAAAGGAGGTGCACGTGAATTGGGCAATTCACGTGCAAATTCACGTTCAGGCCCAAACCTGGCCCAAATTTCTCCACTTAGTTGCTTGTGCATTATGGACCATCTTTAAGTCTTGCACGTGAATTAGTTGAGCCCATCTTCAAGCACTTTTGGGCTTCACTTGCTCCTTGCTCCTTGACTTTGACTTTAAAAAACAATTCCACAAGTTCAGACCCAATAATTTGCTCAATCCTCCAAATGATTAGTTAAGAAAGAGGCAAAGTCTCCTGCACAATGGTTAGCTTGCAAACAAATTTATTGAATATGATAAATAAAAGAAAGTAACATAAAATAAAACATAGCAATAAACATTGGGTTGCCTCCCAACCAGCGCTTTATTTAAAGTCCGTAGCTAGACTTTGGATTATGATCATGCAATGGTGAAAAGAGGGGGAATCAACTATCTCCCTCGAGTTGAATCAAAGTATGGTTTCGATCTGTTGCCATTCACCCAAAATTTCTTGCCATCTATGACTTGGAGCTCAAAGCTCCCATATGGCTTCTTATCAACTATCACAAAAGGTCCCATCCACTTGGACCTTAATTTTCCAGGACATAGCCTTAACCTTGTGTTAAATAAGAGAACTTTCTGCCCCAACGTTAAAGGTTCATTGGTTAATTGCCTATCATGCCATTTCTTGGTTCTTTCTTTATAAATTTTAGTACTTTCATAGGCATCCATCCCGAACTCATCTAACTCAATTAATTGAGTCATCCTAACCTCCTTGGTCTCTTGTGGGTTAAAATTTAACTTCTTCAAGGCCCAATGAGCCTTGGTTTCTAGTTCCACAGGCAAGTGACATGCCTTACCATATAGAATACGGTAAGGTGACATCCCAATGGGAGTTTTGTAAGCTGTCCTATATGCCCATAAGGCTTCGTCAAGCCTTTGAGACCAATCATTCCTATTGGCTCCAACAGTTTTCTCTAAAATGGCCTTAATCTCTGTTGGACACTTCGCTTGTCCATTAGCTTGTGGGTGGTAAGCTAAAGACTTCGTATGAGTGACACCATACTTGTTCAACAATTTGTCAAACAATTTGTTGCGAAATGACTACCCTCATCATCGATTATAGCCCTTGGTGTCCCAAAACGGCTAAAGATGTTCCTAGTAAGGAAGTGAGTCACAACCCTAGCATCATAAACTCTAGTAGGAATAGCTTCTACCCACTTAGACACATAATCCACAGCAAGCAAAATGTATGAATACCCATCGAGTGGGGAATGGCCCCATGAAGTCAATGGCCGAAATGTCAAAAATTTCAACCGGAAGGATTCCAGGTTAAGGGCATCTCATTTTTTCTAGACAGACCACCTACCCTTTGACATCTATCACACTTTTTGATGTAGACATAGGTGTCTTTCACCATGTGAGGCCAATAAAAGCCACACTGCATGATTTTAGCCACAGTTCTTTGCACCCCAAAGTGGCCCCCATGATGTGATGCATGACAATGATGTATTATGTCATCTACCTCCTCCTCAAGGACACACTTTCTAATGATTTGGTCTGGACACCTCCTATAGAGAATAGGGTCTTCCCAAATGAATTTCTTAAGATCCACTAACAATTTATTTTTCCTGGTGGTAGTCTAACCGCTGGGTATGAACCCAGGTGGCTAAATAATTTGCTATGTCAAGAAACCAGGGAAGATGATGCACCTCAAACAACTTCTCATCAGGAAAGTCATCTATAATGGGTAGAGACTTAGGTGCATTCTCCACACGGGAGAGGTGATCAGCCACAGAATTTAGGGCTCCCTTTGTGTCTCTAATTTCAAGGTCAAATTCTGTAAGAGGAGAACCCACCTAATCAAGCATGGCTTAGCTTCTTTTTTAGCAAACAAATATTTCAATGCAGCATGATCAAGTATAAACAATGACTTTAGACCCCAAAAGGTAGGGTCTAAACTTGTTGCGACCATAAACCACGGCTAGCAATTCTTTCTCGGTGGTGGTATAGTTCTGTTGAGCATCATCTAAGGTCTTACTAGCATAGTAAATGACCCTAAACACCTTTTCTCGCCTTTGCCCTAAGACTACCCCCACAGGATAATCACTCGCATCACACATTAGCTCAAAAGGTGAACCCGATCGGGTGTGACTATAACAGTGCGATGACTAACTTACCCTTGAGGATGTTGAAAGCTTCTAAGCAATCTGCATTAAACTCAAAGCTTGTATCTTTTTCTAACAACATACTCATGGGTTTTGCAATTTTTGAGAAGTCCTTAATGAGTCTCCTATAAAACCCAAAGATGGCCAAGGAAACTTCTCACTCCTTTTTCATTGGTTGGAGGTGGCGAGTCTCAATAGTAGAGATTTTTGCCTTGTCTACCTCCAAACCATGTGCAGACACCTTGTGCCCTGAACTATCCCCTCGTTACCATGAAATGGCATTTCTCCCAATTTAGGACTAGTTCCTTCTCCTCACATCTCTCTAAGACCACATCTAGATTTTTCAAAACCTTGTTGGTAGGAGGAACCAAACACCGAGAAGTCATCCATGAAGACCTCCATGATCTCCTCAACCAAACCCCTGAAAAATGGCCATCATACACCTTTGGAAGGTGGTAGGGCATTACAAAGCCCAAATGGCATTCTCCTAAATGCAAAAAGTGCCAAAAGGGCACGTGAAGGTGGTCTTTTCTTGGTCCTCGGGCTTAACCATGATTTGATTATACCCGGAATAGCCATCTAAAAAGGAGTAGTGACTATAGCCAACTAACCTATCCAACATTTGGTCAATGAAAGGAAGAGGAAAATGATCCTTCCTAGTAGCCTTGTTCAGCTTTCTATAGTCAACACACACTCTCCATCCCGTCACAGTGCGAGATGGGATCAATTCATTTTTCTCATTCTTAATCACGGTCATGCCCCCTTTCTTGGGCACAACATGCAATGAACTCACCCACTCACTATCCGAAATAGCATAAATTATACTCACATTTTTCCATTTTAAAATTTCTTTTCTAACAACTTCTTTCATGGCAGGTTTAATCTTCTTTGTCTTTCAATAGTGGGTTTAAAATCATCATTCATCAAAATTTTATGCATGCAAATCCCTGGACTAATACCCCTAATGTCTTCAATGTTTCATCCTAGGGCCTTTTTGTGTTTCCTAAGGACTTCTAGCAATTGCGTACACTCCACATCATTCAAATTAGAAGCTACAATGACAGGGAATTGATTTGTAGAGTCTAGAAATTTGTACCTTAGGTGTCCAGGCAGCTCCTTCGATTCTGGAGCCGGAGGTACGTCATCTTCTTTCTCCTCCTCGGCTTGCTCCCAGAGAGTTTGTAGTTTGCTCATCTTCCTCAGGCTGTCAAGTACATCTCTTCATCTTGTTGAGCTTCTATAAGTGAAGGGCTCCATTATTGGTGGTGGTAATTTCTTTCGCCAAGTAGCCTTCCACCAATTCCTCAAGGTCTTCAACCCAAAGGCAGTCCTCCTCCTCTTGACCTTGCAAAGCCTTCCCCATGTGGAAGACTAAAGTCTCCTCATTAATTCTCGAGTTAGCTGCCCTTGAGCAACATCAATAAATGCACAACCCGTTCGAGAAACGGTCTTCCAAGGAGTAGTTGAACTCCTCTATCTTCTTCCATCTCCAAAACTACAAAGTCCGCTGGAAATATGAAGGAGCCCACTTTGACTAACACGTCTTCAATTATCCCTTCAAGCTTTCCAGTAGACCGATCAGCAAACTGCAATGATATGGAAGTGGGCTTCATGCCTTTAAGCCCAAGCGGCTTGTACAAAGCAAAGGAAATCAAATTGATGCTGGCCCCTAAATCACATAAGGCCTGCTGCTGCGGTGCATTGCCAATCACACAAGGGAGATTAAAACTGCCAGGATCTTTATGCTTGATGGGCAAACTCTGTTGAACAACACTGCTCACCTCGTTAGTGACTACCACCGTCTCATGATCCCCATATTTCCTCTTCTTCGTCACAAAATCTTTGATGTACTTTCTGTACCTAGGCATCTGCTCCAAGATTTCCACAAATGGAATGTTAATTTCAAGCTTCTTGAACAAACTCAGAAAGCGCTCATACTCTTCGTCAACCCTCTGATTCCTCAGCCTCTGAGGAAATGGCATAGTAGGCCTGAGCTCTTGCCTCTGTTCTTCAACTATTTTGTCTTGACTCAGCTGCTGGTCCTTTTTTTCTTGCGCTCTTTCTCCAGCTTTATCTGATTTTCCTTGGTCATCAACTTCCACGGGTCTGCTCTGTTCTTCTGGAATTGCCTTCTTCTTAGGCTCTTCAACTTTTTTCAGTGCCTTCCCGCTTCTTAGAGTAATAGCCTTGCAGCTCTCCTTGGGGTTCACCTCAGTATCACTTGGAAAAGATTTAGCCGAGACTCCTTGATTTACATCTGGGCCAAACTCACAAGCACTTTTCTATATTCTTCATTGAAGATTCTATGGTGACTACCCTTTCCTCCAAATTATCCTCTCATTTGGTTGGCTCATCCACATTTCGATATACCCTTCCTCTTTCTTGTTGAGGCGGAGGCGTTTGCCTTTCGAATCCTGGAGGTGGGTGTAAATAATTATCTGTAGCATACGGATTCTACTTCATCCCTAGGGGCACATATTTGTACTGAAATGAGGTATCTCCCCCATGGTTCTGATTTTTCTGAAATGGCTGAGATTACTGCTGGTTCTGGTTGTACCCTTGTTGTTGATGTTGAGGATAAAATTGTTGCTCATTATAAGCCCTTTCCTCCAACATAATTTGCTTCTTGACTCCACTCCAGCCCTGCTCACTCTTTGGTAAAGCTTGTTGTGATCCTTCAACTTTAAGAGCCAATACTTCCATGCCTTTCACTAAAGCTTGAATCGTGCTTGCATATCATTGGAAGAATTATCAACTGAAGCTATCTTCTCCCTTGGCTTTGAAGTACGCACATTAGACCACCGCCAATCAGCTAATGACAGCCTCTCCAAGAGCTCTGCGCTGCGTCGCAGCTCTAGATTCATCAAGCATCCTCCAGAGCTGCATTCACCTTGTCTTGTGAGTGGGACCGAAGAATCGTGTAGAAAGATTCAATTTGAATCCATTGAGGTCTTCCATGATAAGGGCATCTTCTCACTAAGTCTTTGAAACGCTCCCAAGCTTCATGAAGAGTCTCCATCTCATCTTGCCTGAATCTGCTAATCTCCCCTAAGCTGGATCACCTTCGAAGGAGGGAAATACTTTGACATGAACTTGGTGTATCTCCTACCAAGTGTTGATTGAACCTCTGGCAAATCGTTGAACCAGCCAAACGCTCTATCCCTTAAAGAGAAAGGGAAAAGCCTTAGCTTTATTGCCTCCTCCGATACATTATTGATCTTTATGGTGTCGCACATCCTGGTAGAACCTCATCAAATCTTGGTGTGGATCATCCACGGCTGTTCCTCCAAACGCATTGTTGCTCACCATGTTGATCAATGCCAGCTTACTCGAAGCTATTTGCTTGGACTCTTGTCGCCGAATCCCCGGAATAATGGTCCGACATCATTGGCCTCGCATAGTCTAAGAAGGTTCGGGCATAAACCTATTACCCTCTTCTTCTGGATATTGGCCATTGTAATTGGCCCCTCCTTGCGGTGCACCACCATCAGGCCTTAAATCTGCCATCAATTCACCAACCGAATGCTCTAAGCCTTGCGGTGCTTCTTGACCTCACGTCTTGCTTTCCCTAGCCGCTTTCTACGCCGAGCTCTGAACAATCTTTCAGGTTCCTGATTAAATGGTATAAACTCCTGTCTTGGCATGCACAACTAGGAATTCCTCCAACACTTGGTGTATGTTCCTATAAAACAACAAGAACACACCTAGCAGCTCCGAACAAAAGAAAATAAATAAATAAAAACTCAAAGAAAAATAACAGAAAATAAAAGACAAAATAAAGCACCAAGATTAGAATTCAAACAATTTCACTCAATGTTGATTTCTAAAGCTACTCAACCATTGAATCCCGGCAACGGCGCCAATTTAATAACGGGTATTTCGTGAATGAAACCCAAGTGAGGGTTAAGCTACTGTCGTTTAAATCCCTTCTCAAAATATTAATTCCCTTAAATAATGCTAATTAGAATAGCGACAAGAAAGGGGTCGATCCCACAGAGATTACCAAGTTATCTAGCTTTAACTCAAATCACTAAATTAATTTTGCTTAAAACAATGTCTTGGCAAAAACGAATTCTTTTTATAACTAAAGATCTAATTTTTATGTGGTTTTCTGAATAAACAAAGAAAGCAAATTGAAATTACGATTAAGATTCAAGGATTAAAGGCATCTAGGGTCATAATTTCACCTCCCTATGTTATCTCTACTGGTTCATGGTATTAGGGTTGTCTGATTGAAAACATGCTAAACATAAGCCAAGGACAACAAATGGTCATTGAGGTCCTTTTAAGAGTTGTATGCCAGAATGGTCATCTAAACACACAAACATGCAAAGCCAATAAATCATACTTGCAAAAGGATAATGACCACACCAATTACAAATAAGTTATGAATCTCAATCCGCCCCAGACTAGGGCTAAGAATACCAAGGTGTACATCCAAAGATAGAATTTAAGAACAGATTCATAAAACATGCAAAACTCAATCATCCAAACCCAATATTCATAAACACAGCAAAGCAACAAGGGGGCTACATTGCTCCCCTTGATTATAAGAACTACTCACGCATGATTACAAGCAAAACCATAGCAGTAAAGCTAAACATCTTCTTCTAATCCACACACGCAACAAGGCTTCAAATCCAGGCTCCAAAATCCGTGACGACCGCGACGACGGCCGTGACGGCTGCTCTCCTAGGTCAAGGAGCAACCTCCAAGTCGTGAAGCCTCTCTCTCTCTCTAAAAACGTGTAGGGGGTCTAGGATACATAGCAGGGGGCGTGGAGGGTGTATTTATAGAGGTTGGATGGGCCTTGAGGTGTGTAACCTAGCCCATCTATCAAAACGACGTAGTTTTGATAAGTAACACTCGAAACTTTAAAATCTCTATCTTCCATCCACAATTTGGACATGGGCCTTCAGAAACAATTGATCAGCATGAAAAAACGATAGGATCGGTCCAAAAATATCTCTGCACGTCAATTTGCACGTGATATGGTGAATTCACGTGCAGCTCCAAATCAGCTCAAACTTCTCCCCGAGCTTCCTTGCATCCTGTAGAGGCCTGAGAAGCAAAAATAGGCTTGCACGTGAAATGGGTGAATTCACGTGCAGCTCCAAATGCTCTGCAATTTCTGTGGTAGGTAGAAGACATCATTCTAAGCAACTTTTGTTCTTGCACGCCAATTGTTTGAGGCCATCTACTATGTCAAAAGTGAGCTCCAAAATCTGCCAAAACAGCTTAAAAATGCATGTATTTGCAAATAGCATCTTCCTAGGGGTTAGAGCAAATATATATGATATATGAAGCAATAAGGCTCTAATCATGCTCTTAAACATCCTAAATAAACACTAGAATAACGGCATAAAATGCACATTATCAGGCGTTCAGGTCAGAATCGTCCCAAATTTTGGTGGTGGGTCCCTCATGAGCTGTCAAGCAATAGTCTCTTCTGCACGTGATATTCGTGAAGCTTCTAGGAGGTCCAAAATCGGTATTTTACATTTTTATCCCTTCAGATGACAGCTAGAAATTGGCGTGCAAGAAGTAAAGTGCTTCATGTCATGTTTATCTACTGGCTCAGTAAGTTGCAGAGGCAAAAGAGGTGCACACCCATTGGTCAATTGGCGTGCAATATGGCGTTCAGGCCCAAATGAGCCCAAACTTTTCCGCTGAGTTGCTTTTGCAGTATGGATCAACTTCTATGCTTGCATGCCAATTCATTGGGCTTAAATTCAAGTACTTGTGGGCTTCACTTGTTCCCCGCTCCAGGACTTGTTCCTCAAAATAAATTTAGAAGTCCAAGGCCCAATAATTTTGACTCATCCTACAAATGGTTAGTCAAGAAAGAAACAAAATCTATTGCACCAGGGTTAGCTTGCAAACAAAATTGTTGAATAAAAATAAGTAAAATAAAACAATGGGTTGCCTCCCAACCGGCGCTTTATTTAAAGTCCGTAGCTAGACTTTCAATTAAGATCATGAGGTGGTCAAAGAGAGGGAATCAACAATCTCCCTCTGAGTTAGATCAAAGTATGGTTTCAGTCTATTGCCATTCACCCAAAATTTCTTGCCATCTACAACTTGGAGCTCAAAGCTCCCATATGGCTTCTTATCAACTATCACAAAAGGTCCCATCCACTTTCACCTTAATTTTCCAGGAAATAGCCTTAACCTTGTGTTAAATAAGAGAACTTTCTGCCCCAAGGTTAAAGGTTCATTGGTTAATTGCCTATCATGCCATTTCTTGGTTCTTTCTTTATAAATTTTAGCACTTTCATAGGCATCCATCCTGAACTCATCTAATTCAATTAATTGAGTCATCCTAAGCTCTTTGGCCTCTTGTGGATCAAAATTTAACTTCCTCAAGGCCCAGTGAGCCTTGTGCTCTAATTCCACAGGTAAGTGACAAGCCTTCCCATAAAGAATACGGTAAGGTGACATCCCAATGGGAGTTTTATAGGCTGTCCTATATGCCCATAAGGCTTCATCAATCCTTTGAGAACAGTCTTTCCTATTTGGTCCAACAGCTTTTTCTCTAAAATGGCTTTAATCTCTGTTGGACACCTCTGCTTGTCCATTAGCTTGTGGGTGGTAAGCTAAAGACTTCCTATGAGTTACCCCATATTTGTTCAACAACTTGTCAAACAATTTATTGCAGAAGTGACTACCCTCATCACTAATTATAGCCCTTGGTGTCTCAAATCGGCTAAAGATGTTTCTGGTAAGGAAGTGAGTCACTACTCTAGCATCATTCACTCTGGTTGGTATAACTTCTACCCACTTTGACACATAATCCACAGCCAATAGGATATATGAATACCCATCAGAATTGGGGAATGGCCCCATAAAATCAATGCCCCATATATCAAAAATTTCAACTGGAAGAATTCCAGTTAAAGGCATCTCATTCTTCCTAGACAGACCACCTACCTTTTGACATTTATCACAGGTTTTGATGTAGACATAGGTGTCTTTCACCATGTGAGGCCAATAGAAGCCACACTGCATGATCTTAGCAACAGTTCTCTGCACCCCAAAGTGGCCCCCATAATGTGATAAATGACAATGGTATATTATGTCATCTATCTCCTTCTCAAGGACACACCTTCTAATTATTTGGTCTAGACACCTCCTATAGAGAATAGGGTCTTCCCAAATGTATTTCTTAGCATCCACTACGAACCTCTATCTGATGATAGTCCAATTGCTTGGGTATAAACCCAGTGGCTAAATAGTTTGCTATATCAGCAAACCGTGGAAGCTGGTGCACCTCAAACAACTTCTCATCAGGAAAGTCATCTACAATGGGTAGAGACTTAGGTGCATTCTCCACACGGGAGAGGTGGTCAGCCACAGAATTTAGGTCTCCCTTTGTGTCTCTAATTTCAAGATCAAATTCCTGTAAAAGGAGTACCCACCTAATCAAGCGTGGCTTAGCTTCCTTTTTAGCAAATAAATATTTCAAAGCTGCATGATCAGTATAAACAATTACTTTAGACCCAAAAAGGTACGGTCTAAACTTGTTGCAACCATAAACCAAGACAAGTAACTCTTTTTCAGTGGTGGTGTAGTTCTGTTGAGCATCATCTAAGGTCTTACTAGCATAGTAAATGACCCTAAACACCTTATCACGTCTTGGCCCTAAGACTACTCCCACAGCATAATCACTTGCGTCACACATTAGCTCAAAAGGCTGAGCCCAGTCTGGTGTGACTATAACTGGTGCAGTGACTAACTTACCCTTGAGGATGTTGAAAGCTTCTAAGTAATCTGCATTGAACTCAAAGCTTGTATCCTTCTCTAACAGCCTACTCATGGGTTTTGCAATTTTGGAGAAGTCCTTAATGAATCTCCTATAAAAGCCAGCATGGCCTAGGAAACTTCTCACCCCTTTTTCATTCGTTGGAGGTGGCAAAGTCTCAATAGTGGAGATTTTTGCCTTGTCCGCCTCCAAACCTTGTGAAGACACCTTGTGCCCTAGAACTATCCCCTCAGTTACCATAAAATAGCATTTTTCCCAATTTAGGACTAGTTCCTTCTCCTCACATCTTTCTAAGATCACATCTAAATTTTTCAAACACTGTTGGTAGGAGGAACCAAACACCAAAAAGTCATCCATGAAAACCTCCATGATCTCCTCCACCAGGCCCTGGAAAATGGCCATCATGCACCTTTGAAAGGTGGCAGGTGCATTGCATAGCCCAAATGGCATCCTCCTAAAAGCAAAGGTGCCAAAGGGGCACGTGAAAGTGGTCTTTTCTTGGTCTTCGGGTTTAACCATGATCTGATTATACCCGGAGTATCCATCTAAAAAGCAGTAGTGACTATAGCCTGCTAACCTATCCAACATCTGGTCAATGAAAGGAAGGGGAAAGTGATCCTTTCTTGTGGCATTGTTCAGCATCCTATAGTCAACACACACTCTCCATCCCGTCACAGTCCGAGATGGGATCAATTCATTCTTCTCATTTTTAATCACTGTCATACCCCCTTTCTTGGGCACAACATGCAACGGACTCACCCACTCACTATCTAAAATAGCATAAATTATACCCGCATTTTCCATTTTAGAATTTCTTTTCTTACTAATTCTTTCATGGCAGGGTTTAATCTTCTTTGTCTTTCAATTTGTGGGTTTAAAGTCATCATTCATTAGAATTTTGTGCATACAAATCCCTGGACTTATACCCCTAATGTCTTCAATGTTCCACCCTAGGGCCTTTTTGTGTTTCCTAAGGGTTTCTAGCAATTGAGTGCACTCTATATCATTTAAATTAGCAGCAACTATAACTGGAAATTTATTTGTAGAGTCTAGAAATTCATACCTTAGGTGTCCAGGTAGTTCCTTCACTTCTGGAGCTGGAGGTATGTCCTCTTCCTTCTCCTCCTTTGCTTGCTCCAGAGAATTTGATGTTTGTTCATCCTCCTCAATTGTCAAGTCCACTTCTTCAACTTGTTGAGCTTCTATAAGCTGGAGCACTCCATCATTTGCTGTGGTAATTTCTTTCGCCAAAAAGTCTTCCACCAACTCCTCAAAATCTTCAACCCATAGGCAGTCCTCCTCCTCTTGACCTTGTAAAGCCTTCCCATATGAAAGATGATAACGTGCATTTTATGCCATTATTCTAGTGTTTATTTAGGATGTTTAAGAGCATGATTAGAGCCTTATTGCTTCATATATCATATATATTTGCTCTAACCCCTAGGAAGATGCTAGTTGCAAATACATGCGTTTTTAAGCTATTTTGACAGATTTTGTACCTCACTTTTGACATAGTAGATGGCCTCAAACAATTTGCGTGCAAGAACAAAAGTTTCTTAGAATGATGTCATCTACCTACCACAGAAATTTCAGAGCATTTGGAGCTGAACGTGAATTCACCCATTTCACGTGCAAGCCTATTTTTGCCTCTCAGGCCTCTACAGGATGCAAGGAAGCTTGGGGAGAAGTTTGAGCTGAATTGGAGGTGCACGTGAATTCACCATATCACGTGCAAATTGACGTGCAGAGATATTTTTGGACCGATCCAATCGTTTTTCCATGCTGATCATTTGTTCCTGAAGGCCCAAGTCCAAATTGTGGATGGAAGATAGAGTTTTTAATGTTTCGAGTGTTACTTATCAAAACTACGCCGTTTTGATAAGTGGGCTAGGTTACACACCTCAAAGCCCATCCAAACTCTATAAATACAAGCCTCCACGCCTCGCTAGCCAAGCCTAACCCCCTACACGTTTTAGAGAGAGAGAGAGGCTCCACGACTTGGAGGTGCTCCTTGACCTAGGAGAGCAGCCGTCGCAGCCTGTCGCGCCGCCGCAGCAGCCGTCGCGGATTTTGGAGCCTGGATTTGAAGATTTCTTGTGCGCATGATCAAGAAGAAGATGCTGAGTTTTTCTGCTTTGGTTTTGCTTGTAATCATGTGTGAGTAGTTCTTTTAATCTATGGGAGCAATGTAGCCCCCTTGTTGCTTTGCTGTGTTTATGAATATTGGGTTTTGGATGATTGAAGTTTTGCATGTTTTGTGAATCTGTTCTTAAGTTCTATCTTTGGATGTACACCTTGGTATTCTTAGCCCTAGCCTGGGCGGATTGAGATTCATAACTTATTTGTAATTGGTGTGATCATTATCCTTTTGCAAGTATGATTTATTGGCTTTGCATGTTTGTGTGTTTAGATGACCATTCTGGCATACAACTCTTAAAAGGACCTCAATGACCATTTGTTGTCCTTGGCTTATGTTTAGCATGTTTTCAATCAGACAACCCTAATATCATGAACCAGTAGAGATAACATAGGGAGGTGAAATTGTGACCCTAGATGCTTTTAATCCTTGAATCTTAATCCTAAAATCAGTTTACTTTCTTTGTTTATTCAGAAAACCAAATAAAAATTAGATCTTTAGTTTAAAAAAGAAAACTTTTTGCTAAGACATTTTATAGAACAAGAGTAATTGGGTGATTTGATTTGAGAACTAGAGAACTAGGTTAATCCCCGTGGGTTCGACCCCTTTCTTTGCTGCTATTCTTTTAGTGCAAACTTAGGGAATTTATTATTTTGAAGAGAGATTTAACGACATTAGCTAGCTCTTTTAGAGAGGCTAAAAATCTTGTCAATCAAATTGGCGCCGTTGCCGGGGATTCAACGGTTAACTAGTTTTTAAAATCAACATTTAGTGAAATTGTTTGAATTCTGATCTTGGTGTTTTATTCTGTCTTTTATTTTCTGTTATTTTGTGTTCTTTATTTGTTTATTTTGCATTGTTCGGAGCTGCTGGGTGTGTTCTTGTTGTTTTACAGGAACATACACCAAGTGTTTGAGGTATTGCTAGTTGTGTATGCTATGAAGGGAACTTGTGTCCTTTAATCCTTTAATCCAGAACCTGAACAGGACTCCAATGGATAGACAGTTTGGAAATGAGGAGGAGCTAAACATGGAAGAATGTTTGGAAAGGATGATCCAAGGCAACAAATATTTGTGGGAAAACCAAGGGAGAGATGAGGAGAATTCAATGATGGCAGACCAACATGTTTATGTTCCAGGCCATGCAGCAGATCAATTTTCATATAGTGCTTGGGATTGCACTGTCTATGATTCTCCCATAAGCAGTTATTCATACCAGGAGCCTCCTTGTTATGGTGGGAGTATTAATGGAGATGGTAGAGAAGTATGGCCAACTTGCACCCAACTTGAGGGTGACTACTATCCACAAGAGCCACCACCTGAGGAGTTTAATGGTTTCTTCAATGGATATTCTGAGAATAGATGGGTTGGGCAATATCAAGATGAAACTTACTATGAAGCCCCACTCTATGGCAATTATTGTCCATATCAACAACAAGAGTGGCAGCCCCAAGTTGAAGATGAAGAAACCAGAAGAGAGGCTTTGAATGAAAGGCTAGGAAGTATAGAGACTACCATAAAAAATATGGAGCAATTATTGATGAGTATGGTTCGAAATGCAGATTACGGAGTCTCATCTAACTCCTTTGCTGGTGACACAGAGATAGAGACTGAAGAGAATTGCAAAGCCATCACTCCAACTTCCATGTATCAATCTTTGACATCTGCCTCACAAGAATGGGAGTTTTCTCGCTAATAATGATTCTGAAGATGAAGCTCGCATTCTAGCTGGTCAAACCATTAATGATGCTATATACCAAGAAGTGGATACAAGGGCAATGGTTCATTATGATGAGGTTGTCCCTCCACCACAATTTAATAGCCCATGTGATGTATCCACTTCAACTCTTCCCATGGTTGAAGCTTATGAGGACAATTTTTCCATCCAAGAAGAAGAGGAAGACTTGAATTGTTCGGGGTGTTAGAAGAACATGAGAAACCAATAAACGACAACCCAAGGATGCGGCAACAAATCTTGGATGATGATGCTATAATTCTCATATCTGAAGGCACATCAAACCAAGGTATTCTTTATGAAGACAAGCTACATGAGCCCACCACTACTATGTTTGCTTTGGAATCATCTTCCCTTATACAAGAGAAGGAAGTGCTTGACAAGGGAGGTAACCATGCGTGCATCATGACTACTCCAATTGTGGAGTATACTGAATTTGTTTTACCACCTCGATGGAAAGAGAGGAAGGAGAACCATAAGTTTGTGGAGGTGTCTCCCTATCAACAATTGAATCAGGAGTTCAAGTGGCTCCCACAGCGGTTCATTCATCCGATTGCTATGGTTTATGAGACTAGCGAGGTTTACAATGCCAGGATGAAAGCCTTTCATACATTGGTTGAGCTTAGTATGACAAAGTCTAGCTACAGACTTTAAATAAAGCGCTTGTTGGGAGGCAACCCAATGTTTATTGCTGTGTTTTATTTTATGTTATTTTCTTTTATTTATTTTATTCAATAAATTGTTTGCAAGCTAACCATTGTGCAGGAGACTTTGCTTCTTTCTTAACTAACCATTTGCAGGATGAGCAAATTATTGGGTCAATTCCGCTGTGGGATCTTTGTTTGCTACTACATGATGGCTATTCTGCAAGGGAGAGAAACTTGGGAAGTGCGCGGCGAGACGTTGGTTGACTTTGTGGCTCAAGTCATGAATGGTGGCCAATGTCATCTACTATTACAGCTTGCCAAATCAGGGGTAACTGTTTTTCCTACTCCCTATTTTATGCCATGAGGACATAGCATATTTTAAGTGTGGTGTATAGGGAGTTACTTGAGCCACTTGCTTGTCTTTTATGTTGTGATTGCATGTTTTATTTTAAAAAAAACACTGTTTTTAGTTGCATGATTGTTTGAGTTATTTGCTTGAATGATTTGTTTGTGGAGACATGGATATTAAGTATGCAATTTTGGCTTAAAATTTAATTTTTATGCCACATTAGTATCATGTTGTGATAAGGGTGTTAAAGTAGTTAAAATGTGCTCTGAATTGGTTTAATCATGTCTATATCTCTTGAATGATATCACCATGTTTTTGGAGATGAGTTTTGAATATTAGCTGAGCATGAAATGCTATGATAGACCTAAGTAACCCTTAAAGTTGAGTGAAAAAGAAATGAAAAATGAGAACAGCTTCTTTTTAGCCCTTGAGTGCCATTTAAAGGGTATGGGTAATAGTTTAATTGCTACTCTTCTTGCATTCAACATTGGTTATTTAATGGTAGGAGTCAAGTAAGCATGTGGTTACTTGTTAGTGCTCAGTGTTTGGTGTTTAGTTAGGATGCAAGACCTCTAAGTCACTGTGACTGTCTTTGCATTCTTTTCTTTATTGTTTGATATTATTGGAAAAGGCTGTGATGCACATTGTGGAAAAAGCCCATCACATTTTGAAAAGGAGTTTGCATTAAAAAAAATCAGTCTTATTTATGTGTTATGTGAGTAAAAAAAAAGAGTGAATAATCCATCAAGGGAGAGCATAAAATGCAACCTTGTAAGGTTATTACTTAAAAAAAAACAGAAAAAGAAAAAAAAAGAGAAAGATTCAGAATAAAAGCCACACTGGCCTGATGTTTATGTGTGATTATTTATTTGTGAAGCCACGTTGGCTGAATTGTGTTTTGTTTTAAGAGTGTTGAGCTAAATTCTTTAGCTCATGTTTTGTTTATTCAGTTAGTAGACTAGAGTGTGAGTTTATTGAGTTTAGACTAGAGTGTGAGTTCAAATAAAGTAGAACAGAGAGTGTGTTTTCTTTGATGAGCACAATAGGGAACTCTCATGATTGCTTGGCAAGTACTTAATCAATAGCTGATGGTGAGTGTTGAGATAGAGTTTTCCATCCATTGTTCATTGATAGGTATTGGGCTTGAGAATTATTATATTTGAGTGAGGCTGCTTATCCTTGGTAAGAACTTAAAGGGAAACTAGGTGCTATTTTATCATGGATTGCTTGCTCATATCTGAAATTTAAGTGGAGATATTGCATGGTTGTTGGACTAGGGATATGGACATGAATGAACTGAGTTATGACTCATTTTGATGCTTAAATTCCCATTTCATCATGATAGAGTTGCATGCTTAGGAAACCATGATTCTCCTTGATTGTTATTTTATTTTTCTTCCGTTTGACTGCGTGTTTATTTTATTTTTGCATGCTTGTATGTTTTTGCTTGAGGACAAGCAATGGTTCAAGTGTGGTGTATTTGATAACGTGCATTTTATGCCATTATTCTAGTGTTTATTTAGGATGTTTAAGAGCATGATTAGAGCCTTATTGCTTCATATATCATATATATTTGCTCTAACCCCTAGGAAGATGCTAGTTGCAAATACATGCGTTTTTAAGTCTTTTTTGACAGATTTTGTACCTCACTTTTGACATAGTAGATGGCCTCAAACAATTTGCGTGCAAGAACAAAAGTTTCTTAGAATGATGTCATCTACCTACCACAGAAATTTCAGAGCATTTGGAGCTGAACGTGAATTCACCCATTTCACGTGCAAGCCTATTTTTGCCTCTCAGGCCTCTACAGGATGCAAGGAAGCTTGGGGAGAAGTTTGAGCTGAATTGGAGGTGCACGTGAATTCACCATATCACGTGCAAATTGACGTGCAGAGATATTTTTGGACCGATCCAATCGTTTTTCCATGCTGATCATTTGTTCCTGAAGGCCCAAGTCCAAATTGTGGATGGAAGATAGAGTTTTTAATGTTTGAGTGTTACTTATCAAAACTACGCCGTTTTGATAAGTGGGCTAGGTTACACACCTCAAAGCCCATCCAAACTCTATAAATACAAGCCTCCACGCCTCTGCTAGCCAAGCCTAACCCCCCTACACGTTTTAGAGAGAGAGAGAGAGGCTCCACGACTTGGAGGTGCTCCTTGACCTAGGAGAGCAGCCGTCGCAGCCGTCGCTGCCGTCGCAGCAGCCGTCGCGGATTTTGGAGCCTGGATTTGAAGATTTGCTGTGCGCATGATCAAGAAGAAGATGCTGAGTTTTTCTGCTTTGGTTTTGCTTGTAATCATGCGTGAGTAGTTCTTTTAATCTATGGGAGCAATGTAGCCCCCTTGTTGCTTTGCTGTGTTTATGAATATTGGGTTTTGGATGATTGAAGTTTTGCATGTTTTGTGAATCTGTTCTTAAGTTCTATCTTTGGATGTACACCTTGGTATTCTTAGCCCTAGCCTGGGGCGGATTGAGATTCATAACTTATTTGTAATTGGTGTGATCATTATCCTTTTGCAAGTATGATTTATTGGCTTTGCATGTTTGTGTATTTAGATGACCATTCTGGCATACAACTCTTAAAAGGACCTCAATGACTATTTGTTGTCCTCGGCTTATGTTTAGCATGTTTTCAATCAGACAACCCTAATATCATGAACCAGTAGAGATAACATAGGGAGGTGAAATTGTGACCCTAGATGCTTTTAATCCTTGAATCTTAATCCTAAAATCAGTTTACTTTCTTTGTTTATTCAGAAAACCAAATAAAAATTAGATCTTTAGTTTAAAAAAGAAAACTTTTTGCTAAGACATTTTATAGAACAAGAGTAATTGGGTGATTTGATTTGAGAACTAGAGAACTAGGTTAATCCCTGTGGGTTCGACCCCTTTCTTGCTGCTATTCTTTTAGTGCAAACTTAGGGAATTTATTATTTTGAAGAGAGATTTAACGACATTAGCTAGCTCTTTTAGAGAGGCTAAAAATCTTGTCTGTCAAAAGACTAAGGTCTCTTCATTAATTCTCAGAGTCAATTGCCCTTGAGCCACATCTATCAGTGCACACCCTGTTCTGAGAAACGGTCTTCCAAGGAGAAGTTGAACTCCTCTATCTTCTTCCATTTCCAAAACTACAAGTCTGCTGGAAAAATGAAGGAGCCCACCTTAACTAGCACATATTCAATGATTCCTTCCGGTCTTCCAGTGGACCGGTCTCGCAACCGCAATGAGATGGAAGTTGGCTTCATTCCTGTGAGCCCAAGCTGCTTGTATAGAGAAAAGGAGATCAAGTTGATACTAGCCCCTAAATCACAAAGGGCCTACTGCTGCGGCGCATTTCCAATCACACAAGGAAGGTTAAAACTGCCCGGGTCTTTATGCTTAATGGGCAAATTCCTTTGGACAACACTGCTTACCTCGTTTGTGACAGCTACCGTCTCATGGTCCCCATACCTTCTCTTCTTCTTCACAAAATCTTTTATGTACTTTCTATAGCTGGGCATCTGCTCCAAAACTTCCACAAATGGGATATTAATTTCAAGCCGCTTGAATAAACTCAAGAAGCGCTCATACTCTTCCTCAACCCTTTGATTTCTTAACTGCTGAGGAAATGGCATGGTAGGCCTTAGCTCTTTCAGCCCTTGTTCTTCAGATGGTCTGCCTTTAGTCAACTGTTGGTCCTTCTTTTCTTGCACCTTTTCTTCTTCTTTATCAAATTTTCCTTGGTCATCAGCTTCCAAGGGTCTGCTTTGTTCTTCTGATATGGCCCTCTTCTTAGGCTCTTCAGTTTCCTTCAATGCTTTTCCACTCCTTAAAGTGATAGCCTTGCAACTCTCCTTGGGGTTCACTTCAGTGTCACTTGGAAAAGATTTAGCTGAAACTCCTTGATTTGCATTCTGTGCCATACTTACGAGCAGCTTTTCCATATTCTTCATTGAAGATTCCATGCTGCCTACCCTTTCCTCCAAGTCACCCATCTTTCTTTTAGTTGTCTCATTCTCATTCAGATATGTTCTTCCTCTTTCTTGTTGAGGCTGAGGCTATTGCTGCTCAAATCCTGGAGGTGGATGTAAATAATTATCAGTAGCATATGGATTTTGTTTCATCCCTGGGGGCACATATTTATACTGAACTGATGTGTCTCCCCCTCGGTTCTGGTTCTTCTGATATGCCTGAGATTGTTGTTGGTTGTGATTGTACCCTTGTCCTTGTTGTTGAGGATAATATTGCTGCTTCTAGTACAAGCCTTTCCCTCCAACATAATTTGCTTCTTGACTCCACTCCATCCTTTCTCAACTACTGGTGAGGCTTGTTGTGATCCTCCGACTTTAATAGCCAACACTTCCATGCTTTTCACTAAAGCCTGGATCTGGTCTTGCATATCATTGGAAGAATTGTCAACTGAAGCTATTTTCTCCCTTGGCCTTGCAGTCCGTACATTCGACCACTGCCAATCAGCCAAAGACAGCCTCTCTAAGAGTTCAAACGCAAAGCATCAGGCTCTAGATTCATTAAACATCCTCCAAGAATTTGCATTCACCTTATCTTGTGAGTGAGACTGAAGACCAGTGTAGAAAGATTCAATTTGAATCCGTTGGGGTCTTCTATGGTCAGGGCATCTTCTTATCAAATCTTTAAAGCGCTCCCAAGCCTCATGAAGAGTCTCCATCTCATCTTGCCTGAATCTGCTGATTTCCCCTCTGAGCTGGATCACCTTTGAAGGAGGAAAGTATTTAGACATGAATTTAGTCTGCATCTCCTCCCAAGTATTTATTGAACCTGCTGGTAAACTGTTAAACCACCCAAGAGCTCTATCCCTTAAGGAGAAAGGGAAAAGCCTTAGCTTTATTGCCTCCTCCGACAAATTGTTGATCTTTATGGTGTCACACATCTGGTAGAACCTCATCAAATGCTGGTGCGGATCTGATAACGTGCATTTTATGCCGTTATTCTAGTGTTTATTTAGGATGTTTAAGAGCATAATTAGAGCCTTATTGCTTCATATATCATATATTTTTGCTCTAACCCCTAGGAAGATGCTATTTGCAAATACATGCGTTTTTAAAGTTGTTTTGGTAGATTTTGGAGCTCACTTTTGATATAGTAGATGGCCTCAAACAATTGGCGTGTAAGAATAAAAGTTGCTTAGAATGATGTCCTCTACCTACCACGGAAATTTCAGAGCATTTGGAGCTGCACGTGAATTCACCCATTTCACGTGCAAGCATATTTTTGCTTCTCGAGGCCTCAACGGATTCAAGGTAGCTTAGGGAGAAGTTTGAGCTGATTTAGAGCTGCACGTGAATTCACCATATCACGTGCCAATTCACGTGTAGAGATATTTTTGGACCGATCCTATCATTTTTCCATGCTGATCATTTGTTTCTGAAGGCCCATGTCCAAATTGTGGATGGAAGATAGAGCTTTTAAAGTTTGGAGTGTCACTTATCAAAACTACGTCGTTTTGATAGATGGGCTAGGGTACACACCTTAAGGCCCATCCAAACTCTATAAATAAAGGCTCCACGCCCCATGCAACCTATCCTAGACCCCCCTACATGTTTTTGGAGAGAGAGAGAGGCTTCACGATTTGGAGGTTGCTCCTTGACCTAGGAGAGCAACCGTCGCGGATTTTGGAGCCTGGATTTGAAGCCTTGTTGCGCGCGTGGATTAGCTTCTTGCTATGGTTTTGCTTGTAATCATGCGTGAGTAGTTCTTATAATCTAGGGGGAGCAATGTAGCCCCCTTGTTGCTTTGTTGTGTTTATGAATATTGGGTTTGGATGATTGAGTTTTGCATGTTTTATGAATTTGTTCTTAATTTCTATCTTTGGATGTACACCTTGGTATTCTTAGCCCTAGTTTGGGGCGGATTGAGATTCATAACTTATTTGTAATTGGTTTGATCATTATCCTTTTGCAAGTATGATTTATTGGCTTTGCATGTTTGTGTGTTTAGATGACCATTCCGGCATACAACTCTTAAAAGGACCTCAATGACCATTTGTTGTCCTTGGCTTATGTTTAGCATGTTTTCAATCAGACAACCCTAATACCATGAACCAGTAGAGATAACATAGGGAGGTGAAATTGTGACCCTAGATGCCTTTAATCCTTGAATCTTAATCCTAAAATCAATTTGCTTTCTTTGTTTATTCAGAAAACCAAATAAAAATTAGATCTTTAGTTATAAAAAGAATTCGTTTTTGCCAAGACATTGTTTTAAGCAAGATTAATTTCGTGATTTGAGTTAAAGCTAGATAACTTGGTAATCTTGTAGGATTGACCCCTTTCTTGTCGCTATTCTATTTAGCATTAGTTAAGGAAATTAATGTTTTGAGAAGGGATTTAAATGATAGTAGCTTAACCCTCACTTGGGTTTCGCTCACGAAATACCCGTTCGTCAGGATCATCTATTGCTGTTCCTCCAAAAGCGCTGTTGCTCACCATATTAATTAATGCCGGCTTCAGCTCAAAACTATTTGCTTGAACTCTTGTTTGCCTAATCCCAGAGTAATGGTCTGACATCATCGGTCTCGCGTAGTCTAAGAAGGTTCTGGGCATAATCCTATTACCCTCTTCTTCTGGATATTGGCCATTGTAATTGGCCCCTCCTTGCGGTGCACCACCATCAGGCCTTAAATCTGCCATCAATTCACCTACTGAATGCTCTAAGCCTTGAAGTGCTTCTTGACCTCTCGTCTTTGCTTCCCTAGCTCTCTCCGCAACGAGCTCTGAACAATCTTTTAGGTTCCCGATTAAATGGTATAAACTCCTCTCTTTGCATGCTGACAGACAGATTTTTAGCCTCTCTAAAAGAGCTAGCTAATGTCGTTAAATCTCTCTTCAAGATAATAAATTCCCTAAGTTTGCACTAAAAGAATAGCAGCAAGCAAGGGGTCGAACCCACAGGGATTAGCCTAGTTTTATAGTTCTTAAATCAAAACACCCAATTACTCTTGCCCTATAAAATGTTTTGGCAAAAAGTTTTCTTTTCTAACTAAAGATCTAATTTTTATTTGGTTTTCTGAATAAACAAAGAAAGCAAATTGATTTTAGGATTAAGATTCAAGGATTAAAGGCATCTAGGGTCACAACTTCACCTCCATACGCTGTTTCTACTGATTTTAAGGTTCTTGAGATTATTTAATTGATAACATGCTATAACTAAGCCAAGGTACTGCAATTGGTCATTGCCAGCCCTTCTAAGTGCTGTCTGCCTGAATGGTCATGATGACATCAACATGCAAAGCCTAATTATCATACCCATGACAGGATACTGGTCACACAATCACAAATAAGTTATGAATTAAAGATCAGCCTCAGACTAAGGCTAAGAAAACCGAGGTGTACAGCCCAGATATTAAAAGATATGAACAGATCCATAAAACATGCAATCTCAATTAAACAAACTCAAAATTCAATCAATCAGTTTGACAACTACATTGCTCCCCTAGATAAAGGAAACTACTCACACATGATTACAAGCAAACACAAAGCAAAAAAGCTCAACATCTTCTTCTTATCCATGTGCACAGCAAAGCTTCAACTCAAGTTTCCAGAATCTGCAACGGCTGCCCTCCTAGGTCAGGAACAACCTCCAAAACGTCTCTCTCTCTTTAAAAACGTGTAGAATGTGTTTCTCTCCTCCTTTGGACGTGTAGAGCCTCTATTTATAGAGAATGGATGGGCCTTGATGTATGTTATAAAGTGTACCCTAGCCCATCTATGAAAACGACGTAGTTTTGATAAATGACACTACAAACTTTAAAATTTCTCAATCCAAGCACAATATGGACAAGGACCTTTAGGAAAGAATGATCAGCATAGAAAAACGACCGGATCGATGCAAAAATATGGCTGCACGTCAATTTGAACGTCATATGCCCAATTGCATGCGACTCCAAATTAGCCGAAATTCTTCCCCAAGCTTCCTTGCATCTTATAGAGGGCAGATAAGCAAACATATGCTTGCGCACCATTTCAGTCCAATTGGCGTTCACGTCCAATTGCTCTAAAACTTCAGGGAGATAGCGGATATCATGCTAAGAAATGTTTGTTCCGCACACTAATTGGTTTGAGGCCATATACTTGGTCCAAAGTGATCTCCAAAACCTACCAAAACAGCTTAAAAACGCATGTATCTGCAAATAGCATCTCCCTAGGGGTTAGAGCAGATATATGTGAAATATAATACAATAAGGCTCTAATCATGCTCTTAAACACCCTACATAAACACTAGAATAACGGCATAAAATGCATATTATCAAATACACCACACTTGAACCATTGCTTGTCCTCAAGCAAAAAAAACATACAAGTATGCAAAAATAAAATAAACACTCAGTGAAACGAAAGAAAAATAAAATATCAATCAAGGAGATTCATGGTTTCCCAAGCATGCAACTCTATCATGATGAAATGGGCATTTTAAGCAACCGAAATGAGTCATAGCTTAATTCATTCATGTCCATATCCCTAAGTCCAACAACCATGCAAATTCCTTACTGAAAATTCAGATATCAGTAAGCAGTCCATGCTAACACAGCACCTAGTTTCCCTTTAAGTTCTCACAAAGGATAAAGCTGCCTCACTCAAATATAACTTTTCTATTTCTCTTTAATCTCAAGCCCCATACCTATCAATTAACAAAGGATGGTAAACTCTATCTCTACATCCGCCATCAGCTATTTATTAAGTACTTGCCAAGCAATCATGAGAGTTCCCTATTGTGCTCATCAAAGAAAACACACTCTCTATTCTACTTTATTTGAACTCAACGCTAGTCTAAACTTAATAAACTCACACTCTATTCTAATAACTGATAGAACAAAACCATGAGCTAAAGAATTGAGCTCAACACTCTCAAATAAACAAAACTCAGCTAATGTGGCTACAAATCTAAACAAATCTCTTTTTTCTTTTTTTTTCTTTTTTTTTTCATAACCTTACAAGGTTGCATTTTATGTTCTCCCTTGATGGATTATTCACTCTTTTTTTTTACTCACATAACACATAAATAAGACTGATTTTTCTAATGCATACCCCTTGCCATTTTGCTATATAAGGAGAGACAAAAATTCATTGATGTCTCATATCCCATTTTCCAATTAAGTGATGGCTCTTTCACATTCTATATCACAGCCTTTTATATTTACAACACAACAAACAAAAATTAGGATACATAGGAAGTCAAAGTGGCTTAAAGGCCTTGCTACCTATCTATACACCAAACACTGAGCACTAATAAGTAATCACATGCTTACTTAACTCCTACCATTAAATAACTAATGTTAAGTGCAGAGAGGAGTATCAAATCAAACTATTACCCATAAACCATAAATGTCACTCAAGGGCTCAAAAGAAGCTTTTCTCATGTTTTCTTTTTATTTTTGTCACTCAACTTTAAGGGTCACTAAAGTCTATCTTAGCATGTTATGCTTACCTAATATTCAAACTTCAGCTCCAAAAACATGGTGATATCATTCAAAAGATAAAGACATGATTAAACCAAATCAGAGCACATTTTAACTACTTTAACACCCTTCTCACAACATGATACTAATGTGGCACAAAAAGTAAAATTTGTAGGCCAAAATTGCATACTTAATATCCATGTCTCTACATGCAAATCACTCACAGGCAACTCAAACAATCATGCAAATTGTTTTATTTTATTTTATTTTTTGTACATGCAATCACATAACATAAAAGACAAGCAAGTGGCTAAAGTCACTCCCCAATACACCACACTTAAAATATGCTATGTCCTCATGGCATGAAATAGGGAGTAGGAAAATACTTACCTCTCGGTTGGCAAGTAAGCGTAATAGTAGATAACATTGGCCACCATTCGACGTGCACGAGTAACAAAATCGGCTGAGGTTTCTCTGAGTATCTCCCAGCCTTTCCCTCATTTGTAGAATAGCCATCATATAGTAGCAAACAAAAATCCCACAACTGAATTGGTCAGGCTGATGAGGGATTTCCATTTCGTTGAGGTGAATAAGAGGGAGCTTGTCCTGCAACAATCCTTCTTTTTTCATCGCATCCTTGATTCTTTTTATGAGCCCATGAACAAGCCGTCTCTTTCTTCTGGTGAACCCTTCGCCTTGGCTTGGATCATAAAGCACCGCATGCCCTGCACTCAAATCCACACGCACCAAGACATAGTGACGATCAATGTGCACAGGGATCAGCACCTCGTGCATACCATGCCAAGGACGGTGCCCTTCATTCTGACCATTTATACGTTAGCGCCACACACTTTCAGTCAAAGGTTGCTCATAAAGCTCGCACAGCATAATAGAGGTATATTGGGACAGTGGGTAATTATGAGGCTCAGCCTCCACTACAAAACGCATAGTCCTACAAAATAAGTCCACCTCATCTGAGTATAGATATTCATCGCCTAAAATCTGTTGAAGGACAAACGAGGTAAAGAGGTCCATATCCCTTGTAAAGCGAGCTCTTAACACCTGTGAATTAATGAAGTCCTCAAATGCTGCTTGACTCTTAGCAGATGATAGGGCTGGATCTATGGTCAAATGTATAGGCTCTCCGAGCAGGTCTTGAGGTGCAGCAGGAATGTATGTCCCCCATGAGACAGGAAGCACCATAGGCATCATAGCCTGAGAATAGTTAGGATCCATAAAGGGCTGAAAAGGTGAATGCCCTGCTTTTGGCTCTGTCTCCTCTGGATAATAAGTTTGCTCTGCTGAAGTTTCTGGTTGTAGTGGATCTAGGCATGAGAAGAGTCTTCATGAACTGAAGGTAAGTCTTCTTCAGATATCTCCACTACAAGAGAGTGTTTGGATGCTTTCTTCTTGCTCAAGGCCTTCCAAATTTTTCCTAGGAGGCCCTTGACTTCCTTGTTGTTCTTCCTTAATACGTCAACTTCACGTTGGGTTCTAGCATTTGCCTCCCTGAGCTCTTGTGTTTCTTTTCTCCATGCTTCAGTAGATGCTGTAGCAGGAGCTTCAGGGGCTTCCCATGCTCTGGCTGACGGTCTAGAAGTAGCGTGCTGGTCTTGAGAGACAAGTACCATTAAGTCTTCAAACTGAGCACTCTGAATATGTCCATTTGTAAATGCCCAATTGATAACTTCTACCTCACTTACCACCTGGCCACTGATACCTTGAAAGAAGTTAAACACATCTTCCTTGTGCACATTATACTGCATATATATGGCAGTAAGCCTGAATAGGGTTTGTTTCCTTTCATCCAATGGAGTGGAGGTATCTCGTGCAGCAAACTCAGTAGGCCGCTCCATATGAACGCTATGTCGTGAAGGCTGTGGTTCAGCCCGGCGAAGATTTCCCCAATTGCCTCTAGAGCTTACCTCTTAGCCTCCTTCTGGTGGCAATACTCTCAAAATCCATTGAGAGGGGAATGGGGTGCTGTCTAAATGGGCAAAATGCTGAGCATGCTGGCTCTGAAAAATAACACATAACATTCTGCCATATACCCTCTTTGTCATGTTTTTCTTCCACCAATTGAAAATAGCAGCAGCCCAGTCCACATCTAACATATGGTCAATGCTATACATGAATGCAAGATGGGTCATAGGCACACCATCCTTTCCACTGGTTTGCAACAGCAAGCACTTTCCTACCAGATGAGCTAAACATCTAAATTTTCCTACAAAGCCATTTTTAGTAAACTGCCTCCTCCTCTCAGAACGTTTGGCATAATTTAAGGCAGTACCATACTCCCCTAAGGTCAGGTGAGGGAGGTGGTCAGTAGGTACAGGAAGGTTAAAGGTCTTCCTAATTGTCTCAGGTGTGATACGAATATACACCCCCTGCACCTGCCCTAGAATCACATCCTCCTCCTCATTTAAGTAAATGGAATGATAAAACTCATGCACAAACAGGATAATAAACGGCACATCCTGGTTGAAACTAACCTCACTAACCCAAGATTTTGAAGCTTTAAGGCCACCTCACTTGACCATCCCAGGTCCGATTCGTCCAAGGCACTTAGATCCAAAGCATGCCCCAGGAACATCTCCCCATCCTCACTGCTGGAAGAACTGGATGAATGAACTTCTTCCTTCCCTGATCTCCTTGTGCGCACCATCTTGCTTCAGGAATTTAGAGAAAAGAAAGATAGAATTTGGCTAGAGCAGCAAGAACCAGAGCTTCACAAATTGCAAATCTAGAAATGAGTTTTTGGTGTGAATGACCTAGCTCCCGGCCTCTTTATTTATAGCGTGCAGAAGAAGAAGTGTCCCAATTTGGATCATACACATGACCTCCAATTTTCAGGGCGTTTGGACCATTTTAACCCTTGCACGTCATATGGGTGAATTGGCGTTCAGGTCAGAATCGTCCCAAATTTTGGTTGTGGGTCCCTCATGAGCTGTAAAGCAATAGTCTCTTCTGCACGTGATATTATTGAAGCTTCTAGGAGGTCCCAAATTGGTATTTTGCCTTTTTATCCCTTCAGATGACAGCTAGCAATTGGCGTGCAAGAAGTAAAGTGCTTCATGTGATGTTTATCCACTGGCCCAGAAATTTTCAGAAGCAAAAGAGGTGCACGCCAATTGGTCAATTGGCGTTCAATATGGCGTGCAGGCCCAAATTAGCCCAAACTTTTCCTCTAAGTTGCTTTTGCAGTATGGATCAACCTTTATGCTTGCATGCCAATTCTTTGGGCTTAAATTCAAGTACTTGTGGCTTCACTTATTCCTTGCTCCAGGACTTGTTCCTTAAGATAAATTAAAAAGTCCAAGGCCCAATAATTTTGGATCATCATGCAAATGGTTAGTCAAGAAAGAAAGAAAATCTACCGCACCAGGGTTAGCTTGCAAACAAAATTGTTGAATAAAAATAAATAAAATAAAACGTTGGGTTGCCTCCCAACCAGCGCTTTATTTAAAGTCTGTAGCTAGACTTTCAATTAAGATCATGAGGTGGTGAAAGAGAGGGAATCAACAATCTCCCTCTGAGTTGGATCAAAGTATGGTTTCAGTCTGTTGCCATTCACCCAAAATTTCTTGCAATCTACAGCTTGGAGCTCAAAGCTCCCATATGGCTTCTTATCAACTATCAAAAAAGGTCCCATCCACTTTGACCTTAATTTTCCGGGAAATAGCCTTAACCTTGTGTTAAATAAGAGAACTTTCTGCCCCAAGGTTAAAGGTTCATTGGTTAATTGCCTATCATGCCATTTCTTGGTTCTTTCTTTATAAATTTTAGCACTTTCATAGGCATCCATCCCGAACTCATCTAATTCAATTAATTGAGTCATCCTAAGCTCCTTGGCCTCTTGTGGATCAAAATTTAACTTCCTCAAAGCCCAGTGAGCCTTGTGCTCTAATTCCACAGGTAAGTGACAAGCCTTCCCATAAAGAATACGGTAAGGTGACATCCCAATGGGAGTTTTATAGGCTGTCCTATATGCCCATAAGGCTTCATCAAGCCTTTGAGACCAGTGTTTCCTATTTGCTCCAACAGTTTTCTCTAAAATGGCTTTAATCTCTCTTTTGGACACCTCTGCTTGTCCATTAGCTTGTGGGTGGTAAGCTAAAGACTTCCTATGAGTTACCCCATATTTGTTCAACAACTTATCAAACAGTTTATCGCAGAAGTGACTACCTTCATCACTAATTATAGCCCTTGGTGTCCCAAATCGGCTAAAGATCTTTCCTGGTAAGGAAGTGAGTCACTACTCTAGCATCATTCATTCTGGTTGGTATAGCTTCTACGCACTTTGACACATAATCCACAGCCAATAGGATATATGAATACCCATCAGAATTGGGGAATGGCACCATAAAATCATTGCCCCATATATCAAAAATTTCAACTGGAAGAATTCCAGTTAAAGGCATCTCATTCTTCTTAGACAAACCACCTACCCTTTGACATCTATCACAGGTTTTGATGTAGACATAGGTGTCTTTCACCATGTGAGGCGAATAGAAGCCACATTGCATGATCTTAGCAACAGTTCTCTGCACCCCAAAGTGGCCCCCATAATGTGATGAATGACAGTGGTATATTATGTCATCTATCTCCTCCTCAAGGACACACCTACTAATTATTTGGTTTGGACACCTCCTATAGAGAATAGGGTCTTCCCAAATTTATTTCTTAGCATCCACTACCAACCTCTTTCGCTGATGGTAGTCTAATTGCTTGGGTATAAACCCAGTGGCTAAATAATTTGCTATATCAGCAAACCAAGGAAGCTGGTGCACCTCAAACAACTTCTCATCAGGAAAGTCATCTACAATGGGTAGAGACTTAGGTGCATTCTCCACACGGGAGAGGTGATCAGCCACAGAATTTAGGGCTCCCTTTGTGTCTCTAATTTCAAGATCAAATTCCTGTAAAAGGAGTACCCACCTAATCAAGCGTGGCTTAGCTTCTTTTTTAGAAAATAAATATTTCAAAGCTGTATGATCAGTATAAACAATTACTTTAGACCCAAAAAGGTACGGTCTAAACTTGTTGCAGCCATAAACCACGGACAGCAACTCTTTTTCAGTGGTGGTGTAGTTCTGTTGAGCATCATCTAAGGTCTTACTAGCATAGTAAATGACCCTAAACACCTTGTCACGTCTTTGCCCTAAGACTACCCCCACAGCATAATCACTTGCGTCACACATTAGCTCAAAAGGCTGAGCCCAGTCTGGTGTGACTATAACTGGTGCAGTGACTAACTTACCCTTGAGGATGTTGAAAGCTTCTAAGCATTCTTCATTGAACTCAAAGCTTGTATCCTTCTCTAACAGCCTACTCATGGGTTTTTCAATTTTAGAGAAGTCCTTAATGAATCTCCTATAAAAGCCAGCATGGCCAAGGAAACTTCTCACCCCTTTTTCATTTGTTGGAGGTGGCAAAGTCTCAATAGTGGAGATTTTTGCCTTGTCCACCTCCAAACCTTGTGAAGACACCTTGTGCCCTAGAACTATCCCCTCAGTTACCATAAAATGGCCTTTTTCCCAATTTAGGACTAGTTCCTTCTCCTCACATATTTCTAAGACCACATCTAAATTTTTCAAACACTGTTGGTAGGAGGAACCAAACACTGAAAAGTCATCCATGAAAACCTCCATGATCTCCTCCACCAGGCCCTGGAAAATGGCCATCATGCACCATTGAAAGGTGGCAGGTGCATTGCATAGCCCAAATGGCATCCTCCTAAAAGCAAATGTGCCAATGGGGCACGTGAAAGTGGTCTTTTCTTGGTCTTCGGGTTTAACCATGATCTGATTATACCCGGAGTATCCATCTAAAAAGCGATAGTGACTATAGCCAGCTAACCCATCCAACATCCTGGTCAATGAAAGGAAGGGGAAAGTGATCCTTCCTGGTGGCCTTGTTCAGTTTCCTATAGTCAACACACACTCTCCATCCCGTCACAGTCCGAGATGGGATCAATTTATTCTTCTCATTTTTAATCACTGTCATACCCCCTTTCTTGGGCACAACATGCAACGGACTCACCTACTCACTATCTGAAATAACATAAATTATACCCGAACTTTTCCATTTTAGAATTTCTTTTCTTACTACTTCTTTCATGGCAGGGTTTAATCTTCTTTGTCTTTCAGCTGTGGGTTTAAAGTCATCATTCATTAGAATTTTGTGCATACAAATCCCTGGACTTATACCCATAATATCTTCAATGTTCCACCCTAGGGCCTTTTTGTGTTTCCTAAGGATTTCTAGCAGTTGAGTGCACTCTATATCATTTAAATTAGCAGCAACTTTAACTGGAAATTTATTTGTAGAGTCTAGAAATTCATACCTTAGGTGTCCAGGTAGTTCCTTCAGTTCTGGAGCTGGAGGTATGTCCTCTTCCTTCTCCTCCTTTGCTTGCTCCAGAGAATTTGATGTTTGCTCATCCTCCTCAGCTGTCAAGTCCACTTCTTCATCTTGTTGAGCTTCTGTAAGCTGGAGCACTCCATCATTTGCTGTTGTAATTTCTTCTACCAAAAAGTCTTCCACCAACTCCTCAAAATCTTCAACCCATAGGTAGTCCTCCTCTGCTTGACCTTGTAAAGCCTTCCCCATATGGAAAACTAAAGTCTCTTCATTAATTCTCAGAGTCAGTTGCCCTTGAGCCACATCTATCAATGCACACCCTGTTCTGAGAAACGGTCTTCCAAGGAGGAGCTGAACTCCTCTATCTTCTTCCATTTCCAAAACTACAAAGTCTGCTAGAAAAATGAAGGAGCCCACCTTAACTAGCACATCTTCAATGATTCCTTCAGGTCTTCCAGTAGACCGGTCCGCAAACTGCAATGAGATTGAAGTTGGCTTCATTCCTGTGAGTCCAAGCTACTTGTACAAAGCAAAAGAGATCAAATTTATGCTGGCCCCTAAATCACATAAAGCCTCGCTGCCGCAGGGCATTGCCAATCACACAAGGGAGGTTAAACTCGCCCGGATCCTTATGCTTGATGGGCAAGCTCTTTTGAAAAACACTACTCACCTCATTAGTGACAGCCACCGTCTCATGATCCCCATACCTTCTCTTCTTCTTCACAAAATCTTTGATATATTTTCTGTACCTAGGCATCTACTCCAAAATTTCCACAAATGGAATATTAATCTCAAGCCGCTTGAATAAACTCAGGAAGCGCTCATACTCTTCCTCAACCCTCTGATTTCTCATCCGCTGAGGAAATGGCATGGTAGGCCTGAGCTCTTGCCTTTGTTCTTCAACTATTTTGCCTTTAGTCAGCTGTTGTTCCTTCTTGTCTTGCAACCTTTCTTCTTCTTTATCTGATTTTCTTTGGTCATCAGCTTCCAAGGGTCTGCTTTGTTCTTCTGGAATAGCTCTTTTCTTAGGCTCTTCAGCTTCCTTCAATGCCTTCCCACTCCTTAGAGTGATAGCCTTGCAACTCTCCTTGGGGTTCACCTCAGTGTCACTTGGAAAAGTATTGGTTGACACCCTTTGATTAGCATTCTGAGCCATACTCTGTAATGACCCGTGTGTAACCCGTGTGTAAGGAGTTAACCACAAACACCTTGGATGTTGGTACACAAGTTTAAGGTAAGAGATGAGCCCAAGAGGGGACTTTTGAGAGGTGCATGTGTCAAGCGATAGCGTACATTTATGCCCTAGGAAGATGCTATGCGTTTACAGGCGGTTTTAAGCTGTTTTGGCTGATCTTGGAGCTCACTTTTGACCTAGTAGATGGCCTCAAACAATTGGCGTGCAAGAACAAAAAGTTTCTTAGAATGAGGTCCTCTATCTACCACAGAAATTTCAGAGCATTTGGAGCTGAACGTGAATTCACCCATTTCACGTGCAAGCATATTTTTGCTCCTCAGGCCTCTACAAGATGCAAGGAGACTTGTGGTGAAGTTTGAGTGCATTTGGAGCTGCACGCCAATTGGGGAATTGGCGTGCAAATTGGCGTGCAGGTGTATTTTTGCATGGTTCCCTTGGTTTTGTTATTCTAAGGAACTTTCTCCAAAGGACCATGTTGAAATTCTGAATATTTTGGTGTGTATGGATGTGGAAAGGTGGTAACTTGTGTGATCAAAACTACGTCGTTTTGATCCGGGATTCACTTAATCAAAACTACGTCGTTTTGATGTTGTGTTGTCTATATAAGGAGGAGAAGCCCCTCTGTTTTAGGTTTAGGGTTTGTTGCTTCACCGCCGTCGCAGAGAGAGAAAGAGAGGGAAGGGGAGCTCTCTGGTTGCTTGCCGGGCGTCTTGCGTGGGTGGTCGGTGCTTCGTGGGTGGACGGCGTTCGGCTTGGAATCAGACCGTTCTTTGCGTTGTTGCGTTTTCCTTGAGGTAGGGGTTCTGTTCTTCCTAAGTCCTTCTCTGTCCTAGGGTTCCAGGGCGATTTATGGTTATAATCGTTATATATAAATATGTAATCCATATAGGTGTGATCTCCTATATGGATGTTGGCCTCAGTGGCATGTTGGTGTGATTCCAGTGGATTACATGCTATGTGTTCGATGAAACGCCTGTGTGAATATAGCTGTATGTATATGCCCATTACGTGTTTGATAATATGCCTGTGTGGCTGGACTTGTGATTTAGTGTATGTATGTATGCTGGGTGTGTGTTCTGTTGCCTGAATGGTCAGGGTTTGTGCACTTGTGAGCGGGTGCACACCAAGTGTTTGGTTTTATGTTTGTGTGACTGTGGTGTAAGTTGTGTGCCGGACTGTGGTATCTGGCCTGAAGAGGCGGTTAAACTACTTTGCCTAAGAGGCGGTTAAACCAGTGGCCTGAAGAGGCGGTTAAATCACTTGGCCTGAAGAGGCGGTTAAATAACTTGGCCTGAAGAGGCGGTTAAATCACTTGTGTTTTGTGTGGTGGATAATTGTGACTACTGATGTGGTTTGTTATTGTTTGTTGAGATTGTTGTAACACGTCACTACACCTGTGCACATGCATGTAGCCGCTAGGAGCATGGGAAGGGTTGGGGAGACTTGATCCCTACTGAGCTGTGGTTGCTCACCCCTCCTACTGTGTTTTGCTTGTTTTCCAGGGACTTACAGGCGTTAGGTGGATGCACCAAGGTGGAAGACCTTAACCATTTTACTCTCTTCCATTTATGTTGTTTTCTTTTATGGGAACTGATGTAACCCCAGTGGGGATGGGATTGGAAAGAATTCTGTTGTAATAAACTGGTTTGGAATATTTTTATGAATATTACTTTCTTGAATGTGTTGTGGATGTTTGAAATGTAAAATTCTTGGTTTGTATCCTAACCCCTTTGCCCTCCGTGTGGGTAAAAGGGGAGTCACGTGCCGGTTTCCTCGGGTTGGAAATCCGGGGCGTGACATACTCACAAGTAACTTCTCCATATTCTTAATTGAAGACTCCATACTGCCTACAATTTCCTTCAAATCACCCACCTCTCTTCTAGCTGTCTCATCCTCATGCTGATATGTTCTTCTTTGCTGCTGAGGCTGAGGCTGCTGTTGCTCGAATCCAGGAGGTGGATGTAAGAAATTATCAGTAGCATACGGATTTTGCTTCATCCCTGGAGGCACGTATTTATACTGAGCTAATGTATCTCCCCCTCGGTTCTGATTCTTCTGATATCCCTGAGATTGTTGTTGGTTCTGATTGTACCCTTGTCCTTATTGGTGAGGATAATATTGCTGCTTCTAGTACAAGCCTTTCCCTCCAACATAATTTGCATCTTCAGCTCCACTCCATCCTTGCTCAGCCCATCGGTGAGGCATGTTGTGATCCTCCAACTTTAAGAGCCAACACTTCCATGCTTTTTGCTAAAGCTTGGATCTGCCCTTGCATATCATTGGAGGGAGTATCAACTGAAGATATCTTCTCCCTTGGCCTCGAAGTGCGAACATTAGACCACTGCCAATCAGCCAATGACAGTCTCTCTAAGAGTTCTACTGCGGCATCAGGCTCTAAATTCATCAAACATCCTCCAGCAGCTGCATTCACCTTGTCTTGTGAGTGATATTGAAGACCAGTGTAGAAAGATTCAATTTGAATCCATTGGGGTCTTCCATGGTTAGGGCATCTTCTCACCAAATCTTTAAAGCGCTCCCAAGCTTCATAAAGAGTCTCCATCTCATCTTGCCTAAATCTGCTAATTTCCCCTCTGAGCTGGATCACCTTGGAAAGGGGAAAATACTTAGACATGAATTTAGTTTGCATCTCCTCCCAAGTATTTATTGAACCTGCTGGTAAACTGTTAAACCACCCAAGAGCTCTATCCCTTAAGGAGAAAGGGAAAAGCCTTAGCTTTATTGCCTCCTCCGACACATTGTTGATCTTTATGGTGTCACACATCTGGTAGAACCTCATCAAATGCTGGTGTGGATCGTCCACTGCTATTCCTCCAAAAGCGTTGTTGCTCACCATATTAATTAATGTCGGCTTTAGCTCAAAACTATTTGCTTGAACTCTTGTTTGCCTAATCCCAGAATAATGGTCTGACATCATCGGTCTCGCGTAGTCTAAAAAGGTTCTGGGCATAAACCTATTACCCTCTTCTTCTGGATATTGGCCATTGTAATTGGCCCCTCCTTGCAGTACACCACCATCAGCCCTTAAATCTGCCATCAATTCACCTACTGAATGCTCTAAGCCTTGCAGTGCTTCTTCAGCCTCTCGTCTTCGCTTCCCTAGCTGTTTTGCGACGAGCTCGAACAATCTTTCAGGTTCCCGATTGAATGGTATAAACTCCTGTCTTGGCATGCACAACTAGGAATTTCTCAAACACTTGTTGTATGTTCTTATAAAACAACAAGAACAAACCCAGCAGCTCCGAACAATGCAAAATAAACAAATAAAGAACACAAAATATCAGAAAATAAAAGACAAAATAAAACACCAAGATCAGAATTCAAACAATTTCACTCAATGTTGATTTTCAAAACTAGTTAACCATTAAATCCCCGGCAACGGCGCCAATTTGATAGACAGATTTTTAGCCTCTCTAAAAGAGCTAGCTAATGTCGTTAAATCTCTCTTCAAGATAATAAATTCCCTAAGTTTGCACTAAAAGAATAGCAGCAAGCAAAGGGTCGAACCTCAGGATTAGCCTAGTTTTCTAGTTCTTAAATCAAAACACCCAATTACTCTTGCCCTATAAAATGTCTTGGTAAAAACAAATTCTTTTTATAACTAAAGATCTAATTTTTATTTTGTTTCTGAATAAACAAAGGTATCTAGGGTCACAACTTCACCTCCCTATGTTGTTTCTACTAATTTTAAGGTTCTTGAGATTATTTAATTGATAACATGCTATAACTAAGCCAAGGTACTGCAATTGGTCATTACCAGCCCTTCTAAGTGCTGTCTGCCTGAATGGTCATCATGACATCAACATGCAAAGCCTAATTATCATTCCCATGATAGGATAATGGTCACACCAATCACAAATATGTTATGAATCAAAGATCAGCCTCAGACTAAGGCTAAGTAAACCCAGGTGTACAGCCCAGATGTTAAAAGATAAGAACAGATCCATAAAACATGCAATCTCAATTAAACAAACTCAAAATTCAATCAATCAGTTTGACAACATAGGGGGCTACATTGCTCCCCTAGATAAAGGAAACTACTCACACGTGTTCTTGGATAAACAATAAGAAATAAAAAACATCATCTTCAAGCAGGTGCAGCAAAACTCCAACTTTAGGTCTTCTCCAGCCATCAGACCTCCTAGGGCCGGCAGTTTCCAGGATCAGAACCCTAGCCTCCAAAAACGTCAGCCTCTCTTTCTCTCTCTCTAAAAATGTTCCCCCCTCTCTACATGCTCCAAAAGGGCTGCTGCCTCCTCTATTTATAGAGAAATCTGTTGTGCGATGAGTGCCCTAGCCGTCAGGAGTTGCCACTTATCAAAACGACGTAGTTTTGATAAGTGGTTTCCATTTTTCTTCCAACTTGAATACAGCTCGAACCAAGCATAATTTGGACTAGGTGCTTTAGGGAAAAGTGATCAGCATAATAAAATGACTGAATCGGTGCAAAAATATGGCTGCACGTCAATTTGAACGTCATATGCCCAATTGGCGTGTAGTTCCAAATCAGGTGAAATTCTTCCCCAAGCTTCTTTGCATCATGTAGAAGGCTGGTATACAGTAATATGCTTGCACGCCAATTGGTCCAATTTGGCGTTCAAGGCCTTTGGCTCGGAAACTTCTGTGGAAGGTAGAGGACATCATTCTGAGAAACTTTAGTTCTGCACGCCAAATGTTTTGAGGCCATCTACTCCAAAACCTGGCAAAACAGCCTAAAAGCGCATGTATATGCAAATAGCATCTTCCTAGGGGTTAAAGCAAATATAAATGAAATATGATACAATAAGGCTCTAATCATGCTCTTAAACACCCCTAAATAGGCAATAGAATAACCACATAAATGCACGTTATCGATGCATTGAGTAGATCAATCGAACAACGAAGAGGAATATCGAAAAAAGAGTAAATGGAGGCGTGATAAACGTTGTTCACTAAAAGGGCCATACTCGGCGGTGAGATACATCCCATGCCGTGTCTAATTCACTTTTGTCAACCTTGAAAACCATAAATGAAAGGCTCTATTGAAACGTTTAAACCCACTTTTCGTTTCAATTACAAGTCAAAAGGCTTGTTACTAGGTTTATATTAGTTATATAGTTGATTTGTTACATATTGAGTGGATCAATCAAACGACGATGGGTTATATCCATAAATCATTTAAAGGACACATGATCAACGTTGTTCGTTGAATGGGACACGCTCCACAATGGGGAGGTGCTTTTCACGTCACGTCTAATATACTTTCGTCGTTAATGAATACCTGGAGACGAAATACCCTATTAAAATGAATCAACCCTCCTTTTATTTTTATTACGAATCAAATGCTTGTAACTTTAGGTTTGTATAGGTCATTTGGTTGATTTCTATGCATTGAGTGAATCAATCAAACAACAAAGCGTAATATCAGGAAATGATTACAAGGAGGCATGATTAACATTGTTCGCTGAAAGGGACATACTCACGGTGGTGAGGTACCTCCTACACCATGTCTAATCCACTTTCGTCAACATTGGAAACACGACAACAAAGTCTCTATTAAAATGCTTAAACCCACTTTTTGTTTCAATTACAAGTCATAAGGCTTGTTACTTTACGTTTGTATTGGATGTATAGTTGATTTGTGATGCATTGAGTGGATAAATCATGCAACGACGGTTATATATCCATAAATGATTTAATCGACACATGATCACTATTGTTCACTAAATGGGACGTACTCCACATTGGTGAGGTGCTTCCCACACAATGTCCAATCCATTTTCGTCAACATTGAAAACCATAAATGAAAGGCTCAATTGAAACATTTAAACCACTTTTCATTTCAATTACAAGCCAAATGGCATGTTAGTTTAGGTTTATATTAGTTATATAGTTGATTTGTGACGTATTGAGTGGATCAATCAAACGATAATGGGTTCTATCCATAAATGATTTAAGGGACACATGATCAACGTTGTTCACTAAATGGGACACACTCCACATTAGGGAGGTATATTTCACGACGCGTCTAATCTACTTTCGTCGTTAATGAATATAGGAGATGATATACCCTATTAAAATGAATAAACCCTCCTTTTGTTTTGATTATGAATCAAATGCTTGTAACTTTAGGTTTGTATAGGTCATTTGGTTGATTTCTATGCATTGAGTGGATTAATCAAACAACGAAGCGTAATATCAGGAAACGAATACAAGCAGACATGATTGACATTGTTCGCTAAAAGGGACATAGTCACGGCGGTGAGGAATCTCCTATGCCCTATCTAATCCACTTTCGTCAACGTTGAAAACACGATGACAAAGTCTCTATCAAAATGTTTAAACCCACATTTCGTTTCAATTACAAGTCACAAGGCTTGTTACTTTCGGTTTGTATTGGTTATACAGTTGATTTGTGACGCATTGAATGATAAATCAACCAACGATGGTGATTTAGTTGATTTTTGATGCATTGAGTAGAACAATCGAACGACGAAGAGGAATATCCAAAAAAGAGTAAATGCAGGCGTGATAAACGTTGTTCACTAAAAGGGCCATACTCACGGCGGTGAGATACATCCCACGCCGTGTCTAATTCACTTTTGTCAACCTTGAAAACCAAAAATGAATGGCTCTATTGAAACGTTTAAACCCACTTTTCATTTCAATTACTAGTCAAAAGGCTTGTTACTAGGTTTATATTAGTTATATAGTTGATTTGTTACATATTGAGTGGATCAATCAAACGACGATGGGTTATATCCATAAATCATTTAAAGGACACATGATCAACATTGTTCGCTGAATGGGACATGCTCCACAATGGGGAGGTGCTTTTCACGTCGCGTCTAATATACTTTTGTCGTTAATGAATACCGGAGACGAAAGACCCTATTAAAATGAATCAACCCTCCTTTTCTTTTTATTACGAATCAAATGCTTGTAACTTTAGGTTTGTATAGGTCATTTGGTTGATTTCTATGCATTGAGTGAATCAATCAAACAACGAAGCGTAATATCAGGAAATGATTACAAGGAGGCATGATTAACATTGTTCGCTGAAAGGGACATACTCATGGCGGTGAGGTACCTCCTACGCCATGTCTAATCTACTTTCATCAACATTGAAAACACGACAACAAAGTCTCTATTAAAATGCTTAAACCCACTTTTTGTTTCAATTACAAGTCATAAGGCTTGTTACTTTACGTTTGTATTGGATGTATAGTTGATTTGTGACGCATTGAGTGGATAAATCATGCAACAACGGTTATATATCCATAAATGATTTAATCGACACATGATCACTATTTTTCACTCAATGGGACGTACTCCACGTTGGTGAGGTGCTTCCCACACAATGTCCAATCCATTTTCGTCAACATTGAAAACCATAAACGAAAGCCTCAATTGAAACATTTAAACCACTTTTCATTTCAATTACAAAAGCCAAATGGAATTTTAGTTTAGGTTTATATTAGTTATATAGTTGATTTGTGACCGTAATGACCCGTGTGTAAGAAATTAACCACAAACACCTTGGATGTTGGTGCACAAGTTTGAGGTAAGAGGTGAGCCCAATAGGGGACTTTTGGGAGGTGCATGTGACAAGTAATAACGTACATTTATGCCCTAGGAAGATGCTATGCATATACATGTGGTTTTAAGCTGTTTTGGCAAATTTTGGAGCTCACTTTTGATATAGTAGATGGCCTCAAACAATTGGCGTGCAAGAACAAAAGTTGCTTAGAATGAGGTCCTCTATCTACCACAAAATTTCAGAGCATTTGGAGCTGAACGTGAATTCACCCATTTCACGTGGAAGCATATTTTTGCTTCTCAGACCTCTACAAGATGCAAGGAGGCTTGGGGTGAAGTTTGAGTGCATTTGGAGCTGCACGCCAATTGGGGAATTGGCGTTCAAATTGGCGTGCAAGCATGTTTTTGCATGGTTACCTTGGTTTTGTCATTCTAATCATCTTTTCCCAAAGGACCATGTTGGAATTGTGAACATTTTGGTGTGTATGGATGTGGGAAGGTCATAGCTTGTTCCATCAAAACTACGTCGTTTTGATCTTTGGGATTCACTTAATCAAAACTACGTCGTTTTGATGTTGTGTTGTCTATATAAGGAGGAGAAGCCCCTCTGTTTTAGGTTTAGGGTTTGTTGCTCCACCAGCCGTCGCAGAGAGAGAGAGAGAGAGAGAGGGAAGGAGAGCTCCTGGTTGCTGTCGGGCGTCTTGCGTGGGTGATCGGTGTCTCGTGGGCGGACAGCGTTCGGCGTGGGAACAGTATTGCGGTGTTGCTGCATTTTACTTGAGGTAGGGGTTCTGTTCTTCCTAAATCCTCCTCTGTTCTCGGGTTCTAGGGTAGATTATGGATTATATCTGTTTATATATATATATGTAATCCATATAGGTGTGATCTCCTATATGGATGTTGGCCTTCAATGGCATTTTGGTGTGATACTGATGTTGCATGCTATATGTTTGATGAAATGCCTGTGTGAACATAGCTGTGTGTATATGCCCATTACATGTTTGGTAATATGCATGTGTGGCCGGACTTGTGATTTGGTGTATGTATGCATGCTGGGTGTTTGTTCTATTGCCTGAATGGCTGGGTTTGTGCACTTGTGAACAGGTGCACACCAAGTGTTTGGTTTTATGCTTGAGTGACCGTGGTGCGTGTTATGTGTGTAACTGTGGTATCTGGCCTGAAGAGGCGGTTAAACTACTTTGCCCGAGAGGCGGTTAAACCAAAGGGCCTGAAGAGGCGGTTAAACTACTTTGCCTGAGAGGCGGTTAAATCGGTGGCCTGAAGAGGCGTTAAATTACTTGCTTGGGATGTGGTTTGTTAGCCGGTGTGGCGGGGCCGAGGTTACCCCCGCTTGTGAGGAATGCTTTATTTTTTTCCTAATATCGCCACATCATTACACCTCGTGCACATGCATGTAGCCGCTAGGAACATGGGAAGGGTTGGGGAGACTTGATCCCTACTGAGCTGTGGTTGCTCACCCCTCCTACTATGTTTGCTTGTTTTCCAGGGACTTACAGGCGTTAGGTGGATACACCAAGGTGGAAGACCATCGTCATTTTATTGTTCAGTTCAGTAATGTAATTTTATAATTTATGTAACCCCAAGGGGGGAAATGTAATAAGGGATTGAACTGTAGTATGGAACATGGATGGTTTGTGACCCCTTTGATGTTTGAAATTAAATAAAGATGTGGCTTGTTTGTTTATTGTAATTGTTAGTTTTGCTTGTGTGGCATCCAGTAATCCAACCCCTTTACCCTCCGTGTGGGTGAACGGGGAGTCACGTACCGGTTTCCCCGGGTCGGAAATCCGGGGCGTGACGGTATGGTATCAGAGCATGGTCTAGTTGGCCTAGGGTAGTGGGCGGACCTGGTTATCCTAAGTCCTTTGGAGGAGCCTGGAGGGACATGCCTGATCAACATGGTCCTCTTTGAGCCTCCAAGGTGTACTTAGGGTAGTCCAGTCTTGTCGTAGGATTTGCATGCATTGGCATTAGGGCACTAGTTGCATTTGCTATGAAATGTGATTGATACAATGTATGCGTGTAATGTCATGTGATAGTGGAATTAATCAGTGGGGTAGAGGTCGTGATGCGATAGATTATAAATTCGTTTTGACGTTTGTGCTTCTTACTTCGTGTAGTAAGAATGCCGCCGAGGAGAGCGACACGTGCGTCTGGGGCAGTGGCTGATGAGTCATCTGCCCATGAGGGTCCGGGTGTGGGACCGTCCACTAGAGGGCATGCGTTGTTGCTGGCACAGCTACGAGAAGGCATCCAGCTGGAGGTACGAGAGCTACGGGAGGGACTCCGGCAGGATGTTCGGGAGGAGGTGCGCCGTGAGATGGCAGCACAGCAGGTGGTGCCACCACCACCACCAGTAGGGGAGCTGCCTCGTGAGCGTGAGAGTTCGCTGGGTGGCGTACCGGCTCGTGCAAAGGATGACGTGGTGACACGGTTTCGAAAGGAACAACCTCCGCGATTCAAGGGGGAAGGTGATCCCATGGTAGCTGAGCAGTGGTTGAGGCAGATCGAGCATGTGTTCTCCTTTCTCCTGCCCTGGGAAGAGGATAAGGTGCGACTGGCCATTCGGCAGCTGGAGGGGGATGCTTTGGAGTGGTAGACGAGCGTCACAGGGAGCCGTGCGGTGCAACTCATGCTTTGGGAGGAGTTCTTGCAACTATTCCATGATGAGTTCTTCCCGGAATCAGTGAGATGGCAGAAGAGGGAAGAATTTGGCAGCCTGAAGCAGGGATCCAGGACAGTACCTGAGTATGAGCGGGAGTTCCGGAGCTTGAGTAGGTTTGCTCCTAAGACTGTGGCAAGGGAGGACCTGAAGGCCCATAAGTTCACTTTGGGCCTTAGGCCAGCCCTTAGGCAGAGGGTGGCAATTCTACGCTTGAGGACCAATGCTGAGGTTGTGGAGACGGCCCGTATAGCCGAGAGAGAGCTAGATGATGGGAGGCAGGCCCATCAGGGTCGCCAGTTACAGAGTGGGCCTGATCGAGATGCGGGGTCCAAGAGGCTCAAGACGGAGGAGAGGGATAGCAGTTCTTTTCGCAGTCGGGGTCAGACATCTGTGAACCCTGGGAGGTTCACCTTTGGCGGCGGAAGATAGGGTGGTCCATCTGGGAGTCTACCTAGCAGTTGTCACTGCTATGGAGAGCAGGGTCACTTCAAGGGGGAGTGCCCCAAGAAGGACTGGCGATGCAACAACTATGGAAGAGAGGGCCATTTGCGCCGGGTTTGCAGGAGTGGCAACAGGGGAGCGGGGGGCATGGCATCCAGCGTGAGGAGTGATGCTAGCTTCCGTGCACCAGCTGAGAGACCAGCTTGTCAGTGGCAGGCCAGCCTGGCAGGATCCAGTCAGACCCGACCTCACGGGAGGCCAGAGCGATAGCAGGCTGATGCTAGAGGTAGTCAGGGCGGGAGCCGCCCAGTGAGTGAGCCAACCAGTGGCACGGGCCAAGGGAGAGTGTTTGCACTGAATGCGACACCCCAGGAGGAGGCTGAGCTACCACCTTCACCGGCAGAGGAGGGAGCAGGACCATCGGTGGTTAGAGGTACTCTTTTGATCTCCCGCATGCTTGCTTCTGTTCTTTTCGATACGGGTGCATCGCGTTCTTTTATTGCTGAGCTTATAGTAGAGGGCTTGGGGTTAACGTGTGTTGAGGCGGAGAGGCCCTTAGTGGTAGAGTCTCCGGTGGGAGCTATGATTGAGGTGCGACATGTTTGTTGCGATTGTGTGTTAACCATGGGTGATGTGGAACTGAGTTTCAACTTGCATGTGATGCCTTTGCATACTTTTGACCTGATCTTGGGTATGGATTGGCTTATGGCTTTCCAAGCCAAGATAGACTGTTACCGGCGACGTGTATCCTTCGTGTCACCCGCAGGAATCTCTTGTACCCTGCAAGGGGAGTGGGATCGTGAGGTAAGTCGAGCCGGGCCAGTGATGGACCAGTGGGGTTCCATTACCCACAGGTTGGCAGCCCTGACCTTTGCTGAGGAGGGGAAGGTGGAAAAGAGGGTGTGGCCCGCTGTTGTGGACCAATTTCAGGATGTTTTTCCCGAAGAGTTGAGGAGTTTGCCACCAAAGAGGAGTGTGGAGTTGACCATTGAGTTGGTGCCAGGGATGGGTCCAATTTCCCAAGTAGCGTATCGTATGGGGCCAGCTGAGCTGAGGGAGCTGCAGAGGCAAATGGAGGAGTTGGTGGGCTAGGGGTATATTAGACCGAGTACCTCACCTTGGGGTGCTCCGGTGCTCTTTGCTAAGAAGGTCGATGGCACGCTTCGTCTCTCGCATCGACTACGGAAGTCGAATTCAGTGACTATGAAGAACAAGTACCCGTTGCCTCAGATAGATGACCTGTTTGACCAATTGAGTGGGGCCCAGTGGTTTTCCAAGATAGATTTACAGTCGGGGTATCACCAGCTCAGGTTTAGGGAGGAGGACATCCCTAAGACGGCTTTTCGGTGCAGTTATGGCATTATGAGTGGGTAGTGATGCCTTTCGGGCTCACTAATGCGCCAGCGGTGTTCATGCATTTGATGAACCAGGTCTTTGCTCCATACTTGGATTCATTTGTGGTGGTGTTTATTGATGATATCTTGGTGTATTCCAAGACCGAGAGGGAGCATGTGGAGCATTTGGCAACAGTGTTGCAAACCTTGAGGGACCAAGCACTGTTTGCTAAGTTTAGCAAGTGTGCGTTTTGGCTGCAGGAGGTTCACTTTCTTGGCCATGTGGTGTCAGCTGAGGGAGTTAGGGTGGACCCAGCCAAGATTGAGGCCGTGGCATCGTGGGCGAGGCCAACCAACGTTTTTGAGATCCGTAGCTTTCTTGGCTTGGCGTGGTACTATCGTCGTTTTGTCGAGGGGGTATGAAGATGTACCATGCGCTTCGAGGACATTTTTGGTGGCCTGGGATGAAACGCGATGTGGCTGCCTTTGTTTCGCGGTGCCTCATGTGTCGCAGGTGAAGGCCGAGCATCCGGCCGGCGGGCATGTTAGAGCCCTTGCCCATAGCGGAGTGGAAGTGGGACCACATAGCGATGGATTTTGTGATCGGTCTTCCGCCCACCACGGGAGGAAAGATATGATTTGGGTGATTGTGGATCGACACACAAAGTCGGCCCATTTCCTTGATGTTCGCGAGTGGGACTCTATTGGGACCTTGAGTCATCTATACATGAACAAAATTGTGAGACTACATGGAGTACCATCATCAGTTGTCTCTGACCGGGATTCGAGGTTCACTTCCCGTTTTTGGGCAGGTTTGCAGGAGGCTATGGGGACCAAACTTCACTTGAGTACAGCCTTTCACCCTGAGACTGACGGCCAGATAGAGAGGACGAATCAGACTTTGGAGGACATGTTACGGGCCTGTGTGTTAGATTTTGGGGGTTCGTGGGCGACTCACCTTCCTTTGATGGAGTTTGCCTACAACAACGGTTATCAGGCATCCATTGGGATGGCTCCTTTTGAGGCGTTGCATGGGCGGCCGTGTCGATCACCTTTGTGTTGGACCGAGGTGGGGGAGACAGCTCTCTTGGGACCACAGTTGGTTCAAGAGGCTACCGAGAAGGTTAAGTTGATTCGTCGGTGTTTGTTATCGGCTCGAGTCGCATAAATCTTATGCCGATCAGCGGCGGCGACCATTGGAGGTTTCGTTGGTGATCATGTGTTTCTTCGTGTTTCCCCACGTCGTGGACATTGACGGTTTGGGCGAGGTTCTAAGCTATCTCCGCGGTTTATTGGTCCTTTTGAGATTCTGGATCATGTGGGGCCTCCTGGCCTACTTGTTAGCGTTACCACCGCGGCCGAGTCGAGTGCACAACGTGTTCCACGTGTCCCAGTTGCGGAAGTATCACCCTGACCTCACTCATGTGATCGATTGGGGGACATTGGACATTGAGGATGACATGTCCGTTGTTGAGGCCCCTATCCGTATCCTAGATCGGCGAGAGAAGCTTTTGCGCGGTCGTGCTATTCCTTTGGTTCGCGTGCCGTGGCAGCACCGTGGCATTGAGGAGGAGACGTGGGAACGTGAGTCTGTGATGCGTGAGCAGCAGCCAGAATTGTTCGAGGACGAACAATCTCAAGCGTGGGAGGTGGCTGTTGGCCAAGGGATAGTGATGTGTTTTCTTGTATTAGTTGTGTATGATTTGGTGTATTTGTTTTGTCTTTTAGATATGTGTTCATATTTGTGATGTGTTTTGAGATGTGTATTTGTGACATGCGGATATGTGTTATATGCATTATTGTGATGCATGTGGTTATGGATTGTGGCGGTACCTTGTTATGTGCTGTTATGTGCTGTGCGCGGTGTATGACCCATTTGGGTGTTGTGGCTCGCCGTGTAGCAAATGGGTAGCTTGTGGTTGTTTTCCTCGTATGTCATTTCTTTTCGAGGACGAAAAGTCTTAAGGGGGAGAGGATGTAATGACCCGTGTGTAAGAAGTTAACCACAAACACCTTGGATGTTGGTGCACAAGTTTGAGGTAAGAGATGAGCCCAAGAGGGGACTTTTGGGAGGTGCATGTGACAAGTGATAACGTACATTTATGCCCTAGGAAGATGTTATGCATATACATGCGGTTTTAAGCTGTTTTGGCAGATTTTGGAGCTCACTTTTGATATAGCAGATGGCCTCAAACAATTGGCGTGCAAGAACAAAAGTTGCTTAGAATGAGGTCCTCTATCTACCACAAAATTTCAGATCATTTGGAGCTGAACGTGAATACACCCATTTCACGTGCAAGCATATTTTTGCTTCTCAGACCTCTACAAGATGCAAGGAGGCTTGGGGTGAAGTTTGAGTGCATTTGGAGCTGCACGCCAATTGGGGAATTGGGGTTCAAATTGGCGTGCAAGCATGTTTTTGCATGGTTACCTTGGTTTTGTCATTCTAATCATCTTTTCCCAAAGGACCATGTTGGAATTGTAAACATTCTGGTGTGTATGGATATGGGAAGGTCATAGCTTGTTCCATCAAAACTACGTCGTTTTGATGCTGGGATTCACTTAATCAAAACTATGTCATTTTGATGTTGTGTTGTCTATATAAGGAGGAGAAGCCCCTCTGTTTTAGGTTTAGGGTTTGTTGCTCCACCAGCCGTCGCAGAGAGAGAGAGAGAGAGAGAGAGAGGGAAGGAGAGCTCCTGGTTGCTACCGGGCATCTTGCGTGGGTGATCGGTGTCTCGTGGGCGGACAGCGTTCGGCGTGGGAACAGTATTGCGGTGTTGCTGCATTTTACTTGAGGTAGGGGTTCTGTTCTTCCTAAATTCTCCTCTGTTCTCGGGTTCTTGGGTAGATTATGGATTATATCTCGTATATATATATATATGTAATCCATATAGGTGTGATCTCCTATATGGATGTTGGCCTTCAATGGCATTTTGGTGTGATACTGTTGTTGCATGCTATATGTTTGATGAAATGCCTGTGTGAACATAGCTGTGTGTATATGCCCATTACATGTTTGGTAATATGCCTGTGTGGCTGGACTTGTGATTTGGTGTATGTATGCATGCTGGGTGTTTGTTCTATTGCCTGAATGGCTGGGTTTGTGCACTTGTGAACAGGTGCACGCCAAGTGTTTGGTTTTATGCTTGAGTGACCGTGGTGTGTGTTGTGTGCATGACTGTGGTATCTGGCCTGAAGAGGCGGTTAAACTACTTTGCCTGAGAGGCGGTTAAACCAGTGGCCTGAAGAGGCGGTTAAACTACTTTGCCTGAGAGACGGTTAAATCAGTGGCTTGAAGAGGCGGTTAAATTACTTGCTTGGGATGTGGTTTGTTAGCCAGTGTGGCTGGGGCTGAGGTTACGCCCGCTTGTGAGGAATGCTTTATTTTTTTCCTAATACCGCCACGTCATTACACTTGTGCACATGCATGTAGCCGCTAGGAACATGGGAAGGGTTGGGGAGACTTGATCCCCTGCGAGCCGTGGTTGCTCACCCCCTCCTACCGTGTTTGCTTGTTTTCCAGGGGACTTACAGCGCTAGGTGGATACACCAAGGTGGAAGACCATCTTCATTTTATTGTTCGGTTCGGCAATGTAATTTTATAATTTATGTAACCCCAAGGGGGGAAATGTAATAAGGGATTGAATCGTAGTATGGAACATGGTTGGTTTGTGACCCCTTTGATGTTTGAAATTAAATAAAGATGTGGCTTGTTTGTTTATTGTAATTGTTAGTTTTGCTTGTGTGGCATCCAGTAATCCAACCCCTTTACCCTCCGTGTGGGTAAACGGGGAGTCACGTACCAGTTTCTCCGGGTTGGAAATCCGGGGCGTGACAGTGACGTATTGAGTGGATCAATCAAACGATAATGGGTTCTATCCATAAATGATTTAAGGGACACATGATCAACGTTGTTCGTTAAATGGGACACACTCCACATTGGCGAGGTGTATTTCACGACGCGTCTAATCTACTTTCGTCGTTAATGAATATAGGAGATGAAATACCCTATTAAAATGAATAAACCCTCCTTTTGTTTTGATTACGAATCAAATGCTTGTAACTTTAGGTTTGTATAGGTCATTTGGTTGATTTCTATGCATTGAGTGGATCAATTAAACAACGAAGCATAATATCAGGAAATGATTACAAGCAGACATGATTAACATTGTTCGCTAAAAGGGACATAGTCATGGTGGTGAGGAACCTCCTATGCCCTGTCTAATCCACTTTCGTCAACGTTGAAAACATGACGACAAAGTCTCTATCAAAATGTTTAAACCCACATTTCGTTTCAATTACAAGTCAGTGATAACGTGCATTTTATGCCGTTATTCTAGTGTTTATGTAGGGTGTTTAAGAGCATGATTAGAGCCTTATTGTATTATATTTCACATATATCTGCTCTAACCCCTAGGAAGATGCTATTTGCAAATACATGCGTTTTTAAGCTGTTTTGGTAGGTTTTGGAGATCACTTTTGACCAAGTATATGGCCTCAAACCAATTGGCGTGCAGAACAAATATTTCTCAGCATGATATCCGCTATCTCCCACAGAAGTTTCAGAGCAATCGGACGTGAACGCCAATTGAACTGAAATGGCATGCAAGCATATGTTTGCTTATCTGCCATCTACAAGATGCAAGGAAGCTTGGGGAAGAATTGGAGCTAGTTTGGAGCTGCACGCCAATTGGGCATATGACGTTCAAAATGGCGTGCAACCATATTTTTGCACCGATCCAGTCATTTTTCTATGCTGATCATTCTTTCCTAAAGGGCCCTGTCCATATTGTGCTTGGATTGAGAGATTTTAAAGTTTGTAGTGTCATTTATCAAAACTACGTCGTTTTGATAGATGGGCTAGGGTACACTTTATAACACACATCAAGGCCCATCCATTCTCTATAAATAGAGGTTCTACATGTCCAAGAAGTAGGGCTACACATTCTACACGTTTTTAAAGAGAGAGAGACGTTTTGGAGGCTGTTCCTGACCTAGGAGAGCAGCCGTCGCAGCCGTCGCGGATTTTGGAAACTTGGGTTGAAGCTTTACTGTGCGCGTGGATAAGAAGAGGATGTTGAGCTTTTCTGCTTTGTGTTTTCTTGTAATCATGTGTGAGTAGTTTCCTTTATCTAGGGGAGCAATGTAGCCCCCTATGTTGTCAAACTGATTGATTGAATTTTGAGTTTGTCTAATTGAGATTGCATGTTTTATGGATCTATTCTTATCTTTTAATATCTGGGCTGTACATCTGGGTTTTCTTAGCCTTAGTCTGAGGCTGATCTTTGATTCATAACATATTTGTGATTGGTGTGACCATTATCCTGTCATGGGTATTGTCACGCCCCGGATTTCCAACCCGAGGAAACCGGTACGTGACTCCCCTTTTACCCACACGGAGGGCAAAGGGGTTAGGATACAAAGCAAGAATATCACATTTTAAACATCCACAACATTCAAGAAACTATGTTCATAAAAGCAATCCAAACCAGTTTATTACAACAAAATCCTTTCCCCACTGGGGTTACATCAATTCCCATAAGAAAAACAAACCATAAATGGAAGAGAGTAAAAATAATTATGGTCTTTCACCTTGGTGTATCCACCTAACGCCTGTAAGTCCCTGGAAAACAAACACAGTAGGAGGGGTGAGCAACCACAGCTCAGTAGGGATCATGTCTCCCCAACCCATCCCATGCTCCTAGCATCTACATGCCATGTGTACAAGTGCAGTGTCGTGTTACAATAATTTCAACAGACATAATAACAACCACATCAACAATTACAATCTTCCACTGCCACACAGGCTAACAAAACACATCTCAAGCAAGTAGTTTAACCGCCTCTTCAGGCCACTGATTTAACCGCCTCTCAGGCAAAGTAGTTTAACCGCTTCTTCAGGCCCTGGTTTAACCGCCTCTCAGGCAAAGTAGTTTAACCGCCTCTTCAGGCCAGATAGCACAGTCATGCACACAACACACACCACAGTCACTCAAGCATAAAACCAAACACTTGGTGTGCACCCGTTCACAAGTGCACAAACCCAGCCATTCAGGCCATAGAACAAACACCCAGCATACATACATACACTAAACCACAAGTCCAGCCACACAGACATATTACCAAACACGTAATGGGCATATACACACAGCTATATTCACACAGGCATTTCATCGAACATATAGCATGTAACAACAGAATCACACCAAAATGCCACTGAAGGCCAACATCCATATAGGAGATCACACCTATATGGATTACATATGTATATATAAGCAGATATAACTCTACAATCTGCCCTAGAACCCTAGGACAGAGGAGGATTTAGGAAGGACAGAACCCCTACCTTGTATGTTCTCCTGCTCCCGCTTCCACGCAAGACTCCGACCACCCACGCAAGACGCTCCGGCAGCCACCAGAAGCTCTCCTTCCCCCCCTCTCTCTCTCTCTCTCTCTCTGCGACGGCTGGTGGAGCAACAAACCCTAAACCTAAAACAGAGGGGCTTCTCCTCCTTATATAGACAACACAACATCAAAACGACGTAGTTTTGATTAAGTGAATCCCAGCATCAAAATGACGTAGTTTTGATGGAACAAGCTATGACCTTTCCACATCCATACACACCAAAATATTCACAATTCCAACATGGTCCTTTGGGAAAAGATGATTAGAATGACAAAACCAAGGTAACCATGCAAAAACATGCCTGCATGCCAATTTGCACGTGAATTCCCCAATTCACGTGCAACTCCAAATGCGCTCAAACTTCACCCCTAGCCTCCTTGCATCATGTAGAAGACAACCACACTTGCACGTGAATTGGACCCATTTCACGTGCACCTCACATACACGTCCGTTTGGCCTGAAACTTCTGTGGTAGATAGAGGACATCATTCTAAGCATCTTTCCTTTTGCACGTGAATTCATTGGAGTCCATTCACTAGGTCAAAATCTAGAAAAACTCTACTTAGAAGGCAAAACTGTGACTAACTCAAGGTACGGGTCCTTACATCCTCTCCCCCTTAAGACTTTTCGTCCTCGAAAAGAAATGACATACAAGGAAAACAAACACAAGCTACCCATTTGCCACCCGGCAAGCCACCACACCCAAATGGGTCATACACCGCACACAAGACAACAAAGACATAACAAAGTACCACCATAATCCATAACCACAATAATGCATATAACACATGTCCGCATGTCACGAATACACATCTCAAAACACATCACAAATAAGAACACATGTCTTTAAAAGACAATACAAATACACCAAATCGTACACAACTAATACAAGAAAACACAAAACACATCACTATCCCTTGGCCAACAGCCACCTCCCACGCTTAAGATTGTTCGTCCTCGAACAAGTCTGGGTGCTGCTCACGCATCACGGACTCACGTTCCCATGTCTCCTCCTCAATGCCACGGTGCTGCCACAGCACGCGAACCAAAGGAATAGCACGACCACGCAAAAGCTTCTCTCGCCGATCTAGGATACGGATAGGGGCCTCAACAACGGACATGTCATCCTCAATGAGTGGGCAGTGATGCCTTTCGGGCTCACTAATGCGCGAGCGGTGTTCATGCATTTGATGAACCAGGTCTTTGCTCCATACTTGGATTCATTTGTGGTGGTGTTTATTGATGATATCTTGGTGTATTCCAAGACCGAGAGGTGTCATCCTCAATGTCCAATGTCCCCCAATCGAGCACATGAGTGGGGTCGGGGTGATACTTCCTCAATCGGGACACGTGAAACACGTTGTGCACTCGACTCAGCCGCGGTGGTAACGCTAACTGGTAGGCTACAGGCCCCACACAATCCAGAATCTCAAAAGGACCAATAAACCGCGGAGATAGCTTGGAACCTCGCCCAAACCGTCGATGTCCACGACGTGTGGGAAACATGAAGAAACACATGATCACCAACAGAAAACTCCAAAGGTCGCCGCCGCTGATCCACATAAGATTTCGCCGACTCGAGCCGATAACAACCTTGTCGAATCAACTTAACCTTCTCGGTAGCCTCTTGAACCAACAGTGGTCCCAAGAGAGCTGTCTCCCCCACCTCGGTCCAACACAAAGGTGATCGACACGGCCGCCCATACAACGCCTCAAAAGGAGCCATCCCAATGGATGCCTGATAACTGTTATTGTAGGCAAACTCCACCAAAGGAAGGTGAGTTGCCCACGAACCCCCAAAATCTAACACACAGGCCCGTAACATGTCCTCCAACGTCTGATTCGTCCTCTCTGTCTGGCCGTCAGTCTCAGGGTGAAAGGCTGTACTCAAGTGAAGCTTGGTCCCCATAGCCTCGTGCAAACCTGCCCAAAAACGGGAAGTGAACCTCGAATCTCGGTCAGAGACAACCGATGATGGTACCCCATGCAGTCTCACAATCTCGTTCATGTACAGGTGACTCAAGGTCCCAATACAGTCCCGCTCGCGAACAGCCAGGAAATGGGCCGACTTTGTGAGTCGATCCACAATCACCCAAATCATATCTTTCCTCCCCGTGGTGGGTGGAAGACCAGTCACAAAATCCATCGCTATGTGGTCCCACTTCCACTCCGCTATGGCAGTGGCTGTAACATACCCGCCGGCCGCTGATGCTCAGCCTTCACCTACTGACACGTGAGGCACCGCGAAACAAAGGCAGCTACATCGCGTTTCATCCCAGGCCACCAAAAATGTGCCCGAAGCGCATGGTACATCTTCGTACCCCCTGGATGCACAGCAACTCTAGATTTGTGAAACTCCCTCATCACCTCATCCCTGAGGGAAGAAGCCACTACCAATCGCCCCTGAAATGACAACTCATGCTCAGGACCCTCTGTCCAGTCCTCTGATAGCTCCCCAGCCTCAATACGGGCACGGAGAACCTCACACTCAATGTCACCCAACTGTTTCTCCCGGACGCGCTGGTACAACTCAGGTACAATCACCAAAGGACTCAGGACTGTCCCATTATCATGAACAACAAGCCGCACCGCAACATCGCCAATCGCTCCATCGCTTCCACTCTCTCACGGCCACCTCAGCTTTCCCTTTTCTGCTCAACGCGTCAGCCATAACATTACCCTTGCCCGGGGTATAGGCAAGAGTAAAGTCAAAGGTCTGCAAATACTCCACCCATCTCCTTTGCCTCAAATTCAAGTCCTTCTGAGAAAAGATGTACTGAAGGCTCTTGTGATCGGAGAACACCACAAACTTCTCGCCCAAGAGGTAATGCTGCCAACTCTTCAGGGCGAAGATGACAGCCGCTAACTCAAGGTCATGAGTAGGATAATTCTGCTCATGAGGCTTCAGCTGCCTTGACCCATAAGCTACCACACTGTGCTCCTGCATAAGCACACACCCCAAACCAACCCTGGACGCATCACAGTACACTTCATATGGAATATCCTCCTGAGGTAACCTCAACACCGGTGCAGTGGTCAAACGGGTTTTAAGAGTCTCAAACGCCTGCTGACACTTGTCAGTCCAATCAAACTTCACGCCCTTCCGAGTCAACGCTGTCATAGGAGCTGCCAAACGGGAGAACCCCTCGACAAAACGACGATAGTACCCCGCCAAGCCAAGAAAACTACGGATCTCAAAAACGTTGGTTGGCCTCGCCCACGATGCCACGGCCTCAATCTTGGCTGGGTCCACCCTAACTCCCTCAACTGACACCACATGGCCAAGAAAGTGAACCTCCTGCAGCCAAAACTCACACTTGCTAAACTTAGCAAACAGCTGCTGGTCCCTCAAGGTTTGCAACACTGTTGCCAAGTGCCCCACATGCTCCTTCTCGGTCTTGGAATACACCAAGATATCGTCGATAAACACCACCACGAACGAGTCTAAGTATGGGGCAAAGACTTGGTTCATCAAATGTATGAACACCGCTGGCGCATTAGTGAGCCCGAAAGGCATCACGACGCACTCATAATGCCCATACCTGCACCGAAAAGCCGTCTTAGGGATGTCCTCCTCCCTAACCCTGAGTTGGTGATAGCCCGACCGTAAATCTATTTTGGAAAACCATTGGGCCCCACTCAATTGGTCAAACAGGTCATCTATCCGAGGCAATGGGTACTTATTCCTCACAGTCACTGAATTCAGCTTCCTGTAGTCGATGCAAAGACGAAGTGTGCCATCAGCCTTCTTAGCAAAGAGCACCGGAGCACCCCAAGGTGAGGTACTCGGTCTGATATACCCTTGGCCCACCAACTCCTCGATTTGCCTCTGCAGCTCCCTCAGCTCGGCTGGCCCCATGCGATACGCTACTTGAGAAATCGGACCCGTCCCCGGCACCAACTCAATGGTGAACTCCACACTCCTCTTAGGTGGCCAACTCCTCATCTCCTCAGGAAAAACATCCTGAAATTGGTCCACAACAGCGGGCCACACCCTCTTTTCCACCTTACCCTCCTCAGCAAAGGTCAGGGCTGCCAACCTGTGGGTAATGGCACCCCACTGGTCCATCACCGGCCCGGCCCGACTCGCCTCACAGTCCCACTCCCCCTGCAGGGTGCAAGAGGTCCCTGCAGGTGTCACGAAGGATACACGCTGCCGGAAACAGTCTATCTTGGCTTGGAAAGCCATAAGCCAATCCATACCCAAGTTCAGGTCAAAAGTACGCAAGGGCATCACATGCAAGTCAAAACTCAGCTCCACCTCGCCTATGGTTAACACACAGTCACGACACACACGCCGTACCTCAATCATGCCTCCCACCGGAGACTCCACAACTAGGGGCCTTGCGGCCTCCACACAAGCTAACCCCAAGCCATCAATAAGAAGCTCGGCAGCGAAGGAACACGATGCACCCGTATCAAAAAGAACAGAAGCTAACGTACAGGAAATCAAGAGGGTACCTCTAACCACCGATGGTCCTGCTCCACCCTCAGCTGGTGGGGGTGGTAGCTCAGCCTCCTCCTGGTACGTCGCCTCCAGCGCAAACACCCTACCTTGGCCCGTGCCACTGGTCGGCTCACTCACTGGACGCTTCCCGCTAAGGTTGCCTCCAGCCTCGGTCCCGTCGCCGCTCCGGCCTCCCCTGGGGTCGGGTCCGACCGGATCCCTGCCTTGCTGGCCTGCCACTGACATGCTGGTCTCTCAGCTGGTGCACGGAAGCTAGCATCACTCCTCACGCTGGATGCCATGCCCCCCGCTCCCCTGTTGCCACTCCTGCAAACCTAGCGCAAATGGCCCTCTCGTCCACAGTTGTTGCATCACCAGTCCTTCTTGGGGCACTCCCCTTTGAAGTGACCCTACTCTCCACAGCAGTGACAGCTGCTAGGTAGACTCCCAGATGGACCACCCTGTCTTCCGCCGCCAAAGGTGAACCTCCCGGGGTTCACAGATGTCTGACCCCGACTGCGAAAAGAACTGCTATCCCTCTCCTCCGTCTTGAGCCTCTTGGACCCCGCATCTCGATCAGGCCCACTCGCAATCGGCGACCCTGATGGGCCTGCCTCCCATCATCCGGCTCTCTCTCGGCTATACGGGCCGTCTCCACGGCCTAAGATAGGTCCTCAAGCGTAGGATTGCCACCCTCCGCCTAAGGGCTGGCCTAAGGCCCAAAGTGAACTTGTGGGCCTTCAGGTCCTCCCTTGCCACAGTCTCAGGAGCAAACCTACACAAGCTCTGGAACTCCCGCTCATACTCAGGTACCGTCCTGGATCCCTGCTTCAAACTGCCGAATTCTTCCCTATTCTGCCATCTCACTGATTCCGGGAAGAACTCATCATGGAAGAGTTGCAAGAACTCCTCCCAAAGTTTGAGTTGCACCGCACGGCTCCCCGTGACACTCGTCCACCACTCCAAAGCATCCCCCTCCAGCTACCGAATTGCCAGTCGCACCTTGTCCTCTTCCCGAGGCAGGAGAAAGGAGAACACATGCTCGATCCGCCTCAACCATCGCTCGCCTACCACGGGATCTCCTTCCCCCCTTAAATCGCGGAGGTTGTTCCTTTCGGAACCGTGTCACCACGTCATCCTCTCGCACGAGTTGGTACACCACCCAGCCGAACTCTCACGCTCATGAGGCAGCTCTCCCATCGGTGGTGGTGGTGGTGGCACCACCCTGCCGTGCCGCCATCTCACGGCGCACCTCCTCCCAAACGTCCCGTCGGAGTCCCTCCCGTAGCTCTCGTACCTCCAGCCGGATACCTTCTTGTAGGCTGTGCCGGTAACAACGCATGCCCTCCAACGGACGGTCCCGCACCCGGACCCTCATGGGCAAATGACTCATCGCCACCGCCCCAGACGCACGTGTCACTCTCCTCGGCGGCATTCTTACTACACGAAGTAAGAAGCACAACGTCAAAACAATTTTATAATCTATCACGTCACTACCTCTACCCCACTGATCAATTCCACTATCACCTGACATTACACACATACATTGCATCAATCACATTGCACAGTTCAGTACACATTGCCAAACAAATCAGAGTTGCACATTTCACTTAATCATATGATTTTATCCACAGTTTAGCATACATTCACAGCAAACGCAACTAGTGCCCTAATGCCAATGCATGCAAATCCTACCACAAGACCGGACTACCCTAAGTACACCTTGGAGGCTCAAAGAGGACCATGTTGATCAGGCATGTCCCTCCAGGCTCCTCCAAAGGACTTAGGATAACCAGGTCCGCCCACTACCCTAGGCCAACTAGACCATGCTCGATACCATATTGTCACGCCCCGGATTTCCAACCCGAGGAAACCGGTACGTGACTCCCCTTTTACCCACACGGAGGGCAAAGGGGTTAGGATACAAACCAAGAATATCACATTTTAAACATCCACAACATTCAAGAAAGTATGTTCATAAAAGCAATCCAAACCAGTTTATTATAACAAAATCCTTTCCCCACTGGGGTTACATCAATTCCCATAAGAAAAACAAAACATAAATGGAAGAGAGTAAAAATAATTATGGTCTTCCACCTTGGTGTATCCACCTAACGCCTGTAAGTCCCCTGGAAAACAAACACGGTAGGAGGGGTGAGCAACCACGGCTCGGTAGGGATCATGTCTCCCCAACCCATCCCATGCTCCTAGCATCTACATGCCATGTGTACAAGTGCGGTGTCGTGTTACAATAATTTCAACAGACATAATAACAACCACATCAACAATTACAATCTTCCACCGCCACACAGGCTAACAAAACACATCTCAAGCAAGTAGTTTAACCGCCTCTTCAAGCCATCGATTTAACCGCCTCTCAGGCAAAGTAGTTTAACCGCCTCTTCAGGCCCTGGTTTAACCGCCTCTCAGGCAAAGTAGTTTAACCGCCTCTTCAGGCCAGATAGCACAGTCATGCACACAACACACACCACAGTCACTCAAGCATAAAACCAAACACTTGGTGTGCACCCGTTCACAAGTGCACAAACCCAGCCATTCAGGCCATAGAACAAACACCCAAAGATACATACATACACTAAACCACAAGTCCAGCCACACAGACATATTACCAAACACATAATGGGCATATACACACAGCTATATTCACACAGGCATTTCATCGAACATATAGCATGTAACAACGGAATCACACCAAAATGCCATCGAAGGCCAACATCCATATAGGAGATCACACCTATATGGATTACATATGTATATATAAGCAGATATAACTCTACAATCTGCCCTAGAACCCTAGGACAGAGGAGGATTTAGGAAGGACAGAACCCCTACCTTGTATGTTCTCCTGCTCCCGCTTCCACGCAAGACTCCGACCACCCACGCAAGACGCTCCGGCAGCCACCAGAAGCTCTCCTTCCCTCTCTCTCTCTCTCTCTCTCTCTCTCTCTCTCTGCGACGGTGGTGGAGCAACAAACCCTAAACCTAAAACAGAGGGGCTTCTCCTCCTTATATAGACAACACAACATCAAAACGACGTAGTTTTGATTAAGTGAATCCCAGCATCAAAACGACGTAGTTTTGATGGAACAAGCTATGACCTTTCCACATCCATACACACCAAAATATTCACAATTCCAACATGGTCCTTTGGGAAAAGATGACTAGAATGACAAAACCAAGGTAACCATGCAAAAACATGCCTGCACGCCAATTTGCACGTGAATTCCCCAATTCACGTGCAACTCCAAATGCACTCCAATTGCGCTCAAACTTCACCCCTAGCCTCCTTGCATCATGTAGAAGACAACCACACTTGCACGTGAATTGGACCCATTTCACGTGCACCTCACATACACGTCCGTTTGGCCTGAAACTTCTGTGGTAGATAGAGGACATCATTCTAAGCATCTTTCCTTTTGCACGTGAATTCATTGGAGTCCATTCACTAGGTCAAAATCTAGAAAAACTCTACTCAGAAGGCAAAACTGTGACTAACTCAAGGTACGGGTCCTTACAGGTATGATAATTAGGCTTTGCATGTCGATGTCATGATGACCATTCAGGCAGACAGCACTTAGAAGGGATGGCAATGACCAATTGCAGTACCTTGGCATAGTTATAGCATGTTATCAATTAAATAATCTCAAGAACCATAAAATCAGAAGAAACAATATAGGGAGGTGAAGTTGTGACCCTAGATGCCTTTAATCCTTGAATCTTAATCCTAAAATCAATTTGCTTTCTTTGTTTATTCATAAAACCAAATAAAAATTAGATCTTTAGTTATAAAAAAGAAAACCTTTTGCCAAGACATTTTATAGGGCAAGAGTAATTGGGTGTTTTGATTTAAGAACTAGAAAACTAGGCTAATCCCTATGGGTTCGACCCCTTGCTTGCTGCTATTCTTTTAGTGCAAACTTAGGGAATTTATTATCTTGAAGAGAGATTTAACGACATTAGCTAGCTCTTTTAGAGAGGCTAAAAATCTGTCTGTCAAATTGGCGCCGTTGCCGGGGATTTAACGGTTAACTAGTTTTTCAAATAAACATTGAGTGAAATTGTTTGAATTCTGATCTTGATGTTTTATTTTGTCTTTTATTTTCTGTTATTTTGTGTTCTTTATTTGTTTATTTTGCATTGTTCGGAGCTGCTGGGTGTGTTCTTGTTGTTTTACAGGAACATACACCAAGTGTTTGTGAGAATTCCTAGTTGTGCATGCCAAGAGAGGAGTTTATACCATTTAATCGGGAACCTGAAAGGTTGTTCAGAGCTCGTCGCAGAGCAGCTAGGGAAGCAGCACAAGAGGCTAAAGAAGCACTGCAAGGCTTAGAGCATTCAGTAGGTGAATTGATGGCAGATTTAAGGGCTGATGGTGGTGCACCGCAAGGAGGGGCCAATTACAATGGCCAATATCGAGAAGAAGAGGGTAATAGGTTTAGGCCTAGAACCTTCTTAGACTATGCGAGACCGATGATGTCAGACCATTATTCTGGGATTAGGCAAACAAGAGCTCAAGCAAATAGTTTTGAGCTGAAGCCGGCATTAATTAATATGGTGAGCAACAACGCTTTTGGAGGAACAGCAGTGGACGATCCACACCAGCATTTGATGAGGTTCTACCAGATGTGTGACACCATAAAAATCAACAATGTGTCGGAGGAGGCAATAAAGCTAAGGCTTTTCCCTTTCTCCTTAAGGGATAGAGCTCTTGGGTGGTTTAACAGTTTACCAGCAGGTTCAATAAATACTTGGGAGGAGATGCAGACTAAATTCATGTCTAAGTGTTTTCCCCCTTCCAAGGTGATCCAGCTCAGAGGGGAAATTAGCAGATTTAGGCAAGATGAGATGGAGACTCTTCATGAAGCTTGGGAGCGCTTTAAAGATTTGTTGAGAAGATGCCCTGACCATGGAAGACCCTAATGGATTCAAATTGAATCTTTCTATATTGGTCTTTAATCTCACTCACAAGACAAGGTGAATGCAGCTGCCAGAGGATGTTTGATGAATTTAGAGCCTGATGCCGCAGCAGAACTCTTAGAGAGACTGTCATTGGCTGTTGGCAGTGGTCTAACGTTCGCACTTCAAGGCCAAGGGAGAAGATATCTTCCTGTGATACTCCCTCCAATGATATGCAAGGGCAGATCCAAGGTTTAGCAAAAAGCATGGAAGTGTTGGCTCTTAAAGTTGGAGGATCACAACACGCCTCACCAGTAGCAGAGCAAGGATGGAGTAGTGCTGAAGATGCAAATTATGTGGGAGGGAAAGGCTTGTACCAGAAGCAACAATATTATCCTCACCAACAAGGACAAGGGTACAATCAGAACCAACAACAATCTCAGGGATATCAGAAGAATCAGAACCGAGGGGGAGATACATCAGCTCAGTATAAATATGTGCCTCCAGGGATGAAGCAAAATCCGTATGCTACTGATAATTTCTTACATCCACCTCCTAGATTCGAGCAACAGCAGCCTCAGCCTCAGCTGCAAAGAAGAACATATCAGCATGAGGATGAGACAGTTAGAAGAGAGGTGGGTGATTTGAAGGAAAGGGTAGGTAGTATGGAGTCTTCAATTAAGAATATGGAGAAGTTACTTGTGAGTATGGCACAGAATGCTAATCAAAGGGTGTCAACCAACACTTTTCCAAGTGACACTGAGGTGAACCCCAAGGAGAGTTGCAAGGCTATCACTCTAAGGAGTGGGAAAGCATTGAAGGAAGCTGAAGAGCCCAAGAAAACGGCTATTCCAGAAGAACAAAGCAGATCCTTGGAAGCTGATGACCAAGGAAAATCAGATAAAGAAGAAGAAAGGTTGCAAGACAAGAAGGAACAACAGCTGTTTAAAGACAAAATAGTTGAAGAACAAAGGCAAGAGCTCAGGCCTACCATGCCATTTCCGCAGCAGATGAGAAATCAGAGGGTTGAGGAAGAGTATGAGCGCTTCCTGAGTTTATTCAAGTGGCTTGAGATTAATATTCCATTTGTGGAAATTTTGGAGCAGATGCCTAGATACAGAAAATATATCAAAGATTTTGTGAAGAAGAAGAGAAGGTATGGGGATCATGAGACAGTGGCTGTCACTAATGAGGTGAGTAGTGTTGTTCAAAAGAGCTTGCCCATCAAGCATAAAGATTCGGGCAGTTTTAACCTCCCTTGTGTGATTGGCAATGCACCGCAGCAGCAGGCTTTATGTGATTTAGGGGCCAGCATAAACTTGATTTCTTTTGCTTTGTACAAGCAGCTTGGACTCACAGGAATGAAGCCAACTTCTATCTCATTGCAATTTGCGAACCGGTCCACTGGAAGACCTGAAGGAATCATTGAAGATGTGCTAGTTAAGGTGGGTTCCTTCATTTTTCTAGCAGACTTTGTAGTTTTGGAAATGGAAGAAGATAGAGGAGTTCAGCTCCTCCTTGGAAGACCGTTTCTCAGAATAGGGTGTGCATTGATAGATGTGGCTCAAGGGCAACTGACTCTGAGAATTAATGAAGAGACCTTAGTCTTTCATATGGGGAAGGCTTTACAAGGTCAAGAGGAGGAGGACTGCCTATGGGTTGAAGATTTTGAGGAATTGGTGGAAGGCTTTTTGGCAGAAGAAATTACAACAGCAAATGATGGAGTGCTCTAGCTTACAGAAGCTCAACAAGATGAAGAAGTGGACTTGACAACTGAGGAGGATGAGCAAACATCAAATTCTTCAGAGCAAGCAAAGGAGGAGAAGGAAGAGGACATACCTCCAGCTCCAGAACAGAAGGAACTACCTGGACACCTAAGGTATGAATTTCTAGACTCTACAAATAAATTTCCAGTTATAGTTGCTGCTAATTTAAATGATGTAGAGTGCACTCAACTGCTAGAAATCCTAAGGAAACACAAAAAGGCAATAGGGTGGAACATTGAAGACAATAGGGGTATAAGTCCAGGGATTTGTATGCACAAAATTCTAATGAATGATGACTTTAAACCCACTGCTGAAAGACAAAGAAGATTAAACCCTGCCATGAAAGAAGTAGTAAGAAAAGAAATTCTAAAATGGAAAAATGCGGGTATAATTTATGCTATTTCAAATAGTGAGTGGGTGAGTCCGTTGCATGTTGTGCCCAAGAAAGGGGGTATGACAGTGATTAAAAATGAGAAGAATGAATTGATCCCATCTCGGACTGTGACGGGATGGAGAGTGTGTGTTGACTATAGGAAGCTGAATAAGGCCACCAGGAAGGATCACTTTCCCCTTCCTTTCATTGACCAGATGTTGGATAGGTTAGTTGGCAATAGTCACTACTGCTTTTTAGATGGATACTTCGGGTATAATCGGATCATGGTTAAACCCGAAGACCAAGAAAAGACCACTTTCATGTGCCCCTTTGACACCTTTGCTTTGAGGAGGATGCCATATGGGCTATGTAATGCACCTGCCACCTTTCAAAGGTGCATGATGGCCATTTTCCAGGGCCTGGTGGAGGAGATCATGGAGGTTTTCATGGATGACTTTTCGGTGTTTGGTTCCTCTTACCAACAGTGTTTGAAAAATTTAGATGTGGTCTTAGAAAGATTTGAGGAGAAGGAACTAGTCCTAAATTGGAAAAATGCCATTTTATGGTAACTGAGGGGATAGTTCTAGGGCACAAGGTGTCTTCACAAGGTTTGGAGGTGGACAAGGCAAAAATCTCCACTATTGAGACTTTGCCACCTCCAACAAATAAAAAAGGGGTGAGAAGTTTCCTTGGCCATGCTGGCTTTTATAGGAGATTCATTGACGAGTGCTCTAAAATTTCAAAACCTATGAGTAGGCTGTTAGAGAAAGACACAAGCTTTAAGTTCAATGAAGATTGCTTAGAAGCTTTCAACATCCTCAAGGGTAAGTTAGTCACTGCAACAGTTATAGTCACACCAGACTGGGCTCAACCTTTTGAGCTAATGTGTGACGCAAGTGATTATGCTGTGGGGGTAGTTTTAGGGCAAAGACGCGATAAGGTGTTTAGGGTCATTTACTATGCTAGTAAGACCTTAGATGATGCTCACCGTAACTACACCACCACCGAAAAAGAGTTCCTGGTTGTGGTTTATGGTCGCAACAAGTTTAGACCGTACCTTTTTGGGTCTAAAGTAATTGTTTATACTGATCATGCAGCTTTGAAATATTTATTTGCTAAAAAAGAAGCTAAGCCACACTTGATTAGGTGGGTACTCCTTTTACAGGAATTTGATCTTGAAATTAGAGACACAAAGGGAGCCCTGAATTCTGTGGTTTATCACCTCTCCCGTGTGGAGAATGCACCTAAGTCTCTACCCATTGTAGATGACTTTCCTGATGAGAAGTTGTTTGAGGTGCACCAGCTTCCTTGGTTTGCTGATATAGCAAACTATTTAGCCACTGGGTTTATACCCAAGCAATTGGACTACCATCAGCGAAAGAGGTTGGTAGTGGATGCTAAGAAATACATTTGGGAAGACCCTATTCTCTATAGGAGGTGTCCAGACCAAATAATTAGAAGGTGTGTCCTTGAGGAGGAGATAGATGACATAATATACCGTTGTCATTCATCACATTATGGGGGCCACTTTGGGGTGCAGAGAACTATTGCTAAGATCATGCAGTGTGGCTTCTATTGGCCTCACATGGTGAAAGACACCTATGTCTACATCAAAACCTGTGATAGATGTCAAAGGGTAGGTGGTTTGTCTAAGAAGAATGAGATGCCTTTAACTGGAATTCTTCCAGTTGAAATTTTTGATATATGGGGCAATGATTTTATGGTGCCATTCCCCAATTTTGATGGGTATTCATATATCCTATTGGCTGTGGATTATGTGTCAAAGTGCGTAGAAGCTATACCAACCAGGAATGAATGATGCTAGAGTAGTGACTCACTTCCTTACCAGAAAGATCTTTAGCCGATTTGGGACACCAAGGGCTATAATTAGTGATGAAGGTAGTCACTGCGATAAACTGTTTGATAAGTTGTTGAACAAATATGGGGTAACTCATAGGAAGTCTTTAGCTTACCACCCACAAGCTAATGGACAAGCAGAGGTGTCCAAAAGAGAGATTAAAGCCATTTTAGAGAAAACTGTTGGAGCAAATAGGAAACCTGGTCTCAAAGGCTTGATGAAGCCTTATGGGCATATAGGACAGCCTATAAAACTCCCATTGGGATGTCACCTTACCGTATTCTTTATGGGAAGGCTTGTCACTTACCTGTGGAATTAGAGCACAAGGCTCACTGGGCTTTGAGGAAGTTAAATTTTGATCCACAAGAGGCCAAGGAGCTTAGGATGACTCAATTAATTGAATTAGATGAGTTCAGGATGGATGCCTATGAAAGTGCTAAAATTTATAAAGAAAGAACCAAGAAATGGCATGATAGGCAATTAACCAATGAACCTTTAACCTTGGGGCAGAAAGTTCTCTTATTTAACACAAGGTTAAGGCTATTTCCCGGAAAATTAAGGTCAAAGTGGATGGGACCTTTTTTGATAGTTGATAAGAAGCCATATGGGAGCTTTGAGCTCCAAGCTGTAGATGGCAAGAAATTTTGGGTGAATGGCAACAGACTGAAACCATACTTTGATCCAACTCAGAGGGAGATTGTTGATTCCCTCTCTTTCACCACCTCATGATCTTAATTGAAAGTCTAGCTACAGACTTTAAATAAAGCGCTGGTTGGGAGGCAACCTAATGTTTTATTTTATTTATTTTTATTCAATAATTTTGTTTGCAAGCTAACCCTAGTGCAGTTGATTTTGTACCTTTCTTGACTAACCATTTGCAGGATGAGCCAAAATTATTGGGCCTTGGACAATTTTGTTTATTTTAAGGAACAAGTCCTAGAGCAGGGAACAAGTGAAGCCCACAAGTACTTGAATTTAAGCCCAATGAATTGGTGTGCAAGCATAGAAGTTGATCCATACAGGAAAAGAAACTCAGAGGAAAATTTTGGGATAATTTGGGCCTGCACGCCAAATGACCAATTGGCGTGCACCTCTTTTGCCTCTGCAACTTACTGGTCCAGTAGATAAACATCACATGAAGCACTTTACTTCTTGCACGTCAATTGCTAGCTGTCATCAGAAGGGATAAAAAGGCAAAATATCGATTTTGGACCTCCTAGAAGCTTCCAGAATATCACGTGCAGAAGAGACTATTGCTTGACAGCTCATGAGGGACCCACCACCAAAATTTGGGACGATTCTGACCTGAACGCCAATTCACCCATATGACGTGCAAGGGTTGAAATGGTCCAAACGCCCTGAAAATTGGAGGACACGTGTATGATCCAGATTGGGACACTTCTTCTTCTGCACGCTATAAATAATGAGGCCGGGAGCTTGGTCATTCACACCAAAAACTCATTTCTAGATCTGAAATTTGTGAAGCTCTGGTTCTTGCTGCTCTAGCCAAATTTCATCCTTCTTCTCTCTAAATTCCTGAAGTAAGATGGTGCGCACAAGGAGATCAGGCAAGGAAGAAGTTCATTCATCCAGTTCTTCCAGCAGTGAGGATGGGGAGATGTTCCTGGGGCATGCTCTGGATCTAGGTGCCTTGGAGGAATTAGACGTAGGATGGTCAAGTGAGGTGGCCTTAAAGCTTCAAAATCTTGGGTTAGTGAGGTTAGTTTCAGCCAGATGTGCCGTTTATTATCCTGCTTTGCATGAGTTTTATCATTCCATTTACTTAAATGAGGAGGAGGATGCGATTCTAGGGCAGGTGCAGGGGGTGTATATTCGTATCACACCTGAGACAATTAGGAAGACCTTTAACCTTCCTGTACCTACTGATCACTTCCCTCACCTGACCTTAGGGGAGTATGGTACTGCCTTAAATTATGCCAAACGTTTTGAGAGGAGGAGGCAGTTTACTAAAAATGGCTTTGTGGGAAAATTTAGATGTTTAGCTCATCTGGTAGGAAAGTGCTTGCTGTTGCAAACTAGTGGAAAGGATGGTGTGCCTATGACCCATCTTGCATTCATGTATAGCATTGACCATATGTTAAATGTGGACTGGGCTGCTGCCATTTTCAATTGGTGGAAGAAAAACTTGACAAAGAGGGTATATGGCGAGAATGTTATGTGTTATTTTTCAGAGCCAGCATGCTCAGCATTTTGCCCATTTAGACAACACCCCATTCCCCTCTCAATGGGTTTTGAGAGTACTGCATACTGAAGGCGGTTTGGGGGTCAGTACAAGAGGTCATTGGGCCACCAGTGTTCCTCCTCTATCATAGCCATCTAGGCACAACGTTCATGTGGAGAGATCTGCTGACTTTGCACGAGACACCTCCACTCCATTGGATGAAAGGAAACAAACCCTATTCAGGCTTACTGCCATGTATATGCAGTATAATGTGCACAAGGAAGATGTGTTTAACTTCTTTCAAGGTATCAGTGGCCAGGTGGTAAGTGAGGTAGAAGTTATCAATTGGGCATTTACAAATGGACATATTCAGAGTGCTCAGTTTGAAGAGTTAATGGTACTTGTCTCTCAAGACCAGCACGCTACTTCTAGACCGTCAGCCAGAGCATGGGAAGCCCCTGAAGCTCCTGCTACAGCATCTACTGAAGCATGGAGAAAAGAAACACAAGAGCTCAGGGAGGCAAATACTAGAACCCAATGTGAAGTTAACGCATTAAGGAAGAACAACAAGGAAGTCAAGGGCCTCCTAGGAAAAATTTGGAAAGCCTTGAGCAAGAAGAAAGCATCCAAACACTCTCCCGTAGTGGAGATATCTGAAGAAGATTTACCTTCAGTTCATGAAGACTCTTCTCATGCCCAGGAAGACCCACCACAACCAGAAACTTCAGCAGGGCAAGCTTATTATCTAGAGGGGGCAGAGCCAGAAGCAGGGCATTCACCTTTTTAGCCCTTTATGGATCCTACCTATTCTCAAGCTATTGTGCCTATGGTGCTTCCTGTCTCCTGGGGGACATACATTCCTGCTGCACCTCAAGACCTGCTCGGAGAGCCTATACATTTGACCATAGATCCAGCCCTATCATCTGCTGAGAGTCAAGCAGCATTTGAGAACTTCATTAACTCACAGGTCTTAAGGGCTCGCTTTGCAAGGGATATGGACCTCTTCACCTCGTTCGTCCTTCAACGGATCTTAGGCGATGAATATCTATACTTAGATGAGGTGGACTTATTTTGCAGGACTATGCGTTTTGTAGTGGAGGCTGAGCCTCATAATTACCCACTGTCCCAATATACCTCTATTATGCTGTGCAAGCTTTATGAGCAACCTTTGTTTGAAAGTGTGTGGCGCCAGCGTATAAATGGTCAGAATGATGGGCACCGTCCTTGGCATGGTATGCACGAGGTGCTGATCCCTGTGCACATTGATCGTCACTATGTCTTGGTGCGTGTGGATTTGAGTGCAGGGCATGCGGTGCTTTATGATCCAAGCCAAGGCGAAGGGTTCACCAGAAGAAAGAGATGGCTTGTTCATGGGCTCATAAAAAGAATCAAGGATGCGATGAAAAAAGAAGGATTGTTGCAGGACAAGCTCCCTCTTATTCACCTCAACGAAATGGAACTGCCTCAGCAGCCTGACCAATTTAGCTGTGGGATTTTTGTTTACTACTATATGATGGCTATTCTGCAACTGAGGGAAAACTAGGAGATACACGGAGAAACCTCAGCTGATTTTGTGACTCATGCACGTCGAATGGTGGCTAATGTTATCTACTTCTACAGCTTGCCAACTGAGAGGTAAGTATTTTCCTACTCCCTATTTCATGCCATGAGGACATAGCATATTTTAAGTGTGGTGTATTGGGGAGTGACTTTAGCCACTTGCTTGTCTTTTATGTTATGTGATTGCATGTAAAAAAAACAAAACAAAAAAAAAACAAAAAAATTTGCATGATTGTTTGAGTTGCCTGCTTGAGTGATTTGCATGTGGAGACATGGATATTAAGTATGCAATTTTGGCCTACAAATTTTACTTTTTGTGCCACATTAGTATCATGTTGTGATAAGGGTGTTAAAGTAGTTAAAATGTGCTCTGATTTGGTTTAATCATGTCTTTATCTTTTGAATGATATCACCATGTTTTTGGAGCTGAAGTTTGAATATTAGCTAAGCATAACATGCTAAGATAGACTTTAGTGACACTTAAACTTGAGTGACAAAAATAAAAAGAAAAAAACATGAGAAAAGCTTCTTTTTAGCCCTTGAGTGACATTTATGGTTTATGGGTAATAGTTTGATTTGATACTCCTCTCAGAACTTAACATTAGTTATTTAATGGTAGGAGTCAAGTAAGCATGTGATTACTTATTAGTGCTCAGTGTTTGGTGTGTAGATAGGGTGCAAGGCCTTTAAGTCACTTTGACTTCCTATGTATCCTAATTTTTGTTTGTTGTGTTGTAATTATAAAAGGCTGTGATATAGAATGTGAAAAAGCCATCACTTAATTGGAAAATGGGATGTAAGACATCAATGAGTTTCTGTCTCTCCTTATGTCGCAAAATGGCAAGGGGTATGCATTAGAAAAATCAGTCTTATTTATGTGTTATGTGAGTAAAAAAAAGGAGTGAATAATCCCTCAAGGGAGAGCATAAAATGCAACCTTGTAAGGTTATTAGTTAAAATAAGTAAAAAAAAAAAAGATTTGTTTAGATTTGTAGCCACATTGGCTGAGTTTTGTTTATTTGAGAGTGTTGAGCTCAATTCTTTAGCTCATGATTTTGGTTTATCAGTTATTAGAATAGAGTGTGAGTTTATTGAGTTTAAACTAGCGTGTGAGTTCAAATAAAGTAGAATAGAGAGTGTGTTTTCTTTGATGAGCACAATAGGGAACTCTCACGATTGCTTGGCAAGTACTTAATCAATAGCTGATGGCGGATGTAGAGATAGAGTTTACCATCCTTTGTAAATTGATAGGTATGGGGCTTGAGATTAAAGGGAAATAGAAAAGTTATATTTGAGTGAGGCAGCTTTATCCTTTGTGAGAACTTAAAGGGAAACTAAGTGTTGTGTTAGCATGGACTGCTTGCTGATATCTGAATTTTCAGTAAGGAAATTGCATGGTTGTTGGACTTAGGGATATGGACATGAATGAACTAAGCTATGACTCATTTCGGTTGCTTAAAATGCCCATTTCATCATGATAGAGTTGCATGCTTGGGAAACCATGACTCTCCTTGATTGATATTTTATTTTTCTTCCCGTTTGACTGAGTGTTTATTTTATTTCTGCATACTTGTATGTTTTTGCTTGAGGACAAGCAATGGTTCAAGTGTGGTGTATTTGATAATGTGCATTTTATGCCGTTATTCTAGTGTTTATATAGGGTGTTTAAGAGCATGATTAGAGCCTTATTGTATTATATTTCACATATATCTGGTCTAACCCCTAGGAAGATGCTATTTGCAAATACATGCGTTTTTAAGCTGTTTTGGTAGGTTTTGGAGATCACTTTTGACCAAGTATATGGCCTCAAACCAATTGGCGTGCAGAACAAACATTTCTCAGCATGATATCCGCTATCTCCCACAGAAGTTTCAGAGCAATCGGACGTGAACGCCAATTGGACTGAAATGGCGTGCAAGCATATGTTTGCTTATCTGCCATCTACAAGATGCAAGGAAGCTTGGGGAAGAATTGGAGCTAATTTGGAGCTGCACGCCAATTGGGCATATGACGTTCAAAATGGCGTGCAACCATATTTTTGCACCGATCCAGTCATTTCTCTATGCTGATCATTCTTTCCTAAAGGGCCTTGTCCATATTGTGCTTGGATTGAGAGATTTTAAAGTTTGTAGTGTCATTTATCAAAACTACGTCATTTTGATAGATGGGCTAGGGTACACTTTATAACACACATGAAGGCCCATCCATTCTCTATAAATAGAGGTTCTACACGTCCAAGAAGTGGGGCTACACATTCTACACGTTTTTAAAGAGAGAGAGACGTTTTGGAGGCTGTTCCTGACCTAGGAGAGCAGCCGTCGCAGCCGTCGCGGATTTTGGAAACTTGGGTTGAAGCTTTACTGTGCGCATGGATAAGAAGAGGATGTTGAGCTTTTCTTCTTTGTGTTTGCTTGTAATCATGTGTGAGTAGTTTCCTTTATCTAGGGGAGCAATGTAGCCCCCTATGTTGTCAAACTGATTGATTGAATTTTGAGTTTTTTTAATTGAGATTGCATGTTTTATGGATCTGTTCTTATCTTTTAATATCTGGGCTGTACACCTGGGTTTTCTTAGCATTAGTCTGAGGCTATGTAATGACCCGTGTGTAAGGAGTTAATCACAAACACCTTGGATGTTGGTGCACAAGTTTGAGGTAAGAGATGAGCCCAAGAGGGGACTTTTGGGAGGTGCATGTGAAAAGTGATAACGTGCATTTATGCCCTAGGAAGATGCTATGCATATACAGGCGCTTTTAGGCTGTTTTGTCAGGTTTTGGAGATTATTTTTGACCTAGTAGATGGGCTCAGATGAATTGGCGTGCAGAACAAAAGATTCTTAGAATGATTCCTTCCATCTACCACAGAAGTTTCAGGCCAAACGGACGTGCACGTGAATTGGACCCATTTGGCGTGCAAGGTTTTTATTGCATGGATGTCTTTTACATGATGCAAGGAGGCTTGGGGTAAAGTTTGAGTGCATTTGGAGCTGCATGCCAATTGGGGAATTGGCGTTCAAATTGGCGTGCAAGCATGTTTTTGCATGGTTACCTTGGTTTTGTCATTCTAATCATCTTTTCCCAAAGGACCATGTTGGAATTGTAAACATTCTGGTGTGTATGGATATGGGAAGGTCATAGCTTGTTCCATCAAAACTACGTCGTTTTGATGCTGGGATTCACTTAATCAAAACTATGTCATTTTGATGTTGTGTTGTCTATATAAGGAGGAGAAGCCCCTCTGTTTTAGGTTTAGGGTTTGTTGCTCCACCAGCCGTCGCAGAGAGAGAGAGAGAGAGAGAGAGGGAAGGAGAGCTCCCGGTTGCTGTCGGGCGTCTTGCGTGGGTGATCGGTGTCTCGTGGGCGGACAGCGTTCGGCGTGGGAACAGTATTGCGGTATTGTTGCATTTTACTTGAGGTAGGGGTTTTGTTCTTCCTAAATCCTCCTCTGTTCTAGAGTTCTAGGGTAGATTATGGAATATATCTGTTTATATATATATATATGTGTAATCCATATAGGTGTGATCTCCTATATGGATGTTGGCCTTCAATGGCATTTTGGTGTGATTCTGTTGTTGCATGCTATATGTTCGATGAAATGCCTGTGTGAATATAGCTGTGTGTATATGCCCATTATGTGTTTGGTAATATGCCTGTGTGGCTGGACTTGTGATTTGGTGTATGTATGCATGCTGGGTGTTTGTTCTATTGCCTGAATGGCTGGGTTTGTGCACTTGTGAACGGGTGCACACCAAGTGTTTGGTTTTATGCTTAAGTGGCCGTAGTGTGTGTTGTGTGCATGACTGTGGTATCTGGCCTGAAGAGGCGGTTAAATTACTTTGCCTGAGAGGCGGTTAAACCAATGGCCTGAAGAGGCGGTTAAACTACTTTGCCTGAGAGGCGGTTAAATCAGTGGCCTGAAGAGGCGGTTAAATTACTTGCTTGAGATGTGGTTTGTTAGCCTGCCAGTGTGACTGCGCTGGGGTTACGCCCGCTTGTGTGGAATGTTTTATTTTTTTTTCTAATACTGCCATGTCACTACACTTGTGCACATGCATGTAGCCTCTAGGAACATGGGAAGGGTTGGGGAGACTTGATCGCTACAGAGCTGTGGTTGCTCACCCCTCCTACTGTGTTTGCTTCTTTTCCAGGGACTTACAGGCGTTAGGTGGATACAACAAGGTGGAAGACCATCATCATTTTATTGTTCACTTCAGTAAATGTAATTTTATAATTTATGTAACCCCAAGGGGGGAAATGTACTAAGGGATTGAATTATAGTAAGGAACCTGGTTGATTCGTGAACCTTTGGTGTTTGATATTAAATAAAGATGTAGCTTGTTTGATTTATTGTAATTGTTAGTTTTACTTGTGTGGCATACAGTGATCCAACCCCGTTGCCCTCCGTGTGGGTGAATGGGGAGTCACGTACCTGTTTCCTCGGGTTGGAAATTCGGGGCGTGGCAGGCTAATCTTTGATTCATAACTTATTTGTGATTGGTGTGACCATTATCCTGTCATGGGTATGATAATTAGGCTTTGCATGTTGATGTCATGATGACCATTCAGGCAGACAGCACTTAGAAGGGCTGACAATGACCAACTGCAGTACCTTGGCTTAGTTATGGCATGTTATCAATTAAATAATCTCAACAACCTTAAAATCAGTAGAAACGACATAGGGAGGTGAAGTTGTGACCCTAGATGCCTTTAATCCTTGAATCTTAATCCTAAAATCAATTTGCTTTCTTTGTTTATTCAGAAAACCAAATAAAAATTAGATCTTTAGTTATAAAAAAAGAAAACTTTTTGCCAAGACATTTTATAGGGCAAAAGTAATTGGGTGTTTTGATTTAAGAACTAGAAAACTAGGCTAATCCCTGTGGGTTCGACCCCTTGCTTGCTGCTATTCTTTTAGTGCAAACTGAGGGAATTTATTATCTTGAAGAGAGGTTTAACGACATTAGCAAGCTCTTTTAGAGAGGCTAAAAATCTGCCTGTCAATCACAAGGCTTGTTACTTTAGGTTTGTATTGGTTATACAGTCGATTTGTGACGCATTGAGTGATAAATCAACCAACGATGGGGTATATCCATAAATGATTAAAAGGACACACGATCAATGTTGTTAGCTCAATGGGATGTACTCCATGTTGGTGAGGCACTTCCCAAGTTGAGTCTATTCACTTTCGCCAACAGCGAATACAAGAGATGACAAACTATATTGAAGTGGATAAACCCACCTTTTTGTTTCAATTTCAAATCAAATGCTTGTGACTTTCGCTCTGTATTGGTGATTTAGTTGATTTTTGATGCATTGAGTAGATCAATCGAACGACGAAGAGGAATATCCAAAAAAGAGTAAATGGAGGCGTGATAAACATTGTTCACTAAAAGGGCCAGACTCACGGCGGTGAGATACATCCCACGCCGTGTCTAATTCACTTTTGTCAACCTTGAAAAACATAAATGAAAGGCTCTATTGAAACGTTTAAACCCACTTTTCGTTTCAATTACAAGTCAAAAGGCTTGTTACTAGGTTTATATTAGTTATATAGTTGATTTGTTACATATTGAGTGGATCAATCAAACGACGATGGGTTATATCCATAAATCATTTAAAGGACACATGATCAACGTTGTTCGCTGAATGGGACACGCTCCACAATGGGGAGGTGCTTTCCACGTCGCGTCTAATCTACTTTCGTCGTTAATGAATACCGGACACGAAAGACCCTATTAAAATGAATCAACCCTCCTTTCATTTTTATTACGAATCAAATGCTTGTAACATTAGGTTTGTATAGGTCATTTGGTTGATTTCTATGCATTGAGTGAATCAATCAAACAATGAAGCGTAATATCAGGAAATGATTACAAGGAGGCATGATTAACATTGTTCGCTGAAAGGGACAAACTCATGGCAGTGAGGTACCTCCTACGCCATGTCTAATCCACTTTCGTCAACATTGAAAACACGACAACAAAGTCTCTATTAAAATGCTTAAACCCACTTTTTGTTTCAATTACAAGTCATAAGGCTTGTTACTTTACGTTTGTATTGGATGCATAGTAGATTTGTGACGCATTGAGTGGATAAATCATGCAACGACGGTTATATATCCATAAATGAATTAATCGACACATGATTGACAAACAAGATTAAGATTTTTAGCCTCTCTAAAAGAGCTAGCTAATGTCGTTAAATCTCTGTTCAAGATAATAAATTCCCTAAGTTTGCACTAAAAGAATAGCAGCAAGAAAGGGGTCGAACCCACAGGGATTAGCCTAGTTCTCTAGTTCTTAAATCAAAACACCCAATTACTCTTGTTCTATAAAATGTCTTGGCAAAAAGTTTTCTTTTTTTAAACTAAAGATCTAATTTTTATTTGGTTTTCTGAATAAACAAAGAAAGCAAATTGATTTTAAGATTAAGATTCAAGGATTAAAAGCATCTAGGGTCACAATTTCACCTCCCTATGTTATCTCTACTGGTTCATGGTATTAGGGTTGTCTGATTGAAAACATGCTAAACATAAGCCAAGGACAACAAATGGTCATTGAGGTCCTTTTAAGAGTTGTATGCCAGAATGGTCATCTAAACACACAAATATGCAAAGCCAATAAATCATACTTGCAAAAGGATAATGATCACACCAATTACAAATAAGTTATGAATCTCAATCCACCCCAGACTAGGGCTAAAAATACCAAGGTGTACATCCAAAGATAGAATTAAGAACAGATTCATAAAACATGCAAAACTCAATCATCCAAACCCAAATATTCATAAACACAGCAAAACAACAAGGGGGCTACATTGCTCCCCTAGATTATAAGAACTACTCACGCATGATTACAAGCAAAACCAAAGCAGAAAAGCTAAACATCTTCTTCTAATCCACGCGCGCAACAAAGCTTCAAATCCAGGCTCCAAAATCCGTGACGGCTGCGACGGCTGCTCTCCTAGGTCAAGGAGCAACCTCCAAGTCGTGGAGCCTCTCTCTCTCTCTAAAAATGTGTAGGGGGGTCTAGGTATGCATAGCAGAGGCGTGGAGGCTTGTATTTATAGAGTTTGGATGGGCTTTGAGGTGTGTACCCTAGCCCATTTATCAAAACAGCATAGTTTTGATAAGTGACACTCGAAACATTAAAATCTCTATCTTCCATCCACAATTTGGACTTGGGCCTTCAGGAACAAATGATCAGCATGGAAAAACGATAGGATCAGTCCAAAAATATCTCTGTACGTCAATTTGCACGTGATATGGTGAATTCACGTGCACCTCCAAATCAGCTCAAACTTCTCCCCAAGCTTCCTTGCATCCTGTAGAGGCCTGAGAGGCAAAAATAGGCTTGCACGTGAAATGGGTGAATTCACGTGCAGCTCCAATGCTCTGAAATTTCTGTGGTAGGTAGAGGACATCATTCTAAGAAACTTTTGTTCTTGCACGCCAATTGTTTGAGGCCATCTACTATGTCAAAAGTGAGCTCCAAAATCTGCCAAAACAGCTTAAAAACGCATGTATTTGCACATAGCATCTTCCTAGGGGTTAGAGCAAATATATATGATATATGAAGCAATAAGGCTCTAATCATACTCTTAAACATCCTAAATAAACACTAGAATAACGGCATAAAATGCACGTTATCAAATACACCACACTTGAACCATTGCTTGTCCTCAAGCAAAAACATACAAGCATGCAAAAATAAAATAAACACGCAGTCAAACGGAAGAAAAAATAAAATAACAATCAAGGAGAATCATGGTTTCCTAAGCATGCAACTCTATCATGATGAAATGGGAATTTAAGCATCAAAATGAGTCATAACTTAGTTCATTCATGTCCATATCCCTAGTCCAACAACCATGCAATATCACCACTTAAATTTCAGATATGAGCAAGCATTCCATGATAAAATAGCACCTAGTTTCCCTTTAAGTTCTTACCAAGGATAAGCAGCCTCACTCAAATATAATAATTCTCAAGCCCAATACCTATCAATGAACAATGGATGGAAAAACTCTATCTCTACACTCGCCATCAGCTATTGATTAAGTGCTTACCAAGCAATCATGAGAGTTCCCTATTGTGCTCATCAAAGAAAACACACTCTCTATTCTACTTTATTTGAACTCACACTCTAATCTACTAAATGAATAAACAAAACATGAGCCAAAGAATTGAGCTCAACAATCTCAAATAAACAAAACTGAGCCAATGTGGCTTCACAACTAAATAATCACACATAAACATCAGGCCAATATAGCTTTTATTTTGAATCCCTCGTTTTTTTTTAGTAATAACCTTACAAGGTTGCATTTTATGCTCTCCCTTGATGGATTATTCAGTCCTTTTTTTTACTCACATAACACATAAATAAGACTGATTTTTCTAATGCAAACTCCTTGCCGTTTTGCTACATAAGGAGAGACAGAAATTCATTGATGTCTCACATCCCATTTCCCAATTTAGTGATGGCTTCTTCACATTCTATATCATAGCCTTTTCCAATAATATCACACAATAAAGAAAAGAATGCAAAGACAGTCACAGTGACTTAGAGGTCTTGCATCCTAACTCCACACACCAAACACTGAGCAATAATAAGTAATCACATGCTTACTTGACTCCTACCATTAAATAACCAATGTTGAATGCAAGAAGAGTAGCAAATCAAACTATTACCCAAAAACCATAAATGTCACTCAAGAGCTAAAAAGAAGCTGTTTTCATTTTACATTTCTTTTTCACTCAACTTTAAGGGTTACTTAGGTCTATCATAGCATTTCATGCTCAGCTAATATTCAAAACTCAGCTCCAAAAACATGGTGATATCATTCAAAAGATAAAGACATGATCAAACCAAATCAGAGCACATTTTAGCTACTTTAACACCCTTATCACAACATGATACTGATGTGGCACAAAAAGTAAATTTTGTAGGCCAAAATTGCATACTTAATATCCATGTCTCCACAAGCAAATCATTCAAGCAAACAACTCAAACAATCTTGCAACTAAAAACATTTTTTTTAAAAAAATAAAAAATAAAACATGCAATCACAACATAAAAGACAAGCAAGTGGCTCAAGTCACTCCCATACACCACACTTAAAATATGCTATGTCCTCATGGCATAAAATAGGGAGTAGGAAAATACTTACCCTTGGTTTGGCAAGCTGTAATAGTAGATGACATTGGCCACCATTCGTCGCACCTGAGCCACAAAGTCAACCGACGTCTCACCGCGCACTTCCCAATTTTCCTTCCCTTGCAGAATAGCCATCATGTAGTAGCAAACAAAGATCCCACAGCTGAATTAGTCAGGCTGCTGAGGGATTTCCATTTCGTTGAGGTGAATAAGAGGAAGCTTGTCCTGCAACAATCCTTCTTTCTTCATTGCATCCTTGATTCGTTTGATGAGCCCATGAACAAGCCGTCTCTTTCTTCTGCTGAACCCTTCATTTTGGCTTGGATCATACAAAGACCGCATGCCCCTGCAGTCAAATCCACTCGCACCAAGACATAATGACGTTCAATATGCACAGGGATCAGCACCTCGTGCATACCATGCCAAGGACGGTGCCCTTCATTGTGACCATTGATATGCTGGCGCCACACACTTTCAGACAAAGGTTGGTCGTAAAGCTCGCACAGCATAATGGATGTATACTAGGATAATGGGTAATTATGAGGCTCACCCTCCACAACAAAACGCATAGTTCTGCAAAACAAGTCCACCTCATCTGAATATAGATATTCATCGCCTAAAATCCTTTGAAGGACAAACGAGGTGAAGAGGTCCATGTCCCTTGCAAATCGAGCCCTTAACACCTGAGAATTAATGAAGTCTTCAAATGCCGCTTGACTCTCGCAGATGATATGGCTGGATCAATGATTAAATAGATAGGAGGGCCAAGAAGGTCTTCAGGTTCAGCAAGCATGTATGTACCCCAAGAGACAGGATGTATAACAGGCACAATAGCTTGAGAATATGCAGGATCGTAAAAGGCTGGAAGGGTGAATACCCTTCGCCGGCTTTGTCTCCTCTTGAGGTTGGAAGGGTGAATACCCCTGTTCTGCGGCGCCGCCTCCTCCGGGTGATAGTAGGATGGCCGAGCCGAAGGTTCTGGTTGAGGTGGATCTGCCTGGGCTGGATAAGAATCTTCAGGGGATGGAGAGGGTTCTTCAACAGATATCGCCACTATAGGAGAACGTTTTGATGCTTTCCTCTTGCTCAAGGCCTTCCAGATTTTGCCTAGGAGGCCTTTGACTTTTTTATTGTCCTTCCTCAGGGCTTCCACCTTGCGCTGGGTTCTGGCATTTGCCTCCCTGAGCTGCTGTGTTTCTTGCCTCCAAGCTTCGGTAGATGCAGCAGGAGGAGCTTCTGGGGCTTCCCATGCTCTAGGAGATGCATGAGTAGCTACGTCTGGGGCCTCCCATGCTCTGGTTCTAGGTTGTGAAGTAGCTTGTTGGTCTCCAGAGATGAGGGCCATTAATTCTTCAAATTGGGCACTTGTGATGTGTCCATTAGTGACTACCCAATTGATGACCTCCACTTCGCTCACCACCTGACCACTAATGCCTCGAAAGAAATTGAAAATATCTTCTTTGTGTACATTGAACTGCATGTACATGGCAGTGAGTCTGTATAGAGTCTGCTTCCTTTGATCCAAATGAGGAGAGGTCTCCCTTGCAAAGTCAGTGGAACGCTCCACATGAACACTGTGCCTAGCGGGCTGTGATAGAGGAGGAACATTTGTTGCCCAATGACCTCTAGTACTGATTCCCAAACCTCCTTCAGCATGCAATACTCTTAACACCCAGTGAGAAGGAAAAGTGATGGTATCCATGGAGGAAAAATGCAAAGCAGGCTTGCTTTGAAATATCAAACACAAAAATCTGCCATTTATCTGCTTTGATGAGTTTTTCTTCCACCATTTAAAAATGGTAGTGGCCCAATCCACATTTAGCATATGATCGATGCTATACATGAACTCTAGGTGTGGCTTAGGCACAATATCTAGCCCACTGGTCTGAATCAATAAGCATTTCCCTACCAGGTAAGCTAGGCATCTAAATTTTCCAACAAAACCATTCTTGGTATACTGCCTTCGACTTTGAAATTTTCTAGCATAGTTGCATGCAGTACCAAATTCTCCTAGGCTTAGCTGAGGGAAGCTATCACTGGGTTCAGGGAGGTTAAAGCAATGTCTAATAATTTCAGGGGTAATTCTGACATAAACCCCTTGCACGACCCCTATTAGCTCATCCTCACTCACAGAGACAGATGCATAGACTTCTTGTAGGGCAGAGTAGGAAATAGGCTGGTGGGCAGATACTAACCTTTGTAATCCCAGATTTTGAATTTTAAGAGCCACCACTCTAGCCCAGCCCAGCTCTGAAGCCTCCAAAGCCTGCATATCAAGAGCATGCCCCAAGAGTATCTCCTCCTCAGGTTGGCTATCAGCACTAGGTGAGTGCACCTCCTCCTGGCCAGTCCTCCTTGTGTGCACCATCTTTGGAATGAGAAAATAAGAGCAAAAAGCAGAAAACTGAAGAGCAAAAGAGCAAAAGAGCAGAGTTTCTCTAATACTCAGATCTGGAGTGATTTTGGTGTGGAAACCTTTGAAGATGGCCTCTCTTTATATAGCGTGTAGAAGGAAAGATGCTCCAATTGGCGTGATACACGTGCCCCTAACTTTTCAGAGTGTTCTGACCAAAATAGCCCTTGCACGTGAATTGGCCGAATTGGCGTGCAGGTCAGAATCGTCTCAAACTTTGGTGGTGGGTCCCCCTTGAGCTGGCAAGCAATAGTCCCTTCTGCACGTGAATTGTTTGAAGCTTCTAGGAAGGCTAAAATCGGTATTTTGCATTTTTGAGCCTCCATATGACAGCTAGCAAATCGCGTGCAAGAGTAAACGTGATTCACATGGTCTTCATCTACCATTCCAGAAAGTTACAACTCAAAAGGAGTTGCACGTGAATTGGGCAATTCACGTTCAAATTCACGTTCAGGCCCAATCTGGCCCAAATTTCTCCACTGAGTTGCTTATGCATTATGGACCATCTTTAAGTTTTGCACGTGAATTGTTTGAGCCCATCTTCAAGCACTTTTGGGCTTCACTTACTCCTTGCTCCTTGACTTTGACTTTAAAAACAATTCCACAAGTTCAGGACCCAATAATTTGCTCATCCTGCAAATGGTTAGTTAAGAAAGAAGCAAAGTCTCCTGCACAAGGGTTAGCTTGCAAACAAGTTTATTGAATAAAACAAATAAAAGAAAATAACATAAAATAAAACATAGCAATAAACATTGGGTTGCCTCCCAACCAGCGCTTTATTTAAAGTCTGTAGCTAGACTTTCAATTATGATCATGCAATGGTGAAAGAGAGGGAATCAACTATCTCCCTCTGAGTTGAATCAAAGTATGGTTTTAGTCTGTTTCCATTCACCCAAAATTTCTTGCCATCTACAGCTTGGAGCTCAAAGCTCCCATATGGCTTCTTATCAACTATCACAAAAGGTCCCATCCACTTGGACCTTAATTTTCCAGGAAATAACCTCAACCTTGTGTTAAATAGAAGAACTTTCTGCCCTAAGGTTAAAGGTTCATTGTTGAGTTGCCTATCATGCCATTTCTTAGTTCTTTCTTTGTAAAATTTAGCACTATCATAGGCATCCAGCCTAAGCTCATCTAACTCAATTAATTGAGTCATCCTAAGCTCCTTGATCTCTTGTGGGTTAAAATTTAACTTCTTCAAGGCCCAATGAACCTTGTGTTCTAGTTCCACAGGCAAGTGACATGCCTTACCATATAGAATACGGTAAGGTGACATCCCAATGGGAGTTTTATAGGCTGTCCTATAGGCCCATAAGGCTTCATCAAGCCTTTGAGACCAATCTTTCCTATTGACTCCAACAGTTTTCTCTAAAATGGCCTTAATCTCTCTGTTGGACACTTCTTCTTGTCCATTAGCTTGTGGGTGGTAAGCTAAAGACTTCCTATGAGTGACACCATACTTGTTCAATAATTTGTCAAACAATTTGTTGCAGAAATGACTACCCTCATCACTGATTATAGCCCTTGGTGTCCCAAAACGGCTAAAGATGTTCCTGGTAAGGAAATGAGTCACAACCCTAGCATCATTCACTCTAGTAGGAATAGCTTCTACCCACTTAGACACATAATCCACAACAAGCAAAATGTATGAATACCCATCAGAATTGGGGAATGGCCCCATGAAGTCAATGCCCCAAATGTCAAAAATTTCAACTGGAAGGATTCCAGTTAAGGGCATCTCATTTTTCCTAGACAGACCACCTACCCTTTGACATCTATCACACTTTTTGATGTAGACATAGGTGTCTTTCACCATGTGAGGCCAATAAAAGCCACACTGCATGATTTTAGCCACAGTTCTTTGCACCCCAAAGTGGCCCCCATAATGTGATGCATGACAATGATGTATTATGTCATCTACCTCCTCCTCAAGGACACACTTTCTAATGATTTGGTCAGGACACCTCCTATAAAGAATTGGGTCTTCCCAAATGAATTTCTTAGCATCCACTACCAATTTCTTTCTCCTGGTGGTAGTCTAACGCTTGGGTATGAACCCAGTGGCTAAATAATTTGCTATGTCAGCAAACCAAGGAAGATGATGCACCTCAAACAACTTCTCATCAGGAAAGTCATCTACAATGAGTAGAGACTTAGGTGCATTCTCCACACGGGAGAGGTGATCAGCCATAGAATTTAGGGCTCCCTTTGTGTCTCTAATTTCAAGGTCAAATTCCTGTAAGAGGAGAACCCACCTAATCAAGCGTGGCTTAGCTTCTTTTTTAGCAAACAAATATTTCAATGCAGCATGATCAGTATAAACAATGACTTTAGACCCCAAAAGATAGGGTCTAAACTTGTTGCAGTCATAAACCACGGCTAGAAACTCTTTCTCAGTGGTGGTATAGTTCTGTTGAGCATCATCTAAGGTCTTACTAGCATAGTAAATGACCCTAAACACCTTTTCTCGCCTTTGCCCTAAGACTACCCCCACAACATAATCACTCGCATCACACATTAGCTCAAAAGGCTGAGCCCAGTTAGGTGTGACTATAACAGGTGCAGTGACTAACTTACCCTTGAGGATGTTGAAAGTTTCTAAGCAATCTGCATTAAACTCAAAGCTTGTGTCTTTTTCTAACAACCTACTCATGGGTTTTGCAATTTTTGAGAAGTCCTTAATGAATCTCCTATAAAAGCCAGCATGGCCAAGGAAACTTCTCACTCCTTTTTCATTGGTTGGAGGTGGCAGAGTCTCAATAGTGGAGATTTTTGCCTTGTCTACCTCCAAACCATGTGCAGACACCTTGTGCCCTAGAACTATCCCCTCAGTTACCATGAAATGGCATTTCTCCCAATTTAGGACTAGTTCCTTCTCCTCACATCTCTCTAAGACCACATCTAGATTTTTCAAGCACTGTTGGTAGGAGGAACCAAACACCGAGAAGTCATCCATGAAGACCTCCATGATCTCCTCAACCAAACCCTGAAAAATAGCCATCATACACCTTTGAAAGGTGGCAGGGGCATTACAAAGCCCAAATGGCATTCTCCTAAATGCAAAAGTGCCGAAAGGGCACGTGAAGGTGGTCTTTTCTTGGTCCTCGGGCTTAACCATGATCTGATTATACCCGGAATAGCCATCTAAAAAGCAGTAGTGACTATAGCCAGCTAACCTATCCAACATTTGGTCAATGAAAGGAAGAGGAAAATGATCCCTCCTAGTAGCCTTGTTCAGCTTTCTATAGTCAACACACACTCTCCACCCCGTCACAGTGCGAGATGGGATTAATTCATTTTTCTCATTTTTAATCACGGTCATGCCCCCTTTCTTGGGCATAACATGCTGTCACGCCCCGGATTTCCAGCCCGAGGAAACCGGTACGTGACTTCCCTTTTACCCACACGGAGGGCAAAGGGGTAAGGATACAAATCAAGAATTTAACATTTTAAAACTTTCACAACACATTCAAGAAAAATATAGTCCATCAAAGCTGTCCACAAACCAATAACAAAGTCAGTCTTTATTACAAAGTCCTCTTTTTAATCCATCACCATTGGGGTTACATCAGTTCCCATAAAAAAATAACATAAACAGTAAAATAAATAAGGTCTTCCACCTTGGTGTATCCACCTAACGCCTGTAAGTCCCTGGAAAAAAAGCAAACACAGTAGGAGGGGTGAGCAACCACAGCTCAGTAGGGATCATGTCTCCCCAACCCATCCCATGTTCCTAGCATCTACATGCCATGTGTACAAGTGCAGTGTTGTGTTACAATAATTTCAACAAACATAATAACAACCACATCAACAATTTACAATCCTCCACCGCCACACAGCTAACACTTTAACCACAAGTGATTTAACCGCCTCTTCAGGCCAAGTGATTTAACCGCCTCTTCAGGCCAAGTACCACAGTCAAGCACACAACACACATGGTCACTCAAGCATACAACCAAACACTTGGTGAGCACCCGTTCACAAGCGCACAAACCCATTCAGGCCATAGAGCAAACATCCAAGATACATACATACACTAAACCACAAGTCCAGTCACACGGGCATATTACCAAACACTTAATGGGCATATACACACAGCTAAGTTCACACAGGCATTTCATCAAACATGTAGCAGGCATGTCGTACAGGCATTTTATCAAACACGTTTCATGCATCACACAAACACCAGAAACACCAAAATCGCCATTGAAGGCCAACATTCATATAGGAGGTCACACCTATATGAATTTACATATAAATAATATAATATTCTGCCCTAGGACCCTAGGACAGAGGAGGATTTAGGAAGAACAAAATCCCTACCTCAAGTAAAACGCAACAACACAAGCAAAGTCCCGATCCCACGTCGAACGCCGTCCACCCACGAGTCACCGACCACCCACGCAAGACGCCCGGCAAGAACCAGGAGCTCTCCTTCCCCCTCTCTCTCTCTGCGACGGCTGGTGGAGCAACAAACCCTAACCCTAAAATAGAGGGCTTCTCCTCCTTATATAGACAACACAACATCAAAACGACGTAGTTTTGATTAAGTGAATCCCAGCATCAAAACGACGTAGTTTTGATTACACAAGTTAGCATCTTTCCGCACCCATATAGGCCAAAATACTCAGAATTTCAACATGGTCCTTTGGAGAAAGTTCCTTAGAATGTCAAAACCAAGGGAACCATGCAAAAATAAGCCTGCACGCCAATTTGCACGTGAATTCCCCAATTCACGTGCACCTCCATATGGACTCCAAATGCTCTCAAACTTCACCCCTAGCCTCCTTGCATCATTTAGAAGACAATTACACTTGCACGTGAATTGGACCCATATCACGTGCACCTCACATACATGTCCATTTGGCCTGAAACTTCTGTGGTAGATAGAGGACACCATTCTAAGCATTTTTCCTTTTGCACGTGAATTCATCGGAGTCCATTTACTAGGTCAAAATCTAGAAAAACTCTACTCCGGAGGTAAAACTGACTAGCTCAAGGTACGGGTCCTTACATCCTCTCCCCCTTAAGACTTTTCGTCCTCGAAAAGAAATGACATAAGAGGAAAAACGAACACAAGCTACCCATTTGCCACACGGCGAGCCACAACACCCTAATGGGTCATACACCACACACAGCACAACAACACATAACAGTACCACCATAATCCATAACCACAATAATGCACACAACACTTCTGCATGGCACGAATACACATCTGAAAGCACATCACATTTAAGCACATGTCGTTAAAAGACAATACAAATACATCAACTACTACAAGAAAACACATCACAAGAAAACACAACACTATCACAAGAAAACACAACACTATCCCTTGGCCAACAGCCACCTCCCACGCTTAAGATTGTTCGTCCGCGAACAAGTCCGGGGTGCCGCTCACGCATCACGGACTCACGTTCCCATGTCTCCTCCTCAATACCACGGTGTTGCCACAAGACGCGAACCAAAGGAATAAGACGACCACGCAAAAGCTTCTCTCGCCGATCTAGGATACGGATAGGGGCCTCAATGACGGACATGTCATCCTCAATGTCCAACGTCCCCCAATCAATCACGTGAGTGGGGTCAGGGTGATACTTCCGGAATCGGGACACGTGAAACACGTTGTGCACTCGACTCGGCCCGCGGTGGTAACGCTAACCGGTAGGCCACGGCCCTACACGATCCAGGAATCTCAAAAGGACCAATAAACCGCGGAGATAGCTTGGAACCTCGCCCAAACCGTCGATGTCCACGACGTGGAGAGACACGAAGGAACACATGATCACCAACAAAAAACTCCAAAGGTCGCCGTCGCTGATCCGCATAAGATTTCGCCGACTCGAGCCGCCAACAAACGCCGACGAATCAACTTGACCTTCTCGGTAGCCTCTTGAACCAACTGCGGTCCCAAGAGAGCCGTCTCCCCCACCTCGGTCCAACACAAAGGGGATCGACACGGCCGTCCATACAACGCCTCAAAAGGAGCCATCCCAATGGATGCTTGATAATCGTTGTTGTAGGCAAACTCCACCAAAGGAAGGTGAGTTGCCCACGAACCCCCAAAATCTAGCACACAAGCCCTCAACATGTCCTCCATGGTCCGATTCGTCCGCTCGCCCGACCGACCGTCGGTCTCAGGGTGAAAGGCTGTACTCAGGTGAAGCTTGGTCCCCATAGCCTCCTTGCAAACCTGCCCGGAAACGGGAAGTGAACCTCGAATCCCGGTCCGAGACAACCGATGAGGGTACGCCATGCGCTCTCACAATCTCGTTCATGTACAGTGACTCAAGGTCCCAATAGAGTCCCGCTCGCGAACAGCCAGGAAATGGGCCGACTTTGTGAGTCGATCCACAATTACCCAAACCATATCCTTCCTCCCAGTGGTGGGTGGAAGACCAGTCACAAAATCCATCGCTATATGGTCCCACTTCCACTCCGCTATGGGCAAGGGCTGTAACATGCCCGCCGGCCGCTGATGCTCAGCCTTCACCTGCTGACACGTGAGGCACCGCGAAACAAAGGCAGCCACATCGCGTTTCATCCCAGGCCACCAAAAGTGTGCCCGAAGCGCATGATACATCTTCGTACCCCCTGGATGCACAAGAACTCTAGACCTGGTGAAACTCCCTCATCACCTCATCCCTGAGGGAAGAAGCCACGACCAACCGCCCCCTGAAATGACAACTCATGCTCAGGACCCTCTGTCCGGTCCCCCAGATAGCTCCCCAGCCTCAATACGGGCACGGAGAACCTCGCACTCAATGTCACCCAGCTGTTCCTCCCGGACGCGCTGGTACAACTCAGGCACTACCACCAAAGGACTCAGGACTGTCCCACCATCACGAACAACAGGCTGCAGCTGCAACGTCGCCAACTGCTCCATCAGCTTCCACTCTCTCACGGCCACCTCGGCTTTTCCCTTTTCTCGCTCAACGCATCGCCCACAACATTACCCTTGCCCGGGGTATAGGCAAGAGTAAAGTCAAAGGTCCGCAAATACTCCATCCATCTCCTTTGCCTCAAATTCAAGTCCTTCTGAGTAAAGATGTACTGAAGGCTCTTGTGATCTGAGAACACTACAAACTTTTCCCCCAAGAGGTAGTGCTGCCAACTCTTCAGGGCGAAGATAACAGCCGCCAACTCAAGGTCATGAGTAGGATAATTCTGCTCATGAGGCTTCATCTGTCTTGACCCATAAGCTACCACACTGTGCTCCTGCATAAGCACACACCCCAAACCAACCCTGGACGCATCACAATACACCTCATACGGAATATCCTCCCTAGGCAACCTCAACACAGGTGCAGTGGTCAAACGGGTTTTGAGAGTCTCAAACGCCTGCTGGCACTTGTCCGTCCACTCAAATTTCACTCCTTTCCTAGTCAACGCCGTCATAGGAGCCGCCAAACGGGAGAACCCCTCGAGAAAACGACGATAGTACCCCGCCAAGCCAAGAAAACTACGGATCTCAAAAATGTTGGTTGGCCTCGCCCACGATGCCACGGCCTCAATCTTGGCTGGGTCCACCCTGACTCCCTCAGCTGACACCACATGGCCAAGAAAGTGAACCTCCTGTAGCCAAAACTCACACTTGCTAAACTTAGCAAACAGCTGCTGGTCCCTCAAGGTTTGCAACACTGTTGCCAAGTGCTCCACAAGCTCCTTCTCGGTCTTGGAATACACCAAGATATCATCGATAAACACCACCACGAACGAGTCTAAGTATGGGGCAAAGACTTGGTTCATCAAATGCATGAACACTGCTGGCGCATTAGTGAGCCCGAAAGGCATCACTACCCACTCATAATGCCCATACCTGCACCAAAAAGCCGTCTTAGGGATGTCCTCCTCCCTAACCCTGAGCTGGTGATACCCCGACCGTAAATCTATCTTGGAAAACCACCTGGGCCCCACTCAATTGGTCAAACAGGTCATCTATCCGAGGCAACGGGTACTTGTTCTTCACAATCACCGAATTCAGCTTCCTTGTAGTCGATGCAGAGACGAAGCGTGCCATCGGCCTTCTTAGCAAAGAGCACCGGAGCACCCCAAGGTGAGGTACTTGGTCCGATATACCCTTGGTTCCCCAACTCCTCGATTTGCCTCTGCAGGCTCCCTCGGCTCGGCTGGTCCCATACGATACGCTACTTGGGAAATCGGACCCGTCCCCGGCACCAACTCAATGGTGAACTCCACACTCCTCTTAGGTGGCAAACTCCTCAACCGCTCAGGAAAAACATCCCTGAAATTGGTCCACAACAAGCAGGCCACACCCTCCTTTCCACCTTATCCTCCTCAAGAAAGGTCGGGGCCGCTAACCTGTGGGTAATGGCACCCCACGGTCCAACACTGGCCCGGCCCGACTCGCCTCACAATCCCACTCCCCCTGCAGGGTGCAAGAGGTCCCTCGCAGGTGTCACGAAGGTCACACGCCGCCGATAACAATCTATCTTGGCCTGGAAAGCCATAAGCCAATCCATACCCAAGATCAGGTCGAACGTCCTCAAAGGCATCACATGCAAGTCAAAACTCGGCTCCACCTCACCTATGGTTAACACACGCCCACGACACACGCGCCGTACCTCAATCATGCCTCCCACCTGGAGACTCCACAACTAGGGGCCTCGCGGCCTCCACACAAGCTAACCCCAAACCGTCTATTACAAGCTCAGGAACAAACGAACATGATGCACCCGTATCGAAAAGAACAGAAGCTAATGTACGGGAGATCAAGAGGGTACCTCTAACCACCGATGGTCCTGCTCCACCCTCACTGGTGGGGGTGGTAGCTCGGCCTCCTCCTGGTATGTCGCCTCCAGCCGCAAACACCCTCCCTTGGCCCGTGCCACCTGGTCGGCTCACTCACCGGACGCTTCCCGCTAAGGTTCCCTCCAGCCTCGGTCTGCTGCCGCTCCGGCCTCCCCTTGGGGTCGGGTCCGACTAGATCCTGCCTGGCTGGCTTGCCACCGACGAGCCGGTCTCTCACCGGTGCACGGAAGCTAGCATCACTCCTCACGCCGGACGCCGTGCCCCCTGTTCCCCCGTTGCCACTCCTGCAAACCCGGCGCAAATGACCCTCTCGTCCACGGTTGTTGCATCGCCAGTCCTTCTTGGGGCACTCCCCTTTGAAGTGACCCTGCTCTCCACAGCAGTGGCATCCGCTCGGTAGACTCCCAAGATGGACCACCCGGTCTTCCGCCGCCAAAGGTGAACCTCCCAGGGTTCGCAGATGTCTGCCCCCGACTGTGAAAAGAACTGCTATCCCTCTCCTCCGTCTTGAGCCTCTTGGACCCTACATCTCGATCAGGCCCACTCTGCAACTGGCGACCCTGATGGGCCTGCCTCCCACCATCCAGCTCTCTCTCAGCTATACGGGCCGTCTCCACGGCCTCAGGATAGGTCCTCAAGCGTAGAATCGCCACCCTCTCCCTAAGGGCTGGCCTGAGACCCAAGGTGAACTTGTGGGCCTTCAGGTCCTCCCTTACCACCAGGTCTCAGGAGCAAACCTACTCAATCTCCGGAACTCCCGCTCATACTCAGGTACCGTCTTTGATCCTTGCTTCAGGCTGCCAAATTCTTCCCTCTTCTGCCATCTCACTGATTCCGGGAAGAACTCATCTTGGAAGAGTTGCAAGAACTCCTCCCAAAACATGAGTTGCACTGCACGGCTCCCCGCAACACTCGTCCACCACTCCAAAGCGTCCCCCTCCAGCTGCCGAATTGCCAGTCGCACCTTATCCTCCTCCCGGGGCAGGAGAAAGGAGAACACATGCTCAATCTGCCTCAACCACTGCTCAGCTACCACAGGATCTTCCCCCCCCCCTTAAATCGCGGAGGTTGTTCCTTTCGGAACCGTGTTACCACATCATCCTCTGCGCGGGTCGGTACACCACCCAGCAAACTCTCACGCTCACGAGGCAGCTCTCCTACTGGTGGTGGTGGTGGTGGCACCACCTGCTGTGCTGCCATCTCACGGCGCACCTCCTCCCGAACGTCCTGCCGGAGTCCCTCCCGTAGCTCTCGTACCTCCAGCCGGATGCCTTCTTGTAGCCGTGCCAGGTAACAACGCATGCCCTCCAACGGATGGTCCCGCTCCCGGACCCTCATAGGCAGATGACTCATCGCCCATCGCCCCGGACGCACGTGTCACTCTCCTCGGTGGCATTCTTACTACATGAAGTAAGATGCACAAACGTCAGAACGCGTTTGTCTACTAACAAGTTGACTACCTCTACCCCATTATCAAGTCAAGCCGTACATGGCATTACACACATTGTAACCATTGCATCAATCAAGATTGCACACAGCACAGTCCACATTGTAGTCATACCCAAGGCATTCCAAGAATATTCAGAGTTGCACAGTCCACACATAATCATGTTATGCACATCCTTCACACATGACAACATATGTAACTAGTGCCCTAATGCCAATGCATGCAAATCCTACCACAAGACTGGACTACCCTAAGTACACCTTGGAGGCTCAAAGAGGACCATGTTGATCAGGCATGTCCCTCCAGGCTCCTCCAAAGGACTCAAGATAACCAAGTCCGCCCACTACCCTAGGCCAACTAGACCATACTCTGATACCATATTGTCACGCCCCGGATTTCCAGCCCGAGGAAACCGGTACGTGACTTCCCTTTTACCCACACGGAGGGCAAAGGGGTAAGGATACAAATCAAGAATTTAACATTTTAAAACTTTCACAACACATTCAAGAAAAATATAGTCCATCAAAGCTGTCCACAAACCAATAACAAAGTCAGTCTTTATTACAAAGTCCTCTTTTTAATCCATCACCATTGGGGTTACATCAGTTCCCATAAAAAAATAACATAAACAGTAAAATAAATAAGGTTTTCCACCTTGGTGAATCCACCTAACGCCTGTAAGTCCCTGGAAAAAAAGCAAACACAGTAGGAGGGGTGAGCAACCACAGCTCAGTAGGGATCATGTCTCCCCAACCCATCCCATGTTCCTAGCATCTACATGCCATGTGTACAAGTGCAGTGTTGTGTTACAATAATTTCAACAAACATAATAACAACCACATCAACAATTTACAATCCTCCACTGCCACACAGGCTAACACTTTAACCACAAGTGATTTAACCGCCTCTTCAGGCCAAGTGATTTAACCGCCTCTTCAGGCCAAGTGATTTAACCGCCTCTTCAGGCCAAGTGATTTAACCGCCTCTTCAGGCCAAGTGATTTAACCGCCTCTTCAGGCCAAGTACCACAGTCAAGCACACAACACACATGGTCACTCAAGCATACAACCAAACACTTGGTGAGCACCCGTTCACAAGCGCACAAACCCATTCAGGCCATAGAGCAAACATCCAAGATACATACATATACTAAACCACAAGTCCAGTCACACGGGCATATTACCAAACACTTAATGGGCATATACACACGGCTAAGTTCACACAGGCATTTCATCAAACATGTAGCAGGCATGTCGTACAGGCATTTTATCAAACACGTTTCATGCATCACACAAACACCAGAAACACCAAAATCGCCATTGAAGGCCAACATTCATATAGGAGGTCACACCTATATGAATTTACATATAAATAATATAATATTCCGCCCTAGGACCCTAGGACAGAGGAGGATTTAGGAAGAACAAAATCCCTACCTCAAGTAAAACGCAACAACACAAAGAAAGTCCCGATCCCACGTCGAACGCCGTCCACCCACGAGTCACCGACCACCCACGCAAGACGCCGCGCAAGAACCAGGAGCTCTCCTTCCTCTCTCTCTCTCTGCGACGGCTGGTGGAGCAACAAACCCTAACCCTAAAATAGAGGGCTTCTCCTCCTTATATAGACAACACAACATCAAAACGACGTAGTTTTGATTAAGTGAATCCCAAGCATCAAAACGACGTAGTTTTGATTACACAAGTTAGCATCTTTCCGCACCCATATAGGCCAAAATACTCAGAATTTCAACATGGTCCTTTGGAGAAAGTTCCTTAGAATGTCAAAACCAAGGGAACCATGCAAAAATAAGCCTGCACGCCAATTTGCACGTGAATTCCCCAATTCACGTGCACCTCCATATGGACTCCAAATGCTCTCAAACTTCACCCCTAGCCTCCTTGCATCATTTAGAAGACAATTACACTTGCACGTGAATTGGACCCATATCACGTGCACCTCACATACATGTCCATTTGGCCTGAAACTTCTGTGGTAGATAGAGGACACCATTCTAAGCATCTTTCCTTTTGCACGTGAATTCATTGGAGTCCATTTACTAGGTCAAAATCTAGAAAAACTCTACTCCGGAGGTAAAACTGACTAGCTCAAGGTACGGGTCCTTACACATGCAATGGACTCACCCACTCACTATCAGAAATAGCATAAATTATACCCGCATTTTTCCATTTTAAAATTTCTTTTCTAACAACTTCTTTCATGGCAGGGTTTAATCTTCTTTGTCTTTCAAAGAATGGGTTTAAAATCATCATTCATCAAAATTTTATGCATGCAAATCCCTGGACTAATACCCTTAATGTCTTCAATGTTCCATCCTAGGGCCTTTTTGTGTTTCCTAAGGACTTCTAACAATTGAGTACACTCCACCTCATTCAAATTAGAAGCAACAATGACAGGGAATTGATTTGTAGAGTCTAGAAATTCATACCTTAGGTGTCCAGGTAGCTCCTTCAGTTCTGGAGCTGGAGGCACGTCATCTTCTTTCTCCTCCTTAGCTTGCTCCAAAGAGTTTGTAATTTGCTCATCTTCCTCAGCTGTCAAGTACATCTCTTTATCTTGTTGAGCTTCTATATGTTGAAGGGCTCCATTATTGGTGGTGGTAATTTCTTCTGCCAAGTAGTCTTCCACCAATTCCTCAAGGTCTTCAACCCAAAGGCAGTGCTCCTCCTCTTGACCTTGCAAAGCCTTCCCCATGTGGAAGACTAAGGTTTCCTCATTAATTCTCAGAGTTAGCTGCCCTTGAGCAACATCAATCAATGCACAACCCGTTCTGAGAAACGGTCTTCCAAGGAGTAGCTGAACTCCTCTATCTTCTTCCATCTCCAAAACTACAAAGTCCGCTGGAAATATGAAGGAGCCCACTTTGACTAACACATCTTCAATTATCCCTTCAGGCCTTCCAGTAGACCGGTCAGCAAACTGCAATGATATGGAAGTGGGCTTCATGCCCTTAAGCCCAAGCTGCTTGTACAAAGCAAAGGAGATCAAATTGATGCTAGCCCCTAAATCACATAAGGCTCGGCGTTGCGGTGCATTGCCAATCACACAAGGGAGATTAAAACTGCCCGGATCTTTATGCTTGATGGGCAAACTCTGTTGAACAACACTGCTCACCTCGTTAGTGACTGACACCGTCTCATGATCCCCATATTTCCTCTTCTTCGTCACAAAATCTTTGATGTATTTTCTGTACCTAGGCATCTGCTCCAAGATTTCCACAAATGGAATGTTAATTTCAAGCTTCTTGAACAAACTCAGAAAGCACTCATACTCTTCCTCAACCCTCTGATTCCTCAACCTATGAGGAAATGGCATGGTAGGCCTGAGCTCTTGCCTCTGTTCTTCAGCTATTCTGTCTTGACTCAGCTGCTGGTCCTTCTTTTCTTGCACTCTTTCTTCAGCTTTATCTGATTTTCCTTGGTCATCAGCTTCCAAGGGTTTGCTCTATTCTTCTGGAATTGCCTTCTTCTTAGGCTCTTCAGCTTCTTCCAGTGTCTTCCCGCTTCTTAGAGTAATAGCCTTGCAGCTCTCCTTGGGGTTCACCTCAGTATCACTTGGAAAAGATTTAGCTGAGACTCCTTGATTTACATTTTGAGCCAAACTCACAAGCAACTTTTTTATATTCTTCATTGAAGATTCTATGGTGACTACCCTTTCCTCCAAATTATCCTCTCTTTTGGTTGGCTCTTCCACATTCTGATATACCCTTCCTCCTTTCTTTGTTGAGGCCGAAAGTTGTTTCGCTCGAATCCTGGAGGTGGGTGTAAATAATTATCCGTAGCATACGGATTCTGGCTTCATCCCCGGGGGCACATATTTGTCTTGAAATGAGGTATCTCCCCCCTCGGTTCGATTTCTCTGAAATGGCCGAGATCTGCCGGTTCTGGTTGTACCCTTGTTGTTGTTGTTGAGGATAAAATTGCTGCTTCTCATACAAGCCCTTTCTTCCGACATAATTTGCTTCTTCAGCTCCATTCCAGCCCTGCTCAGCTACTGGTAAAGTTTGTTATGATCCTTCAACTTTAAGAGCCAATACTTCCATGCCTTTCACTAAAGCTTGAATCTGTGCTTGCATATCATTGGAAGAATTATCAACTGAAGCTATCTTCTCCCTTGGCTTTGAAGTACGCACATTAGACCACTGCCAGTCAGCTAAAGACAGCCTCTCCAAGAGCTCTGCTGCTGCGTCAGGCTCTAGGTTCATCAAGCATCCTCCAGCAGCTACATTCACCTTGTCTTGTGAATGGGACTGAAGACCTGTGTAGAAAGATTCAATTTGAATCCACTGGGGTCTTCCATGATCAGGGCATCTTCTCACTAAGTCTTTGAAACGCTCCCAAGCTTCATGAAGAGTCTCCATCTCATCTTGCCTGAATCTGCTAATCTCCCCTCTAAGCTGGATCACCTTGGAAGGAGGGAAGTACTTTGACATGAACTTGGTCTGCATCTCCTCCCAAGTGTTGATTGAACCTGCTGGTAGACTGTTGAACCAGCCAAGAGCTCTATCCCTTAAAGAGAAAGGGAAAAGCCTTAGCTTTATTGCCTCCTCCGATACATTGTTGATCTTTATGGTGTCGCACATCTGGTAGAACCTCATCAAATGCTGGTGTGGATCATCCACGGCTGTTCCTCAAAACGCGTTGTTGCTCACCATGTTGATCAACGCCGGCTTCAGCTCGAAGCTATTTGCTTGGACTCTTGTCTGCCGAATCCCAGAATAATGGTCTGACATCATTGGCCTCGCATAATCTAAGAAGGTTCTGGGCATAAACCTATGTCCCTCTTCTTCTGGATATTGACTATTGTAATTGGCCCCTCCTTGTGGTGCACCACCATCAGGTCTAAGATCTGCCATCAATTCACCAACGGATTGCTCCAAGCCTTGCAATGCTTCTTCAGCCTCACGTGCTGCTTCCCTAGCTGCTCTACGACGAGCTCTGAACAACCTTTCAGGTTCCCGAGTAAATTGTATATCCTCCTCTCTTTGCATGCACAACTAGGAATCCTTGATGTATGTTCCTGTAAAACAACAAGAAGACACCTAGCAGCTCCGAACAATACAAAATAAACAAATAAAGAACACAAAATAACAGAAAAGAAAAGACAAAATAAAACACCAAGATCAGAATTCAAACAATTTCACTCAATGTTGATTTAAAAAATTAGTTAACCGTTGAATCCCAGGCAACGGCGCCAATTTGACAGACAATATTTTTAACCTCTCTAAAAGAGCTAGCTAATGTCGTTAAATCTCTCTTCAAGATAATAAATTCCCTAAGTTTGCACTAAAAGAATAGCAACAAGAAAGGGGTCGAACCCACAGGGATTAGCCTAGTTCTCTAGTTCTCAAATAAAAACACCCAATTACTCTTGTTCTATAAAATGTCTTGGCAAAAAGTTTTCTTTTTTTAAACTAAAGATCTAATTTTTATTTGGTTTTCTGAATAAACAAAGAAAGCAAATTGATTTTAAGATTAAGATTCAAGGATTAAAAGCATCTAGGGTCACAATTTCACCTCCCTATGTTATCTCTACTGGTTTATGGTATTAGGGTTGTCTAATTGAAAACATGCTAAACATAAGCCAAGGACAACAAATGGTCATTGAGATCCTTTTAAGAGTTGTATGCCAGAATGGTCATCTAAACACACAAACATGCAAAGCCAATAAATCATACTTGCAAAAGGATAATGATCACACTAATTACAAATAAGTTATGAATCTCAATCCGCCCCAGACTAGGGCTAAAAATACCAAGGTGTACATCCAAAGATAGAATTAAGAACAGATTCATAAAACATGCAAAACTCAATGATCCAAACCCAAATATTCATAAACACAGCAAAACAACAAGGGGGCTACATTGCTCCCCTAGATTATAAGAACTACTCATGCATGATTACAAGCAAAACCAAAGCAGAAAAGCTAAACATCTTCTTCTAATCCACGCGCGCAACAAAGCTTCAAATCCAGGCTCCAAAATCCGCGACGGCCGCGACGGCTGCTCTCCTAGGTCAAGGAGCAACCTCCAAGTCGTGGACCCTCTCTCTCTCTAAAAACGTGTAGGGGGGTCTAGGTATGCATAGCAGAGGCGTGGAGGCTTGTATTTATAGAGTTTGGATGAGCTTTGAGGTGTGTACCCTAGCCCACTTATCAAAACAGCGTAGTTTTGATAAGTGACACTCGAAACATTAAAATCTCTATCTTCCATCCACAATTTGGACTTGGGCCTTCAGGAACAAATGATCAGCATGGAAAAACGATAGGATCGGTCCAAAAATATCTCTGCACGTCAATTTGCACGTGATATGGTGAATTCACATGCACCTCCAAATCAGCTCAAACTTCTCCCCAAGCTTCCTTGCATCCTGTAGAGGCCTGAGAGGCAAAAATAGGCTTGCATGTGAAATGGGTGAATTCACGTGCAGCTCCAAATGCTCTGAAATTTCTGTGGTAGGTAGAGGACATCATTCTAAGAAACTTTTGTTCTTGCATGCCAATTGTTTGAGGCCATCTACTATGTCAAAAGTGAGCTCCAAAATCTGCCAAAACAGCTTAAAAATGCATGTATTTGCACATAGCATCTACTAGGGGTTAGAGCAAATATATATGATATATAAAGCAATAAGGCTCTAATCATGCTCTTAAACATCCTAAATAAACACTAGAATAACGGCATAAAATGCACGTTATCAATGATCACTATTGTTCACTCAATGGGACGTACTCCACGTTGGTGAGGTGCTTCCCACACAATGTCCAATCCATTTTCGTCAACATTGAAAACCATAAACGAAAGGCTCAATTGAAACATTTAAACCACTTTTCAATTCAATTACAAGCCAAATGGCATGTTAGTTTAGGTTTATATTATTATATAGTTGATTTGTGACGTATTGAGTGGATCAATCAAACGATAATGGGTTTTATCCATAAATAATTTAAGGGACACATGATCAACGTTGTTCGCTAAATGGGACACACTCCACATTGGGGAGGTGTATTTCACGCCGCGTCTAATCTACTTTCGTCGTTAATGAATATAGGAGATGAAATAACCTATTAAAATGAATAAACCCTCCTTTTGTTTTGATTACGAATCAAATGCTTGTAACTTTAGGATTGTCTAGGTCATTTGGTTGATTTCTATGCATTGAGTGGATCAATCAAACAACGAAGCGTAATATCAGGAAATGATTACAAGCAGACATGATTAACATTGTTCGCTAAAAGGGACATAGTCACGGCAGTGAGGTACCTCATATGCCCTGTCTAATCCACTTTCGTCAACATTGAGAACACGACGACAAAGTCTCTATCAAAATGTTTAAACCCACATTTCGTTTCAATTACAAGTCACACGGCTTGTTACTTTAGGTTTGTATTGGTCATATAGTTGATTTGTGACACATTGAGTGATAAATCAACCAACGATGGGGTATGTCCATAAATGATTAAAAGGACACACGATCAATGTTGTTCGCTCAATGGCATGTACTCCATGTCGGTGAGGCGCTTCCCAAGTTGAGTCTATTCACTTTCGCCAACAGCGAATACAAGAGATGACAAACTATATTGAAGTGGATAAACCCACCTTTTTGTTTCAATTTCAAATCAAATGCTTGTGACTTTCGCTTTGTATTGGTGATTTAGTTGATTTTTGATGCATTGAGTAGGTAAATCGAACGACGAAGAGGGATATCCAAAAAAGAGTAAATGGAGGCGTGATAAACGTTGTTCACTAAAAGGGCCATACTCACGGCGGTGAGATACATCCCACACCGTGTCTAATTCACTTTTGTCATGTCACGCCCCGGATTTCCAACCCGAGGAGACCGGAACGTGACCCTCCCTTTACCCAAGTTGGATAGAGGGGTTAGAATACAACGTACACCTCACATTTTATATTCAGAGAACAACCTTACATTTGTTGAGTCCAAACATAGCAAATACGTTCAAAACACACTTTTATTACATTGAACTCCACATTACAATCTCCCCACTGGGGTTACAAAGTTACAAAAAAAGAAAAGCAGCACAACCCAAAATAATGATGAGCAAGCCACAAGGAGGACTTCCACCTTGGTGTTCCCACCTAACGCCTGTAGGTTCCTGTAAAGAAAACAACATGGTAGGAGGGGTGAGCAACCACAGCTCAGTAGGGATCATGTCTCCCCAACCCATCCCATGCACCTAATATCTACATGCCTTGTGTACAAGTGCTGTGTCGTGCTACAATTAGTCTACCAGATATAATAACCGGCTATAACAGCAAATACAATCATACACGGGCTGGTACATAAACACTCCCGGGCTTCCACGACCACCGGGTTCCAAGAACGATCCCGGGCTTCCACAGACCACCGGGTTCCAAGAACAGTCCCAGGCTTCCACAGCCACCGGGTTCCAAGAACACAGCATACATAGCCACACTTAGTCACACGGACATAACATCGAACACTTAGCATGCAAAGCCTCACAGGTATAAAACCAAGCAATTCGTGTGCATAAATTCACGGACTCATAAACCCAGCCCACAGGCATTTTCTCAAACATGTAGCAGGCATGTCACACAGGCATTTTATCGAACACTTTTCATGCATCACACGAACACTAGAAACACACCAAAATCGCCATTGAAGGCCAACATTCATATAGGAGATCACACCTATATGAATTTACATATAAGTATTATAGCAATAACAATGGAAACTTTACAAAATATCCACAGGGCCTAACCCCGGAACATACCAGGAAAGATAGAACCCCTACCTCAAAGATCCTCCACGCTCTTGCCTCCACGCTTAATGCCGTCCAACCACGGGAATGACAACGACAGCCACGAACTGGAGCCCTCTCTCTCAATCTCCCTCTCTCTCTCTGTGACGGCTGCGGCGGCTGACAACAAAAACCCTAAACCTAAAATAAAGAGAGCTCCTCTTTATATAGACCTCACTTATCAAAACGACATAGTTTTGATAAATGAAATCCCACCATCAAAACGACGTAGTTTTGATAAATGAAATCCCACCATCAAAACGACGTAGTTTTGATAAATGAAACACACCATCAAAACGACGTAGTTTTGATAAATAAAACACACCATCAAAACGACGTAGTTTTGATAAATGAAACACACCATCAAAACGACGTAGTTTTGATAAATGAAACACACCATCAAAACGACGTAGTTTTGATAAATAAAACATGAACTAACCACTCCGCTTCCACACAGGACAAAATACCCACAATCCGAACATGGTCATTGTCACACGCAGCCTCTACACGCTCCCACTTGAGCTCATTACACTCTCTAACAACCAAGCCACGAAGACTCGTAGAAACACTCCTTCGAAGATTAGCTGGAAACGCGGCCTCGAAGATCTATCTCGAAGATCTAACTTTCGACCCTCAAACCTTCGAACTTCGACCATCGGTCTTCGACCCTACGACCCAAATCTTCGGGTCTTCCACCTTTCGACCCAAGCGTTTGCCCAAGGTATTGTTCATCTTCGTTCCAGCTTGTTCTACCCAAAACACGGGTCATTACATCCTCTCCCCCTTAAGACTTTTCGTCCTCGAAAAGAAACAACATGCAAGGAAAACAAACACATGCGGCCCATTTGCAAGACAGCAAGCCACAACACCCAGATGGATCACACAACATAACAGGACATCTCAAACACATTTTGCAATCTCAAAACACATCTCAATAAAAATACCAGTTTACAAGTAGAAATACAAATACACCAAAGCATGAACCACAAAAAAAAAAAAAACACATCACTACAGCCACCTCCCCCCCGTAAGATTGTTCGTCCTCGAACAACTTTGGGTGTTGCTCACGCATCGCGGACTCACGTTCCCATGTCTCGTCCTCAATGCCACGGTGCTGCCACAGCACGCGAACCAAAGGAATAGCACGACCACGCAAAAGCTTCTCTCGCCGATCTAGGATACGGATAGGGGCCTCAACAACGGACATGTCATCCTCAATGTCCAATGTCCCCCAATCGATGACATGAGTGGGGTCAGGGTGATACTTCCTCAACCTGGGACACGTGAAACACGTTGTGCACTCGACTCACCCGCGGTGGTAACGCTAACCGGTAGGCCACAGGCCCCACACGATCCAGAATCTCAAAAGGACCAATAAACCGCGGAGATAGCTTGGAACCTCGCCCAAACCGTCGATGTCCACGACGTGGAGAGACACGAAGGAACACATGATCACCAACAGAAAACTCCAAAGGTCGCCGCCGCTGATCCGCATAAGAAATTTGCCGACTCTGAGCGGATAACAAACGCCGACGAATCAACTTAACCTTCTCGGTAGCCTCTTGAACCAAGCTGCGGTCCCAAGAGAGCTGTCTCCCCCACCTCGGTCAACACAAAGGTGATCGACACGGCCGCCCATACAACGCCTCAAAAGGAGCCATCCCAATGGATGCCTGATAATCGTTATTGTAGGCAAACTCCACCAAAGGAAGGTGAGTTGCCCACGAACCCCCAAAATCTAACACACAGGCCCGTAACATGTCCTCCAACGTCCGATTCGTCCTCTCGTCCGGCCGTCAGTCTCAGGGTGAAAGGCTGTACTCAAGTGAAGCTTGGTCCCCATAGCCGCCTGCAAACCTGTCCAGAAACGTGAAGTGAACCGTGAATCCCGGTCAGAGACAACCGATGATGGTACTCCATGCAGTCTCACAATCTCGTTCATGTATAGCGGACTCAAGGTCCCAATGGAGTCCCGCTCACGAACAGCAAGGAAATGGGCCGACTTTGTGAGTCGATCCACAATCACCCAAATCATATCCTTCCGCCCAGTGGTGGGTGGAAGACCAGTCACAAAGTCCATCGCGATGTGGTCCCACTTCCACTCCGCTATGGGCAACGGCTGTAACATGCCCGCCGGCCGCTGATGTTTTGCCTTCACCTGCGACACGTGAGGCACCGCGAAACAAAGGCAGCCACATCGCGTTTCATCCCAGGCCACCAAAAATGTCCTCGAAGCGCATGGTACATCTTCGTGCCCCCCTTGGATGCACAAAGAACTCTAGATTGGTGAAACTCCCTCATCACCTCATCCCTGAGGGAAGAAGCTACGACCAACCGCCCCCGAAACGACAACTCATGCTCGGGACCCTCTGTCCGGTCCTCGAGATAGCTCCCCGGCCTCAATACGGGCACGGAGAACCTCACACTCGATGTCACCCGGCTGTCCCTCCCGGACGTGCGGGTACAACTCAGGCACAACCACCAAAGGACTCAGGATTGTCCCACCATCACGAACAAAAGCCGCAGCCGCAACATCGCCAATCGCTCCATCGGCTTCCACTCTCTCACGGCCACCTAAGCTTTCCCTCTCCTGCTCAACGCGTCGCCTACAACATTACCCTTGCCCGGGGTATAGGCAAGAGTAAAGTCAAAGGTCCGCAAATACTCCACCCATCTCCTTTGCCTCAAATTCAAGTCCTTCTAAGAAAAGATGTCTTGAAGGCTCTTGTGATCCGAGAACACCACAAACTTTTCCCCCAAGAGGTAGTGCTGCCAACTCTTCAGGGCGAAGATGACGGCCGCTAACTCAAGGTCATGAGTAGGATAATTCTGCTCATGAGGCTTCACGCCTCGACCCATAAGCGACCACACCGTGCTCCCGCATAAGGACACACCCCAAACCAACCCTGGACGCATCACGGTATACCTCATACGGAATATCCTCCCTAGGCAACCTCAACACAGGTGCGGTGGTCAAACGGGTTTTGAGAGTCTCAAACGCCTGCCGGCACTTGTCTGTCCACTCAAATTTCACTCCTTTCCTAGTCAACGCCGTCATAGGAGCCGCCAAACGGGAGAACCCCTCTACAAAACGGCGATAATAGCCTGCCAAACCAAGAAAGCTACGAATCTCGAAAACATTGGTTGGCCTCTCCCATGATGATACCGCCTCAATCTTGGCCGGGTCCACCCTAACTCCCTCAGTGACACCACGTGGCCAAGAAAGTGAACCTCCTGCAGCCAAAACTCACACTTGCTAAACTTAGCAAACTGGCTGGTCCCTCAAGGTTTGCAACACTGTTGCCAAGTGCTCCACATGCTCCTTCTCGGTCTTGGAATACACCAAGATATCGTCGATAAACACCACCACGAACGAGTCTAAGTATGGGGCAAAGACTTGGTTCATCAAATGCATAATTGCCGGCGCATTAGTGAGCCCAAAAGGCATCACATGCAAGTCAAAACGCAGCTCCACCTCTCCTATGGTTAACACACAAGTCATGGCAAACACGCCACACCTCAATCATACCCCCCATTGGAGACTCAACAACTAGGGGCTTTGCTGCCTCCACACAAGCTAACCCCAAGCTATCTATCACAAGCTCAGCAATAAACGAACACGATGCACCCGTATCGAAAAGAACAGAAGCTAATGTACGGGAGATCAAAAGGGTACCTCTAACCACCGATGGTCCTGCTCCACCCTCGGCTGGTGGGGGTGGTAGTTCAGCCTCCTCCGGGTACGTCGCCTCCAGCGCAAACACCCTCCCTTGGCCCGTGCCACTGGTCGGCTCACTCGGCCGGGCGCTTCCCGCCAAGGCCGCCTCCGGCCGATCTGCTGCCGCTCCGGCCTCCCCCGAGGTCGGGTCCGATTCGATCCTGCCTGACTAGCCGGCCACTGACGAGCTGGTCTCTCTGCTGGTGCACGGAAACTGGCATCACTCCTTGTGCTGGATGTCATGCCTCCAACTCCCCTGTTGCCACTCCGGCAAACCCGGCTCGGATGGCCCTCTCGTCCACAACGATGGCATTTCCGGTCCCTCTTTGGACACTCCTTCCTCAAGTGGCCTTGCTCCCCACAAGCGGTAACAACCGGCGGGGAGACCTCTCGCTGGACCGCCCATGTCGCCACCGCCAAAGCTAGACCTCCCTGGGTTCACCAATGCCTGTCCCCTGCTGCGGAAGGAACCGCTATCTCTCTCCTCGGTCTTAGGCCTCTTGGACCCCGAATCGCGTTCGGACCCACCTTGCAATCGACGACCCTGATGGACCCGCCTCCCATCCTCCGGCTCCCTCTCGCCTATACGTCTGTCTCTCAACGACCTTAGCATATGTCCTCAAACGTAGAATCGCCACCCTCTCCCTAAGGGCTGGCCTAAGACCCGAGTGAACTTGTGGGCCTTCAGGTCCTCCTTTGCCACTTGTCTCGGGGGCAAACCTACTCGGACTCCGGAACTCCCGCTCATACTCGGGCACCGTCTTTGATCCTTGCTTCAGGCTGCCAAATTCCTCTCTTCTGCCATCTCAAAGATTCCGGGAAGAACTCATCATGGAAGAGCGTAGAAACTCCTCCCAAAGCATGAACCGCACCGCACGGCTCCCCGCGACACTCAACCACCACTCCAGAGCATCCCCTTCCGGTTGCCGAATGGCCGGTCTCACCTTATCCTCCTCCCGGGGTAGGAGAAAGGAAAACACATGCTCGATCCGCCTCGGCCCGGTGCTCGGCTAACACCTGGGTCCTCCCCCCCTTTAAATCGCGGAGGTTGTTCCTTCCGGAACCGTGTCACCACATCATCCTCTCGCACGAGTCGGTATACCACGCGGAGAAACTTCACGCTCACGAGGCGGTTCTCCCTGGGTGGTGGTGGTGGTGGCACCACCGTTGTCTCGCCATCTCACGGCGCACCTCCTCCCGAATGTCCTGCCGGAGTCCCTCCCGTAGCTCTCGTACCTCCAGCCGGATGCCTTCTTGTAGCCGTGCCGGTAACAACGCATGCCCTCCAACAGACGGTCCCGCACCCGGACCCTCATGGGCAGATGACTCATCGCCCATCGCCCCGGACGCACGTGTCACTCTCCTCGGCGGCATTCTTACTACACGAAGTAAGAAGCACAAACGTCAAAACAAATTTTATAATCTATCGCGTCACTACCTCTACCCCGCTAATCAATTCCACTATCACATGACATTACACACATACATTGCATCAATCACATTGCACAGTTCAGTACACATTGTTAAACAAATCAGAGTTGCAGATTTCACTTAATCATATGATCTTATCCACAGTTTAGCATACATTCACAGCAAATGCAACTAGTGCCCTAATGCCAATGCATGCAAATCCTACCACAAGACTAGACTACCCCAAGTACACCTTAGAGGCTCCAGGAGGACCATGTTGATCAGGCACGTCCCTCCAGGCTCCTCCAAAGGACTCAAGATAACCAAGTCCGCCCACTACCCTAGGCCAACTAGACCATGCTTTGATACCATATTGTCACGCCCCGGATTTCCAACCCGAGGAGACCGGAACGTGACCCTCCCTTTACCCAAGTTGGATAGAGGGGTTAGAATACAACGTACACCTCACATTTTATATTCAGAGAACAACCTTACATTTATTGAGTCCAAACATAGCGAATACGTTCAAAACACACTTTTATTACATTGAACTCCACATTACAATCTCCCCACTGGGGTTACAAAGTTACAAAAAAAGAAAAGCAGCACAACCCAAAATAATGATGAGCAAGCCACAAGGAGGACTTCCACCTTGGTGTTCCCACCTAACGCCTGTAGGTTCCTGTAAAGAAAACAACATGGTAGGAGGGGTGAGCAACCACGCCTCGTAGGGATCATGTCTCCCCAACCCATCCCATGCACCTAATATCTACATGCCTTGTGTACAAGTCGTTGTGTCGTGCTACAATTATTCTACCAGGATATAATTACCGGCTATAACAGCAAATACAATCATACACGGGCTGGTACATAAACACTCCCGGGCTTCCACACCACCGGGTTCCAAGAACGATCCCGGGCTTCCACGGCCACCGGGTTCCAAGAACAGTCCGGGCTTCCACACAGCCACCGGGTTCCAAGAACACAGCACACATAGCCACACTTAGTCACACAGACATAACATCGAACACTTAGCATGCAAAGCCTCACAGGTATAAAACCAAGCAATTCGTGTGCATAAATTCACAGACTCATAAACCCAGCCACACAGGCATTTTCTCAAACATGTAGTAGGCATGTCACACAGGCATTTTATCGAACACTTTTCATGCATCACACGAACACTAGAAACACACCAAAATCGCCATTAAAGGCCAACATTCATATAGGAGATCACACCTATATGAATTTACATATAAGTATTATAGCAATAACAATGGAAACTTTACAAAATATCCACAGGGCCTAACCCCGGAACATACCAGGAAAGACAGAACCCCTACCTCAAAGATCCTCCACGCTCTTGCCTCCACGCTTAATGCCGTCCAACCACGGGAATGACAACAACAGCCACAAACTGGAGCCCTCTCTCTTAATCTCCCTCTCTCTCTCTCTGTGACGGCTGCGGCGGCTGACAACAAAAACCCTAAACCTAAAATAAAGAGAGCTCCTCTTTATATAGACCTCACTTATCAAAACGACATAGTTTTGATAAATGAAATCCCACCATCAAAACGACATAGTTTTGATAAATGAAATCCCACCATCAAAACGACGTAGTTTTGATAAATGAAACACACCATCAAAACGACGTAGTTTTGATAAATAAAACACACCATCAAAACGACGTAGTTTTGATAAATGAAACACACCATCAAAACGACGTAGTTTTGATAAATGAAACACACCATCAAAACGACGTAGTTTTGATAAATAAAACATGAACTAACCACTCCGCTTCCACACAGGACAAATACCCACAATCCGAACATGGTCATTGTCACACGCAGCCTCTACACGCTCCCACTTGAGCTCATTACACTCTCTAACAACCAAGCCACGAAGACTCGTAGAAACACTCCTTCGAAGATTAGCTGGAAACGCGGCCTCGAAGATCTATCTCGAAGATCTAACTTTCGACCCTCAAACCTTCGAACTTCGACCATCGGTCTTCGACCCTACGACCCAAATCTTCGGGTCTTCCACCTTTCGACCCAAGCGTTCGCCCAAGGTATTGTTCATCTTCGTTCCAGCTTGTTCTACCCAAAACACGGGTCATTACATGTCAACCCTGAAAAACATAAATGAAAGGCTCTATTGAAACGTTTAAACCCACTTTTTGTTTCAATTACAAGTCAAAAGGCTTGTTACTAGGTTTATATTAGTTATATAGTTGATTTGTTACATATTGAGTGGATCAATCAAACGACGATGGGTTATATCCATAAATCATTTAAAGGACACATGATCAACGTTGTTCGCTGAATGGGACACGCTCCACAATGGGGAGGTGCTTTTCACATCGCGTCTAATCTACTTTCGTCGTTAATGAATACCGGACATGAAAGACCCTATTAAAATGAATCAACCGTCCTTTCATTTTTATTATGAATCAAATGCTTGTAACTTTAGGTTTGTATAGGTCATTTGGTTGATTTCTATGCATTGAGTGAATCAATCAAAGAACGAAGCATAATATCAGGAAATGATTACAAGGAGGCATGATTAACATTGTTCGCTGAAAGGGACATACTCATGGCGGTGAGGTACCTCCTACGCCATGTCTAATCCACTTTCGTCAACATTGAAAACACGACAACAAAGTCTCTATTAAAATGCTTAAACCCACTTTTTGTTTCAATTAGAAGTCAAAAGGCCTGTTACTTTACGTTTGTATTGGATGCATAGTTGATTTGTGACGCATTGAGTGGATAAATCATGCAATGACGGTTATATATCCATAAATGATTTAATCGACACATGATCACTATTGTTCACTCAATGGGACGTAGTCCACGTTGGTGAGGTGCTTCCCATACAATGTCCAATCCATTTTCGTCAACATTGAAAACCATAAACGAAAGGCTCAATTGAAACATTTAAACCACTTTTCATTTCAATTACAAGCCAAATGGCATGTTAGTTTAGGTTTATACTATTATATAGTTGATTTGTGACGTATTGAGTGGATCAATCAAACGATAATGGGTTCTATCCATAAATGATTTAAGGGACACATGATCAACGTTGTTCGCTAAATGGGACACACTCCACATTGGGGAGGTGTATTTCACGACGCGTCTAATCTACTTTCGTCGTTAATGAATATAGGAGATGAAATACCCTATTAAAATGAATAAACCCTCCTTTTGTTTTGATTACGAATCAAATGCTTGTAACTTTAGGTTTGTCTAGGTCATTTGGTTGATTTCTATGCATTGAGTGGATCAATCAAACAACGAAGCGTAATATCAGGAAATGATTACAAGCAGACATGATTAACATTGTTCGCTAAAAGGGACATAGTCACGGCAGTGAGGTACCTCATATGCCCTGTCTAATCCACTTTCGTCAACGTTGAGAACATGACGACAAAGTCTCTATCAAAATGTTTAAACCCACATTTCGTTTCAATTACAAGTCACACGGTGACGAACAGGGTTTTCGTGAGCGAAACCCAAGTGAGTGTTAAGCTACTGTCGTTTAAATCTCTTCTCAAAATATTAATTCCCTTAACTAATGCTAAATAGAATAGCGACAAGTGCTTAATCAATAGCTGATGGTGGATGTAGAGATAGAGTTTACCATCCTTTGTTAATTGATAGCTATGGGGCTTGAGATTAAAGAGAAATAGAAAAGTTATATTTGAGTGAGGCAGCTTTATCCTTTGTGAGAACTTAAAGGGAAACTAGGTGCTGTGTTAGCATGGACTGCTTGCTGATATCTGAATTTTCAGTAAGGAAATTGCATGGTTGTTGGACTTAGGGATATGGACATGAATGAATTAAGCTATGACTCATTTCGGTTGCTTAAAATGCCCATTTCATCATGATAGAGTTGCATGCTTGGGAAACCATGACTCTCCTTGATTGATATTTTATTTTTCTTCCCGTTTGACTGGATGTTTATTTTATTTCTGCATGCTTGTATGTTTTTGCTTGGGGACAAGCAATGGTTCAAGTGTGGTGTATTTGATAACGTGCATTTTATGTTGTTATTCTAGTGTTTATGTAGGGTGTTTAAGAGCATGATTAGAGCCTTATTCTATTATATTTCACATATATCTGCTCTAACCCCTAGGAAGATGCTATTTGCAAATACATGCGTTTTTAAGCTGTTTTGGTAAGTTTTGGAGATCACTTTGGACCAAGTATATGGCCTCAAACCAATTGGCGTGCAGAACAAACATTTCTCAGCATGATATCCTCTATCTCCCACAGAAGTTTCTGAGCAATCGGACGTGAACGCCAATTGGACTGAAATGGCGTGCAAGCATATGTTTGCTTATCCGCCCTCTATACGATGCAAGGAAGCTTGGGGAAGAATTTCAGCTAATTTGGAGGTGCACGCCAATTGGGCATATGACGTTCAAATTGACGTGCAGCCATATTTTTGCACTAATCCAATCGTTTTTCTATGCTGATCATTCTTTCCTAAAGGGCCTTGTTCATATTGTGCTTGGATTGAGAGATTTTAAAGTTTGTAGTGACATTTATCAAAACTACGTCGTTTTGATAGATGGGCTAGGGTACACTTTATAACACACATCAAGGCCCATCCATTCTCTATAAATAGAGGCTCTACACGTCCAAAAAGAAGAGAAACACATTCTACACATTTTTGAAGAGAGAGAGACGTTTTGGAGGTTGTTCCTGACCTAGGAGACCAGCCATCGCAGCCGTCGCGGATTTTGGAAACTTGGGTTAAAGCTTTGCTATGCGCATGGATAAGAAGAAGATGTTGAGCTTTTCTGCTTTGTGTTTGCTTGTAATCATGCGTGAGTAGTTTCCTTCATCTAGGGGAGCAATGTAGCCCCCTATGTTGTCAAACTGATTGATTAAATTTTGAGTTTATTTAATTGAGATTGCATGTTTTATGGATCTGTTCTTATCTTTTAACATCTGGGCTGTACACCTGGGTTTTCTTAGCCTTAGCCTGGGGCTGATTTTTGATTCATAACTTATTTGTAATCGGTGTGACCATTATCCTGTCATGGGTATGATAATTAGGCTTTGCATGTTGATGTCATGATGACCATTTAGGCAGACAGCACTTAGAAGGGCTGGCAATGACCAATTGCAGTACCTTGGCTTAGTTATAGCATGTTATCAATTAAATAATCTCAAGAACCTAAAAATCAGTAGAACCAACATAGGGAGGTGAAGTTGTGACCCTAGATGCCTTTAATCCTTGAATCTTAATCCTAAAATCAATTTGCTTTCTTTGTTTATTCAGAAAACCAAATAAAAATTAGATCTTTAGTTATAAAAAGAATTCGTTTTTGCCAAGACATTTTATAGGGCAAGAGTAATTGAGTGGTTTGATTTAAAAAACTAGAAAACTAGGCTAATCCCTGTGGGTTCGACCCCTTGCTTGCTGCTATTCTTTTAGTGCAAACTTAGGGAATTTATTATCTTGAAGAGAGATTTAACGACATTAGCTAGCTCTTTTAGAGAGGCTAAAAACCTGTCTGTCACTAATCCACTTTCGTCAACATTGAAAACACGACAACAAAGTCTTTATTAAAATGCTTAAACCCACTTTTTGTTTCAATTACAAGTCATAAGGCTTGTTACTTTACGTTTGTATTGGATGTATAGTTGATTTGTGACGTATTGAGTGGATCAATCAAACGATAATGGGTTCTATCCTTAAATGATTTAAGGGACATGTGATCAATGTTGTTCCCTAAATGGGACACACTCCACATTGGGGAGGTGTATTTCACGACGCGTCTAATCTACTTTCGTCGTTAATGAATATAGGAGATGAAATACCTTATTAAAATGAATAAACCCTCCTTTTGTTTTGATTACGAATCAAATGCTTGTAACTTTAGGTTTGTATAGGTTATTTGCTTGATTTCTATGCATTGAGTGGATCAATCAAACAACGAAGCGTAATATCAGGAAACGATTACAAGTAGACATGATTAACATTGTTCGCTAAAAGGGACATAGTCACGGCGGTGAGGTACCTCCTATGCCCTATCTAATCCACTTTCGTCAACGTTGAAAACACGTCGACAAAGTCTCTATCAAAATGTTTAAACCCACATTTTGTTTCAATTACAAGTCACAAGGCTTGTTACTTTAGGTTTGTATTAGTTATACAGTTGATTTGTGATATGACGCATTGAGTGATAAATCAACCAATGATGGGTTATATCCATAAATGATTAAAAGGACACACGATTAATGTTGTTCACTCAATGGGATGTACTCCATGTCGGTGAGGCGCTTCCCAAGTTGAGTCTATTCACTTTCGCCAACAACGAATACAAGAGATGACAAACTATATTGAAGTGGATAAACCCACTTTTTTGTTTCAATTTCAAATCAAATGCTTATAACTTTCGCTCTGTATTGGTTATTTAGTTGATTTTTGACGCATTGAGTAGGTCAATCGAACGACGAAGAGGAATATCCAAAAAGGAGTAAATGGAGCCGTGATAAACGTTGTTCACTAGAAGGGCCATACTCACGGCGGTGAGATACATCCCACGCCGTGTCTAATTCACTTTTGACAACCTTGAAAACCATAAATGAAAGGCTCTATTGAAATGTTTAAAGGCTCTACAAATTTTACTTTTTATGCCACATTAGTATCAAGTTGTGATAAGGGTGTTAAAGTAGTTAAAATGTGCTCTGATTTGGTTTAATCATGTCTTTATCTTTTGAATGATATCACCATGTTTTTGGAGCTGAAGTTTGAATATTAGCTAAGCATAACATGCTAAGATAGACCTTAGTGACCCTTAAAGTTGAGTGACAAAAAAACTAAAAAGAAAATGTGAGAAAAGCTTCTTTTTAGCCCTTGAGTGCCATTTTTGGGCATGGGTAATAGTTTGCTTACTCTTCTCTGCTTTCAACATTGGTTATTTAATGGTAGGAGTTAAGTAAGCATGTGATTACTTATTAGTGCTCAGTGTTTGGTGTGTAGTTAGGGTGCAAGGCCTCTAAGTCACTTTGACTGTCTATGCATCCTTTTCTTTATTTTGTGGTGTTGGAAAGTAAAAGAAAGGCTGTGATGCACATTGTGAAAACGGTATGCAATACAAAAATCCCGCCTTCCTATGTGTTTGTAAGTATTGTTATTTCAAAAAAAAAAGTGAGCATAAATAAAAAGAGAGTGAATAATCCATTAAGGGAGAGCATAAAATGTAACCTTGTAAGGTTATTACTTTAAAAAAAAAAACAAAAAAAAAGATTTGTTTAGATTTGTAGCCACATTGGCTGAGTTTTGTTTATTTGAGAGTGTTGAGCTCAATTCTTTAGCTCATGATTTTGTTTTATCAGTTATTAGAATAGAGTGTGAGTTTATTGAGTTTAGACTAGCCTGTGAGTTCAAATAAAGTAGAATAGAGAGTGTGTTTTCTTTGATGAGCACAATAGGGAACTCTCATGATTGCTTGGCAAGTACTTAATCAATAGATGATGTCGGATGTAGAGATAGAGTTTACCATCCTTTGTTAATTGATAGGTATGGGGCTTGAGATTAAAGAGAAATAGAAAAGTTATATTTGAGTGAGGCAGCTTCATCCTTTGTGAGAACTTAAAGGGAAACTAAGTGCTGTGTTAGCATGGACTGCTTGCTGATATCTGAATTTTCAGTAAGGAAATTGCATGGTTGTTGGACTTAGGGATATGGACATGAATGAACTAAGCTATGACTCATTTCGGTTGCTTAAAATGCCCATTTCATCATGATAGAGTTGCATGCTTGGGAAACCATGACTCTCCTTGATTGATATTTTATTTTTCTTCCCGTTTGACTGAGTGTTTATTTTATTTCTGCATACTTGTATGTTTTTGCTTGAGGACAAACAATAGTTTAAGTGTGGTGTATTTGATAACGTGCATTTTATGCCGTTATTCTAGTGTTTATGTAGGGTGTTTAAGAGCATGATTAGAGCCTTATTGTATTATATTTCACATATATTTGCTTTAACCCCTAGGTAGATGCTATTTGCAAATACATGCGTTTTTAAGCTGTTTTGGTAGGTTTTGGAGATCACTTTTGACCAAGTATATGGCCTCAAACCAATTGGCGTGCAGAATAAACATTTCTCGGCATGATATCCGCTATCTCCCACAAAAGTTTCAGAGCAATCGGACGTGAACGCCAATTGGACTGAAATGGCGTGCAAGCATATGTTTGCTTATCTGCCTTCTACAAGATGCAAGGAAGCTTGGGGAAGAATTGCAGCTAATTTGGAGCTGCACGCCAATTGGGCATATGACGTTCAAATTGACATGCAGCCATATTTTTGCACCGATCCAGTCGTTTTTCTATGCTGATCATTCTTTCCTAAAGGGCCTTGTCCATATTGTGCTTGGATTGAGAGATTTTAAAGTTTGTAGTGTCATTTATCAAAATTACGTCGTTTTGATAGATGGGCTAGGGTACACTTTATAACACAAATCAAGGCCCATCCATTCTCTATAAATAGAGGTTCTACACATCCAAGTAGAGGGGGGCTACACATTCTACACATTTTTAAAGAGAGAGAGACGTTTTGGAGGTTGTTCCTGACCTAGGAGACCAGCCGTCGCGGATTTTGGAAACTTGGGTTGAAGCTTTGCTGTGCGCGTGGATAAGAAGAAGATGTTGAGCTTTTCTGCTTTGTGTTTGCTTGTAATCATGTGTGAGTAGTTTCCTTTATCTAGGGGAGCAATGTAGCCCCCTATGTTGTCAAACTGATTGATTGAATTTTTAGTTTGTTTAATTAAGATTGCATGTTTTATGGATCTGTTCTTATCTTTTAATATCTGGGCTGTACACCTAGGTTTTCTTAGCCTTAGTCTGAGGCTGATCTTTGATTCATAACTTATTTGTGATTGGTGTGACCATTATCCTGTCATGGGTATGATAATTAGGCTTTGCATGTTGATGTCATGATGACCATTCAGCAGACAAAGACTTAGAAGGGCTGGTAATGACCAATTGCAGTACCTTGGCTTAGTTATAGCATGTTATCAATTAAATAATCTCAAGAACCTTAAAATCAGTAGAAACAACATAGGGAGGTGAAGTTGTGACCCTAGATGCCTTTAATCCTTGAATCTTAATCCTAAAATCAATTTGCTTTCTTTGTTTATTCAAAAAACCAAATAAAAATTAGATCTTTAGTTATAAAAAAGAAAACTTTTTCCAAGACATTTTATAGGGCAAGAGTAATTGGGTGTTTTGACCCCTTGCTTGCTGCTATTCTTTTAGTGCAAACTTAGGGAATTTATTATTTTGAAGAGAGATTTAACGACATTAGCTAGCTCTTTTAGAGAGGCTAAAATTCTGTCTGTCAAATTGGCGCCGTTGCCGGGGATTTAACGGTTAAGTAGTTTTTAAAATCAACATTAAGTGAAATTGTTTGAATTCTAATCTTGGTGTTTTATTTTGTCTTTTATTTTCTATTATTTTGTGTTCTTTATTTGTTTATTTTTCATTGTTCGGAGCTGCTGGGTGTGTTCTTGTTGTTTTACAGGAACATACACCAAGTGTTTGTGAGAATTCCTAGTTGTGCATGCCAAGAGAGGAGTTTATACCATTTAATTGGGAACCTAAAAGGTTGTTCACAGCTCATCGCAGGGCAGCTAGGGAAGTAGCACGAGAGACTGAAGAAGCACTGCAAGGCTTAGAGCATTCAGTAGGTGAATTGATGGCAGATTTAAGGCCTGATGGTGGTGCACCGCAAGGAGGGGCCAATTACAATGGCCAATATCCAGAAGAAGAGGGTAATAGGTTTATGCCTAGAACCTTCTTAGACTATGCTAAACCGATGATGTCAGACCATTATTCTGGGATTAGGCAAACAAGAGTTCAAGCAAATAGTTTTGAGCTGAAGCCAGCATTAATTAATATGGTGAGCAACAACGCTTTTGGAGGAACAACAGTGGATGATCCACACTAGCATTTGATGAGGTTCTACTAGATGTGTGACACCATAAAGATCAACAATGTGTCGGAGGAGGCAATAAAGCTAAGGCTTTTCCCTTTCTCCTTAAGGGATAGAGCTCTTGGGTGGTTTAATAGTTTACCAGCAGGTTCAATAAATACTTTGGAGGAGATGCAGACTAAATTCATGTCTAAGTATTTTCCCCCTTCCAAGGTGATCTAGCTTAGAGGGGAAATTAGCAGATTTAGGCAAGATGAGATGGAGACTCTTCATGAAGCTTGGGAGCGCTTTAAAGATTTGGTGAGAAGATGCCCTGACCATGGAAGACCCCAATGGATTCAAATTGAATCTTTCTACACTGGTCTTCAATCTCACTCATAAGACAAGGTGAATGCAGCTGCTGGAGGATGTTTGATGAATTTAGAGCCTGATGCCGCAGCAGAACTCTTGGAGAGACTGTCATTGGCTGATTGGCAGTGGTCTAACGTTCGCACTTCAAGGCCAAGGGAGAAGATATCTTCAGTTGATACTCCCTCCAATGATATGCAAGGGTAGATCCAGGCTTTAGCGAAAAGCATGGAAGTGTTGGCTCTTAAAGTTGGAGGATCACAACATGCCTCACCAGCAGCTGAGCAAGGATGGAGTGGAGCTGAAGATGCAAATTATGTTGGAGGGAAAGGCTTGTACCAGAAGCAGCAATATTATCCTCACCAACAAGGACAAGGGTACAATCAGAATCAACAACAATCTCAGGGATATCAGAAGAATCAGAACCGAGGGGGAGATACTTCAGCTTAGTATAAATATGTGCCTCCAGGGATGAAGCAAAATCCGTATTCTACTGATAATTTCTTACATCCACCTCCTGGATTCGAGCAATAGCATCCTCAACCTCAACAGCAAAGAAGAACATATCAGCATGAGGATGAGACATCTAGAAGAGAGGTGGGTGATTTGAAGGAAAGGGTAGGCAGTATGGAGTCTTCAATTAAGAATATGGAGAAGTTACTTGTGAGTATGGCACAGAATGCTAATCAAAGGGTCTCAACCAACACTTTTCCAAGTGACACTGCGGTGAACCCCAATGAGAGTTGCAAGGCTATCACTCTAAGGAGTGGGAAAGCCTTGAAGGAAGCTGAAGAGCCTAAGAAAAGGGCTATTCCAGAAGAACAAAGCAGACCCTTGGAAGCTGATGACCATGGAAAATCAGATAAAGAAGAAGAAAGGTTGCAAGACAAGAAGGAACAACAGCTGACTAAGGCCAAAATAGTTGAAGAACAAAGGTAAGAGCTCAGGCCTACCATGCCATTTCCTCAGCGGATGAGAAATCAGAGGGTTGAGGAAGAGTATGAGCGCTTCCTGAGTTTATTCAAGCAGCTTGAGATTAATATTCCATTTGTAGAAATTTTGTAGCAGATGCCTAGGTACAGAAAATATATCAAAGATTTTGTGAAGAAGAAGAGAAGGTATGGGGATCATGAGATGGTGGCTGTCACTAATGAGGTGAGTAGTATTGTTCAAAAGAGCTTGCCCATCAAGCATAAAGATCCGGGCAGTTTTAACCTCCCTTGTGTGATTGGAAATGCACCGCAGCAGCAGACCCTTTGTGATTTAGGGGCCAGCATAAATTTGATCTCTTTTGCTTTGTACAAGCAGCTTGGACTCACAAGAATGAAGCCAACTTCCATCTCATTGTAGTTTGTAGACCGGTCCACTGGAAGACTTGAAGGAATCATTAAAGATGTGCTAGTTAAGGTGGGCTCCTTCATTTTTCCAGTAGACTTTGTAGTTTTGGAAATGGAAGAAGATAGAGGAGTTCAGCTTCTCCTTGGAAGACCGTTTCTCATAACAGGGTGTGCACTGATAGATGTGGCTCAAGGGCAATTGACTCTGAGAATTAATGAACAGACCTTAGTCTTTCATATGGGGAAGGCTTTACAAGGTCAAGAGGAGGAGGACGGCCTATGGGTTGAAGATTTCGAGGAGTTGGTGGAAGACTTTTTGGCAGAAGAAATTACAACAGCAAATGATGGAGAGCTCCAGCTTATAGAAGCTCAACAAGATGAAGAAGTGGACTTGACAGCTGAGGAGGATGAGCAAACATCAAATTCTCTGGAGCAAGCAAAGGAGGAGAAGGAAGAGGACATACCTCCAACTCCAGAACTGAAGGAACTGCCTGGACACCTAAGGTATGAATTTCTAGACTCTACAAATAAATTTCCAGTTATAGTTGCTGCTAATTTAAATGATGTAGAGTGCACTCAACTGCTAGAAACCCTTAGGAAACACAAAAAGGCCCTAGGGTGGAACATTAAAGACATTAGGGGTATAAGTCCAGGGAGTTGTATGCACAAAATTCTAATGAATGATGACTTTAAACCCACAGCTGAAAGACAAAGAAGATTAAACCCTGCCATGAAAGAAGTAGTAAGAAAAGAAATTCTAAAATGGAAAAATGCGGGTATAATTTATGCTATTTCAGATAGTGAGGGGGTGAGTCCGTTGCATGTTGTGCCCAAGAAAGGGGGTATGTCTGATTAAAAATGAGAAGAATGAATTGATCCCATCTCGGACTGTGACGGGATAGAGATTGTGTGTTGACTATAGGAAGCTGAATAAGGCCACCTGGAAGGATCACTTTCCCCTTCCTTTCATTGACCATATGTTGGATAGGTTAGCTGGCTATAGTCACTACTGCTTTTGAGATGGATACTCCGGGTATAATCAGATCATGGTTAAACCCGATGACCAAGAAAAGACCACTTTCACGTGCCCCTTTGGCACCTTTGCTTTTAGGAGGATGCCATTTGGGCTATGCAATGCACCTGCCACCTTTCAAAGGTTCATGATGGCCATTTTCCAGGGCCTGGTGGAGGAGATCATGGAGGTTTTCATGGATGACTTTTCGGTGTTTGGTTCCTCTTACCAACAATGTTTGAAAAATTTAGATGTGGTCTTAGAAAGATGTGAGGAGAAGGAACTAGTCCTAAATTGGGAAAAATGCCATTTTATGGTAACTGAGGGGATAGTTCTAGGGCACAAGGTGTCTTCACAAGGTTTGAAGGTGGACAAGGCAAAAATCTCCACTATTGAGACTTTGCCACCTCCAACAAATGAAAAAGGGGTGAGAAGTTTCCATGGCCATGCTGGCTTCTATAGAAGATTCATTAAGGACTTCTCTAAAATTGCAAAACCCATGAGTAGGTGACAGACAGATTTTTAGCCTCTCTAAAAGAGCTAGCTAATATCGTTAAATCTCTCTCTTCAAGATAATAAATTCCCTAAGTTTGCACTAAAAGAATAGCAGCAAGCAAGGGATCGAACCCACAGGGATTAGCCTAGTTTTCTAGTTCTCAAATCAAAACACCCAATTACTCTTGTTCTATAAAATGTCTTGGCAAAAAGTTTTCTTTTTTAAACTAAAGATCTAATTTTTATTTGGTTTTCTGAATAAACAAAGAAAGCAAATTGATTTTAAGATTAAGATTCAAGGATTAAAAGCATCTAGGGTCACAATTTCACCTCCCTATGTTATCTCTACTGGTTCATGGTATTAGGGTTGTCTGATTGAAAACATGCTAAACATAAGACAAGGACAACAAATGGTCATTGAGGTCCTTTTAAGAGTTGTATGCCAGAATGGTCATCTAAACACACAAACATGCAAAGCCAATAAATCATACTTGCAAAAGGATAATGATCACACCAATTACAAATAAGTTATGAATCTCAATCCACCCCAGACTAGGGCTAAAAATACCAAGGTGTACATCCAAAGATAGAACTTAAGAACAGATTCATAAAACTTGCAAAACTCAATCATCCAAACCCAATATTCATAAACACAGCAAAGCAACAAGGGGCCTACATTGCTCCCCTAGATTATAAGAACTACTCACGCATGATTACAAGCAAAACCATAGCAGAAAAGCTAAACATCTTCTTCTTGACCACGCGCACAGCAAAGCTTCAAATCCAGGCTCCAAAATCCGCGACGGCTGCGACGGCTGCTCTCCTAGGTCAAGGAGCAACTTCCAAGTCGTGGAGCCTCTCTCTCTCTAAAAACGTGTAGGGGGTCTAGGGATGCATAGTAGAGGGCGTGGAGCTCTTATTTATAGAGTTTGAATGGGCCTTGAGGTGTGTACCCTAGCCCATTTATCAAAACGGCGTAGTTTTGATAAGTAACACTCGAAACTTTAAAATCTATATCTTCCATCCACAATTTGGACTTGGGCCTTCAGGAACAAATGATCAGCATGGAAAAACGATAGGATCGGTCCAAAAATATCTCTGCACGTCAATTTGCACGTGATATGGTGAATTCACGTGCAACTCCAAATCAGCTCAAACTTCTCCCCAAGCTTCCTTGCATTCTGTAGAGGCCTGAGAGGCAAAAATAGGCTTGCACGTGAAATGGGTGAATTCACGTGCAGCTCCAAATGCTCTGAAATTTTTGTGGTAGGTAGAGGACATCATTCTAAGCAACTTTTGTTCTTGCACGCCAATTGTTTGAGGCCATCTACTATGTCAAAAGTGAGCTCCAAAATCTGCCAAAACAGCTTAAAAATGCATGTATTTGCGACTAGCATCTTCCTAGGGGTTAGAGCAAATATATATGATATATGAAGCAATAAGGCTCTAATCATGCTCTTAACATCCTAAATAAACACTAGAATAACGGCATAAAATACACGTTATCAAATACACCACACTTGAACCATTGCTTGTCCTCAAGCAAAAACATACAAGCATGCAAAAATAAAATAAACACGCAGTCAAACGGAAGAAAAATAAAATAACAATCAAGGAGAATCATGGTTTCCTAAGCACGCAACTCTATCATGATGAAATGGGAATTTAAGCATCAAAATGAGTCATAGCTTAGTTCATTCATGTCCATATCCCTAAGTCCAACAACCATGCAATATCTCCACTTAAAATTTCAGATATGAGCAAGCAATCCATGATAAAATAGCACCTAGTTTCTCTTTAAGTTCTTACCAAGGATAAGCAGCCTCACTCAAATATAATAATTCTCAAGCCCAATACCTATCAATGAACAATGGATGGAAAACTCTATCTCTACACTCGTCATCAGCTATTGATTAAGTACTTGCCAAGCAATCATGAGAGTTCCCTATTGTGCTCATCAAAGAAAACACACCCTCTATTCTACTTTATTTGAAACTCACACTCTATTCTAATAACTGAATAAACAAAACATGAGCCAAAGAATTAAGTTCAACACTCTCAAATAAACAAAAACTCAGCCAATGTGGCTACAAATCTAAACAATCACACATAAACATGAAGCCATTGAGGCTTTTATTCTGAATCTTTCTTTTCTTTTTTTTTTTAGTAATAACCTTATAAGGTTGCATTTTATGCTCTCCCTTGATGGATTATTCACTCTTTTTTTTTACTCACATAACACATAAATAAGACTGATTTTTCTAATGCATACCCCTTGCCATTTTGCTACATAAGGAGAGACAAAAATTCATTGATGTCTCACATCCCATTTCCCAATTAAGTGATGGCTTTTTCACATTCTATAGCACAACCTTTTATATTTACAACACAACAAACAAAAATTAGGATACATAGGAAGTCAAAGTGACTTAAAGGTCTTGCATCCTAAATCCACACCAAACACTGAGCACTAATAAGTAATCACATGCTTACTTGACTCCTACCATTAAATAACCAATGTTGAATGCAAGAATAGTAGCAAATCAAACTATTACCCATACCCTAAAATGGCACTCAAAGGCTAAAAGAAGCTGTTCTCATTTTTCATTTCTTTTTCACTCAACTTTAAGGGTTACTTAGGTCTATCATAGCATTTCATGCTCAGCTAATATTCAAAACTCAGCTCCAAAAACATGGTGATATCATTCAAAAGATAAAGACATGATTAAACCAATTCAGAGCACATTTTAACTACTTTAACACCCTTATCACAACATGATATTAACGTGGCATAAAAATTAAATTTTAAGCCACAATTGCATACTTAATATCCATGCCTCCACAAGCAAATCATTCAAGCAAACAACTCAAACAATCATGCAACTAAAAACAGTTTTGGTTTTTTTTTTTAAATGCAATCACAACATAAAAGACAAGCAAGTGGCTCAAGTCACTCCCATACACCACACTTAAAATATGCTATGTCCTCATGGCATAAAATAGGGAGTAGGAAAAAAAATACTTACCTCTCAGTTGGCAAGCTGTAGTAGTAGATAACATTGGCCACCATTCGTCGCACCTGAGCCACAAAGTCAACCGACGTCTCGCCGCGCACTTCCCAAGTTTCCTTCCCTTGCAGAATAGCCATCATGTAGTAGCAAGCAAAGATCCCACTGGAGTGATTTTGATGTGGAAGCCTTTGAAGATGGCCTCTCTTTATATAGCGTGCAGAAGGAAAGATGCTCCAATTGGCGTGATACACGTGCCCCTAAATTTTCAGAGTGTTCTGACCAAAATAGCCCTTACACGTGAATTGGTTGAATTGGCGTGCAGGTCAGAATTGTGGGTCCTCCTTGAGCTGGCAAGCAATAGTCCCTTCTGCACGTGAATTGTTTGAAGCTTTTAGGAGGGCTAAAATTGGTATTTTGCATTTTTGAGCCACCATATGACAGCTAGCAATTCGCGTGCAAGAGTAAACGTGATTCACATGGTCTTCATCTACCATTCTAGAAAGTTACAGCTCAAAAGGAGGTGCACGTGAATTTGGCAATTCACGTGCAAATTCACGTTCAGGCCCAAACTGGCCCAAATTTCTCCACTTTGTTGCTTGTGCATTATGGACCATCTTTAAGTCTTGCACTTGAATTGTTTGAGCCCATCTTCAAGCACTTTTGGGCTTCACTTGCTCCTTGCTCCTTGACTTTGACTTTAAAAATAATTCCACAAGTTCAGGACCCAATAATTTGCTCATCCCGCACATGGTTAGCTAAGAAAGGAACAAAGTCTCCTGCACAATGGTTAGCTTGCAAACAAATTTATTGAATAAAATAAAAAAAAGAAAATAACATAAAATAAAACATAGCAATAAACATTGGGTTGCCTCCCAACCGCTTTATTTAAAGTCTGTAGCTAGACTTTCAGTTATGATCATGCAATGGTGAAAGAGAAGGAATCAACTATCTCCCTCTGAGTTGAGTCAAAGTATGGTTTCAGTCTGTTGCCATTCACCCAAAATTTCTTGCCATCTACAGCTTGGAGCTCAAAGCTCCCATATGGCTTCTTATCAACTATCACAAAAGGTCCCATCCACTTGGACCTTAATTTGCCAGGAAATAACCTCAACCTTGTGTTAAATAGAAGAACTTTTTGCCCTAAGGTTAAAGGTTCATTGTTGAGTTGCCTATCATGCCATTTCTTAGTTCTTTTTTTGTAAAATTTAGCACTATCATAGGCATCCAGCCTAAACTCATCTAACTCAATTAATTGAGTCATCTTAAGCTCCTTGATCTCTTGTGAGTTAAAGTTTAACTTCCTCAAGGCCCAATGAGCCTTGTGTTCTAGTTCCACAGGCAAGTGACATGCCTTACCATATAGAATACGGTAAGGTGACATCCCAATGGGAGTTTTGTAAGCTGTCCTATATGCCCGTAAGGCTTCACCAAGCCTTTGAGACCAATCTTTCCTATTGGCTCCAACAGTTTTCTCTAAAATGGCCTTAATCTCTCTGTTGGACACTTCTGCTTGTCCATTAGCTTGCGGGTGGTAGGCTAAAGACTTCCTATGAGTGACACCATACTTGTTCAATAATTTGTCAAACAATTTGTTGCAGAAATGACTACCCTCATCACTGATTATGGCCCTTGGTGTCCCAAAACGGCTAAAGATGTTCCTGGTAAGGAAATGAGTCACAACCCTAGCATCATTCACTCTAGTAGGAATAGCTTCTACCCACTTAGACACATAATCCACAGCCAATAGGATATATGAATACCCATTAGAATTCAGGAATGGCCCCATAAAATCAATGCCCCATATATCAAAAACTTCAACTGGAAGAATTCCAGTTAATGGCATCTCATTCTTCCTAGACAGACCACCTACCCTTTGACATCTATCACAGGTTTTGATGTAGACATAGGTGTCTTTCACCATGTGAGGCCAATAGAAGCCACACTGCATGATCTTAGCCACAGTTCTCTGCACCCTAAAGTGGCCCCCATAATGTGATGAATGACAATGGTATATTATGTCATCTACCTCCTCCTCAAGGACACACTTTCTAATGATTTGGTCAGAACACCTCCTATAAAGAATTGGGTCTTCCCAAATGAATTTCTTAGCATCCACTACCAATTTCTTTCTCTGGTGGTAGTCTAACTGCTTGGGTATGAACCCAGTGGCTAAATAATTTGCTATGTCAGCAAACCAAGGAAGATGATGCACCTCAAACAACTTCTCATCAGGAAAGTCATCTATAATGAGTAGAGACTTAGGTGCATTCTCCACACGGGAGAGGTGATCAGCCACAGAATTTAGGGCTCCCTTTGTGTCTCTAATTTCAAGGTCAAATTCCTGTAAGAGGAGAACCCACCTAATCAAGCGTGGCTTAGCTTCTTTTTTAGCAAACAAATATTTCAATGCAGCATGATCAGTATAAACAATGACTTTAGACCCCAAAAGATAGGGTCTAAACTTGTTGCAGTCATAAACCACGGCTAGAAACTCTTTCTCAGTGGTGGTATAGTTCTGTTGAGCATCATCTAAGGTCTTACAAGCATAGTAAATGACCCTAAACACCTTTTCTCGCCTTTGCCCTAAGACTACCCCCACAGCATAATCACTCGCATCACACATTAGCTCAAAAGGCTGAGCCCGGTCAGGTGTGACTATAACAGTGCGATGACTAACTTACCCTTAAGGATGTTGAAAGCTTCTAAGCAATCTGCATTAAACTCAAAGCTTGTGTCTTTTTCTAACAACCTACTCATGGGTTTTGCAATTTTTGAGAAGTCCTTAATGAATCTCCTATAAAAGCGAGCATGGCCAAGGAAACTTCTCACTCCTTTTTCGTTGGTTGGAGGTGGCAGTCTCAATAGTGGAGATTTTTGCCTTGTCTACCTCCAAACCATGTGCAGATACCTTGTGCCCTAGAACTATCCCCTCAGTTACCATGAAATGGCATTTCTCCCAATTTAGGACTAGTTCCTTCTCCTCACATCTCTCTAAGACCACATCTAGATTTTTCAAGACCTTGTTGGTAGGAGGAACCAAACACCGAGAAGTCATCCATGAAGACCTCCATGATCTCCTCAACCAAACCCTGAAAAATAGCCATCATACACCTTTGAAAGGTGGCAGGGGCATTACAAAGCCCAAATGACATTCTCCTAAATGCAAAAGTGCCAAAAGGGCACGTGAAGGTGGTCTTTTCTTGGTCCTCGGGCTTAACCATGATCTGATTATACCTGGAATAGCCATCTAAAAAGCAGTAGTGACTATAGCCAGCTAACCTATCCAACATTTGGTCAATGAAAGGAAGAGGAAAATGATCCTTCCTAGTAGCCTTGTTTAGCTTTCTATAGTCAACACACACTCTCCACCCCGTCACAGTGCGAGATGGGATCAATTCATTTTTCTCATTTTTAATCACGGTCATGCCCCCTTTCTTGGGCACAACATGCAATGGACTCACCCACTCACTATCAGAGATAGCGTAAATTATACCCGCATGTTCTCATTTTAAAATTTCTTTTCTAACAACTTCTTTCATGGCAGGGTTTAATCTTCTTTGTCTTTCAGCAGTGGGTTTAAAATCATCATTCATCAAAATTTTATGCATGCAAATCCCTGGACTAATACCCCTAATATCTTCAATGTTCCATCCTAGGGCCTTTTTGTGTTTCCTAAGGACTTCTAACAGTTGAGTACACTCCACATCATTCAAATTAGAAGCAACAATGACAGGGAATTGATTTGTAGAGTCTAGAAATTCATACCTTAGGTGTCCAGGCAGCTCCTTCAGTTCTGGAGCTAGAGGCACGTCATCTTCTTTCTCCTCCTCAGTTTGCTCCAGAGAGTTTGTAGTTTGCTCATCTTCCTCAGCTGTCAAGTACATCTGTTCATCTTGTTGAGCTTCTATATGCTGAAGGGCTCCATTATTGGTGGTGGTAATTTCTTCTGCCAAGTAGTCTTCCACCAATTCCTCAAGGTCTTCAACCCAAAGGCAGTCCTCCTCCTCTTGACCTTGCAAAGCCTTCCCCATGTGGAAGACTAAGGTCTCCTCATTAATTCTCAAAGTTAGCTGCCCTTGAGCAACATCAATCAATGCACAACCCGTTCTGAGAAACGGTCTTCCAAGGAGTAGCTGAACTCCTCTATCTTCTTCCATCTCCAAAACTACAAAGTCCGCTGGAAATATGAAGGAGCCCACTTTGACTAACACGTCTTCAATTATCCCTTCAGGCCTTCCAGTAGACCGGTCAGCAAATTGCAATGATATGGAAGTGGGCTTCATGCCCTTAAGCCCAAGCTACTTGTACAAAGCAAAGGAGATCAAATTGATGCTGGCCCCTAAGTCACATAGGGCCTGCTGCTGCAGTGCATTGCCAATCACACAAGGGAGATTAAAACTGCCCGGATCTTTATGCTTGATGGGCAAACTCTGTTTAACAACACTGCTCACCTCGTTAGTGACTGCCACCGTCTCATGATCCCCATATTTCCTCTTCTTCGTCACAAAATCTTTGATGTATTTTCTGTACCTAGGCATCTGCTCCAAGATTTCCACAAATGGAATGTTAATTTCAAGCTTCTTGAACAAACTCAGAAAGCGCTCATACTCTTCTTCAACCCTCTGGTTCCTCAGCCGTTGAGGAAATGGCATGGTAGGCCTGAGCTCTTGCCTTGGTTCTTCAACTATTTTGTCTTGACTCAGCTGTTGGTCCTTCTTTTCTTGCACTCTTTCTTCAGCTTTATCTGATTTTCCTTGGTCATCAGCTTCCAAGGGTCTGCTTTGTTCTTCTGGAATTGCCTTTTTCTTAAGCTCTTCAGCTTCTTTCAGTGCCTTCCCACTCCTTAGAGTAATAGCCTTGCAGCTCTCCTTGGGGTTTACCTCAGTATCACTTGGAAAAGATTTAGCTGAGACTCCTTGATTTACATTCTGGGCCAAACTCACAAGCAACTTTTCTATATTCTACATTGAAGATTCTATGGTGACTACCCTTTCCTCCAAATTATCCTCTCTTTTGGTTGGCTCTTCCACATTCTGATATACCCTTCCTCTTTGCTGTTGAGGCTGAGGCTGTTTCTGCTCGAATCCTGGAGGTGGGTGTAAATAATTATCTGTAGCATACGGATTCTGCTTCATCCTTGGGGGCACATATTTGTACTGAAATGAGGTATCTCCCCCTCGGTTCTGATTTCTCTGAAATGGCTGAGACTGTTGCTGGTTCTGGTTGTACCCTTGTTGTTGTTGTTGAGGATAAAATTGCTGCTTCTCATACAAGCCCTTTCCTCCAACATAATTTGCTTCTTCAGCTCCACTCTAGCCCTGCTCAGCTACTGGTAAAGCTTGTTGTGATCCTTCAACTTTAAGAGCCAATACTTCCATGCCTTTCACTGAAGCTTGAATCTGTGCTTGCATATCATTGGAAGAATTATCAACTGAAGCTATCTTCTCCCTTGGCTTTGAAGTACGCACATTAGACCACTGCCAGTCAGCTAAAGATAGCCTCTCCAAGAGCTCTGCCGCTGCGTCAGGCTCTAGATTCATCAAGCATCCTCCAGCAGCTGCATTCACCTTGTTTTTTGAGTGGGACTGAAGACCTGTGTAGAAAGATTCAATTTGAATCCACTGGGGTCTTCCATGATCAGGGCATCTTCTCACTAAGTCTTTGAAATGCTCTTAAGCTTCATGAAGAGTCTCCATCTCATCTTGCCTGAATCTGCTAATCTCCCCTCTGAGCTGGATCACCTTGGAAGGAGGGAAGTACTTTGACATGAACTTGGTCTGCTCTCCTCCCAAGAGATTGTTGATTCCCTCTCTTTCACCACCTCATGATCTTAATTGATAGTCTAGCTACAGACTTTAAATAAAGCGCTGGTTGGGAGGCAACCCAATGTTTTATTTTACTTATTTTTATTCAACAATTTTGTTTGCAAGCTAACCCTGGTGCAGTAGATTTTGTTTCTTTCTTGACTAACCATTTGCAGGATGAGCCAAAATTATTGGGCCTTGGACAATTTTGTTTATATTAAGAAACAAGTCCTGGAGCAGGGAACAAGTGAAGCCCACAAGTACTTGAATTTAAGCCCAATGAATTGGCGTGCAAGCATAGAAGTTGATCCATACTGCAAAAGCAACTCATCGGAAAAGTTTGGGCTCATTTGGGCCTGAACACCATATTGCACGCCAATTCACCAATTGACGTGCAGCTCTTTTGCCTCTGCAACTTTCTGATCCAGTAGATAAACATCATATGAAGCACTTTACTTCTTGCACGTCAATTGCTAGCTGTCATCTGAAGGGATAAAAAGGCAAAATACCTATTTTGGACCTCCTAGAAGCTTCAAGAATATCACGTGCAGAAGAGACTATTGCTTGACAGCTCATGAGGGACCCACCACCTAAATTTGGGACGATTCTGACCTGAACGCCGATTCACCCATATGACGTGCAAGGGTTAAAATGGTCCAAACGCCCTGAAAATTGGAGGACACGTGTATGATCCGAATTGGGACACTTCTTCTTCTGCACGCTATAAATAATGAGGCCGGGAGCTAGGTCATTCACACCAAAAACTCATTTCTAGATCTAAAATTTGTGAAGCTCTGGTTCTTGCTGTTCTAGCCAAATTTCGTCCTTCTTCTCTCTAAATTCCTGAAGCAAGATGGTGCGCACAAGAAGATCAGGCAAGGAAGAAGTTCATTCATCCAGTTCTTCCAGCAGTGAGGATGGGGAGATGTTCCTGGGCCATGCTCTGGATCTAAGTGCCTTAGAGGAATCAGACCTAGGTTGGTCAAGTGAGGTGGCCTTAAAGCTTCAAAATCTTGAGTTAGTGAGGTTAGTTTCAGCCAGATGTGCCGTTTATTATCCTGCTTTGCATGAGTTTTATAATTCCATTTACTTAAATGAGGAGGAGGATGCGATTCTAGGGCAGGTGCAGGGGGTGTATATTCGTATCACACCTGAGATAATTAGAGCCAGCATGCTCTGCATTTTGCCCATTTAGACAGCACCCCATTCCCCTCTCAATGGATTTTGAGAGTACTGCAACCAGAAGGTGGCTTAGGGATAAGCTCTAGAGGCAATTGGGGAAATCTTCCTCGGGCTGAACCACAGCCTTCATGACATAGTGTTCATATGGAGCGGCCTACTGAGTTTGCTGCGCGAGACACCACCACTCCATTGGATGAAAGGAAACAAACCCTATTTAGGCTCACTGCCATGTACATGCAGTTCAATATGCACAAGGTAGATGTGTTTAACTTCTTTCAAGGTATCAGTGGCCAGGTGGTAAGTGAGGTAGAAGTTATAAATTGGGCATTTACAAATGGACATATCCAGAGTGCTCAGTTTAAAGAGTTAATGGTACTTGTCTCTCAAGACCAACACGCTACTTCTAGACCGTCAGCCAGAGCATGGGAAGCCCCTGAAGCTCCTGCTACTGCATCTATTGAAGCATGGAGAAAAGAAACACAAGAGCTCAGGGAGGCAAATGCTAGAACCTAATGTGATGTTGAAGCATTAAGGAAGAATAACAAGGAAGTCAAGGGCCTCCTAAGAAAAATTTGGAAGGCCTTGAGCAAGAAGAAAGCATCCAAACACTCTCCCGTAGTGGAGATATCTGAAGAAGACTTACCTTCAATTCATGAAGACTCTTCTCATGCCAAGGAAGACCCACCACAACCAGAAACTTCAGCAGGGCAAGCTTATTATCCAAAGGAGGCAGAGCCAGAAGCAGGGCATTCACCTTTTCAGCCCTTTATGGATCCTACCTATTCTCAGGCTATTGTGCCTATGGTGCTTCCTGTCTCCAGGGGGCCATACATTCCTGCTGCACCTCAAGACTTGCTCAAAGCGCCTATACACTTAACCATAGATCCAGCCCTATCATCTGCTGAGAGTCAAGCAGCATTTGAGAACTTTATTAACTCCCAGGTGTTAAGGGCTCGCTTTGCAAGGGATATGGACCTCTTCACCTCGTTTGTCCTTCAACGAATCTTAGGTGATGAATATCTCTACACAGATGAGGTGAACTTATTTTGCAGGACTATACATTTTGTAGTGGAGGCCGAGCCTCATAACTACCCACTATCCCAGTATACCTCTATTATGCTGTGCGAGCTTTATGAGCAACCTTTGTCTGAAAGTGTGTGGCGCCAGCGTATAAATGGTCAGAATGAAGGGCACCGTCCTTGGCATAGTATGCACGAGGTGCTGATCCCTGTGCACATTGATCGTCACTATGTCTTGGTGAGTGTGGATTTGAGTGCAGGGCATGCGGTGCTTTATGATCCAAGCCAAGGCGAAGGGTTCACCAGAAGAAAGAGACGGCTTGTTCATGGGCTCATAAAAAGAATCAAGGATGCGATGAAAAAAGAAGGATTGTTGCAGGACAAGCTCCCTCTTATTCAACTCAACGAAATGGAACTCCCTCAGCAGCCTGACCAATTCAGCTATGGGATTTTTGTTTGCTACTATATGATGGCTATTCTGCAAATGAGGGAAAGCTGGGAAATACGGGGAGAAACCTCAGTTGATTTTGTTACTCGTGCACGTCGAATGGTGGCCAATGTTATCTACTATTACAGCTTGCCAACTGAGAGGTAAGTATTTTCCTACTCCCTATTTCATGCCATGAGGACATAGCATATTTTAAGTGTGGTGTATTGGGGAGTGGCTTGAGCCACTTGCTTGTATTTTATGTTGTGTGTTCTTAGATTGTTTGTTAGTCATTTAAAAAAAAAATTGCATGATTGTTTGAGTTGCCTGCTTGAGTGATTTGCATGTGGAGACATGGATATTAAGTATGCAATTTTAGCCTACAAATTTTACTTTTTGTGCCACATTAGTATCGAGTTGTGATAAGGGTGTTAAAGTAGTTAAAATGTGCTCTGATTTGGTTTAATCACGTCTTTAACTTTTTAATGATATCACCATGTTTTTGGAGCTGAAGTTTGAATATTAGCTAAGCATAACATGCTAAGATAGACCTTAGTGACCCTTAAAGTTGAGTGACAAAGAAACTAAAAAGAAAACATGAAAAAAGCTTCTTTTTAGCCCTTGAGTGCCATTTTTGGTCATGGGTAATAGTTTGCTTACTCTTCTCTGCTTTCAACATTGGTTATTTAATGGTAGGAGTTAAGTAAGCATGTGATTACTTATTAGTGCTCAGTGTTTGGTGTGTAGTTAGGGTGCGAGGCCTCTAAGTCACTTTAACTGTCTATACATCCTTTTCTTTATTTTGTGGTGTTGGAAAGTAAAAGAAAGGTTGTGATGCACATTGCGAAAAGGGTATGCAATACAAAAATCCAGCCTTCCTATGTGTTTGTAAGTATTGTTATTTCAAAAAAAAATGAGCATAAATAAAAAAAGAGTGAATAATCCATCAAGGGAGAGCGTAAAATGCAACCTTGTAAGGTTATTACTTAAAAAAAAAAAAAAAAAAAAGATTTGTTTAGATTTGTAGCCACATTGGCTGAGTTTTGTTTATTTGAGAGTGTTGAGCTCAATTCTTTAGCTCATGATTTTGTTTTATCAGTTATTAGAATAGAGTGTGAGTTTATTGAGTTTAGACTAGCGTGTGAGTTCAAATAAAGTAGAATAGAGAGTGTGTTTTCTTTGATGAGCACAATAGGGGACTCTCATGATTGCTTGGCAAGTACTTAATCAATAGCCGATGGCGGATGTAGAGATAGAGTTTACCATCCTTTTTTAATTGATAGGTATGGGGCTTGAGTTTAAAGAGAAATAGAAAAGTTATATTTGAGTGAGGCAGCTTTATCCTTTGTGAGAACTTAAAGGGAAACTAGGTGCTGTGTTAGCATGGACTGCTTGCTGATATCTGAATTTTCAGTAAGGAAATTGCATGGTTGTTGGACTTAGGGATATGGACATGAATGAATTAAGCTATGACTCATTTCGGTTGCTTAAAATGCCCATTTCATCATGATAGAGTTGCATGCTTGGGAAATCATGACTCTCCTTGATTGATATTTTATTTTTCTTCCCGTTTGACTGAATGTTTATTTTATTTCTGCATTCTTGTATGTTTTTGCTTGGGGACAAGCAATGGTTCAAGTGTGGTGTATTTGATAACATGCATTTTATGCCGTTATTCTAGTGTTTATGTAGGGTGTTTAAGAGCATGATTAGAGCCTTATTCTATTATATTTCACATATATCTGCTCTAACCCCTAGGAAGATGCTATTTGCAAGTACATGCGTTTTTAAGCTGTTTTGGTAGGTTTTGGAGATCACTTTGGACCAAGTATATGGCCTCAAACCAATTGGCGTGCAGAACAAACATTTCTCAGCATGATATCCTCTATCTCCCACAGAAGTTTCTGAGCAATCGGACGTGAACGGCAATTGCACTGAAATGGCGTGCAAGCATATGTTTGCATATCTGCCTTCTACAAGATGCAAGGAAGCTTGGGGAAGAATTGCAGCTAATTTGGAGTTGCACGCCAATTGGGCATATGACGTTCAAATTGACGTGCAGCCATATTTTTGCACCGATCCAGTCGCTTTTCTATGCTGATCATTCTTTCCTAAAGGGCCTTGTTCATATTGTGCTTGCATTGAGAGATTTTAAAGTTTGTAGTGGCATTTATCAAAACTACGTCGTTTTGATAGATGGGCTAGGGTACACTTTATAACACACATCAAGGCCCATCCATTCTCTATAAATAGAGGTTCTACACGTGCAAGTAGAGGGGAGCTACACATTCTACACGTTTTTAAAGAGAGAGAGACGTTTTGGAGGCTGTTCCTGACCTAGGAGAGCAGCCGTCGCGGATTTTGGAAACTTGGGTTGAAGCTTTGCTGTGCACGTGGATAAGAAGAAGATGTTGAGCTTTTCTGCTTTGTGTTTGCTTGTAATCATGTGTGAGTAGTTTCCTTTATCTAGGGGAGCAATGTAGCCCCCTATGTTGTCAAACTGATTGATTGAATTTTGAGTTTGTTTAATTGAGATTGCATGTTTTATGGATCTGTTCTTATCTTTTAATATCTGGGTTGTACACCTGGGTTTTCTTAGCCTTAGTCTGAGGCTGATCTTTGATTCATAACTTATTTGTGGTTGGTGTGACCATTATCCTGTCATGGGTATGATAATTAGGCTTTGCATGTTGATGTCATGATGACCATTCAGGCAGACAGCACTTAGAAGGGCTGGTAATGACCAATTGCAGTAGCTTGGCTTAGTTATAGCATGTTATCAATTAAATAATCTCAAGAACCTTAAAATCAATAGAAACAACATAGGGAGGTGAAGTTGTGACCCTAGATCCCTTTAATCCTTGAATCTTAATCCTAAAATCAATTTGCTTTCTTTGTTTATTCAGAAAACCAAATAAAAATTAGATCTTTAGTTATAAAAAAAGAAAACTTTTTGCCAAGACATTTTATAGGGCAAGAGTAATTGGGTGTTTGATTTAAGAACTAGAAAACTAGGCTAATCCCTGTGGGTTCGACCCCTTGCTTGCTGCTATTCTTTTAGTGCAAACTTAGGAAATTTATTACTTTGAAGAGAGATTTAACGACATTAGCTAGCTCTTTTAGAGAGGCTAAAATTCTGTCTGTCAGTTATATAGTTGATTTGTTACATATTGTGTAGATCAATCAAACGACGATGGGTTATATCCGTAAATCATTTAAAGGACACATGATCAACGTTTTTCGCTGAATGGGACACGCTCCACAATGGGGAGGTGCTTTTCATGACATGTCTAATGCTTGTAACTTTAGGTTTGTGTAGGTCATTTGGTTGATCTCTATGCATTGAGTGGATCAATCAAACAACGAACCGTAATATCAGGAAACGATTACAAGCAGACATGATTAACATTATTCACTAAAAGGGACATAGTCACGGCGGTGAGGTACCTCCTATGCCGTGTCTAATCCACTTTCGTCAACATTGAAAACACGACGACAAAGTCTCGATTAAACTGTTTAAACCCACATTTCGTTTCAATTACAAGTCAAAATGCTCGTTACTTTAGGTTTCTATTGGTTATATAGTTGATTTGTGACGCATTAAGTGGATAAATCAACCAACGATGGGTAATATCCATAAATGATTAAAAGGACACACGATCAATGTTGTTCGCTCAATGGAATGTACTCCATGTCGGTGAGGCGCTTCCCAAGTTGAGTCTATTCACTTTCACCAACAGCGAATACAAGAGATGACAAACTATATTGAAGTGGATAAACCCACCTTTTTGTTTCAATTTCAAATCAAATGCTTTTGACTTTCGCTCTGTATTGGTGATTTAGTTGATTTTTGATGCATTGAGTAGATCAATCGAACGACGAAGTGAAATATCCAAAAAAGAGTAAATGGAGGCGTGATAAACGTTGTTCACTAAAAGGGCCATACTCACGGCGGTGAGATATATCCCACGCCGTGTCTAATTCACTTTTGTCAACCTTGAAAACCATAAATGAAAGGCTCTATTGAAACGTTTAAACCCACTTTTCGTTTCAATTACAAGTCAAAAGGCTTGTTACTAGGTTTATATTAGTTATATAGTTGATTTGTTACATATTCAGTGGATCAATCAAACGACGATGGGATATATCCATAAATCATTTAAAGGACACATGATCAACGTTGTTCGCTGAATGGGACACGCTCCACAATGGGGAGGTGCTTTTCACGTCGCATCTAATATACTTTCGTCGTTAATGAATACAAGAGACGAAAGACCCTATTAAAATGAATCAACCCTCCTATTATTTTTATTACGAATCAAATGCTTGTAACTTTAGGTTTGTATAGGTCATTTGGTTGATTTCTATGCATTGAGTGAATCAATCAAACAACAAAGTGTAATATCAGGAAATGATTACAAGGAGGCATGATTAACATTGTTCGCTGAAAGGGACATACTCACGGTGGTGTGGTACCTCCTACATCATGTCTAATCCACTTTTGTCAACGTTGAAAACACGACGACAAAGTCTCGATTAAAATGTTTAAACCCACATTTTGTTTCAATTACAAGTCACAGGGCTTGTTACTTTAGGTTTGTATTGGTTATATAGTTGATTTGTGACGCATTGAGTGGATAAATCAACCAACGATGGGTTATATCCATAAATGATTAAAAGGAAACACGATCAATGTTGTTCGCTCAATGGGATGTACTCCATGTCGGTGAGGCGCTTCCCAAGTTGAGTCTATTCACTTTCACCGACAGTGAATACAAGAGATGACAAACTATATTGAAGTGGATAAACCCACCTTTTTGTTTCAATTTCAAATCAAATGCTTGTGACTTTCGCTCTGTATTGGTGATTTAGTTGATTTTTGATGCATTGAGTAGATCAATCGAACGACGAAGAGGAATATCCAAAAAAGAGTAAATGGAGGCGTGATAAACGTTGTTCACTAAAAGGGCCATACTCACGGCGGTGAGATACATCCCACGCTGTGTCTAATTCACTTTTGTCAACCTTGAAAACCATAAATGAAAGGCTCTATTGAAACGTTTAAACCCACTTTTCGTTTCAATTACAAGCCAAGAGGCTTGTTACTAGGTTTATATTAGTTATATAGTTGATTTGTTACATATTGAGTGGATCAATCAAACGACGATGGGATATATCCATAAATCATTTAAAGGACACATGATTAACGTTGTTCGCTGAATGGGACACGCTCCACAATGGGGAGGTGCTTTTCATGTCACGTCTAATATACTTTCGTCGTTAATGAATACAGAAGACGAAAGACCCTATTAAAATGAATCAACCCTCCTATTATTTTTATTACGAATGAAATGCTTGTAACTTTAGGTTTGTATAAGTCATTTGGTTGATTTCTATGCATTGAGTGAGTGACTCAATCAAACAACGAAGCGTAATATCAGGAAATGATTACAACGAGGCATGATTAACATTGTTCGCTGAAAGGGACATACTCACGGTGGTGAGATACCTCCTACGCCATGTCTAATCCACTTTCGTCAACAATGAAAACACGACAACAAAGTTTCTATTAAAATGCTTAAACCCACTTTTTGTTTCAATTACAAGTCATAAGGCTTGTTACTTTTCGTTTGTATTGGTTGTATATTTGATTTGTGACGCATTGAGTGGATAAATCATGCCACGACGGTTATATATCCATAAATGATTTAATCGACACATGATCCCTATTGTTCACTCAATGGGACGTACTCCACGTTGGTGAGGTGCTTCCCACACAATGCCCAATCCACTTTCGTCAACATGGAAAACCATAAACGAAAGGCTCAATTGAAACATTTAAACCACTTTTCGTTTCAATTACAAGCCAAATGGCATGTTCGTTTAGGTTTATATTAGTTATATAGTTGATTTGTGACGCACTGAGTGGATCAATCAAATGATGATGGGTTCTATCCATAAATGATTTAAGGGACACATGATCAATGTTGTTCGCTCAATGGGACACACTCCACGTTGGGAGGTGCATTTCACGACGCGTCTAATCCACTTTCGTCATTAATGAATATAGGAGATGTAATACCCTATTAAAATGAATAAATCCTCCTTTTGTGTTGATTACGAATCAAATGCTTGTAACTTTAGGTTTGTATAGGTCATTTGGTTGTTCTCTATGCATTGAGTGGATCAATCAAACAACGAATCGTAATATCAGCAAACGATTACAAGCAGACATGATTAACATTGTTCACTAAAAGGGACATAGTCACGGCAGGGAGGTACCCCATATGCCCTGTCTAATCCACTTTCGTCAACATTGAAAACACAACAACAAAGTCTCGATTAAAATGTTTAAACCCACATTTCGTTTCAATTATAAGTAACAAGGCTTGTTACTTTAGGTTTGTATTGGTTATACAGTTGATTTGGGACGCATTGAGTGATAAATCAACCAACGATGGGTTATATCCATAAATGATTAAAAGGACACACGATTAATATTGTTCGCTCTATGGGATGTACTCCATGTCGGTGACGCGCTTCCCAAGTTGAGTCTATTGACTTTCACCAACAGCGAATACAAGAGATGACAAACTATATTGAAGTGGATAAACCCACCTTTTTGTTTCAATTTCAAATCAAATGCGTGTGACTTTCGCTCTGTATTGGTGATTTAGTTGGTTTTTGATGCATTGAGTATATCAATCGAACGACGAAGAGGAATATCCAAAAAAGAGTAAATGGAGGCGTGATAAACGTTGTTCACTAAAAGGGCCACACTGACGGTGGTGAGATACATCCCACACCGTGTCTAATTCACTTTTGTCAACCATGAAAACCATAAATGAAAGGCTCTATTGAAACGTTTAAACCCACTTTTCGTTTCAATTACAAGTCAAAAGGGTTGTTACTAGGTTTATATTAGTTATATAGTTGATTTGTTACATATTGAGTGGATCAATCAAACGATGATGGCTTATATCCATAAATCATTTAAAGGACACATGATCAACGTTGTTCGCTGACTGGGACACGCTCCACAATGGGGAGGTGGTTTTCACGTCGCGTCTAATCTACTTTCGTCGTTGATGAATACAGGAGACGAAAGACCCTATTAAAATGAATCAACCCTCCTTTTACTTTTATTACGAATCAAATGCTTGTAACTTTAGGTTTGTATAGGTCATTTGGTTGATTTCTATGCATTGAGTGAATCAATCAAACAACAAAGCGTAATATCAGGAAATGATTACAAGGAGGCATGATTAACATTGTTCGCTGAAAGGGACATACTCACGGCGGTGTGGTACCTCCTACATCATGTCTAATCCACTTTTGTCAACATTGAAAACACGACGACAAAGTCTCGATTAAAATGTTTAAACCCACATTTCGTTTCAATTACAAGTCACAAGGCTTGTTACTTTAGGTTTGTATTGGTTATACGGTTGATTTGTGGCGCATTGAGTGGATAAATCAACCAACGATGGGTTATATCCAAAAATGATTAAAAGCACACATGATCAATGTTGTTCGCTCAATGGGATGTACTCCATGTCGGTGAGGTGCTTCCCAAGTTGAGTCTATTGACTTTCACCAACAACGAATACAAGAGATGACAAACTATATTGAAGTGGATAAACCCACCTTTTTGTTTCAATTTCAAATCAAATGCTTGTGACTTTCGCTCTGTATTGGTGATTTAGTTGATTTTTGATGCAGTGAGTAGATCAATCGAACGACGAAGTGGAATATCCAAAAAAGAGTAAATGGAGGCGTGATAAACGTTGTTCACTAAAAGGGCCATACTCACGGCGGTGAGATACATCCAACGCCATGTCTAATTCACTTTTGTCAACCTTGAAAACCATAAATGAAAGGCTCTATTGAAACATTTAAACCCACTTTTCGTTTCAATTACATGTCAAAAGGCTTGTTACTAGGTTTATTTTAGTTATATAGTTGATTTGTTACATATTGAGTGGATCAATCAAACGACGATGGGTTATATCCATAAATCATTTAGAGGACACATGATCAACGTTCTTCGCTGAATGGGACATGCTCCACAATGGGGAGGTGATAACGTGCATTTATTGCGTTATTTTATTGCCTATTTAGGGGTGTTTAAGAGAATGATTAGAGCCTTATTGTATTATATTTCATTTATATTTGCTCTAACCCCTAGGAAGATGTTATTTGCATATACATGCGCTTTTAGGCTGTTTTGTCAGGTTTTGGAGATTAATTTTGACCAAGTAAATGGCCTCAAACCAATTGGCGTGCAAAACTAAAGTTTCTCAGAATGATGTCTTTTACCTTCCACAGAAGTTTCAGAGCCAAAGGCCTTGAGCGCCAATTGGACCAATTGGCGTGCAAGCATATTACTGCATACCAGCCTTCTACATGATGCAAGGAAGCTTAGGGAAGAATTTCACTTGATTTGGAGCTGCACGCCAATTGGGCATATGACGTTCAAATTGACGTGCAGCCATATTTTTGCACCGATTCAGTCGTTTTGTTATGCTGATCATTCTTTCCTAAAGGACCTTGTTCATATTGTGCTTAGACTGAGAGATTTTAATATTGGAAGTGTCACTTATCAAAACTACGTCGTTTTGATAAGTGGTGACAGATGGGCTAGGGCACACTTTATAATACATCATTCAGGCCCATCCAGCAGCTATATAAGGAGGTCTACACGTCCTTGGAGGGAAGGAGGCAACACAACACGGTTTTAGAGAGAGAGAGAGGCTGATGGTTTTGGAGGCTAGGGTTTTGATCCTGGAGCTGCCGGCCCTAGGAGGTCTGACGGCTGGAGAAGACCTAAAGTTGGAGTTTTGCTGCACCTGCTTGAAGATGATGTTCTTCATTTCTTATTGTTTATCCAAGAACATATGTGAGTAGTTTCCTTTCTCTAGGGGAGCAATGTAGCCCCCTATGTTGTCAAACTGATTGATTGAATTTTGAGTTTGTTTAATTAAGATTGCATGTTTTATGAATCTGTTCTTCATCTTTTAATATCTAGGCTGTACACCTGGGTTTACTTAGCCTTAGTCTGAGGCTGATCTTTGATTCATAACATATTTGTGATTGGTGTGACCATTATCTTATCATGGGTATGATAATTAGGCTTTGCATGTTGATCTCATGATGACCATTCAGGCAGACAACACTTAGAAGGGCTGGCAATGACCAATTGCAGTACCTTGGCTTAGTTATAGCATGTTATCAATTAAATAATCTCAAGAACCTTAAAATCTGTAGAAACAACATAGGGAGGTGAAGTTGTGACCCTAGATGCCTTTAATCCTTGAATCTTAATCCTAAAAACAACTTACTTTCTTGGTTTATTCAGAAAACCAAATAAAAATTAGATCTTTAGTTATAAAAAGAATTCATTTTTGCCAAGACATTTTATAGGGCAAGAGTAATTGAGTGGTTTGATTTAAAAAACTAGAAAACTAGGCTAATCCCTGTGGGTTCGACCCTTTGCTTGCTGCTATTCTTTTAGTGCAAACTTAGGGAATTTATTATCTTGAAGAGAGATTTAACGACATTAGCTAGCTCTTTTAGAGAGGCTAAAAATCTGTCTGTCAAATTGGTGCTGTTGCCGGGGATCCTATGGTTGACTAGCTTTAGAAAATCAACATTGAATGAAATTGTTTGAATTCTGATCTTGGTGCTTATTTTTCTTTAGTTTTTATTTATTTATTTTTGAATTGTTCGGAGCTGCTGGGTGTGTTCTTGTTTTCTTACAGGAACATTCACAGCGTATTTGTGAGAATTCCTAGTTGTGTATGCCAAGAGAGGAGTTTATACCATTTAATCAGGAACCTGAAAGGTTGTTCAGAGCTCGTCGCAGGGCAGCTAGGGAAGCAGCACGAGAGGCTGAAGAAGCACTGCAAGGCTTAAAGCATTCAGTAGGTGAATTGATGGCAGATTTAAGGCCTGATAGTGGTGCACCGCAAGGAGGGGCCAATTACAATGGCCAATATCCAGAAGAAGAGGGTAATAGGTTTATGCCCATAACCTTCTTAGACTATGCGAGACCGATGATGTCAGACCATTATTCTGGGATTAGGCAAACAAGAGTTCAAGCAAATAGTTTTGAGCTGAAGCTGGCATTAATTAATATGGTGAGCAACAATGCTTTTGGAGGAATAGCAGTGGATGATCCACACCAGCATTTGATGAGGTTCTATCAGATGTGTGACACCATAAAGATCAACAATGTGTCGGAGGAGGCAATAAAGCTAAGGCTTTTCCTTTTCTCCTTAAGGGATAGAGCTCTTGGGTGGTTTAACAGTTTACCAGCAGGTTCAATAAATACTTGGGAGGAGATGCAGACTAAATTCATGTCTAAATACTTTCCTCCTTCCAAGGTGATCCAGCTCAGAGGGGAAATCAGCAGATTCAGGCAAGATGAGATGGAGACTCTTCATGAGGCTTGAGAGCACTTTAAAGATTTGATAAGAAGATGCCCTGACCATGGAAGACCCCAATGGATTCAAATTGAATCTTTCTACATTGGTCTTCAGTCTCAATCACAAGATAAGGTGAATGCAGCTGCTGGAGGATGTTTAATGAATCTAGAGCCTGATGCTGCAGCTGAACTCTTGGAGAGACTGTCTTTGGCTGATTGGTAGTGATCGAATGTACGGACTTCAAGGCCAAGGGAGAAAATAGCTTCAGTAGACAATTCTTCCAACGATATGCAAGACCAGATCGAGGCTTTAGTGAAAAGCATGGAAGTGTTGGCTCTTAAAGTCGGACGATCACAACAAGCCTCACCAGTAGTTGAGCAAGGATGGAGTGGAGCTAAAGAAGCAAATTATGTTGGAGGGAAAGGCTTGTACCAGAAGCAGCAATATTATCCTCAACAACAAGGACAAGGGTACAATCACAACCAACAACAATCTCAGGCATACCAGAAGAACCAGAACCGAGGGGGAGATACATCAGTTCAGTATAAATATGTGCCCCCAGGGATGAAGCAAAATTCGTATGCTACTGATAATTATTTACATCCACCTCCAGGATTCGAGCAGCAACAGCCTCAGCCTCAACAACAAAGAGGAAGAACATATCTGAATGAGGATGAGATAGCTAAAAGAAAGATGGGTGATTTAGAGGAAAGGGTAGGCAGCATGGAATCTTCAATGAAGAATATGGAAAAGTTGCTCGTAAGTATGGCACAGAATGCAAATCAAGGAGTTTCAGCTAAATCTTTTCCAAGTGACACTGAAGTGAACCCCAAGGAGAGTTGCAAGGCTATCACTTTAAGGAGTGGGAAAGCATTGAAGGAAACTGAAGAGCCTAAGAAGAGGGCCATATCAGAAGAACAAAGAAGACTCTTGGAAGCTGATGACCAAGGAAAATTCAATAAAGAAGAAGAAAAGGTGCAAGAAAAGAAGGACCAACAGTTGACTAAAGGCAGACCAGCTGAAGAACAAAGGGTCGAAAGAGCTAAGGCCTACCATGCCATTTCCTCAGCGGTTAAGAAATCAAAGGGTTGAGGAAGAGTATGAGCGCTTCCTAAGTTTATTCAAGCGGTTTGAAATTAATATCCCATTTGTGGAAGTTTTGGAGCAGATGCCCAGGTATAGAAAATACATTAAAGATTTTGTGAAGAAGAAGAGAAGGTATGGGGACCATGAGACGGTAGCTGTCACAAATGAGGTAAGCAGTGTTGTCCAAAGGAATTTTCCCTCAAGCATAAAGATCTGGGTAGTTTTAACCTCCCTTGTGTGATTGGAAATGCACCGCAGTAGCAGGCCCTTTGTGATTTAGGGGCTAGTATCAACTTGATCTCCTTTCCTCTATACAAGCAGCTTGGGCTCACAGGAATGAAGCCAACTTCCATCTCATTGCAGTTTGCGGACCGGTCCACTGGAAGACCTGAAGGAATCATTGAAGATGTGCTAGTTAAGGTGGGCTCCTTCATTTTTCCAGCAGACTTTGTAGTTTTGGAAATGGAAGAAGATAGAGGAGTTCAGCTCCTCCTTGGAAGACCGTTTCTCAGAACAGGGTGTGCACTGATCGATGTGGCTCAAGGGCAACTGACTCTAAGAATTAATGAAGAGACCTTAGTCTTCCATATGGGGAAGGCTTTACAAGGTCAAGAGGAGGAGGACTGCCTATGGGTTGAAGATTTTGAGGAGTTGGTGGAAGACTTTTTGGCAGAAGAAATTACCACAGCAAATGATGGAGTGCTCCAGCTTACAGAAGCTCAACATGACGAAGAAGTGGACTTGACAGCTGAGGAAGATGAGCAAACATCAAATTCTCTAGAGCAAGCAAAGGAGGAGGAGGAAGAGGACATACCTCCAGCTCCAGAACTGAAGGAACTGCCTGGACACCTAAGGTATAAATTTCTAGACTCTACAAATAAATTTCCAGTTATAGTTGCTGCTAATTTAAATGATGTAGAGTGCACTCAATTGCTAGAAACCCTTAGGAAACACAAAAGGCCCTAGGATGGAACATTGAATACATTAGGGGTATATGTCCAGAGATTTGTATGCATAAAATTCTAATGAATGATGACTTTAAACCCACAGTTGATAGACAAAGAAGATTAAACCCTGCCGTGAAAGAAGTAGTAAGAAAAGAAATTCTAAATGAAAAAATGCGGGTATAATTTATGCTATTTCAGATAGTGAGTGGGTGAGTCCGTTGCATGTTGTGCCCAAGAAAGGTGGTATGACAGTGATTAAAAATGAGAAGAATGAATTGATCCCATCTCGGACTGTGACGGGATGGAGAGTTTGTGTTGACGATAGGAAGCTGAATAAGGCCACCAGGAAGGATCACTTTCCCTTTCCTTTCGTTGACCAGATGTTGGATAGGTTAGCTGGCTATAGTCACTACTGCTTTTTAGATGGATACTCCGGGTATAATCAGATCATGGTTAAACCCGAAGACCAAGAAAAGACCACTTTCACATGCCCCTTTGGCACCTTTGCTTTTAGGAGGATGCCATTTGGGCTATGTAATGCACCTGCCACCTTTCAAAGGTGCATGATGGCCATTTTCCAGGGCCTGGTGGAGGAGATCATGGAGGTTTTCATGGATGACTTTTCGGTGTTTGGTTCCTCTTACCAACAATGTTTGAAAAATTTAGATGTGGTCTTAGAAAGATGTGAGGAGAAGGAACTAGTCCTAAATTGGGAAAAATGCCATTTTATGGTGACTGAGGGGATAGTTTTAGGGCACAAGGTGTCTTCACAAGGTTTGGAGGTGGACAAGGCAAAAATCTCCACTATTGAGACTTTGCCACCTCCAACAAATGAAAAAGGGGTGAGAAGTTTCCTTGGCCATGCTGGCTTTTATAGGAGATTCATTAAGGACTTCTCTAAAATTGCAAAACCCATGAGTAGGCTGTTAGAGAAGAACACAAGCTTTGAGTTCAATGTAGATTGCTTAGAAGCTTTCAACATCCTTAAGGGTAAGTTAGTCACTGCACCAGTTATAGTCACACCAGACTGGGCTCAGCCTTTTGAGCTAATGTGTGACGCAAGTGATTATGCTGTGGGGGTAGTCTTAGGGCAAAGACGTGATAAAGTGTTTAGGGTCATTTACTATGCTAGTAAGACCTTAGATGATGCTCAATAGAACTACACCACCACTGAAAAAGACTTGCTGGCCGTGGTTTATGGCTGCAACAAGTTTAGACCCTACCTTTTTGTGTCTAAAGTAATTGTTTATACTGATCATGCAACTTTGAAATATTTATTTGCTAAAAAGGAAGCTAAGCCATGCTTGATTAGGTGGGTACTCCTTTTACAGGAGTTTGATCTTGAAATTAGAGACACAAAGGGAGCCCTAAATTTTGTGGCTGACCACCTCTCCCGTGTGGAGAATGCACCTAAGTCTCTACCCACTGTAGATGACTTTCCTGATGAGAAGTTGTTTGAGGTGCACCAGCTTCCTTGGTTTGCTGATATAGCAAACTATTTAGCCACTGGGTTTATACCCAAACAATTGGACTACCATCAGCGAAAGAGGTTGGTAGTGGATGCTAAGAAATACATTTGGGAAGACCCTATTCTCTATAGGAGGTGTCCAGACCAAATAATTAGAAGGTGTGTCCTTGAGGAGGAGATAGATGACATAATGTACCATTGACATTCATCACATTATGGGGGCCACTTTGGGGTGCAGAGAACTATTGCTAAGATCATGTAGTGTGGCTTCTATTGGCCTCACATGGTGAAAGACACCTATGTCTACATCAAAACCTGTGATAGATGTCAAAGGGTAGGTGGTCTGTCTAGAAAGAATGAGATGCCATTAATTGGAATTCTTCCAGTTGAAATTTTTGATATATGGGGCATTGATTTTATGGGGCTATTCGCCGATTCTGATGGGTATTCATATATCCTATTGGCGGTGGATTATGTGTCAAAGTGGGTAGAAGCTATACCAACCAGAGTGAATGATGCTAGAGTAGTGACTCACTTCCTTACCAGAAACATCTTTAGCTGATTTGGGACACCAAGGGCTATAATTAGTGATGAGGGTAGTCACTTCTGCAATAAATTGTTTGACAAGTTGTTGAACAAATATGGGGTAACTCATAGGAAGTCTTTAGCTTACCACCCACAAGCTAATGGACAAGCAGAGGTGTCCAACAGAGAGATTAAAGCCATTTTAGAGAAAACTGTTGGAGCAAATAGGAAAGACTGGTCTCAAGGGCTTGATGAAGCCTTATGGGCATATAGGACAGCCTATAAAACTCCCATTGGGATGTCACCTTACCGTATTCTTTATGGGAAGGCTTGTCACTTACCTGTGGAATTAGAGCACAAAGCTCACTGGGCCTTGAGGAAGTTAAATTTTGATCCACAAGAGGCCAAAGAGCTTAGGATGACTCAATTAATTGAATTAGATGAGTTCAGGATGGATGCCTATGAAAGTGCTAAAATTTATAAAGAAAGAACCAAGAAATGGCATGATAGGCAATTAACCAATGAACCTTTAACCTTGGGGCAAAAAGTTCTCTTATTTAACACAAGGTTAAGGCTATTTCCTGGAAAATTAAGGTCAAAGTGGATGGGACCTTTTGTGATAGTTGATAAGAAGCCTTATGGGAGCTTTGAGCTGCAAGCTATAGATGGCAAGAAATTTTGGGTGAATGGCAACAGACTGAAACCATACTTTGATCCAATTCAGAGAGAGATTGTTGATTCCCTCTCTTTCACCACCTCATGATCTTAATTGAAAGTCTAGCTACAGACTTTAAATAAAGCGCTGGTTGGGAGGCAACCGAATGTTTTATTTTATTTATTTTTGTTCAACAATTTTGTTTGCAAGCTAACCCTGGTGCAGTAGATTTTGTTCCTTTCATGACTAACCATTTGCAGGATGAGCCAAAATTATTGGACCTTGGACTTCTGAATTTATTTTAAGGAACAAGTCCTGGAGCATGGAACAAATGAAGCCCACAAGTACTTGAATTTAAGCCCAACGAATTGGCGTGCAAGCATAGAGGTTGATCCATACTGCAAAAGCAACTTGGCGGAAAAGTTTGGGCTAATTTGGGCCTGAACGCCAATTGACCAATTGGCGTGCACCTCTGTTGCCTCTGCAACTTCCTGGGCAAGTAGATAAACATCACATGAAGCACTTTACTTCTTGCACGCCAATTTCTAGCTATCATCTGAAGGGATAAAAAGGCAAAATACCGATTTTGGACCTCCTAGAAGCTTCAACGATATCACGTGCAGAAGAGACTATTGCTTTACTGCTCATGCGGGACCCACCACCAAAATTTGGGACGATTCTGACCGGCATGCCAATTCATTCATATGACGTGCAAGGGCTAAAATGGTCCAAACGCCCTGAAAATTGGAGGACACGTGTATGATCCAAATTGGGACACTTCCTCTTCTGGACGCTATAACTAATGAGGCCAGGAGCTAGGTCATTCACGCCAAATTCATTTCTAGATCTGAAATTTGTGAAGCTCTGGTTCTTGCTGCTCTAGCCAAATTTCATCCTTCTTCTCTCTAAACTCCTAAAGCAAGATGCTGCGCATGATAACGTGCATTTTATGCCGTTATTCTAGTGTTTATGTAGGGTGTTTAAGAGCATGATTAGAGCCTTATTTTATTATATTTCACATATATCTGCTCTAACCCTAGGAAGATGCTATTTGCAAATACATGCGTTTTTAAGATGTTTTGGTAGGTTTTGGTGATCACTTTGGACCAAGTATATGGGCTCAAACCAATTGGCGTGCAGAACAAACATTTCTCAGCATGATATCCGCTATCTCCCACAGAAGTTTCAGAGCAATCGAACGTGAACGCCAATTGGACTGAAATGGCGTGCAAGCATATGTTTGCTTATCTGCCCTCTACAAGTTGCAAGGAAGCTTGGGGAAGAATTTCAGCTAATTTGGAGCTGCACGCCAATTGGGCATATGACGTTCAAATTGACGTGCAGCCACATTTTTGCACCGATCCAGTTGTTTTTCTATGCTGATCATTCTTTCCTAAAGGGCCTTGTTCATATTGTGCTTGGATTGAGAGATTTTAAAGTTTGTAGTGTCATTTATCAAAACTACGTCATTTTGATAGATGGGCTAGGGTACACTTTATAACACACATCAAGGCCCATCCATTCTCTATAAATAGAGGCTCTACACGTCCAAAGGACAAGAGCAACACATTCTACACGTTTTTGAAGAGAGAGAGACGTTTTGGAGGCTGTTCCTGACCTAGGAGAGCACCCATCGCGGATTTTGGAAACTTGGGTTGAAGCTTTGCTGTGCGCGTGGATAACAAGAAGATGTTGAGCTTTTTTGCTTTGCGTTTGCTTGTAATCATGTGTGAGTAGTTTCCTTTATCTAGGGGAGCAATGTAGCCCCCTATGTTGTCAAACTGACTGATTGAATTTTGAGTTTGTTTAATTGAGATTGCATGCTTTATGGATCTGTTCTTATGTTTTAATATCTGGGCTATACACCTGGGTTTTCTTAGCCTTAGTCTGAGGCTGATCTTTGATTCATAACTTATTTGTGATTGGTGTGACCATTATCCTGCCATGGGTATGATAATTAGGCTTTGCATGTTGATGTCGTGATGACCATTCAGGCAGACAGCACTTAGAAGGGCTGGTAATGACCAATTGCAGTACCTTGGCTTAGTTATAGCACGTTATCAATTAAATAATCTCAAGAACCTTAAAATCAGTAGAAACAACATAGGGAGGTGAAGTTGTGAACCTAGATGCCTTTAATCCTTGAATCTTAATCCTAAAATCAATTTGCTTTTTTTGTTTATTCAGAAAACCAAATAAAAATTAGATCTTTAGTTATAAAAAAAGAAAACTTTTTGCCAAGACATTTTATAGGGCAAGAGTAATTGAGTGTTTTGATTTAAGAACTAGAAAACTAGGCTAATCCCTATGGGTTCGACCCCTTGCTTGCTGCTATTCTTTTAGTGCAAACTTAGGGAATTTATTATCTTGAAGAGAGATTTAACGACATTAGCTAGCTCTTTTAGAGAGGCTAAAAATCTGTCTGTCAAATTGGCGCCGTTGCTGGGGATTTAACGGTTAACTAGTTTTGAAAATCAACATTGAGTGAAATTGTTTGAATTCTGATCTTGGTGTTTTATTTTGTGTTTTATTTTCTGTTATTTTGTGTTCTTTATTTGTTTATTTTGCATTGTTCGAAGCTGCTGGGTGTGTTCTTGTTGTTTTACAGGAATATACACCAAGTGTTTGAGGAATTCCTAGTTGTGCATGGCAAGACAGGAGTTTATACCATTTAATCGGGAACCTGAAAGATTATTCAGAGCTCGTCGCAGAGTAGCTAGGGAAGCAGCACGAGAGGCTGAAGAAGCACTGCAAGGCTTAGAGCATTCAGTAGGTGAATTGATGGCAGATTTAATGCCTGATGGTGGTGCACCGCAAGGAGGGGCCAATTACAATGGCTAATATCCAGAAGAAGAGGGTAATAGGTTTATGCCCAGAACCTTCTTAGACTACGCGAGACCAATGATGTCAGATCATTATTCTGGGATTAGGCAAACAAGAGTTCAAGCAAATAGTTTTAAGCTGAAGCTAGCATTAATTAATATGGTGAGCAACAACGCTTTTGGAGGAACAGTAGTGGACGATCCACACCAGCATTTGATGAGGTTCTACCAGATGTGTGACACCATAAAGATCAACAATGTGTCAGAGGAGGCAATAAAGCTAAGGCTTTTCCCTTTCTCCTTAAGGGATAGAGCTCTTGGGTGGTTTAACGGTTTACCAACGGGTTCAATAAATACTTGGGAGGAGATGCAGACTAAATTCATGTCTAAGTATTTTCCCCCTTCCAAGGTGATCCAGCTCAGAGGGGAAATTAGCAGATTTAGGCAAGATGAGATGGAGACTCTTCATGAAGCTTGGGAGCGCTTTAAAGATTTGGTGAGAAGATGCCCTGACCATGGAAGATCCCAATGGATTCAAATTTAATCTTTCTACACTGGTCTTCAATCTCACTCACAAGACAAGGTAAATGCAGCTGTTGGAGGATGTTTGATGAATTTAGAGCCTGATGCCGTAGCAAAACTCTTGGAGAGACTGTCATTGGCTAACTGGCAGTGGTCTAACGTTCGCACTTCAAGGCCAAGGGAGAAGATATCTTCAGTTGATACTCCCTCCAATGATATGCAAGGGCAGATCCAAGCTTTAGCGAAAAGCATGGAAGTGTTGGCTCTTAAAGTTGGAGGATCACAACACGCCTCACCAGTAGCTGAGCAAGGATGGAGTGGAGCTGAAGATGCAAATTATGTTAGAGGGAAAGGCTTGTACCTTAAGCAGCAATATTATCCTCACCAACAAGGACAAGGGTACAATCAGAACCAACAACAATCTCAGGGATATCAGAAGAATCAGAACCTAGGGGGAGATACATCAGCTCAGTATAAATATGTGCCTCCAGGGATGAAGCAAAATCCGTATGCTACCGATAATTTCTTACATCCACCTCCTGGATTCGAGCAACAACAACCTCAGCCTCAGCAGCAAAGAAGAACATATCAGCATGAGGATGAGACAGCTAGAAGAGAGGTGGGTGATTTGAAGGAAAGGGTAGGCAGTATGGAGTCTTCAATTAAGAATATAGAGAAGTTACTTGTGAGTATGGCACAGAATGCTAATCAAAGGGTGTCAACCAACACTTTTCCAAGTGACACTGAGGTGAACCCCAAGGAGAGTTGCAAGGCTATCACTAAGGAGTGGGAAAGCATTGAAGGAAGCTGAAGAGCCTAAGAAAAGAGCTATTCCAGAAGAACAAAGCAGACCCTTGGAAGCTGATGACCAAGGAAAATCAGATAAAGAAGAAGAAAGGTTGCAAGACAAGAAGGAACAACAGCTGACTAAAAGCAAAATAGTTGAAGAACAAAGGCAAGAGCTCAAGCCTACCATGCCATTTCCTCAGCGGATGAGAAATCAGAGGGTTGAGGAAGAGTATGAGCGCTTCCTGAGTTTATTCAAGCGGCTTGAGATTAATATTCCATTTGTGGAAATTTTGGAGCAGATGCCTAGGTACAGAAAATATATCAAATATTTTGTGAAGAAGAAGAGAAGGTATGGGGATCATGAGATGGTGGCGGTCACTAATGAGGTGAGTAGTGTTGTTCAAAAGAGCTTGCCCATCAAGCATAAAGATCCGGGCAGCTTTAACCTCCATTGTGTGATTGGCAATGCACCGCAGCGGCGAGGCTTTATGTGATTTAGGGGCCAGCATAAATTTGATCTCTTTTGCTTTATACAAGCGACTTGGACTCACAGGAATGAAGCCAACTTCTATCTCATTGCGGTTTCGGACCGGTCCACCTGGAAGACCTGAAGGAATCATTGAAGATGTGCTAGTTAAGGTGGGCTCCTTCATTTTTCCAGCAGACTTTGTAGTTTTGGAATTGGAAGAAGATAGAGGAGTTCGGCTCCTCCTTGGAAGACCGTTTCTCGGAACGGGGTGTGCACCGATCGATGTGGCTCAAGGGCAACCGACTCTAAGAATTAATGAAGAGACCTTAGTCTTCCATATGGGGAAGGCTTTAAATGATATAGAGTGCACTCAACTGCTAGAAATCCTTAGGAAACACAAAAAGGCCCTAGGGTGGAACATTGAAGACATTAGGGGCATCGGTCCAGGGATTTGTATGCACAAAATTTTAATGAATGATGACTTTAAACCCACAAATTGAAAGACAAAGAAGATTAAACCCTGCCATGAAAGAAGTAGTAAGAAAAGAAATTCTAAAATGGAAAAATACGGGTATAATTTATGCTATTTCAGATAGTGAGTGGGTGAGTCCGTTGCATGTTGTGCCCAAGAAAGGGGGTATGACAGTGATTAAAAATGAGAAGAATGAATTAATCCCATCTCGGATCGTGACAGGATGCGAGTGTGTGTTGACTATAGGAAGTCGAACAAGGCCACTAGGAAGGATCACTTTCCCCTTCCTTTCATTGACCAGGATGTTGGATAGGTTAGCTGGCTATAGTCACTCGCTTTTTGGATGGATACTCCGGGTATAATCAGATCATCGTCAAACCCGAACACCAAGAAAAGACCACTTTCACATGCCCCTTTGGCACCTTTGCTTTTAGGAGGATGCCATTTGGGCTATGCAATGCACCCGCCACCTTTCAAAGGTGCATGATGGCCATTTTCCAAGGCCTGGTGCAGGAGATCATGGAGGTTTTCATGGATGACTTTTCGGTGTTTGGTTCCTCCTACCAACGGTTTTAAAAATTTAGATGTGGTCTTAGAAAGATATGAGGAGAAGGAACTAGTCCTAAATTGGGAAAAATGCCATTTTATGGTGACCGAGGGGATAGTATTAGGGTAGAAGGTGTCTTCACAAGGTTTGGCGGTGGACAAGGCAAAAATCTCCACTATTGAGACTTTGCCACCTCCAACAAATGAAAAAGGGGTGAGAAGTTTCCTTGGCCATGCCTGGCTTTTATAGGAGATTCATTAAGGACTTCTCTAAAATTGCAAAACCCATGAGTAGGCTGTTAGAGAAGGACACAAGCTTTGAGTTCAATGAAGATTGCTTAGAAGCTTTCAATATCTTCAACAAGAAGTTAGTCATTGCACCGTTATAGTCACACCAGGACTGGGCTTAGCCTTTTGAGCTAATGTTTGACGCAAGTGATTATCTTGTGGGGGTAGTCTTAGGGCAAAGACGTGATAAGGTGTTTAGGGTCATTTACTATGCTAGTAAGACCTTAGATGATGCTGATAACGTGCATTTTATGCCGTTATTCTAGTATTTATTTAGGATGTTTAAGAGCATGATTAGAGCCTTATTGCCTCATATATCATATATATTTGCTCTAACCCCTAGGAAGATGCTAGTTGCAAATACATGCGTTTTTAAGTTGTTTTGGCAGATTTTGTACCTCACTTTTGACATAGTAGATGGCCTCAAACAATTGGCGTGCAAGAAGAAAAGTTGCTTGGAATGATGTCCTCTACCTTCCACGAAATTGCAGAGCATTTGGAGCTGATTTTGATCTGCACGTGAATTCACCCAATTCACGTGCAAGCCTATTTTTGCCTCTCAGGCCTCTACAGGATGCAAGGAAGCTTGGGGAGAAGTTTGAGCTGATTTGGAGGTGCACGTGAATTCACCATATCACGTGCAAATTGGCATGCAGAGATATTTTTGGACCGATCCAATCGTTTTTCCATGCCGATCATTTGTTTCGAAGGCCCAAGTCCAAATTGTGGATGGAAGATAGAGATTTTAAAGTTTCGAGTGTTACTTATCAAAACTACGCCGTTTTGATACGTGGGCTAGGTTACACACCTCAAAGCCCATCCAAACTCTATAAATACAAGCCTCCACGCCTCGTTAGCCATGCCTAGACCCCCTACACGTTTTAGAGAGAGAGAGAGAGGCTCCACGACTTGGAGGTGCTCCTTGACCTAGGAGAGCAGCCGTCGCATTGTCGCAGCAGCCGTCGCGGATTTTGGAGCCTGGATTTGAAGCTTTCTTTGTGCGCGTGATCAAGAAGAAGATGTTGAGCTTTTTCGCTATGGTTTTGCTTGTAATCATGCGTGAGTAGTCTTTTAATCTAGGGGAGCAATGTAGCCCCCTTGTTGCTTTCTTGTGTTTATGAATATTGGGTTTGGATGATTGAAGTTTTGCATGTTTTATGAATCTGTTCTTAAGTTCTATCTTTGGATGTACACCTTGGTATTCTTAGCCCTAGTCTGGGGGCGGATTGAGATTCATAACTTATTTGTGATTGGTGTGATCATTATCCTTTTGCAAGTATGATTTATTGGCTTTGCATGTTTGTGTGTTTAGATGACCATTCTGGCATACAACTCTTAAAAGGACCTCAATGACCATTTGTTGTCCTTGGCTTATGTTTAGCATGTTTTCAATCGGACAACCCTAATACCATGAACCAGTAGAGATAACATAGGGAGGTGAAATTGTGACCCTAGATGCTTTTAATCCTTGAAACTTAATCCTAAAATCAGTTTACTTTCTTTGTTTATTCAGAAAACCAAATAAAAATTAGATCTCTAGTTTAAAAAAAGAAAACTTTTTGCCAAGACATTTTATAGAACAAGAGTAATTGGGTGATTTGATTTGAGAACTAGAGAACTAGGTTAATCCCTGTGGGTTCGACCCCTTGCTTTCTGCTATTCTTTTAGTGCAAATTTAGGGAATTTATTATCTTGAAGGGAGATTTAACGACATTAGCTAGCTCTTTTAGAGAGGCTAAAAAAATTTGTCTGTCAAATTGGCGCCGTTGCCAGGGATTCAACGGTCAACTAGTTTTTAAAATCAACATTGAGTGAAATTGTTTGAATTCCGATCTTGGTGTTTTATTTTGTCTTTTATTTTCTGTTATTTTGTGTTCTTTATTTGTTTATTTTGCATTGTTCGGAGCTGCTGGGTGTGTTCTTGTTGGTGTTTACAGGAACATACATCAAGGATTCCTAGTTGTGCATGCAAAGAGAGGAGGATATACAATTTACGCGGGAACCTGAAAGGTTGTTCAGAGCTCGTCGTAGAGCGACTAGGGAAGCAAGACGTGAGGCGGAAGAAGCACTACAAGGCTTGGAGCAATCCGTAGGCGATCCGATGGCAGATCTCGGACCTGATGGTGGTGCACCGCAAGGAGGGGCCAATTACAATGGCCAATATCCAGAAGAAGAGGGTAATAGGTTTATGCCCAGAACCTTCTTAGATTATGCGAGGCCGATGATGTCGGACCATTATTCCGGGATTCGGCAGACAAGAGTCCAAGCGAATAGCTTCGAGTGAAGCCGGCATTGATCAACATGGTGAGCAACAACGCGTTTGGAGGAATAGCCGTGGATGATCCACACCGGCATTTGATGAGGTTCTACCAGGTGTGTGACACCATCAAGATCAACAATGTGTCGGAGGAGGCCATAAAGCTAAGGCTTTTCCCTTTCTCTTTAAAGGATAGAGCTCTTGGCTGGTTCAACATCCGCCAACAGGTTCAATCAACACTTGGGAGGAGATGCGGACCAAGTTCATGTCAAAGTACTTCCCTCCTTCCAAGGTGATCCAGCTCAGGAGGAGAGATTAGCAGGTTCAGGCAAGATGAGATGGAGACTCTTCATGAAGCTTGGGAGCGTTTCAAAGACTTAGTGAGGAGATGCCCTGATCATGGAAGACCCCAGTGGATTCAAATTGAATCTTTCTACACAGGTCTTCGGTCCCATTCACAAGACAAGGTGAATGCAGCTGCTGGAGGATGCTTGATGAATCTAGAGCCGGACGCAGCAGCGAGCTCTTGGAGAGGCTGTCATTAGCTGATTGGCGGTGGTCTAATGTGCGTACTTCAAAGCCAAGGGAGAAGATTGCTTCAGTTGAAAATTCTTCCAATGATGTGCAAGCACAAATTCAAGCTTTAGTGAAAGGCATGGAAGTATTGGCTCTTAAAGTTGAAGGATCACAAGCTTTACCGGTAGTTGAGCGGGGCTGGAGTGGAGCTGAAGAAGCAAATTATGTTGGAGGAAAGGGCTTGTACCAGAAAGAGCAATTTTATCCTCAACAACAACAACTAGGGTACAACTAGAATCAGCAGCAATCTCAACCATTTCAGAGAACTCGGAACCGTGGGGGAGATACCTCATTTCAAGTACAAATATGTGCCCCCCAGGGATGAAGCGAATCCGTATGCTACGGATAATTATTTACACCCACCTCCAGGATTCGAGCAGAAATGCCTCGGCCTCAACAAGAAAGAGGAAGGGTATATCGGAATGTGGATGAGCCAACCAAAAGAGAGGATAGTTTGGAGGAAAGGGTAGTCACCATGGAATCTTCAATGAAGAATATAGAAAAGGTTGCTTGTGAGTTTGGCTCGGAATGTAAATCAAGGGGTGTCAACCAATACTTTTCCAAGTGACACCGAGGTGAACCCCAAGGAGAGTTGCAAGGCTATCACTCTAAGGAGCGGGAAGACATCGAATGAAGCTGAAGAGCCTAAGAAGAAGGCCATTCCAGAAGAACAAAGCAAACCCTTGGAAGTCGAAGACCAAGGAAAATCAGATAAAGTCAAGAAAAAGTGCAAGAAAAGAAGGACAAGCAGTGAGTCAAGACAGAATAGTCAAGAACAGAAGCAAGAGCTCGGGCTACTATGCCATTTCCTCGGAGGCCGAGGAACCAAGTGGGTTGAAGAAGAGTATGAGCGCTTCCTGAGTTTGTTCAAGAAGCTTGAGATTAACATTCCATTTGTAGAAGTTTTGGAGCAGATGCCTAGGTACAGAAAATACATCAAAGATTTTGTGACAAAGAAGAGGAAATATGGGGATCATGAGATGGTGGCGGTCACTAACGAGGTGAGCAGTGTTGTTCAACGAGTTTGCCCATCAAGCATAAAGATCCGGGCAGCTTTAATCTCCCTTGTGTGATTGGCAATGCACCGCACGCAGAGGCCCTATGTGATTTAGGGGCCAGCATCAATTTGATTTCCTTTGCTTTGTACAAGCGGCTTGGGCTTAAGGGCATGAAGCCCACTTCCATATCATTGCGGTTCGCAGACCGGTCCCTTGGAAGACCTGAAGGAATCATTGAAGATGTGCTAGTTAAAGTGGGCTCCTTCATATTTCCAGCGGATTTTGTTGTTTTGGAGATGGAAGAAGATAGAGGAGTTCAGCTACTCCTTGGAAGACCGTTTCTCGAACGGGTTGTGCATTGATTGATGTTGCTCAAGGGCAGCTAACTCGAGAATTAATGAGGAGACCTTAGTCTTCCACATGGGGAAGGCTCGCAAGGTCAAGAGGAGGAGGATTGCCTTTGGGTTGAAGACCTTGAGGAATTGGTGGAAGATTACTTGGCGGAAGAAATTACCACCACCAATGATGAAGCCCTTGACTTATAGAAGCTCAACAAGATGAAGAGATGTACTTGACGGCCGAGAAAGATGAGCAAACTACAAACTCTTTGGAGCAAGCCGAGGAGGAGAAAGAAGATGACGTGCATCCAGCTCCAGAACCGAAGGAGCTGCCTGGACACCTAAGGTATGAATTTCTAGACTCTACAAATCAATTCCCTGTCATTGTTGCTTCTAATTTGAATGATGTGGAATGTACTCAATTGTTAGAAGTCCTTAGGAAACACAAAAAGGCCCTAGGATGGAACATTGAAGACATTAGGGGTATTAGTCCAGGGATTTGCATGCATAAGATTTTGATGAATGATGATTTTAAACCCACTCTTTGAAAGACAAAGAAGATTAAACCCTGCTATGAAAGAAGTTGTTAGAAAAGAAATTTTAAAATGCAAAAATGCGGGTATAATTTATGCTATTTCGGATAGTGAGTGGGTGAGTCCATTGCATGTTGTGCCCAAGAAAGGGGGCGTGATCGTGATTAAGAATGAGAAAAATGAATTAATCCCATCTCGCACCGTGACGGATGGAGAGTGTGTGTTGACTATAGGAAGTGAACAAGGCCACTAGGAAGGATCATTTTCCTCTTCCTTTCATTGACCAAATGTTGGATAGGTTAGCTGGCTATAGTCACTCTTGCTTTTTAGATGGCTATTCCGGGTATAATCAGATCATGGTTAAGCCCGAGGACCAAGAAAAGACCACCTTCACGTGCCCTTTTGGCACATTTGCATTTAGGAGAATGCCATTTGGGCTTTGTATTGCCCCTGCCACCTTTCAAAGGTGTATGATGGCTATTTTTAAGGGTTTGGTTGAGGAGATCATGGAGGTCTTCATGGATGACTTCTCGGTGTTTGGTTCCTCCTACCAACGGTGCTTAAAAAATCTAGATGTGGTCTTAGAGAGATGTGAGGAGAAGGAACTAGTCCTAAATTGGGAGAAATGCCATTTCATGGTAACAGAGGGGATAGTTCTAGGGCACAAGGTGTTCGCACATGGTTTGGAGGTAGACAAGGCAAAAATCTCCACTATTGAGACTCGCCACCTCCAACTAATGAAAAAGGAGTGAGAAGTTTCCTTGGCCATGCTGGCTTTTATAGGAGATTCATTAAGGACTTCTCAAAAATTGCAAAACCCATGAGTAGGTTGTTAGAAAAAGACACAAGCTTTGAGTTTAATGAAGATTGCTTAGAAGCTTTTAACATCCTCAAGGGTAAGTTAGTCATCGCACTCTGTTATAGTCACACCCGATTGGGCTCGGCCTTTTGAGCTAATGTGTGATGCGAGTGATTATCTTGTGGGGGTAGTCTTAGGGCAAAGGCGAGAAAAGGTGTTTAGGGTCATTTACTATGCTAGTAAGACCTTAGATGATGCTCAACGAACTATACCACCACCGAGAAAGAGTTGCTAAGTTGTGGTTTATGGTCGCAACAAGTTTAGACCCTACCTTTTGGGGTCTAAAGTCATTGTTTATACCGATCATGCTGCATTGAAATATTTGTTTGCTAAAAAAAGAAGCTAAGCCACGCTTGATTAGATGGGTTCTCCTCTTACAGGAATTTGACCTTGAAATTAGAGACACAAAGGGAGCCCTAAATTCCGTGGCTGATCACCTCTCCCGTGTGGAGAATGCACCTAAGTCTCTACCCATTGTAGATGACTTTCCTGATGAGAAGTTGTTTGAGGTGCATCATCTTCCTTGGTTTCTTGACATAGCAAATTATTTAGCCACTGGGTTCATACCCAAGCGGTTAGACTACCACCAGGAGAAAGAAATTGGTAGTGGATGCTAGGAAATACATTTGGGAAGACCCAATTCTTTATAGGAGGTGTCCAGACCAAATCATAAGAAAGTGTGTCCTTGAGGAGGAGGTAGATGACATAATACATCATTGTCATGCATCACATTATGGGGGCCACTTTGGGGTGCAAAGAACCGTGGCTAAGATCATGCAAGTGTGGCTTTTATTGGCCTCACATGGTGAAAGACACCTATGTCTACATCAAAAAGTGTGATAGATGTCAAAGGGTAGGTGGTCTATCTAGGAAAAATGAGATGCCATTAACCGGAATTTTTCCAGTTGAAATTTTTGACATTTGGGGCATTGACTTCATGGGGCCCTTCCCCAATTCGATGGGTATTCATACATTTTGCTTGCTGTGGATTATGTGTCTAAGTGGGTAGAAGCTATTCCTACTAGAGTGAATGATGCTAGGGTTGTGACTCACTTCCTTACTAGGAACATCTTTAGCCGTTTTGGGACACCAAGGGCTATAATCGGTGATGAGGGTAGTCATTTCGCAACAAATTGTTTGATAAATTATTGAACAAGTATGGTGTTACTCATAGGAAGTCTTTAGCTTACCACCCACAAGCTAATGGACAAGCGAAGTGTCCAACAGAGAGATTAAGGCCATTTTAGAGAAAACTGTTGGAGCCAATAGGAAAGATTGGTCTCAAAGGCTTGATGAAGCCTTATGGGCATATAGGACAGCTTACAAGACTCCCATTGGGATGTCACCTTACCGTATTCTATATGGTAAGGCATGTCACTTGCCTGTGGAACTAGAACACAAGGCTCATTGGGCCTTGAAGAAGTTAAATTTCAACCCACAAGAGATCAAGGAACTTAGGATGACTCAATTAATTGAGTTAGATGAGCTTAGGTTGGATGCCTATGATAGTGCTAAATTTTACAAAGAAAGAACTAAGAGATGGCATGATAGGCAACTCAACAATGAACCTTTAACCTTAGGACAGAAAGTTCTTCTATTTAACACAAGGTTGAGGTTATTTCCTGGCAAATTAAGGTCCAAGTGGATGGGACCTTTTGTGATAGTTGATAAGAAGCCATATGGGAGCTTTGAGCTCCAAGCTGTAGATGGCCAGAAATTTTGGGTGAATGGCAATAGGCTGAAACCATACTTTGATTCAACTCAGAGGGAGATAGTTGATTCCCTCTCTTTCACCATTGCATGATCATAACTGAAAGTCTAGCTACAGACTTTAAATAAAGCGCTGGTTGGGAGGCAACCCAATGTTTATTGCTATGTTTTATTTTATGTTATTTCTTTTATTTATTTTATTCAATAAATTTGTTTGCAAGCTAACCATTGTGCAGGAGACTTTGTTCCTTTCTTAGCTAACTATGTGCAGGATGAGCAAATTATTGGGTCCTGAACTTGTGGAATTATTTTTAAAGTCAAAGTCAAGGAGCAAGGAGCCAGTGAAGCCCAAAAGTGCATGAAGATGGGCTCACACAATTCACGTGCAAGACTTAAAGATGGTCCATAATGCATAAGCAACTCAGTGGAGAAATTTGGGCCAGTTTGGGCCTGAACGTGATTTTGCACGTGAATTGCCCAATTCACGTGCACCTCCTTTTGAGCTGTAACTTTCTGGAATGGTAGATGAGGACCATGTGATTCACGTTTACTCTTGCACGTGAATTTCTAGCTGTCATATGGAGGCCCAAAAATGCAAAATACTGATTTTAGCCCTCCTAGAAGCTTCCCACAATTCACGTGCGAAGGAAGTATTGCTTGCCAGCTGGTGGGGACCCACCACTAAAGTTTGGGACGATTCGACTTGCACGCCAATTCAGCCAATTCACGTGCGAGAGGGTATTTTGGTCGAACACTCGAAAAGTTAGGGGCACGTGTATCACGCCAATTGGAGCATCTTTCCTTCGCACGCTATATAAAGGGAGGCCATCTTCAAAGGCTTCCACACCAAAATCACTCTAGATCTAAGAGGACCGGCCAGGAGGAGGTGCACTCACCTAGTCCTGATAGCCAAGCCGAGGAGGAGATACTCTTGGGGCATGCTCTTGATATGCAGGCTTTGGAGGCTTCGTAGCCGGGCTGGGCTAGAGAGGTGGTCGTTAAAATTCAAACTCGGGATTACAAAGGTTAGTATCCGCCCTGACCCGGCTATTTCTTATTCTCGCCCTACAAGACTTCTATGCATCTGTCCTGGGAGTGAGGATGAACCGATAGGGGTTGTGCAAGGGGTTTATGTCGAATAACCCCTGATATTATTAGAAATTGCTTTAACCTCCCTGAACCCAGGAGTAGCTTCCCTCGCCTAAGCCTAGGAGAATTTGGTACCGCATGTAACTATGCTAGAAAATTTGAAAGTCGAAGGCGTATACCAAGAATGGTTTTGTTGGAAAATTTAGATGCCTAGCTTACCTGGTAGGGAAATGCTTATTGATTCGGACCAGTGGGCTAGATAGTGTGCCTAAGCCACACCTGGAGTTCATGTATAGCATTGATCATATGCTAAATGTGGATTGGGCCACTACCATTTTTAAATGGTGGAAGAAAAACTCATCCAAGCAGATAAATGGCAGAATTTTGTGTGTGATATTTCAAAGCATGCCTGCTTTGCAATTTTCCTCCATGGAGAGCATTACTTTTCCTTCTCACCTGGGTGTTAAGAGTATTGCAAGCTGAAGGAGGTTTGGGGGTCGATACCGAGAGGTCATTAGGCAACCAATGTTCCTCCTCCATCACGACCCTCTAGGCACGGTGTTCATGTGGAGCGATCCACGGACTTTGCAAGGGAGACTTCTCCTCATTTGGATCAACGGAGCGAGACTTTATACGGACTCACCGCCATGTACATGCGGTTCAATGTACACAAAGAAGACATTTTCAATTTCTTTCAAGGCATTAGTGGACAGGTGGTGAGCGAAGTGGAGGTCATCAATTGGGCGATCACTAATGGGCACATCACTAATGCCCAATTTGAAGAATTAATGGCCCTCATCTCTGGAGACCAACAAGCTACTTCACGGCCTAGAACCAGAGCGTGGGAGGCCCCGGATGTAGCTGCTCATGCATCACCTAGAGCATGGGAGGCCCCGAAGCTTATCCTGCCGCATCTACCGAAGCTTGGAGGCAAGAAACACACAGCAGCTCAGGGAGGCGAATGCCAAGGAACCCAGCACGAGGTGGAAGCCCTGAGGAAGGACAACAAAGAAGTCAAAGGCCTCCTAGGCAAAATTTGGAAGGCTTTGAGCAAGAGGAAAGCATCAAAACATTCTCCTATAGTGGAGATATCCGATGAAGAACCCTCTCCATCTCCTGAAGATTCTTATCCCGCCCAGGTGGATCCACCTCAACCACAATCTTCGACTAGGCCAACCCATTATCATCCAGGAGGAGGCAGAGCCAGCAACAGGGTATTCACCCTTCCAACCTCAAGAGGAGGCAGAGCCAGCAACAGGGTATTCACCTTTCCGGCCTTTTACGAGATCCTGCATATTCTCAGGCCCTGGTGCTCGCTATACTTCCGGTATCTTGGGGTGCATACATGCCCGCTGAACCTGAAGATCTACTTGGCCCTCCTGTTCATTTAATCATTAATCCGGCTTTATCGTCTGAAGAGAGCCAAGCAGGCATTTGAAGAATTCATCAATTCCACAGGTCATAGGGCTCGATTTATACGGGATAATGATATCTTCACTCCTTTTAGCTTGAAGAGGATCTCGGAGAATGAATATCTCTATGCCGACGAGATAGACCTCTTCTTCCTGGGACCATGCGGTATGTAGTGGAGGCCGAGCCTCATAATTACCCCTTAGCTGGGTACACTTCCATCATGCTTTGTGTGAGCTTTTCAATCAACCCTTGTCCGAAGAGGTGTGGCGCCAACGCATTAATGGAGAGAATGAAGGGCACCGCCCTTGGCATGGTATGCATGAGGTGCCGATTCCGGTGCACATTGACCGCCACTATGTACTTGTCCGTGTGAATCGGATGTAGGCCATCTTGTGCTATATGATCCAAGCCAAGGCGAAGGGTTTGCTAGACGAAAAAGACAAGTTAGTGCATGGGTTCATCAAACGCATGAAAGTGGCAATGATCAAAGAAGGCTTGTTGGCGGACAAGCTCCCTCTTATTCACTACAATGAAATGCAAATTCCCCCAATAGCCTGACCAATTCAGTTGTGGGATCTTTGTTTGCTACTACATGATGGGTATTCTGCAAGGGAAGGAAAATTGGGAAGTGCGCGGCGAGACGTCGGCCGACTTTGTGGCTCAGTGCGACGAATGGTGGCCAATGTCATCTACTATTACAGTGTGCCAAACCAGGGGTAAGTGTTTTTCCTACTCCTTCTTTTATGCCATGCGGACATAGCATATTTTAAGTGTGGTGTATGGGGAGTGACTTGAGCCACTTGCTTGTCTTTTATGTTGTGATTGCATGTTTTATTTATTTGCAAAAAAAAAAAAAAAAAAAAAAAAAAAACAAAACAATAAAAAAAAAAAGTTTTTAGTTGCATGATTGTTTGAGTTGTTTGCTTGAATGATTTGCTTGTGGAGGCATGGATATTAAATATGCAATTTTGGCTTAAAATTTAATTTTTATGCCACATTAGTATCATGTTGTGATAAGGGTGTTAAAGTAGTTAAAATGTGCTCGAATTGGTTAATCATGTCTTTATCTTTTGAATGATATCACCATGTTTTTAGAGCTGAGTTTTGAATATTAGCTGAGCATGAAATGCTATGATAGACCTAAGTAACCCTTAAAGTTGAGTGAAAAAGAAATGAAAAATGAGAACTGCTTCTTTTAGCCTTTGAGTGCCATTTTAGGGTATGGGTAATAGTTTGATTTGCTACTCATCTTGCATTCAACATTGGTTATTTAATGGTAGGAGTCAAGTAAGCATGTGATTACTTATTAGTGCTCGGTGTTTGGAGTGTGGAGTTAGGATGCAAGACCTCTAAGTCATTGTGGATTGTCTTTGCATTCTTTTCTTTATTGTGTGATATTATTGGAAAAGGTTGTGATATAGAATGTGAAAAAGCCATCACTTAATTGGGAAATGGGATGTGAGACTTCAATGAATTATTGTCTCTCCTTATGTAGCAAAATGGCAAGGGGCATGCATCAGAAAAATCAGTCTTATTTATGTGTTTTGTGAGTAAAAAAAAAAGAGTGAATAATCCATCAAGGGAGAGCATAAAATGCAACCTTGTAAGGTTATTACTAAAAAAAAAAAAAAAAAAAAAAAAAAAAAAAGAAAGATTCAAAATAAAAGCCACAATGGCTTGATGTTTATGTGTGATTGTTTAGATTTGTAGCCACATTGGCTCGGTTTTGTGTTTTGAGAGTGTTGAGCTCAATTCTTTAGCTCATGTTTTGTTTATTGAGTTTAGACTAGCGTGTGAGTTCAAATAAAGTAGAATAGAGAGTGTGTTTTCTTTGATGAGCACAATAGGGAACTCTCATGATTGCTTGGCAAGTACTTAATCAATAGCCGATGGCGAGTGTAGAGATAGAGTTTTCCATCCATTGTTCATTGATAGGTATTGGGGCTTGAGAATTATTATATTTGAGTGAGGCTGCTTAACCTTGGTAAGAACTTAAAGGGAAACTAGGTGCTATTTTATCATGGATTGCTTGCTCATATCTGAAATTTAAGTGGAGATATTGCATGGTTGTTGGACTAGGGATATGGACATGAATGAACTAAGTTATGACTCATTTTGATGCTTAAATTCCCATTTCATCATGATAGAGTTGCATGCTTAGGAAACCATGATTCTCCTTGATTGTTATTTTATTTTCTTCCGTTTGACTGCGTGTTCATTTTATTTTTGCATGCTTGTATGTTTTTGCTTGAGGACAAGCAATGGTTCAAGTGTGGTGTATTTGATAACGTGCATTTTATGCCGTTATTCTAGTATTTATTTAGGATGTTTAAGAGCATGATTAGAGCCTTATTGCCTCATATATCATATATATTTGCTCTAACCCCTAGGAAGATGCTAGTTGCAAATACATGCGTTTTTTAAGTTGTTTTGGCAGATTTTGTACCTCACTTTTGACATAGTAGATGGCCTCAAACAATTGGCGTGCAAGAAGAAAAGTTGCTTGGAATGATGTCCTCTACCTTCCACGAAATTGCAGAGCATTTGGAGCTGATTTTGATCTGCACGTGAATTCAACCAATTCACGTGCAAGCCTATTTTTGCCTCTCAGGCCTCTACAGGATGCAAGGAAGCTTGGGGAGAAGTTTGAGCTGATTTGGAGGTGCACGTGAATTCACCATATCACGTGCAAATTGGCGTGCAGAGATATTTTTGGACCGATCCAATTGTTTTTCCATGCCGATCATTTGTTCCTGAAGGCCCAAGTCCAAATTGTGGATGGAAGATAGAGATTTTAAAGTTTCGAGTGTTACTTATCAAAACTACGCCGTTTTGATACGTGGGCTAGGTTACACACCTCAAAGCCCATCCAAACTCTATAAATACAAGCCTCCACGCCTCGTTAGCCATGCCTAGACCCCCTACACGTTTTAGAGAGAGAGAGAGGCTCCACGACTTGGAGGTGCTCCTTGACCTAGGAGAGCAGCCGTCGCAGCAGCCGTCGCGGATTTTGGAGCCTGGATTTGAAGCTTTGCTGTGCGCGTGATCAAGAAGAAGATGTTGAGCTTTTCTTGCTATGGTTTTGCTTGTAATCATGCGTGAGTAGTCTTTTAATCTAGGGGAGCAATGTAGCCCCCTTGTTGCTTTCTTTGTGTTTATGAATATTGGGTTTGGATGATTGAAGTTTTGCATGTTTTATGAATCTGTTCTTAAGTTCTATCTTTGGATGTACACCTTGGTATTCTTAGCCCTAGTCTGGGGGCGGATTGAGATTCATAACTTATTTGTGATTGGTGTGATCATTATCCTTTTGCAAGTATGATTTATTGGCTTTGCATGTTTGTGTGTTTAGATGACCATTCTGGCATACAACTCTTAAAAGGACCTCAATGACCATTTGTTGTCCTTGGCTTATGTTTAGCATGTTTTCAATCGGACAACCCTAATACCATGAACCAGTAGAGATAACATAGGGAGGTGAAATTGTGACCCTAGATGCTTTTAATTCTTGAAACTTAATCCTAAAATCAGTTTACTTTCTTTGTTTATTCAGAAAACCAAATAAAAATTAGATCTTTAGTTTAAAAAAGAAAACTTTTTGCCAAGACATTTTATAGAACAAGAGTAATTGGGTGATTTGATTTGAGAACTAGAGAACTAGGTTAATCCCTGTGGGTTCGACCCCTTGCTTGCTGCTATTCTTTTAGTGCAAATTTAGGGAATTTATTATCTTGAAGAGAGATTTAACGACATTAGCTAGCTCTTTTAGAGAGGCTAAAAATCTTTGTCGCCTGGATGCTCAAGAACTACACCACCACCGAAAAAGAGTTGCTAGTCGTGGTTTATGGCTACAACAAGTTTAGACCTTATCTTTTTGGGTCTAAAGTAATTGTTTATACCGATCATGCAGCTTTGAAATATTTATTTGCTAAAAAAGAAGCTAAGCCACGCTTGATTAGGTGGGTACTCCTTTTACAGGAATTTGATCTTGAAATTAGAGACACAAAGGGAGCCCTAAATTCTATGGCTGATCACCTCTCCCGTGTGGAGAATGCACCTAAGTCTCTACCCATTGTTGATGACTTTCCTGATGAAAAGTTGTTTGAGGTGCACTAGCTTCCTTGGTTTGCTTGATATAGCAAACTATTTAGCCACCGGGTTTATACCCAAGCAATTGGACTACCATCAGCGAAAGAGGTTGGTAGTGGATGCTAAGAAATACATTTGGGAAGACCCTATTCTCTATAGGAGGTGTCCAGGACCAAATAATTAGAAGGTGTGTCCTTGAGGAGGAGATAGATGACACAATATACCAATGTCATTCATCACATTATGGGGGTCACTTTGGGGTGCAGAGAACTCGTGGCTAAGATCATACAGTGTGGCTTCTATTGGCCTCACATGGTGAAAGACACCTATGTCTACATCAAAACCTGTGATAGATGTCAAAGGGTAGGTGGTCTGTCTTGGAAGAATGAGATGCCATTAACTGGAATTCTTCCAGTTGAAATTTTTGATATATGGGGCATTGATTTTATGGGGCCATTCCCCAATTTTGATGGGTATTCATATATCCTATTGGCTGTGGATTATGTATCAAGGTGGGTAGAAGCTATACCAACCAGAGTGAATGATGCTAGAGTAGTGACTCACTTCCTTACCAGAAACATTGTTAGCTGATTTGGGACACCAAGGGCTATAATTAGTGATGAGGGTAGTCACTTCGCAATAAATTGTTTGACAAGTTGTTGAACAAATATGGGGTAACTCATAGGAAGTCTTTAGCTTACCACCCACAACCTAATGGACAAGCAGAGGTGTCCAACAGAGAGATTAAAGCCATTTTAGAGAAAACTGTTGGAGCAAATAGGAAAGACTGGTCTCTAAGGCTTGATGAAGCCTTATGGGCATATAGGACAGCCTATAAAACTCCCATTGGGATGTCACCTTACCGTATTCTTTATGGGAAGGCTTGTCACTTACCTGTGGAATTAGAGCACAAGGCTCACTGGGCCTTGAGGAAGTTAAATTTTGATCCACAAGAGGCCAAAGAGCTTAGGATGACTCAATTAATTGAATTAGATGAGTTCAGGATGGATGCCTATGAAAGTGCTAAAATTTATAAAGAAAGAACCAAGAAATGGCATGATAGGCAATTAACCAATGAACCTTTAACCTTGGGGCAGAAAGTTCTCTTATTTAACACAAGGTTAAGGCTATTTCCTGGAAAATTAAGGTCAAAGTGGGTGGGACCTTTTGTGATAGTTGATAAGAAGCCATATGGGAGCTATGAGCTCCAAGTCGTAGATGGCAAGAAATTTTGGGTGAATGGCAACTGACTGAAACCATACTTTGATCCAACTCAGAGGGAGATTGTTGATTCCCTCTCTTTCACCACCTCATGATCTTAATTGAAAGTCTAGCTACGAGACTTTAAATAAAGCACCTGGTTGGGAGGCAACCGAATGTTTTATTTTATTTATTTTTATTCAACAATTTTGTTTGCAAGCTAACCCTGGTGCGGTAGATTTTGTTTCTTTCTTGACTAACCATTTGCGGGATGAGCCAAAATTATTGGGCCTTGGACTTTTGAATTTATCTTAAGGAACAAGTCCTGGAGCAAGGAATAAGTGAAGCCACAAGTACTTGAATTTAAGCCCAACAAATTGGCATGCAAGCATAGAGGTTGATCCATACCGCAAAAGCAACTCAGAGGAAAAGTTTGGGCTAATTTGGGGCCTGCACGCCATATTGAACGCCAATTGACCAATTGGCGTGCACCTCTTTTGCTTCGCAACTTCCTGGGCCGATAGATAAACATCACATAAAGAAAGCACTTTACTTCTTGCACGCCAATTGCTAGTCGTCATCTGAAGGGATAAAAAGGCAAAATACCAATTTTGGACCTCCTAGAAGCTTCAACAATATCACGTGCGAAGAGACTATTGCTTTACTGACTCATGAGAGACCCACCACCAAAATTTGGGATGATTCGACCTGAACGCCAATTCGCGCATATGATGTGCAAGGGTTAAAATGGTCCAAACGCCCTGAAAATTGGAGGACACGTGTATGATCCAAATTGGGACACTTCTTCTTTTGCACGCTATAAATAAAGAGGCCGGGAGCTTGGTCATTCACACCAAAAACTCAATTCTAGATCTGCAATTTGTGAAGCTCTGGTTCTTGCTGCTCTAGCCAAATTCTATCTTTCTTTTCTCTAAATTCCTGAAGCAAGATGGTGCGCACAAGGAGATCAGGCAAGGAAGAAGTTCATTCATCCAGTTCTTCCAGCAGTGAGGATGGGGAGATGTTCCTGGGGCATGCTTTGGATCTAAGTGCCTTGGAGGAATCAGACCTGGGATGGTCAAGTGAGGTGGCCTTAAAGCTTCAAAATCTTGGGTTAGTGAGGTTAGTTTCAGCCAGATGTGCCGTTTATTATCCTGCTTTGCATGAGTTTTATCATTCCATTTACTTAAATGAGGAGGAGGATGCGATTCTAGGGCAGGTGCGGGGGGTGTATATTCGTATCACACCCGAGACAATTAGGAAGACCTTTAACCTTCCTGTACCTACCGACCACCTTCCTCACCTGACCTTAGGGGAGTATGGTACCGCCTTAAATTATGCCAAACGTTCGATAGGAGGAGGCGGTTTACTAAAAATGGCTCTATGGGAAAATTTAGATGTTTAGCTCATCTGGTAGGACAATGCTTGTTGTTGCAAACCAGTGGAAAGGATGGTGTGCCTATGACCCATCTTGCATTCATGTATAGCATTGACCATATGTTAGATGTGGACTATGCTACTCGCTATTTTCAATTGGTGGAAGAAAAACTTGACAAAGAGGGTATATGGTAGAATGTTATGTGTTATTTTTTAGAGCCGGCATGCTCGGTGTTTTGCCCATTTAGACAAAGACCCCATTCCCCTCTCAATGGATTTTGAGAGTACTGCAACCAGAAGGAGGCTTAGGGGTAAGCTCTAGAGGCAATTGGGGAAATCTTCCCCGGGCTGAACCACAGCCTTCACGACATAGTGTTCATATGGAGCGGCCTACTGAGTTTGCTGCACGAGATACCTCCACTCCATTGGATGAAAGGAAACAAACCCTATTCAGGCTTACTGCCATGTATATGCAGTATAATGTGCACAAGGAAGATGTGTTTAACTTCTTTCAAGGTATCAGTGGCCAGGTGGTAAGTGAGGTAGAAGTTATCAATTGGGCATTTACAAATGGACATATTCAGAGTGCTCAGTTTGAAGAGTTAATGGTACTTGTCTCTCAAGACCGACGCTACTTCTAGACCGTCACCCGAGCATGGGAAGCCCCTGAAGCTCCTGCTACGGCATTTCCTGAAGCATGGAGAAAAGAAACACAAGAGCTCGGGGAGGCAAATGCTAGAACCCAATGTGAAGTTGACGCATTAAGGAAGAACAACAAGGAAGTCAAGGGCCTCCTAGGAAAAAATTCGAAGGCCTTGAGCAAGAAGAAAGCATCCAAATACTCTCCCGTAGTGGAGATATCGAAGAAGACTTACTTTCGGTTCATGAAGACTCTTCTCATGCCGAGGAAGATCCACTACAACCGAAACTTCAGCAGGGCAAACTTATTATCCAGAGGAGACAGAGCGAAGCAGGGCATTCACCTTTTCAGCCCTTTATGGATCCTAACTATTCTCAGGCTATTGTGCCTATGGTGCTTCCCTGTCTCATGGGGGACATACATTCTCGTTGCACCTCAAGACCTGCTCGGAGAGCCTATACATTTGAGCATAGATCCAGCCCTATCATCTGCTGAGAGTCAAGCGGCATTTGAGGACTTCATTAACTCACAGGTGTTAAGAGCTCGCTTTGCAAAGGATATGGACCTCTTCACCTCGTTTGTCCTTCAACGGATTTTAGGCGATGAATATCTATACTCGGATGAGGTGGACTTATTTTGCAGGACTATGCGTTTTGTAGTGGAGGCCGAGCCTCATAATTACCCACTTGTCCCAGTATACCTTTATTATGTTATGCGAACTTTATGAGCAACCTTTAACCGAAAGTGTGTGGCGCCAGCGTATAAATGGTCGGAATGAAGGGCACCGTCCTTGGCATGGTATGCACGAGGTGCCGATCTCTGTGCATATTGATCGTCACTATGTCTTGGTGCGTGTGGATTTGAGTGCAGGGCATGCGGTGCTTTATGATCCAAGCCAAGGCGAAGGGTTCACCAGGAAGAAAGAGACGGCTTGTTCATGGGCTCATAAAAAGAATCAAGGATGCGATGAAAAAAGAAGGATTGTTGCAGGACAAGCTCCCTCTTATTCACCTCAACGAAATGGAAATCCCTTAGCGGCCTGACCAATTCGGTTGTGGGATTTTTGTTTGCTACTATATGATGGCTATTTGGCAAATGAGGGAAAAGCTGGGAGATACGCAGAGAAACCTCGGCTGATTTTGTTACTCGTGAACGTCGAATGGTGGCCAATGTTATCTACTATTACGACTTGACAACCGAGAGGTAAGTATTTTCCTACTCCTATTTCATGCCATGAGGACATAGCATATTTTAAGTGTGGTGTATTGGGGAGTGACTTTAGCCACTTGCTTGTCTTTTATGTTATGTGATTGCATGTACAACAAAAACAAAAAAAAATTGCATGATTGTTTGAGTTGCCTGCTTGAGTGATTTGCATGTGGAGACATGGTTATTAAGTATGCAATTTTGGCCTACAAATTTTACTTATTGTGCCACATTAGTATCATGTTGTGATAAGGGTGTTAAAGTAGTTAAAATGTGCTCGATTTGGTTTAATCATGTCTTTATGTTTTTATTGATATCACCATGTTTTTGGAGCTGAAGTTTGAATATTAGCTAAGCATAACATGCTAAGATAGACTTTAGTGACCCTTAAAGTTGAGTGACAAAAATAAAAAGAAAACATGAGAAAAGCTTCTTTTTAGCCCTTGAGTGACATTTATGGTTTATGGGTAATAGTTTGATTTGATACTCCTCTCTGCACTTAACATTAGTTATTTAATGGTAGGAGTCAAGTAAGCATGTGATTACTTATTAGTGCTCGGTGTTTGGTGTGTAGATAGGTAGCAAGGCCTTTAAGCCACTTTGACTTCCTATGTATCCTAATTTTTGTTTGTTGTGTTGTAAATATAAAAGGCTATAATATAGAACGTGAAAGAGCCATCACTTAATTGGAAAATGTGATATGAGACATCAATGAATTTCTGTCTCTCCTTATGTAGCAAAATGGCAAGGGATATGCATTAGAAAAATCAGTCTTATTTATGTGTTATGTGAGTAAAAAAAAAGAGTGAATAATCCATCAAGGGAGAGCATAAAATGCAACCTTGTAAGGTTATGAAAAAAGGAAAAAAAAAGTGAGAGATTTGTTTAGATTTGTAGCCACATTAGCCGAGTTTTGTTTATTTGAGAGTGTTGAGCTCAATTCTTTAGCTCATGGTTTTGTTTTATCAATTATTAGAATAGAGTGTGAGTTTATTGAGTTTAGACTAGCGTGTGAGTTCAAATAAAGTAGAATAGAGAGTGTGTTTTCTTTGATGAGCACAATAGGGAACTCTCATGATTGCTTGGCAAGTACTTAATCAATAGCTGATGACGGATGTAGAGATAGAGTTTACCATCCTTTGTTAATTGATAGGTATGGGGCTTGAGATTAAAGAGAAATAGAAAAGTTATATTTGAGTGAGGCAGTTTTATCCTTTGTGAGAACTTAAAGGGAAACTAGGTCTTGTGTTAGCATGAATACTTACCGATATCTGAATTTTCGGTAAGGAAATTGCATAGTTGTTGGACTTAGGGATATGGACATGAATGAATTAAGCTATGACTCATTTCGGTTGCTTAAAATGTCCATTTCATCACGATAGAGTTGCATGCTTGGGAAACCATGACTCTCCTTGATTGATATTTTATTTTTCTTCCCGTTTGGTCGAGTGTTTATTTTATTTCTGCATACTTGTATGTTTTCTTGCTTGAGGACAAGCAATGGTTCAAGTGTGGTGTATTTGATAACGTGCATTTTATGCCGTCATTCTAGTGTTTATGTAGGGTGTTTAAGAGCATGATTAGAGCCTTATTTTATTATATTTCACATATATCTACTTTAACCCCTAGGAAGATGCTATTTGCAAATACATGCGTTTTTAAGTTGTTTTGGTAGGTTTTGGAGATCACTTTGGACCAAGTATATGGGCTCAAACCAATTGGCGTGCGAACAAACATTTCTCAAGCATGATATCCGCTATCTCCCACGAAGTTTCAGAGCAATCGAACGTGAACGCCAATTGGACTGAAATGGCGTGCAAGCATATGTTTGCTTATCTGCCCTCTACAAGATGCAAGGAAGCTTAGGGAAGAATTTCGATTAATTTGGAGCCGCACTGCAATTGGACATATGACGTTCAAATTGACGTGCAGCCATATTTTTGCACCGATCCGGTCGTTTTTCTATGATGATCATTCTTTCCTAAAGGTCCTTGTCCATATATTGTGCTTAGATTGAGAGATTTTAAAGTTTGTAGTTTCATTTATCAAAACTACGTCATTTTGATAGATGGGCATGGGTACACTTTATAACACACATCAAGGCCCATCCATTCTCTATAAATAGAGGCTCTACACGTCCAAAGGACAAGAGCAACACATTCTACACATTTTTGAAGAGAGAGAGATGTTTTGGAGGCTGTTCTTGACCTAGGAGAGCAGCCATCACGGATTTTGGAAACTTGGGTTGAAGCTTTGCTATGCGTGTGGATAACAAGAAGATGTTGAGCTTTTCTCGCTTTGCGTTTGCTTGTAATCATGTGTGAGTAGTTTCCTTTATCTAGGGGAGCAATGTAGCCCCCTATGTTGTCAAACCGATTGATTGAATTTTGAGTTTGTTTAATTGAGATTGCATGTTTTATGGATCTGTTCTTATCTTTTAATATCTGGGCCGTACACCTGGGTTTTCTTAGCCTTAGTCCGAGGCTGATCTTTGATTCATAACTTATTTGTGATTGGTGTGACCATTATCCTATCATGGGTATGATAATTAGGCTTTGCATGTTGATGTCATGATGTGATAAGGGTGTTAAAGTAGTTAAAATGTGCTCGATTTGGTTTAATCATGTCTTTATCTTTTGAATGATATCACCATGTTTTTGGAGCTGAAGTTTGAATATTAGCTAAGCATAACATGCTAAGATAGACCTTAGTGACCCTTAAAGTTGAGTGACAAAAAAACTAAAAAGAAAATGTGAGAAAAGCTTCTTTTTAGCCCTTGAGTGCCATTTTTGGGCATGGGTAATAGTTTGCTTACTCTTCTCTGCTTTCAACATTGGTTATTTAATGGTAGGAGTCAAGTAAGCATGTGATTACTTATTAGTGCTCAGTGTTTGGTGTGTAGTTAGGATGCAAGGCCTCTAAGTCACTTTGACTGTCTATGCAATCCTTTTCTTTATTTTGTGGTGTTGGAAAGTAAAAGAAAGACTATGATGCACATTGTGAAAAGAGTATGCATTATAAAAATCCAGCCTTTCTATGTGTTTGTAAGTATTGTTATTTCATTGCAAAAAAAAAAAAGTGAGCATGAATAAAAAAGAGTGAATAATCCATCAAGGGAGAGCATAAAATGCAACCTTGTAAGGTTATTACTTAAAAGAAGTGTGAAAAAAAAAAGAGATTCAAAATAAAAGCCACAATGGCTTGATGTTTATATGAGTAATTAGTTAGTTTTGTAGCCACAATGGCTGAGTTTTGGTTGTTTTGAGAGTGTTGAGCTCAATTCTTAGGCTCAAGGTGTGTTTTATCGAGTTATTTGAATAGCGTGTGAGTTTCAAATAAAGTAGAATAGAGAGTGTGTTTTCTTTGATGAGCATAATAGGGAACTCTCATGTTTGCTTGGCAAGTACTTAATCAATAGCTAATGGCGAATGTAGGAGGAGCTTTCCACCCATTGATTTTCTGTTAGGTATGGTACTTGGGCTTGAGATTGAGAGAAAAGAGAATTTATATTTGAGTGAGGCAGCTTTATCCTTGGTGAGAACTTAAAGGGAAACTAGGTGCTATTTTATCATGGAATACTTGTTGATATCTGAATTTTCAGTGCTGAGATTGCATGGTTGTTGGACTTAAGAATATGGATATGAATGAACTAAGCTATGACTCATTTTGGTTGCTTAAATTCCCATTTCATCATGATAGAGTGCATGCTTAGGAAACCATGATTCTCCTTGATTGTTATTTTATTTTTCTTCTAGTTTGACTAAGTGTTCATTTTATTTTTGCATGCTTGAGGACAAGCAATGGTTCAAGTGTGGTGCATTTGATAACGTGCATTTATGCCGTTATTCTATTGCCTATTTAGGGGTGTTTAAGAGCATGATTAGAGCCTTATTGTATTATATTTCATTTATATTTGCTCTAACCCCTAGGAAGATGCTATTTGCATATACATGCGCTTTTAGGCTGTTTTGTCAGGTTTTGGAGATTAATTTTGACTAAGTAGATGGCCTCAAACCAATTGGCGTGCGGAACTAAAGTTTCTCGAGAATGATGTCCTTTACCTTCCACAGAAGTTTCATAGCCAAAGGCCTTGACGCCAATTGGACCAATTGGCGTGCAAGCATATTACTACATACCAGCCTTCTACATGATGCAAGGAAGCTTAGGGAAGAATTTCACCTGATTTGGAGCCGCACGCCAATTGGGCATATGACGTTCAAATTGACGTGCAGCCATATTTTTGCACCGATTCAGTCATTTTGTTATGCTGATCATTCTTTCCTAAAGGACCTTGTTCATATTGTGCTTAGAGCTGAGAGATTTTAATATTGGAAGTGTCACTTATCAAAACTACGTCGTTTTGATAAGTTGTGACAGATGGGCTAGGGCACACTTTATAATACAGCATTCAGGCCCATCCAGCAGCTATATAAGGAGGTTTACACGTCCTTGGAGGGAAGGAGGCAACACAACATGGTTTTAGAGACAGAGAGAGAGAGGCCGACGGTTTTGGAGGCTAGGGTTTCGATCCTGGAGCTGCCGGCCCTAGGAGGTCCGACGGCGAGAGAAGACCTAAAGTTGGAGTTTTTCGCACCTGCTTGAAGATGATGTTCTTTATTTCTTATTGTTTCTCCAAGAACATGTGTGAGTAGTTTCCTTTATCTAGGAGAGCAATGTAGCCCCCTATGTTGTCAAACCGATTGATTGAATTTTGAGTTTGTTTAATTGAGATTGCATGTTTTATGGATCTGTTCTTATCTTTTAATATCTAGGTTGTACACCTGGGTTTTCTTAGCCTTAGTCTGAGGCTGATCTTTGATTCATAACTTTTTTGTGATTGGTGTGACCATTATCCTGTCATGGGTATGATAATTAGGCTTTGCATGTTGATGTCATGATGACCATTCAGGCGGCAGCACTTAGAAGGGCTGGTAACGACCAATTGCAGTACCTTGGCTTAGTTATAGCATGTTATCAATTAAATAATCTCAAGAACCTTAAAATCAGTAGAAACGACATAGGGAGGTGAAGTTGTAACCCTAGATGCCTTTAATCCTTGAATCTTAATCCTAAAATCAATTTGCTTTATTTGTTTATTCAAAAAACCAAATAAAAATTAGATCTTTAGTTATAAAAAAAGAAAACTTTTTGCCAAGACATTTTATAGGGCAAGAGTAATTGCGTGTTTTGATTTAAGAACTAGAAAACTAGGCTAATCCCTGTGGGTTCGACTCCTTGCTTGCTGCTATTCTTTTAGTGCAAACTTAGGGAATTTATTATCTTGAAGAGAGATTTAACGACATTAGCTAGCTCTTTTAGAGAGGCTAAAAATCTGTCTGTCAGGAGGTGCTTTTCACGTCGCGTCTAATCTACTTTCGTCGTTAATGAATACAGGAGACGAAAAACCCTATTAAAATGAATCAACCCTCCTTTTATTTTTATTACGAATCAAATGCTTGTAACTTTAGGTTTGTATAGGTCATTTGGTTGATTTCTATGCATTGAGCGGATCAAACAAACAACGAAGCGTAATATCAGGAAATGATTACAAGGAGGCATGATTAACATTGTTCGCTGAAAAGGACATACTCACGGCGGTGAGGTACCTCCTACGCCATGTCTAATCCACCTTCGTCAACATTGAAAACAAGACAACAAAGTCTCTATTAGAATGCTTAAACCAACTTTTTGTTTCAATTACAAGTCATAGGGCTAGTTACTTTACGTTTGTCCTGGATGTATATTTGATTTGTGACGCATTGAGTGGATAAATCATGCAACGACGGTTATATATCCATAAATGATTTAACCGACACATGATCACTATTGTTCACTCAATGGGACGTACTCCACGTTGGTGAGGTGCTTCCCACACAATGCCTAATCCACTTTCGTCAACATTGAAAACCATAAACGAAAGGCTCAATTGAAACATTTAAATCACTTTTCATTTCAATTACAAGCCAAATGGCATGTTCGTTTAGGTTTATATTAGTTATATAGTTCATTTGTGACGCATTGAGTGGATCAATCAAACGATGATGGGTTCTATCAACAAATGATTTAAGGGACACATGATCAATGTTGTTCGCTCAATGGGACACACTCCACGTTGGGAGGTGCATTTCACGACGCGTCTAATCTACTTTCGTCCTTAATGAGTATAGGAGATGAAATACCCTATTAAAATGAATAAACCCTCCTTTTGTATTGATTACGAATCAAATGCTTGTAACTTTAGGTTTGTAGAGGTCATTTGGTTGATCTCTTTCCATTGAGTGGATCAATCAAACAACGAACCGTAATATCAGGAAATGATTACAAGCGGACATGATTAACATTGTTCACTAAAAAGGACATACTCACGACGGGGAGGTACCCCCTATGCCCTGTCTAATCCACTTTCGTCAACATTGAAAACACAACGACAAAGTCCCGATTAAAATGTTTAAACCCACATTTCGTTTCAACTACAAGTCACAAGGGTTGTTACTTTAGGTTTGTATTGGTTATATAGTTGATTTGTGATGCATTGAGTGATAAATCAACCAACGATGGGTTATATCCATAAAAGATAAGGACACACGATTAATGTTGTTCGCTTAATGGGATGTACTCCATGTCGGTGAGGCGCTTCCCAAGTTGAGTCTATTCACTTTTCGCCAACAGCGAATATAAAGGATGACAAACTATATTGAAGTGGATAAACCCACCTTTTTGTTTCAATTTCAAATCAAATGCTTGTAACTTTCACCCTGTATTGGTGATTTAGTTGATTTTTGATGCATTGAGTAGATTAATCGAACGACGAAGAGGAATATCCAAAAAAGAGTAAATGGAGGCGTGATAAACGTTGTTCGCTAAAAGGGCCATACTCACGACGGTGAGATACATCCCACGCCGTGTCTAATTCACTTTTGTCAGCCTTGAAAACCATAAACGAAAGGCTCTATTCAAACGTTTAAACCCACTTTTCGTTTGAATTACAAGTCAAAAGGCTTGTAACTAGGTTTAAATTAGTTATATAGTTGATTTGTTACATATTGAGTGGATCAATCAAACGATGATGGGTTATATCCATAAATCATTTAAAGGACACAAGATCAACGTTGTTCGCTGAATGGGACACGCTCCACAATGGGGAGGTGCTTTTCACGTCGCGTCTAATCTACTTTTGTCGTGAATGAATACAAGAGACGAAAGACCCTATTAAAATGAATGAACCCTCCTTTTATTTTTATTATGAATCAAATGCTTGTAACTTTAGGTTTGTATAGGTAATTTGGTTGATTTCTATGCATTGAGTGAGTGACTCAATCAAACAACGAAGCGTAATATCAGGAAATGATTACAAGGAGGCATGATTAACATTGTTCGTTGAAAGGGACATACTCACGGCGGTGAGGTACCTCCTACATCATGTCTAATCCACTTTCGTCAACATTGAAAACACGATGACAAAGTCTCGATCAAAATGTTTAAACCCACATTTCGTTTCAATTACAAGTCACAAGGCTTGTAACTTTAGGTTTGTATTGGTTATACGGTTGATTTGTGACGCATTGAGTGGATAAATCAACCAATGATGGGTTATATCCATAAATGATTAAAAGGACACCCGATCAATGTTGTTCGCTCAATGGGATGTACTCCATGTCGGTGAGGCGCTTCCCAAGTTGAGTCTATTGACTTTCACCAACAGCGAATACAAGAGATGACAAACTATATTGAAGTGGATAAACCCACCTTTTTGTTTCAATTTCAAATCAAATGCTTGTGACTTTCGCTCTGTATTGGTGATTTAGTTGATTTTTGATGCATTGAGTAGATCAATCGGATGATGAAGAGGAATATCCAAAAAAGAGTAAATGGAGGCGTGATAAGCGTTGTTCACTAAAAGGGCCACGATCACGGCGGTGAGATATATCCCACGCCTTGTCAAATTCACTTTTGTCAACCTTGAAAACCATAAATGAAAGGCTCTATTGAAACGTTTAAACCCACTTTTCGTTTCAATTACATGTCAAAAGGCTTGTTACTAGGTTTATATTAGTTATATAGTGGATTTGTTACATATTGAGTGGATCAATCAAACGACGATGGGTTATATCCATAAATCATTTAAACGACACATGATCAACGTTGTTCGCTGAATGGGACACGCTCCACAATGGGGAGGTGCTTCTCACGTCGCGTCTAATCTACTTTCGTCGTTAATGAATACAGGAGATGAAAGACCCTGTTAGAATGAATCAACCCTCCTTTTATTATTATTACGAATCAAATGCTTGTAACTTTAGGTTTGTATAGGTCATTTGGTTGATTTCTATGCATTGAGTGAATCAATCAAACAACGAAGCGTAATATCAGGAAATGATTACAAGGAGGCATGATTAACATTGTTCGCTGAAAAGGACATACTCACGGCGGTGTGGTACCTCCTATGCCATGTCTAATCCACCTTCGTCAACATTGAAAGCACGACAACAAAGTCTATTAAAATGCTTAAACCCGCTTTTTGTTTCAATTACAAGTCATAAGGCTTGTTACTTTACGTTTGTATTGGATGCATATTTGATTTGTGACGCATTGAGTGGATAAATCATGCAATGACGGTTATATATCCATAAATGATTTAATCGACACATGATCACTATTGTTCACTCAATGGGACGTACTCCACATTGGTGAGGTGCTTCCCACACAATGCCCAATCCACTTTCGTCAACAATGAAAGCCATAAACGAAAGGCACAACTGAAACATTTAAAGCACTTTTCATTTCAATTACAAGCCAAATGGCCTGTTCTTTTGGGTTTATATTAGTTATATAGTTGATTTGTGACGCATTGAGTGGATCAATCAAACGATGATGGGTTCTATCCATAAATGATTTAAGGGACACATGATCAATGTTGTTCGCTCAATGGAACACACTCCACGCTGGGGAGGTGCATTTCACATCGCGTCTAATATACTTTCGTCGTTAATGAATATAGGAGACGAAAGACCCTATTAAAATGAATCAACCCTCCTTTTATTTTTATTATGAATCAAATGCTTGTAACTTTAGGTTTGTATAGGTCATTTGGTTGATCTCTATGCATTGAGTGGATCAATCAAACAACGAACCGTAATATCAGGAAACGATTACAAGCGAGACATGATTAACATTGTTCACTAAAAGGGACATAGTCACGTCACGCCCCGGATTTCCAACCCGAGGAAACCGGTACGTGACTTCCCTTTTACCCACACGGAGGGCAAAGGGGTAAGGATACAAATCAAGAATTTAACATTTTAAAACTTTCACAACACATTCAAGAAAAATATAGTCCATCAAAGCTGTCCACAAACCAATAACAAAGTCAGTCTTTATTACAAAGTCCTCTTTTTAATCCATCCCCATTGGGGTTACATCAGTTCCCATAAAAATAACATAAACAGTAAAATAAATAAGGTCTTCCACCTTGGTGTATCCACCTAACGCCTGTAAGTCCCTGGAAAAAAAGCAAACACAGTAGGAGGGGTGAGCAACCACAGCTCAGTAGGGATCATGTCTCCCCAACCCATCCCATGTTCCTAGCATCTACATGCCATGTGTACAAGTGCAGTGTTGTGTTACAATAATTTCAACAAACATAATAACAACCACATCAACAATTTACAATCCTCTCGCCACACAGGCTAACACTAACCACAAGTGATTTAACCGCCTCTTCAGGCCAAGTGATTTAACCGCCTCTTCAGGCCAAGTGATTTAACCGCCTCTTCAGGCCAAGTACCACAGTCAAGCACACAACACACATGGTCACTCAAGCATACAACCAAACACTTGGTGAGCACCCGTTCACAAGCGCACAAACCCATTCAGGCCATAGAGCAAACATCCAGCATACATACATACACTAAACCACAAGTCCAGTCACACGGGCATATTACCAAACACTTAATGGGCATATACACACAGCTAAGTTCACACAGGCATTTCATCAAACATGTAGCAGGCATGTCGTACAGGCATTTTATCAAACACGTTTCATGCATCACACAAACACCAGAAACACCAAAATCGCCATTGAAGGCCAACATTCATATAGGAGGTCACACCTATATGAATTTACATATAAATAATATAATATTCTGCCCTAGGACCCTAGGACAGAGGAGGATTTAGGAAGAACAAAATCCCTACCTCAAGTAAAACGCAACAACACAAAGCAAAGTCCCGATCCCACGTCGAACGCCGTCCACCCACGAGTCACCGACCACCCACGCAAGACGCCCGGTAGCAACCAGGAGCTCTCCTTCCCCTCTCTCTCTCTCTGCGGCTGGTGGAGCAACAAACCCTAACCCTAAAACAGAGGGCTTCTCCTCCTTATATAGACAACACAACATCAAAACGACGTAGTTTTGATTAAGTGAATCCCAAAGCATCAAAACGACGTAGTTTTGATTACACAAGTTAGCACCTTTCCGCACCCATATAGGCCAAAATACTCGGAATTTCAACATGGTCCTTTGGAGAAAGTTCCTTAGAATGTCAAAACCAAGGGAACCATGCAAAAATAAGCTCGCACGCCAATTTGCACGTGAATTCCCCAATTCACGTGCACCTCCATATGGACTCCAAATGCTCTCAAACTTCACCCCTAGCCTCCTTGCATCATTTAGAAAACAATTACACTTGCACGTGAGTTGGACCCATATCACGTGCACCTCACATACATGTCCATTTGGCCTGAAACTTCTGTGGTAGATAGAGGACACCATTCTAAGCATCTTTCCTTTTGCACGTGAATTCATTGGAGTCCATTTACTAGGTCAAAATCTAGAAAAACTCTACTCCGGAGGTAAAACTGACTAGCTCAAGGTACGGGTCCTTACATCCTCTCCCCCTTAAGACTTTTCGTCCTCGAAAAGAAATGACATAAGAGGAAAAACGAACACAAGCTACCCATTTGCCACACGGCGAGCCACAACACCCTAATGGGTCATACACCACACACAGCACAACAGCACATAACAGTACCACCATAATCCATAACCACAATAATGCACACAACACTTCCGCATGGCACGAATACACATCTCAAAGCACATCACATTTAAGCACATGTCGTTAAAAGACAATACAAATACATCAACTACTACAAGAAAACACATCACAAGAAAACACAACACTATCACAAGAAAACACAACACTATCCCTTGGCCAACAGCCACCTCCCACGCTTAAGATTGTTCGTCCGCGAACAAGTCTGGGTGCTGCTCACGCATCACGGACTCACGTTCCCATGTCTCCTCCTCAATACCACGGTGTTGCCACAGCACGCGAACCAAAGGAATAGCACGACCACGCAATAGCTTCTCTCGCCGATCTAGGATACGGATAGGGGCCTCAATGACGGACATGTCATCCTCAATGTCCAACGTCCCCCAATCAATCACGTGAGTGGGGTCAGGGTGATACTTCCATAGCGGGACACGTGAAACACGTTGTGCACTCGACTCGGCCCGCGGTGGTAACGCTAACCGGTAGGCCACAGGCCCTACACGATCCAGAATCTCAAAAGGACCAATAAACCGCGGAGATAGCTTGGAACCTCGCCCAAACCGTCGATGTCCACGACGTGGAGAGACACGAAGGAACACATGATCACCAACGAGAAAACTCCAAAGGTCGCCGTCGCTGATCCGCATAAGATTTCTACCGACTCGAGCCGCCAACAAACGCCGACGAATCAACTTGACCTTCTCGGTAGCCTCTTGAACCAAGCTGCGGTCCCAAGAGAGCCGTCTCCCCCACCTCGGTCCAACACAAAGGGGATCGACACGGCCGTCCATACAACGCCTCAAAAGGAGCCATCCCAATGGATGCCTGATAAGCGTTGTTGTAGGCAAACTCCACCAAAGGAAGGTGAGTTGCCCACGAACCCCCAAAATCTAGCACACAAGCCCTCAACATGTCCTCCATGGTCCGATTCGTCCGCTCGGTCCGACCGTCGGTCTCGGGGTGAAAGGCTGTACTCAGGTGAAGCTTGGTCCCCATAGCCTCCTGCAAACCTGCCCAGGAAATGGGAAGTGAACCTCGAATCCCGGTCGAGACAACCGATGAGGGTACGCCATGCGGTCTCACAATCTCGTTCATGTACAGTGACTCAAGGTCCCAATAGAGTCCCGCTCGCGAACAGCCAGGAAATGGGCCGACTTTGTGAGTCGATCCACAATTACACAAACCATATCCTTCCTCCCGGTGGTGGGTGGAAGACCAATCACAAAATCCATCGCTATATGGTCCCACTTCCACTCCGCTATGGGCAAGGGCCGTAACATGCCCGCCGGCCGCCGATGCTCGGCCTTCACCTGCGACACGTGAGGCACCGCGAAACAAAGGCAGCCACATCGCGTTTCATCCCAGGCCACCAAAAGTGTGCCCGAAGCGCATAATACATCTTCGTACCCCCTGGATGCACAAGCAACTCTAGACCGGTGAAACTCCCTCATCACCTCATCCCTGAGGGAAGAAGCCACGACCAATCGCCCCTGAAATGACAACTCATGCTCGGGACCCTCTCGTCCAGTCCCCCAGATAGCTCCCCAGCCTCAATACGGGCACGGAGAACCTCGCACTCAATGTCACCCAGCTGTTCCTCCCGGACGCGCTGGTACAACTCAGGCACTACCACCAAAGGACTCAGGACTGTCCCACCATCACGAACAACAGGCTGCAGCTGCAACGTCGCCAACTGCTCCATCAGCTTCCACTCTCTCACAGCCACCTCAGCTTTCCCTTTTCTGCTCAACGCATCAGCCACAACATTACCCTTGCCCGGGGTATAGGCAAGAGTAAAGTCAAAGGTCTGCAAATACTCCATCCATCTCCTTTGCCTCAAATTCAAGTCCTTCTGAGTAAAGATGTACTGAAGGCTCTTGTGATCTGAGAACACTACAAACTTTTCCCCCAAGAGGTAGTGCTGCCAACTCTTCAGGGCGAAGATAACAGCCGCCAACTCAAGGTCATGAGTAGGATAATTCTGCTCATGAGGCTTCAGCTGTCTTGACCCATAAGCTACCACACTGTGCTCCGCATAAGCACACACCCCAAACCAACCCTGGACGCATCACAATACACCTCATACGGAATATCCTCCCTAGGCAACCTCAACACAGGTGCAGTGGTCAAACGGGTTTTGAGAGTCTCAAACGCCTGCTGGCACTTGTCCGTCCACTCAAATTTCACTCCTTTCCTAGTCAACGCCGTCATAGGAGCCGCCAAACGGGAGAACCCCTCGACAAAACGACGATAGTACCCCGCCAAGCCAAGAAAACTACGGATCTCAAAAACGTTGGTTGGCCTCGCCCACGATGCCACGGCCTCAATCTTGGCTGGGTCCACCCTGACTCCCTCAAGTGACACCACATGGCCAAGAAAGTGAACCTCCCGTAGCCAAAACTCACACTTGCTAAACTTAGCAAACAGTGCTGGTCCCTCAAGGTTTGCAACACTTGTTGCCAAGTGCTCCACATGCTCCTTCTCGGTCTTGGAATACACCAAGATATCATCGATAAACACCACCACGAACGAGTCTAAGTATGGGGCAAAGACTTGGTTCATCAAATGCATGAACACTGCTGGCGCATTAGTGAGCCCGAAAGGCATCACTACCCACTCATAATGCCCATACCTGCACCGAAAGGCCGTCTTAGGGATGTCCTCCTCCCTAACCCTGAGCTGGTGATACCCCGACCGTAAATCTATCTTGGAAAACCACTGGGCCCCACTCAATTGGTCAAACAGGTCATCTATCCGAGGCAACGGGTACTTGTTCTTCGAGTCACCGAATTCGGCCTCCCGTAGTCGATGCAGAGACGAAGCGTGCCATCGGCCTTCTTAGCAAAGAGCACCGGAGCACCCCAAGGTGAGGTACTTGGTCGATATACCCTTGGTCCCCCAACTCCTCGATTTGCCTCTGCAGGCTCCCTCGGCTCGGCTGGTCCCATACGATACGCTACTTGGGAAATCGGACCCGTCCCCGGCACCAACTCAATGGTGAACTCCACACTCCTCTTAGGTGCCAAACTCCTCAACCGCTCAGGAAAAACATCCTGAAATTGGTCCACAACAAGCAGGCCACATCCTCCTTTCCACCTTACCCTCCTCGGCAAAGGTCAGGGCTACTAACCTGTGGGTAATGGCACCCCACTAGTCCAACACCGGCCCGGCCCGACTCGCCTCACAATCCCACTCCCCCCGCAGGGTGCAAGAGGTCCCTGCAGGTGTCACGAAGGTCACACGCCGCCGATAACAATCTATCTTGGTCTGGAAAGCCATAAGCCAATCCATACCCAAGATCAGGTCGAACGTCCTCAAAGGCATCACATGCAAGTTAAAACTCGGCTCCACCTCGCCTATGGTTAACACACGGCCACGACACACGCGCCGTACCTCAATCATGCCTCCCACCGGAGACTCCACAACTAGGGGCCTCGCGGCCTCCGCACAAGCTAACCCCAACCCGTCTACTACAAGCTCAAGCAACAAACGAACATGATGCACCCGTATCGAAAAGAACGAAGCTAATGTACGGGAGATCAAGAGGGTACCTCTAACCACCGATGGTCCTGCTCCACCCTCGGTGGTGGGGGTGGTAGCTCGGCCTCCTCCTGGTATGTCGCCTCCAGCGCAAACACCCTCCCTTGGCCCGTGCCACCGGTCGGCTCACTCACCTGGACGCTTCCCGCTAAGGTTGCCTCCGGCCTCGGTCTGCTGCCGCTCCGGCCTCTCCTGGGGTCGGGTCCGACTAGATCCTGCCTGGCTGGCCTGCCACCGACGAGCCGGTCTCTCGGCCGGTGCACGGGAGCTAGCATCACTCCTCACGCCGGACGCCGTGCCCCCTGTTCCCCCGTTGCCACTCCTGCAAACCCGGCGCAAATGACCCTCTCGTCCACGGTTGTTGCATCGCCGGTCCTTCTTGGGGCACTCCCCTTTGAAGTGACCCTGCTCTCCACGGCAGTGGCATCCGCTCGGTAGACTCCCGGATGGACCACCCGGTCTTCCGCCGCCAAAGGTGAACCTCCCAGGGTTCGCGATGTCTGCCCCCGACCGTGAAAAGAACTGCTATCCCTCTCCTCCGTCTTGAGCCTCTTGGACCCTACATCTCGATCAGGCCCACTCTGCAACTGGCGACCCCGATGGGCCCGCCTCCCACCATCCGGCTCTCTCTCGGCTATACGGGCCGTCTCCACGGCCTCAGCATAGGTCCTCAAGCGTAGAATCGCCACCCTCTCCCTAAGGGCTGGCCTGAGACCCAAGGTGAACTTGTGGGCCTTCAGGTCCTCCCTTACCACGGTCTCAGGAGCAAACCTACTCAATCTCCGGAACTCCCGCTCATACTCAGGTACCGTCTTTGATCCTTGCTTCAGGCGCCAAATTCTTCCCTCTTCTGCCATCTCACCGATTCCAGGAAGAACTCATCTTGGAAGAGTTGCAAGAACTCCTCCCAAAACATGAGTTGCACCGCACGGCTCCCCGCAACACTCGTCCACCACTCCAAAGCGTCCCCCTCCAGTGCCCAGTGCCGGTCGCACCTTATTCTCCTCCCGGGGCAGGAGAAAGGAGAACACATGCTCAATCTGCCTCAACCACCGCTCTCAGCTACCACAGGATCTTCCCCCCCCCCTTAAATCACGGAGGTTGTTCCTTTCGGAACCGTGTCACCACATCATCCTCTGCACGGGTCGGTACACCACCCGGCGAACTCTCACGCTCACGAGGCGGCTCTCCTACCGGTGGTGGGGGTGGTGGCACCACCCGCCGTGTCTTGCCATCTCACGGCGCACCTCCTCCCGAACGTCCCGCCGGAGTCCCTCCCGTAGCTCTCGTACCTCCAAGTGGATGCCTTCTTGTAGGCGTGCCGGTAACAACGCATGCCCTCCAACGGATGGTCCCGCTCCCGGACCCTCATGGGCAGATGACTCATCGCCCATCGCCCCGGACGCACGTGTCACTCTCCTCGGTGGCATTCTTACTACATGAAGTAAGATGCACAAACGTCGAACGCGTTTGACTACTAACAAGTTGACTACCTCTACCCCATTATCAAGTCAAGCCGTACATGGCATTACGGACATTGTAACCATTGCATCAATCAAGATTGCACACAAGAATCCACATTGTAGTCATACCCAAGGCATTCCAAGAATATTCAGAGTTGCACAGTCCACACATAATCATGTTATGCACATCCTTCACACATGACAACATATGTAACTAGTGCCCTAATGCCAATGCATGCAAATCCTACCACAAGACTGGACTACCCTAAGTACACCTTGGAGGCTCAAAGAGGACCATGTTGATCAGGCATGTCCCTCCAGGCTCCTCCAAAGGACTCAAGATAACCAAGTCCGCCCACTACCCTAGGCCAACTAGAACATGCTCTGATACCATATTGTCACGCCCCGGATTTCCAACCCGAGGAAACCGGTACGTGACTTCCCTTTTACCCACACGGAGGGCAAAGGGGTAAGGATATAAATCAAGAATTTAACATTTTAAAACTTTCACAACACATTCAAGAAAAATATAGTCCATCAAAGCTGTCCACAAACCAATAACAAAGTCGGTCTTTATTACAAAGTCCTCTTTTTAATCCATCACCATTGGGGTTACATCGGTTCCCATAAAAATAACATAAACAAGTAAAATAAATAAGGTCTTCCACCTTGGTGTATCCACCTAACGCCTGTAAGTCCCCTGGAAAAAAGCAAACACGGTAGGAGGGGTGAGCAACCACAGCTCAGGACGGATCATGTCTCCCCAACCCATCCCATGTTCCTAGCATCTACATGCCATGTGTACAAGTGCGGTGTTGTGTTACAATAATTTCAACAAACATAATAACAACCACATCAACAATTTACAATCCTCCACCGCCACACATGGCTAACACTAACCACAAGTGATTTAACCGCCTCTTCAGGCCAAGTGATTTAACCGCCTCTTCAGGCCAAGTGATTTAACCGCCTCTTCAGGCCAAGTACCACAATCAAGCACACAACACACATGGTCACTCAAGCATACAACCAAACACTTGGTGAGCACCCGTTCACAAGCGCACAAACCCATTCAGGCCATAGAGCAAACATCCGGATACATACATACACTAAACCACAAGTCCAGTCACACGGGCATATTACCAAACACTTAATGGGCATATACACACAGCTAAGTTCACACAGGCATTTCATCAAACATGTAGCAGGCATGTCGTACAGGCATTTTATCAAACACGTTTCATGCATCACACAAACACCGAAACACCAAAATCGCCATTGAAGGCCAACATTCATATAGGAGGTCACACCTATATGAATTTACATATAAATAATATAATATTCTGCCCTAGGACCCTAGGACAGAGGAGGATTTAGGAAGAACAAAATCCCTACCTCAAGTAAAACGCAACAACACAAAGAAAGTCCCGATCCCACGTCGAACGCCGTCCACCCACGAGTCACCGACCACCACCCACGCAAGACGCCCGGCAGCAACCAGGAGCTCTCCTTCCCTCTCTCTCTCTCTGCGACGGCCGGTGGAGCAACAAACCCTAACCTTAAAACAGAGGGCTTCTCCTCCTTATATAGACAACACAACATCAAAACGACGTAGTTTTGATTAAGTGAATCCCAAGCATCAAAACGACGTAGTTTTGATTACACAAGTTAGCACCTTTCCGCACCCATATAGGCCAAAATACTCGGAATTTCAACATGGTCCTTTGGAGAAAGTTCCTTAGAATGTCAAAACCAAGGGAACCATGCAAAAATAAGCCTGCACGCCAATTTGCACGTGAATTCCCCAATTCACGTGCACCTCCATATGGACTCCAAATGCTCTCAAACTTCACCCCTAGCCTCCTTGCATCATTTAGAAGACAATTACACTTGCACGTGAGTTGGACCCATATCACGTGCACCTCACATACATGTCTATTTGGCCTGAAACTTCGTGGTAGATAGAGGACACCATTCTAAGCATCTTTCCTTTTGCACGTGAATTCATTGGAGTCCATTTACTAGGTCAAAATCTAGAAAAACTCTACTTCGGAGGTAAAACCGACTAACTCAAGGTACGGGTCCTTACAATCACGGCGGTGAGGTACCTCCTATGCCCTGTCTAATCCACTTTCGTCAACATTGAAAACCCGACGACAAAGTCTCGATTAAAATGTTTAAACCCACATTTCGTTTCAATTACAAGTCACAAGGCTTGTTACTTTAGGTTTGTATTGGTTATATAGTTGATTTGTGACGCATTGAGTGATAAATCAACCAACGATGGGTTATATCCATAAATGATTAAACGGACACACGATCATTGTTGTTCGCTCAATGGGATGTACTCCATGTCGGTTAGGCGCTTCCCAAGTTGAGTCTATTCACTTTCGCCAACAGCGAATACAAGAGATGACAAACTATATTGAAGTGGATAAACCCACCTTTTTGTTTCAATTTCAAATCAAATGCTTGTAACTTTCACTCTCTATTGGTGACTTAGTTGATTTTTGATGCATTCAGTAGATCAATCGAACGACGAAGAGGAATATCCAAAAAAGAGTAAATTGAGGCGTGATAAGCGTTGTTCACTAAAAGGGCCATACTCACGGCGGTGAGATACATCCCACGCCGTGTCTAATTCACTTTTTTCAACCTTGAAAACCATAAATGAAAGGCTCTGTTGAAACGTTTAAACCCACTTTTTGTTTCAATTAAAAGTCAAAAGGCTTGTTACTAGGTTTATATTAGTTATATAGTTGATTTGTTACATATTGAGTGGATCTATCGAACGACGATGGGTTATATCCACAAATCATTTAAAGGACACAAGATCAACGTTGTTCGCTGAATGGGACACACTCCACAATGGGGAGGTGCTTTTCATGTCGGTGAGGTACTTCCCACACATTGCCCAATCCACTTTAGTCAACATTGAAAACCATAAACGAAAGGCTCAATTGAAACATTTAAAACACTTTTCGTTTCAATTACAAGCCAAATGGCATGTTCGTTTAGGTTTATATTAGTTATATAGTTGATTTGTGATGCATTGAGTGGATCAATCAAACGATGATGGGTTCTATCCATAAATGATTTAAGGGACACATGATCAATGTTGTTCGCTCAATGGGACACACTCCACGTTGGGGAGGTGCATTTCACGACGTGTCTAATCTACTTTCGTCGTTAATGAATATAGGAGATGAAATAACCTATTGAAATGAATAAACCCTCCTTTTGTATTGATTACGAATCAAATGCTTGTAACTTTAGGTTTGTATAGGTCAATTGCTTGATCTCTATGCATTAACTGGATCAATCAAACAACGAACCGTAATATTAGGAAACGATTACAAGCAGACATGATTAACATTGTTCACCAAAAGGGACATAGTCACAGCGGGGAAGTACCCCCTATGCCCTGTCTAATCCACTTTCGTCAACATTGAAAACACAACGACAAAGTCTGGATTAAAATGTTTAAGCCCACATTTTGTTTCAATTACAAGTCACAAGGCTTGTTACTTTAGGTTTGTATTGGTTATACAGTTGATTTGTGACGCATTGAGTGATAAATCAACCAACGATGGGTTATATCCATAAATGATTAAAAGCACACACGATTAATGTTGTTCGCTCAATGGGATGTACTCCATGTCGGTGAGGCGCTTCCCAAGTTGAGTCTATCTACTTTCGCCAACCGCGAAGACAATAGATGACAAACTATATTGAAGTGGATAGACTCACCTTTTTGTCTCAATTTCAAATCAAATGCTTGTAACTTTCACTCTGTATTGGTGATTTAGTTGATTTATGATGCATTGAGTAGATCAATCGAACGACGAAGAGGAATATCCAAAAAAGAGTAAATGGAGGCGTGATAAACGTTGTTCACTAAAAGGGCCATACTCACGGCGGTGAGATACATCCCACGCCGTGTCTAATTCACTTTTGTCAACCTTGAAAACCATAAATGAAAGGCTCTATTGAAACATTTAAACCCACTTTTCGTTTCAATTACAAGTCAAGAGGCTTGTTACTAGGTTTATATTAGTTATATAGTTGATTTGTTACATATTGAGTGGATCAATCAAACGACGATGGGTTATATCCATAAATCATTTAAAGGACACATGATCAATGTTGTTCGTTGAATGGGACACACTCCACAATGGGGAGGTGCTTTTCATGACCCGTCTAATATACTTTCGTCGTTAATGAATACAGGATATGAAAGACCCTATTAAAATGAATCAACCCTCCTTTTATTTTTATTACAAATCAAATACTTGTAACTTTAGGTTTGTATAGGTAATTTGGTTGATCTTTATGCATAGAGTGAATCGATCAAACAACGAAGCGTAATATCGAGAAAATGATTACAAGGAGGCATGACCGACATTGTTAGCTGAAAGGGACATACTCACGGCGGTGTGGTACCTTCTACATCATGTCTAATCCACTTTCGTCAACATTGAAAACGCGACGACAAAGTCTCAATTAAAATGTCTAAACCCACATTTTGTTTCAATTACAAGTCACAAGACTTGTTACTTTAGGTTTGTATTGGTTATACAGTTGATTTGTGACGCATTGAGTGGATAAGTCAACCAACCATGGGTTATATCCATAAATGATTAAACGGACACACGATTAATGTTGTTCGCTCAATGGGATGTACTCCATGTCGGTGAGGCGCTTCCCAAGTAGAGTCTATTCACTTTCGCCAACAAATAAAACAATAGATGACAAACTATATTGAAGCGGATAAACTCACCTTTTTGTTTCAATTTCAAATCAAATGCTTGTGACTTTCGCTCTGTATTGGTGATTTAGTTGATTTTTGATGCATTGAGTAGATCAATCGAACGACGAAGAGGAATACCCAAAAAAGAGTAAATGGAGGCATGATAAACGTTGTTCACTAAAAGGGCCATACTCACGGCGGTGAGATACATCCCACGCCGTGTCTAGTTTACTTTTGTAAGGCCTCGTGTTTGAGGGGTTCTTGGAGTTAGCCTTAAGTAAGAGACCTTGTCTTAGAGAATGAACATCGAACGGTGATGTGCTAATCGGATGGAGAATTTTGACTATGCTTGGGCTGAAGTTCTAGTTCAAGGCCCTGAGGGGTATTTTGGGAATTTCACATATCATAAATAATATTTATTTGAGGAATTTATTTTAAATATTTGTTGGGCTTAATGAATTGGGCTATTGAGCTTAAGAGATGGGTTAGAAAACCTTGGCCTTTGGGCTTTTAGATGCTTGGACTTTTAATTAATCAAAACTACATCGTTTTGATGTAGGGATTCACTTAATCAAAACTACATCGTTTTGATTAAGTGGGAAAATATATAAAGAAAAAGGGGTTCAAAATTAGGGAGAGAGAGAGAGAGAGAGAGAGAGAGAGAGAGAGAGAGAGAGAGACGGCCAGAGAGAGGGAGAGACGGCCGAGTGGGAGGGAGACGATCCAAGGCCGACGATCTGTGGTTCCTGCTAACGACGGGAGACCGGAGCCGTCGAGGTAGCTAGGATACAACGATATGTTGTATTCCCAAATTCTTGAGGTAGGGATTTCTTGATCAACCCTTGAAACTCTCTCACAAAATTCTGTATTTTTACCTGTCATGGATGTGATGCTGAGTATATACCTATATATATATAAGCGCGTGTTGGTTTATTGTGAGATTTTCAATAGATATCTGAGGGAAAATTGATTTGGATGGCCTGGGTTTGTCTGGATGGGTGGTTAAACATGAGTGTAGAGGCTGGAATTGAAAATAGTCCTTGTATCCTAGGTTTAAAGCCTAATAATTTACAAACTAACCAGAATTGGAGGTGGCCTTGTATTGGTTATACAGTTGATTTGTGACACATTGAGTAGATCAATCGAACGACGAAGAGGAATATCCAAAAAAGAGTAAATGGAGGCGTGATAAATGTTGTTCACTAAAAGGGCCACACTCACGGCGGTGAGATATATCCCACGCCGTGTCTAATTCACTTTTGTCAACCTTGAAAACCATAAATGAAAGGCTCTATCGAAACGTTTAAACCCACTTTTCGTTTCAATTACAAGTCAAAAGGCTTGTTACTAGGTTTATATTAGTTATATAGTTGATTTGTTACATATTGAGTGGATCATTCAAACGACGTTGGGTTATATCCATAAATTATTTAAAGGACATATGATCAACGTTGTTCACTGAATGGGACACACTCCACAATGGGGAGGTGCTTCTCATGACCCTTCTAATCTACTTTCCTCGTTAATGAATACAGGAGATGAAAGACCCTATTAAAATGAATCAACCCTCCTTTTATTTTTATTACGAATCAAACGCTTGTAACTTTAGGTTTGTATAGGTCATTTGGTTGATTTCTATGCATTGAGTGAATCAATCAAACAACGGCGTAATATCAGGAAATGATTACAAGGAGGCATGATTAACATTGTTCGCTGAAAGGGACATACTCACGGCGGTGAGGTACCTCCTACATCATGTCTAATCCACTTTCGTCAACATTGAAAACACGAAGACAAAGTCTCGATTGAAATGTTTAAACCCATATTTCGTTTCAATTACAAGTCACAAGGCTTGTTGCTTTAGGTTTGTATTGGTTATACAGTTGATTTGTGACGCATTGAGTGGATAAATGAACCAACGATGGGTTATATCCATAAATGATTAAAAGGACACACGATCAATGTTGTTCGCTCAATGGGATGTACTCCATGTCGGTGAGGCGCTTCCCAAGTTGAGTCTATTGACTTTCACCAACAGCAAATACAAGAGATGACAAACTATATTGAAGTGGATAAACCCACCTTTTTGTTTCAATTTCAAATCAAATGCTTGTGACTTTCGCTTTGTATTGGTGATTTAGTTGATTTTTGATGCATTGAGTAGATCAATCGAACGACGAAGAGGAATATGAAAAAAAGAGTAAATGGAGGCGTGATAAACGTTGTTCACTAAAAGGGCCATACTCACGGCGGTGAGATACATCCCACGCCGTGTTTAATTCACTTTTGTCAACCTTGAAAACAATAAATGAAAGGCCCTATTGAAACGTTTAAACCCACTTTTCGTTTCAATTACATATCAAAAGGCTAGTTACTAGGTTTATATTAGTTATATAGTTGATTTGTTACATATTGAGTGGATCAATCAAACGACGATGGGTTATATCCATAAATTATTTAAAGGACACATGATCAACGTTGTTCGCTGAATGGGACACGCTGCACAATGGGGAGGTGCTTTTCACGTCACGTCTAATCTACTTTTGTCGTTAATGAATACCGGAGACGAAAGACCCTATTAAAATGAATTAACCCTCCTTTTATTTTTATTATGAATCAAATGCTTGTAACTTTAGGTTTGTATACGTCATTTGGTTGATTTCTATGCATTGAGTGAATCAATCAAACAACGAAGCGTAATATCAGGAAATGATTACAAGGAGGCATGATTAACATTGTTCGTTGAAAGGGACATACTCACGGCGGTGAGGTACCTCCTACATCATGTCTAATCCACTTTCGCCAACATTGAAAACACGACGACAAAGTCTCGATTAAAATGTTTAAACCCACATTTCGTTTCAACTACAAGTCACAAGGGTTGTTACTTTAGGTTTGTATTGGTTATACAGTTGATTTGTGACGCATTGAGTGGATAAATCAACCAACGATGGGTTATATCCATAAATGATTAAAAGGACACACGATCAATGTTGTTCGCTGAATGGGATGTACTCCATGTCGGTGAGGCGCTTCCCAAGTTGAGTCTATTGACTTTCACCAACAGCGAATACAAGAGATGACAAACTATGTTGAAGTGGATAAACCCACCTTTTTGTTTCAATTTCAAATCAAATGCTTGTGACTTTCGCTCTGTATTGGTGATTTAGTTGATTTTTGATGCATTGAATAGATCAATCGAATGACGAAGAGGAATATGAAAAAAAGAGTAAATGGAGGCGTGATCAACGTTGTTCACTAAAAGGGCCATACTCACGGCGGTGAGATACATCCCAAGCCGTGTTTAATTCACTTTTGTCAACCTTGAAAAGCATAAATGAAAGGCCCTATTGAAACATTTAAACCCACTTTTCGTTTCAATTACATGTCAAAAGGCTAGTTACTAGGTTTATATTAGTTATATAGTTGATTTGTTACATATTGAGTGGATCAATCAAACGACGATGGGTTATATCCATAAATCATTTAAAGGACACATGATCAACGTTGTTCGCTGAATGGGACACACTCCACAATGGGGAGGTGCTTTTCACGTCGCGTCTAATCTACTTTTGTCGTTAATGAATACCGGAGACGAAAGACCCTATTAAAATGAATTAACCCTCCTTTTATTTTTATTACAAATCAAATGCTTGTAACTTTAGGTTTGTATAGGTCATTTGGTTGATTTCTATGCATTGAGTGAATCAATCAAACAACGAAGCGTAATATCAGGAAATGATTACACGGAGGCATGATTAACATTGTTCGCTGAAAGGGACATACTCACGGCGGTGAGGTACCTCCTACACCAGGTCTAATCCACTTTCGTCAACATTGAAAACACGACTAACTCTATTAAAATGCTTCAACCCATTAGTTGATTCAATTACAAGTCATAAGGCTTGTTACTTTACGTTTGTATTGGATGTATAGTTGATTCACCTCAGCAATGTGGATTGCGACACATTGAATGAATCCCAGAATTATAAGTCAAAAGGCAAGGCCTTGATGTCGCTCTCTGCTAGGGTTTGGCGATGATGACGGCTCCTTCTTCGTTTTCTTTGATGGCGGACTCGGCAACTGTAGTGAGGGGTCTAAGGTCAACCGAGCCGTCGGTTGGTTTCCCTTCAGCAGTTGTTGCTGGTGCGGTGCGGCTTGCCAAGCGGGGCGTGCCTCTCCTGGGCTCTGTTGGCGCCACTGCGTCGGCTGGTGCTAATTCCTGGTCGTCTATTGTTAAAGGGCCACCTTCCACCTCTATCAGGAAATGATTACAAGGAGGTACCTCCTACGCCATGTCTAATCCAATTTCATCAACATTGAAAACATGACAACAAAGTCTGTATTAAAATGCTTAAATCCACTTTTTGTTTCAATTACAAGTCATAAGTCTTGTTACTTTACGTTTGTATTGGATGTATATTTGATTTGTGATGCATTGAGTGCATAAATCATGCAACGACGGTTATATATCCATAAATGATTCAATCGACACATGATCACTATTGTTCACTCAATGGGACGTACTCCACATTAGTGAGGTGCTTCCCACACAATGCCCAATCCACTTTCGTCAACATTGAAAACCATAAACGAAAGGCTCAATTGAAACATTTAAACCACTTTTCGTTTCAATTACAAGCCAAATGGCATGTTAGTTTAGGTTTATATTAGTTATATAGTTGATTTGTGATGCATTGAGTGGATCAATCAAACGATGATGGGTTCTATCCATAAATGATTTAAGGGACACATGATCAATGTTGTTCGATCAATGGGACACACTCCACATTGGGGAGGTGCATTTCACGACGCGTCTAATCTACTTTCGTCGTTAATGAATATAGGTGATGAAATAACCTATTAAAATGAATAAACCCTCCTTTTGTATTGATTACGAATCAAATGCTTATAACTTTAGGTTTGAATAGGTCATTTGGTTGATCTCTATGCATTGAGTGGATCAATGAAACAACGAACCGTAATATTAGGAAACGATTATAAGCAGACATGATTAACATTGTTCAGTAAAAGGGACATAGTCACGGCGGTGAGGTACCCCCTATGCCCTGTCTAATCCACTTTTGTCAACATTGAAAAAACAACGACAAAGTCTCGATTAAAATGTTTAAACCCACATTTCGTTTCAATTACAAGTCACAAGGCTTGTTACTTTAGGTTTGTATTGGTTATATAGTTAATTTGTGACGCATTGAGTGATAAATCAACCAACGATGGGTTATATCCATAAATGAGTAAAAGGATACACGATTAATGTTGTTCGCTCAATGGGATGTACTCCATGTTGGTGAGGCGCTTCCCAAGTTGAGTGTATTCACTTTCGCCAACAGCGAATACAAGAGATGACAAAATATATTGAAGTGGATGAACCCACCTTTTTGTTTCAATTTCAAATCAAATGCTTGTAACTTTCGCTCTGTATTGGCGATTTAGTTGATTTTTGATGCATTGAGTAGATCAATCGAACGACGAAGAGGAATATCCAAAAAAGAGTAAATGGAGGCGTGATAAACGTTGTTCACTAAAAGGGTTGTACTCACGGGCGCGTGATAACGTGCATTTTATGCCGTTCCTTTCTCTTTCGTTCAAAAGGACGCGTGATAACGTGCATTTTATGCCGTTATTCTAGTGTTTATTTAGGATGTTTAAGAGCATGATTAGAGCCTTATTGTTTCATATATCATATATATTTGCTCTAACCCCTAGGAAGATGCTATTTGCAAATACATGCGTTTTTAAGCTGTTTTGGCAGATTTTGGAGCTCACTTTTGACATACTAGATGGCCTCAAACAATTGGCATGCAAGAACAAAAGTTTCTTAGAATGATGTCCTCTACCTACCACAGCAATTTCAGAGCATTTGGAGCTGCACGTGAATTCACCCATTTCACGTGCAAGCATATTTTTGCTTCTCAGGCCTCTACAGGATGCAAGGAAGCTTGGGGAGAAGTTTGAGCTGATTTGGAGCTGCAGGTGAATTCACCATATCACATGCAAATTGACGTGCAGAGATATTTTTTGACCGATCGTATCGTTTTTCCATGCTGATCAATTGTTTCTGAAGGCCCATGTCCAAATTGTGGATAAAAGATAGAGATTTTAAAGTTTGAAGTGTCACTTATCAAAACTACGCCGTTTTGATAGATGGGCTAGGGTATACACCTTAAAGCCCATCCAACCTCTATAAATAAAGCCTCCACGCCCCCTGCTATGTATCCTAGACCCCCCTACACGTTTTTAGAGAGAGAGAGGCTTCACGACTTGGAGGCTGCTCCTTGACCTAGGAGAGCAGCAGTCGCAGCAGCCGTCGCGGATTTTGGAGCTTGTATTTGAAGCCTTGTTGCGCGCGTGGATTAGAAGAAGATGTTTAGCTTTACTGCTATGGTTTTGCTTGTAATCATGCGTGAGTAGTTCTTATAATCTAGGGGAGCAATGTAGCCCCCTTGTTGCTTTGCTGTGTTTATGAATATTGGGTTTGGATGATTGAGTTTTGCATGTTTTATGAATCTGTTCTTAATTTCTATCTTTGGATGTACACCTTGATATTCTTAGCCCTAGTCTGGGGCAGATTGAGATTCATAACTTATTTGTAATTGGTGTGATCATTTTCCTTTTGCAAGTATGATTTATTGACTTTGCATGTTTGTGTGTTTAGATGACCATTCTGGCATACAACTCTTAAAAGGACCTCAATGACCATTTGTTGTCCTTGGCTTATGTTTAGCATGTTTTCAATCAGACAATCCTAATACCATGAACCAGTAGAGATAACATAGGGAGGTGAAATTGTGATCCTAGATGCTTTAATCTTTGATTCTTAATCCTAGAATCAATTTGCTTTCTTTGTTTATTCAGAAAACCAAATAAAAATTAGACCTTTAGTTAAAAAAAAGATTTCATTTTTGCCAAGACATTGTTTTAAGCAAGATTAATTTGGTGATTTGAGTTAAAGCTAGATAACTTGGTAATCTCTGTGGGATCGACCCCTTTCTTGTCGCTATTCTATTTAGCATTAGTTAAGGGAATTAATATTTTGAGAAGGGATTTAAACAACAGTTGCTTAACCCTCACTTGGGTTTCACTAACGAAATACCCGTTCATCAAATTGGCACCGTTGCCGGGGATTCAACGGTTGACTAGCTTTAGAAATCAACATTGAGTGAAATTGTTTGAATTCTGATCTTAGTATTTTATCTTGTCTTTTATTTTCTGTTATTTTTCTTTGAGTTTTTATTTATTTATTTTCTTTTGTTCGGAGCTGCTGGGTGTGTTCTTGTTGTTTTACAGGAACATACACCAAGTGTTTGAGGAATTCCTAGTTATGCATGCCAAGACAGGAGTTTATACCATTTAATCAGGAACCTGAAAGATTGTTCAGAGCTCGTCATAGAGCAGCTAGGGAAGCAGCACGTGAGGCTGAAGAAGCACTGCAAGGCTTAGAGCATTCAGTAGGTGAATTGATGGCAGATTTAAGGCCTGATGGTGGTGCACCACAAGGAGGGGCCAATTACAATGGCTAATATCCAGAAGAAGAGGGTAATAGGTTTATGCCCAGAACCTTCTTAGACTATGCGAGACCGATGATGTCAGACCATTATTCTGGGATTCGGCAAACAAGAGTCCAAGCAAATAGCTTCGAGCTGAAGCCGGCGTTGATCAACATGGTGAGCAACAACGCGTTTGGAGGAACAGCTGTGGATGATCCACACCAGCATTTGATGAGGTTCTACCAGATGTGCGACACCATAAAGATCAACAATGTATCGGAGGAGGCAATAAAGCTAAGGCTTTCCCTTTCTCTTTAAGGGATAGAGCTCTTGGCTGGTTCAACAGTCTACCAGCAGGTTCAATCAACACTTGGGAGGAGATGCAGACCAAGTTCATGTCAAAGTACTTCCCTCCTTCCAAGGTGATCTAGCTCGGAGGGGAGATTAGCAGATTCAGGCAAGATGAGATGGAGACTCTTCATGAAGCTTGGGAGCGTTTCAAAGACTTAGTGAGAAGATGCCCTGATCATGGAAGACCCCAGTGGATTCAAATTGAATCTTTCTATACAGGTCTTCAGTCCCACTCACAAGACAAGGTGAATGCAGCTGCTGGAGGATGCTTGATGAATCTAGAGCCTGACACAGCAGCAGAGCTCTTGGAAAGGCTGTCATTAGCTGATTGGTAGTGGTCTAATGTGCATACTTCAAAGCCAAGGGAGAAGATAGCTTCAGTTGATAATTCTTCCAATGATATGCAACACAGATTCAAGCTTTAGTGAAAGGCATGGAAGTATTGGCTCTTAAAGTTGAAGGATCACAACAAGCTTTACCATGAGCGAGCAGGGCTAGAGTGGAGCTGAAGAAGCAAATTATGTTGGAGGAAAGGGCTTGTATCAGAAGCAGCAATTTTATCCTCAACAACAACAACAAGGGTACAACCAGAACCAGCAGCCATCTCAGCCATTTCACAAAAACTAGAACCGAGGGGGAGATACCTCATTTCAGTACAAATATGTGCCCCTAGGGATGAAGCAGAATCCGTATGCTACGGATAATTATTTACACCCACCTATAGGATTCGAAGGAGCTTGACCTCGGCCTCAATAAGAAAGAGGAAGGATATATCGAATGTGGATGAGCCAACCAAAAGAGAGGATAATTTGGAGGAAAGGGTAGTCACCATGGAATCTTCAATGAAGAATATAGAAAAGCTGCTTGTGAGTTTGGCTCAGAATGTAAATCAAGGAGTCTCAGCTAAATCTTTTCCAAGTGATACTGAGGTGAACCCCAAGGAGAGCTACAAGGCTATTACTCTAAGAAGCGGGAAGGCACTGAAAGAAGCTGAAGAGCCTAAGAAGAAGGCAATTCCAGGAAGAACAGAGCAAACACTTGGAAGTTGATGACCAAGGAAAATCAGATAAAGCTGAAGAAAGAGTGCAAGAGAAGAAGGACAAGCAGCTGAGTCAAGACAGAATAGCTGAGGAACAGAGGCAAGAGCTCAGGCCTACTATGCCATTTCCCCAGAGGCTGAGGAACCAGAGGGTTGAAGAAGAGCATGAGCGCTTTCTAAGTTTATTCAAGAAGCTTGAAATTAACATTCCATTTGTGGAAATCTTGGAGCAGATGCCTAGGTACAGAAAATACATCAAAGATTTTGTGACGAAGAAGAGGAAATATGGGGATCATGAGACGGTGGCAGTCACTAACGAGGTGAGCAGTGTTGTTCAACAGAGTTTTCCCATCAAGTATAAAGATCCGGGCAGTTTTAATCTCCCTTGTGTGATTGGCAATGCACCGCAGCAGCAGGCCTTATGTGATTTAGGGGCCAGCATCAATTTGATTTCCTTTGCTTTGTATAAGCAGCTTGGGCTTAAGGGCATGAAGCCCACTTCCATATCATTGCGGTTCTTCGACCGGTCCACTTGGAAGGCCTGAAGGGATAATTGAAGACGTGTTAGTCAAAGTGGGCTCCTTCATATTTCCAGCAGACTTTGTAGTTTTGGAGATGGAAGAAGATAGAGGAGTTCAGCTACTCCTTGGAAGACCATTTCTCAGAACGGGTTGTGCATTGATTGATGTTGCTCAAGGGCAGCTAACTCTGAGAATTAATGATGAGACCTTAGTCTTCCACATGGGGAAGGCTTTGCAAGGTCAAGAGGAGGAGGACTGCCTTTGGGTTGAAGACCTTGAGGAATTGGTGGAAGATTACTTGGCAGAAGAAATTACCACCACCAATAATGGAGCCCTTCAGCTTATAGAAGCTCAACAAGATGAAGAGATGTACTTGACAGTTGAGGAAGATGAGCAAACTACAAATTCTATGGAGCAAGCTGAGGAGGAGAAAGAAGATGACGTGCCTCCAGCTCCAGAACTAAAGGAACTGCCTGGACACCTAAGGTACGAATTTTTAGACTCTACAAATCAATTCCCTGTCATTGTTGCTTCTAATTTGAATGATGTGGAGTGCACTCAATTGCTAGAAGTCCTTAGGAAACACAAAAAGGCCCTAGGATGGAACATTGAAGACATTAGGGGTATTAGTCCAGGGATTTGCATGCATAAAATTTTGATGAATGATGATTTTAAACCCACTGCTGAAAGACAAAGAAGATTAAATCCTGCCATGAAAGAAGTTGTTAGAAAAGAAATTTTAAAATGGAAAAATGCGGATATAATTTATGTTATTTCCGGTAGTGAGTGGGTGAGTCCATTGCATGTTGTGCCCAAGAAAGGGGGCATGACTGTGATTAAAAATGAGAAAAATGAATTGATCCCATCTCGCACTGTGACGGGGTGGAGAGTGTGTATTGACTATAGAAAGCTGAACAAGGCTACTAGGAAGGATCATTTTCCTCTTCCTTTCATTGACCAAATGTTGGATAGGATAGCTGGCTATAGTCACTCTCGCTTTTTAGATGGCTATTCCGGGTATAATCAGATCATGGTTAAGCCCGAGGACCAAGAAAAGACCACCTTCACGTGCCCTTTTGGCACTTTTGCATTTAGGAGAATGCCATTTGGGCTTTGTAATGCCCCTGCCACCTTTCAAAGGTGTATGATGGCCATTTTTCAGGGTTTGGTGGAGGAGATCATGGAGGTCTTCATGGATGACTTTTCGGTGTTTGGTTCCTCCTACCAACAGTGCTTGAAAAATCTAGATGTGGTCTTAGAGAGATGTGAGGAGAAGGAACTAGTCCTAAATTGGGAGAAATGCCATTTCATGGTAACTGAGGGGATAGTTCTAGGGCACAAGGTGTCTGCACATGGTTTGGAGGTAGACAAGGCAAAAATCTCCACTATTGAGACTCTGCCCCCTCCAACCAATGAAAAAGGAGTGAGAAGTTTCCTTGGTCATGCTGGCTTTTATAGGAGATTCATTAAGGACTTCTCAAAAATTGCAAAACCCATGAGTAGGTTGTTAGAAAAAGACACAAGCTTTGAGTTTAATGCAGATTGCTTAGAAGCTTTCAACATCCTTAAGGGTAAGTTAGTCATCGCACTCTGTTATAGTCACACCCGACTGGGCTCGGCCTTTTGAGCTAATGTGTGATGCGAGTGATTATGCTGTGGGGGTAGTCTTAGGGCAAAGGCGAGAAAAGGTGTTTAGGGTCATTTACTATGCTAGTAAGACCTTAGATGATGCTCAACAGAACTATACCACCACTGAGAAAGTGTTGTTAGCCGTGTTTTATGGCTGCAACAAGTTTAGACCCTACCTTTTGGGGTCTAAAGTCATATTTATACTGATCATGCTGCATTGAAATATTTATTTGCTAAAAAAGAAGCTAAGCCACGCTTGATTAGATGGGTTCTCCTCTTACAGGAATTTCACCTTGAAATTGGAGACACAAAGGGAGCCCTAAATTCTGTGGCAGATCACCTCTCCCGTGTGGAGAATGCACCTAAGTCTCTACCCATTGTAGATGACTTTCCTGATGAGAAGTTGTTTGAGGTGCATCATCTTCCTTGGTTTGCTGACATAGCAAATTATTTAGCCACTGGGTTCATACCCAAGCAGTTGGACTACCACCAGAAAAAGAAATTTGGGAAGACCCAATTCTTTATAGGAGGTGTTCTGACCAAATCATTAGAAAGTGTGTCCTTGAGGAGGAGGTAGATGACATAATACATCATTGTCATGCATCACATTATGGGGGCCACTTTGGGGTGCAAAGAACTGTGACTAAAATCATGCAGTGTGGCTTTTATTGGCCTCACATGGTGAAAGACACCTATGTCTACATTAAAAAGTGTGATAGATGTCAAAGGGTAGGTGGTCTATCTAGGAAACATGAGATGCCCTTAACTGGAATCCTTCCAGTTGAAATTTTTGACATTAGGGGCATTGACTTCATGGGGCCATTCCCCAATTCTGATGGGTATTCATACATTTTGCTTGCTGTGGATTATGTGCCTAAGTGGTAGAAGTTATTCCTACTAGAGTGAATGATGCTAGGGGTGTGACTCACTTCCTTACTAGGAACATCTTTAGCCGTTTTGGGACACCAAGGGCTATAATCAGTGATGAGGGTAGTCATTTTTGCAACAAATTGTTTGACAAATTATTGAACAAGTATGGTGTCACTCATAGGAAGTCTTTAGCTTACCACCCACAAGTAATGGACAAGCAGAAGTGTCCAACAGAGAGATTAAGGCCATTTTAGAGAAAACTGTTGGAGCCAATAGGAAAGATTGGTCTCAAAGGCTTGATGAAGCCTTATGGGCGTATAGGACAGCTTACAAAACTCCCATTGGGATGTCACTTTACCGTATTCTATATGGTAAGGCATGTCACTTGCCTGTAGAACTAGAACACAAGGTTCATTGGGCCATGAAGAAGTTAAATTTTTTAACCCACAAGAGGCCAAGGAGCTTAGGATGACTCAATTAATTGAGTTAGATGAGCTTAGGCTGGATGCCTATGATGGTGCTAAATTTTACAAAGAAAGAACTAAGAAATGGCATGATAGGCAACTCAACAATGAACCTTTAACCTTAGGGCAGAAAGTTCTTCTATTTAACACAAGGTTGAGGTTATTTCCTGGAAAATTAAGGTCCAAGTGGATGGGACCTTTTGTGATAGTTGATAAGAAGCCATATGGGAGCTTTGAGCTCCAAGTCGTAGATGGCAAGAAATTTTGGGTGAATGGCAACAGACTGAAACCATACTTTGATTCAACTCAGAGGGAGATAGTTGATTCCCTCTCTTTCCCCATTACATGATCATAACTGAAAGTCTAGCTACAGACTTCAAATAAAGCGCTGGTTGGGAGGCAACCCAATGTTTATTGCTATGTTTTATTTTATGTTATTTTCTTTTATTTATTTTATTCAATAAATTTGTTTGCAAGCTAACCATTGTGCAAGAGACTTTGTTCCTTTCTTAACTAACCATTTGCAGGATGAGCAAATTATTGGGTCCTGAACTTGTGGAATTATTTTTAAAGTCAAAGTCAAGGAGCAAGGAGCAAGTGAAGCCCAAAAGTGCTTGAAGATGGGCTCAACCAATTCACGTGCAAGACTTAAAGATGGTCCATAATGCACAAGCAACAAAGTGGAGAAATTTGGGCCAGTTTGGGCCTGAACGTGAATTTGCACGTGAATTTGCACCTCCTTTTGAGCTGTAACTTTCTGGAATGTTAGATGTAGACCATGTGAATCAGGTTTACTCTTGCACGCGAATTGCTAGCTGTCATATGGAGGCTCAAAAATGTAAACTACCGATTTTAGCCCTTCTAGAAGCTTTAAACAATTCACGTGCAGAAGGGACTATTGCTTGCCAGCTCAAGGGGGACCCACCACCAAAGTTTGGGACAATTTTGACCTGCACGCCATTTCAACCAATTCACGTGCAAGGGTTATTTTGGTCAGAACACTGAAAATTTAGGGGCACGTGTATCACGCCAATTGGAGCATCTTTCCTTTTGCACGCTATATAAAGAGAGGCCATCCTACTACATGATGGCTATTCTGCAAGGGAAGGAAACTTGGGAAGTGCGTGGCGAGACGTCGGTTGACTTTGTGGCTCAGGTGCGACGAATGGTGGCCAATGTTATCTACTATTACAGCTTGCCAACTGAGAGGTAAGTGTATTTCCTACTCCCTATTTTATGCCATGAGGACATAGCATATTTTAAGTGTGGTGTATGGGGAGTGACTTGAGCCACTTGCTTGTCTTTTATGTTGTGATTGCATGTTTTATTTATAATTTTCTAAAAAAAACTGTTTTTAGTTGCATGATTGTTTGAGTTGTTTGCTTGAATGATTTGCTTGTGGAGGCATGGATATTAAGTATGCAATTTTGGCTTAAAATTTAATTTTTATGCCACATTAGTATCATGTTGTGATAAGGGTGTTAAAGTAGTTAAAATGTGCTCTGAATTGGTTTAATCATGTCTTTATCTTTTGAATGATATCACCATGTTTTTGGAGCTGAGTTTTGAATATTAGCTGAGCATGAAATGCTATGATAGACCTAAGTAACCCTTAAAGTTGAGTGAAAAAGAAATGCAAAATGAGAACAGCTTCTTTTTAGGCCTTGAGTGACATTTATGGTTTTTGGGTAATAGTTTGATCTGATACTCCTCTCTGCATTCAACATTGGTTATTTAATGGTAGGAGTCAAGTAAGCATGTGATTACTTATTAGTGCTCAGTGTTTGGTGTTTAGTTAGGATGCAAGACCTCTAAGTCATTGTGACTATCTTTACATTCTTTTCTTTATTTTGTGATATTATTGGAAAAGGCTGTGATATATTATGTGAAAAAGCCATCACTTAATTGGAAAATGGGATGTGAGACATCAATGAATTTTTGTCTCTCCTTATGTAGCAAAATGGCAAGGAGTTTGCATTAGAAAAATCAGTCTTATTTATGTGTTATGTGAGTAAAAAAAAAGAGAGTGAATAATCCACCAAGGGAGAGCATAAAATGCAACCTTGTAAGGTTATTACTAAAAAAAAAAGAAAAAAAGAAAAAAAGAAAAAAAGATTCAGAATAAAAGCCACAATGGCTCGATGTTTATGTGTGATTATTTATTTGAGAAGCCACATTGGCTGAATTGTGTTTTGTTTTGAGAGTGTTGAGCTCAATTCTTTAGCTCATGGTTTTGTTTTATCAGTTATTAGAATAGAGTGTGAGTTTATTGAGTTTAGTCTAGTGTGTGAGTTCAAATAAAGTAGAATAGAGGGTGTGTTTTCTTTGATGAGTACAATAGGGAACTCTCATGATTGCTTGGTAAGTACTTAATCAATAGCTGATGGCGAGTGTAGAGATAGAGTTTTCCATCCATTGTTCATTGATAGGTATTGGGCTTGAGAATTACTATATTTGAGTGAGGCTGCTTATCCTTGGTAAGAACTTAAAGGGAAACTAGGTGCTATTTTATCATGGATTGCCTGCTCATATCTGAAATTTAAGTGGTGATATTGCATGGTTGTTGGACTAGGGATATGGACATGAATGAACTAAGCTATGAGTCATTTTGATGCTTAAATTCTCATTTCATCATGATAGAGTTGCATGCTTAGGAAACCATGATTCTCCTTGACTGTTATTTTATTTTTCTTCCGTTTGACTGCGTGTTTATTTTATTTTTGCATGCTTGTATGTTTTTGCTTGAGGACAAGCAGTGGTTCAAGTGTGGTGTATTTGATAACGTGCATTTTATGCCATTATTCTAGTGTTTATTTAGGATGTTTAAGAGCATGATTAGAGCCTTATTGCTTCATATATCATATATATTTGCTCTAACCCCTAGGAAGATGCTATTTGCAAATACATGCGTTTTTAAGCTGTTTTGGCAGATTTTGGAGCTCACTTTTGACATAGTAGATGCCCTCAAGCAATTGGCGTGCAAGAACAAAAGTTTCTTAGAATGATGTCCTCTACCTACCACAGAAATTTCAGAGCATTTGCAGCTGCACGTGAATTCACTCATTTCATGTGCAAGCATATTTTTGCTTCTCAGGCCTCTACAGGATGCAAGGAAGCTTGGGGAGAAGTTTGAGCTGATTTGGAGCTGCACGTGGATTCACCATATCACGTGCAAATTGACGTGCAGAGATATTTTTGGACCGATCCTATCGTTTTTCCATGCTGATCAATTGTTTCTGAAGGCCCATGTCCAAATTGTGGATGGAAGATAGAGATTTTAAAGTTTGAAGTGTCACTTATCAAAACTACGCCGTTTTGATAGATGGGCTAGGGTATACACCTTAAAGCCCATCCAACCTCTATAAATAAAGCCTCCACGCCCCCTGCTATGTATCCTAGACCCCACTACACGTTTTTAGAGAGAGAGAGGCTTCACGACTTGGAGGCTGCTCCTTGACCTTGGAGAGCAGCTGTCGCTGCCGTCGCAGCCGTCACAGCAGCTGTCACGGATTTTGGAGCTTGGATTTGAAGCCTTGTTGCGCGCGTGGATTAGAAGAAGATGTTTAGCTTTACAGCTATGGTTTTGCTTGTAATCATGCGTGAGTAGTTCTTATAATCTAGGGGAGCAATGTAGCCCCCTTGTTGCTTTGCTGTGTTTATAAATATTGGGTTTGGATGATTGAGTTTTGCATGTTTTATGAATCTGTTCTTAATTTCTATCTTTGGATGTACACCTTGATATTCTTAGCCCTAGTCTGGGGCAGATTGAGATTCATAACTTATTTGTAATTGGTGTGATCATTATCCTTTTGCAAGTATGATTTATTGGCTTTGCATGTTTGTGTGTTTAGATGACCATTCTGGCATACAACTCTTAAAAGGACCTCAATGACCATTTGTTGTCCTTGGCTTATGTTTAGCATGTTTTCAATCAGACAATCCTAATACCATGAACCAGTAGAGATAACATAGGGAGGTGAAATTGTGATCCTAGATGCTTTAATCCTTGAATCTTAATCCTAGAATCAATTTGCTTTCTTTGTTTATTCAGAAAACCAAATAAAAATTAGATCTTTAGTTAAAAAAAGATTTCGTTTTTGCCAAGACATTGTTTTAAGCAAGATTAATTTGGTGATTTGAGTTAAAGCTAGAAAACTTGGTAATCTCTGTGGGATCGACCCCTTTCTTGTCGCTATTCTATTTAGCATTAGTTAAGGGAATTAATATTTTGAGAAGGGATTTAAACAACAATAGCTTAACCCTCACTTGGGCTTCGCTAACGAAATACCCGTTCGTCAGCGCGCTTAAAGTTTGGAGTTCTCACGGTCTCCTTGAGGTTCTCAGTAATGGCGATGGGTTTTTCTTCTTTCGCTTCTCCTCCGTGGAGGGGATAAAGGAGGTGCTAGCCAGTGGCGCTAGGCATTTTGGGGGTCATCCGATCTTCTTACAACTGTGGCGGCCGGGCGTGAACCTTTTCAAGATGTGTTGCCGCAGGTTTCCCATTTGGGTTCACTTCTCCCACATTCCTTTGGAGTTTTGGTTGGCTGAAGGGTTGAGTCTCATTGCTAGCGTGGTTGGGATGCCTTTATATGCTGATAAATTAACTGATTCTACTCAACGGATCTCCTTTGCTCGTATCTGTGTGGAGGTGGGCGTTGATGATGATTTACCCCAATCGGTTGATTTGGATTTGGGTGCTGGGGATTTGGTGACCATTGGCATTGACTACAAATGGGTTCCTAAAAAGTGCCTTCGCTGCCACGAATTTGGTCATCTTACGAGTGTTTGTCCGAAGCGACAGGTGTGGGTTCAAAAGGGTTCGGTTGTTGACCCTTTCGGTGAGCCTTCGGCCGATGCTCCTTCGACCTTCGCAGCCCAGACCACGGCTGGTCCCTCAGCCGCTTTGGCTACAGGCCCTTCGGCAAGACCCTCGGCAGGCCCTACGGCAGCTTCTGTTGATGATTGTGTATCGGTCGAGCCTGGACGCGGCAAAGCGATTGTTGTTGATCGCTCGCCCTTCTCCTCACTGACAGGTGTTTTTGCTTCGACTTTGGATCCCCCGCTGCTCCTTTGGTGGAAAGCGCTGCCCGGTCTTTTGATGCTATCCCAGCAGAGGTTTGTGCCTTGGTCGACCGGTTTTTTGATGTGCCGGGGCTTTGTTCCCCCCAGCGTTTGCATTTGGATTCAGAGGTCTCCCATTCTCCCCCGGATGGGCTGGCTTCTCCCTAGTCAGATTGCAACACGATTCCCTTCCCCCTTTGGTTGATGAGGTTGCTCCTTTGTCAAAGACTGCTAGAAGGAATTTGAAACGTAAAGAGGGTCGCCTGAAACGGAAGGGGTTGGCTTCCCCTTGTCACTCCCACCGATCTCTATGATAAAGCTTGCTGCTTGGAACATTCGGGGTCTCAATGATCCTGTCAAACAAGCTGAGGTTCGTCATTTGGTGCAGGTCCATGCTCTGTCCTGTATTGCCTTAATTGAGACAAAGGTTCGTTTGCCTTCCAAACTTGTGGTAGCTGCTTCCTTAATGCGTGGCTGGAAATCTGTTTTCAATTTTGATTGTCATCCTCTGGGTCGTCTTTGGCTTTGGTGGGATCCTCTTCGTTTAGATGTCACCTGCCTTTCTTCCCATGCTCAGTTTCTCCATCTCTCCATCTCGCTAGCTGATAGTTCTCAGAATTTTTGCTTAACTATTGCGTATGGGTATAACACGGTGGAGGGGCACTGTCACCTTTGGTGTTCTCTTCCCGGTCTTGCTCGTGCTTCTCCTTCCTTGCCTTGGATGGTGATGGGGGACTTTAATGCTCTTCGGTTTCGCTCTAACTACAGTGGTGGCTCCTTGGAGTGGCTGGAATCCATGCATGCGTTTAATGAGGCACTTCAGGCAGCCCAGCTTGATGACCTGCGCTATGTTGGTTTGTTTTTCACATGGCACAACTCCCGTGCGTCTGGTCACATTACGAGGAAGTTGGATAGGGTTCTTGTTAACCCCGAGTGGACTCAGTAGTTCCCCTCTGCAATTGCTGAATTTCTTCCCTTTTTGCACCTTTTCTCGACAAGTTTGGTTAGCTTTGCTGTCCTTGTGCGGGCTATCCCATCTTCCTCCTTGTTCCATTTTCCTCAAATGGGCTGCAGATTCTTCACAGGGCAATTCTCTTCAATCTGTTCTTGCGCGGCTCTCTTTAGCAGCGTCGGTTTATTTTCTTTGGCAGGAACGCAATGGTAGAGCTCATGGGCGTGGATCTCGATCTACTGAGCAGCTGGTGAATTTGGTTGTGGATTCTGTTAGGGTTCGTGCTACCTTGCATACTAGATGGCCCAATTACTGGTTTAATAATCATCTTTTGCACCTCTGGTGGATTTGTTGAATATTTGATTGCTTGTTAGGTGCTGTTTTTTCAGTTGCCGTTTTTTTTTCTCTTTGGTTGTGCTTTGATGGTGTTTTCCCTAGGGGTATGCCCCTGGTTTGTACTTCTGTAATTCATTTTGTTTTATTATATTCATTCTTTATTCTTCAAAAAAAAGTTGATTTGTGACGCATTGAGTGGATAAATCATGCAATGATGGTTATATATCCATAAATGATTTAATCGACACATGATCACTATTTTTCACTCAATGGGACGTACTCCACGTGGGTGAGGTGCTTCCCACACAGTGCCCAATCCACTTTCGTCAACATTGAAAACCATAAACGAAAGGCTCAATTGAAACATTTAAACCACTTTTCGTTTCAATTACAAGCCAAATGGCATGTAGTTTAGGTTTATATTAGTTATATAGTTTATTTGTGACGTATTGAGTGGATCAATCAAACAATGATGGGTTCTATCCATAAATGATTTAAGGGACACATGATCAATGTCGTTCGCTCAATGGGACACACTCCACGTTGGGGAGGTGCATTTCACGACGCGTCTAATCTACTTTTGTCGTTAATGAATATAGGAGATGAAATGCCCTATTAAAATGAATAAACCCTCCTTTTGGTTCGATTATGAATCAAATGCTTGTAACTACAGGTTTGTATAGGTCATTTGGTTGATTTCTATGCATTGAGTGTGTCAATAAAACAACGAAGCGTAATATCAGGAAACGATTACAAGCAGACATGATTAACGTTGTTCGCTAAAAGGTACATAGTCACGGCGGTGAGGTACCTCTTATGCCCTGTCAAATCCACTTTCATCAACATTGAAAACACGACGACAAAGTCTCTATTAAAATGTTTAAACTCACATTTCATTTCAATTACAAGTCACAAGGCTTGTTACATTAGGTTTGTATTGGTTATATAGTTGATTTGTGATGCATTGAGTGGATAAATCCACCAACGATGGGTTATATCCATAAATGATTAAAAGGACACACGATCAATGTTGTTCGCTCAATGGGTTGTACTCCATGTCGGTGAGGCGCTTCCCAAGTTGAGTCCATTCACTTTCGCCAACAGTGAATACAAGAGATGGCAAACTATATTGAAGTGGATAAGCCCACATTTTTGTTTCAATTTCAAATCAAATGCTTGTAACTTTCGCTCTATATTGGTGATATAGTTGATTTTTGATGCATGAAGTAGATCAATCGAACGACGAAGAGGAATATCCAAAAAAGAGTAAACGGAGGCGTGATAAGTGTTGTTCACTAAAAGGGCCATACTCACGGCGGTGAGATACATCCCACTCCATGTCTCATTCACCTTTGTCAACCTTGAAAACCATAAATCAAAAACTCTATTGAAATGTTTAAACCCACTTTTCGTTTCAATTACAAGTCAAAAGGCTTGTTACTAGGTTTATTTTAGTTATATAGTTGATTTGTTACTGATAACGTGCATTTTATGCCATTATTCTAGTGTTTATGTAGGGTGTTTAAGAGCATGATTAGGGACTTATTGTATTATATTTCACATCTATCTGCTCTAACCCCTAGGAAGATGCTATTTGCAAATACATGCGTTTTTAAGCTGTTTTGGTAGGTTTTGGAGATCACTTTTGACCAAGTATATGGCCTCAAACCAATTGGCGTGCAGAACAAACATTTCTCAGCATGATATCCGCTATCTCCCACAGAATTTTCAGAGCAATCGGACGTGAACGCCAATTGGACTGAAATGGCGTGCAAGCATATGTTTGCTTATCTGCCTTCTACAAGATGCAAGGAAGCATGGGGAAGAATTTCACCTAATTTGGAGCTGCACGCCAATTGGGCATATGATGTTCAAATTGACGTGCAGCCTTTTGCACCGATCCAGTCGTTTTTCTATGTTGATCATTCTTTCCTAAAGGGCTCTATCCATATTGTGTTGGATTGAGAGATTTTAAAGTTTGTACTGTCATTTATCCAAACTACGTCGTTTTGATAGATGGGCTAGGGTACACTTTATAACACACATCAAGGCCTATCCATTCTCTATAAATAGAGGTTTTACACATCCAAGTGGAGGGGGATACACATTCTACACGTTTTTAAAGAGAGAGAGACGTTTTGGAGGCTGTTCCTGACCTAGGAGAGCAGCCGTCGCAGCCGTCGCAGATTTTGGAAACTTGGGTTGAAGCTTTGCTGTGCGCGTGGATAAGAAGAAGATGTTGAGCTTTTCTGCTTTGTGTTTTCTTGTAATCATGTGTGAGTAGTTTCCTTTATCTAGGAGAGCAATGTAGCCCCCTATGTTGTCAAACTGATTGATTGAATTTTGAGTTTGTTTAATTCTGATTGCATGTTTTATGGATCTGTTCTTATCTTTTAATATCTGGGCTGTACACCTGGGTTTTCTTAGCCTTAGTCTGAGGCTGATCTTTGATTCATAACTTATTTGTGATTGGTGTGACCATTATCCTGTCATGGGTATGATAATTAGGCTTTGCATGTTGATGTCATGATGACCATTCAAGCAGACAGCACTTAGAAGGGCTAGCAATGACCAATTGCGGTACCTTGGCTTAGTTATAGCATGTTATCAATTAAATAATCTCAAGAACCTTAAAATCAGTAGAAGCAGCGTAGGGAGGTGAAGTTGTGATGCTAGATGCCTTTAATCCTTGAATCTTAATCCTAAAACAACTTGCTTTCTTTGTTTATTCAGAAAACCAAATAAAAATTAGATCTTTAGTTATAAAAAGAATTCGTTTTTGTCAAGACATTTTATAGGGCAAGAGTAGTTGAGTGGTTTGATTTTAAAAACTAGAAAACTAGGCTAATCCCTGTGTGTTTGACCCCTTGCTTGCTGCTATTCTTTTAGTGCAAACTTAGGGAATTTATTATCTTGAAGAGAGATTTTACGACATTAGCTAGCTCTTTTAGAGAGGCTAAAAATCTATCTGTCAAATTGGCGCCGTTGCCGGGGATTTAACAGTTAAGTAGTTTTTAAAATCAACATTGAGTGAAATTGTTTGAATTCTGATCTTGGTGTTTTATTTTGTCTTTTATTTTCTGTTATTTTGTGTTCTTTATTTGTTTATTTTGCATTGTTCAGAGCTGCTGGGTGTGTTCTTGTTGTTTTACAGGAACATAGACCAAGTGTTTGAGGAATTCCTAGTTGTGCATGCCAAGAGAGGAGTTTATACCATTTAGTCGGGAACCTGAAAGATTGTTCAGAGCTCGTCGCAGAGCAGCAAGGGAAGCAGCACGAGAAGCTGAAGAAGCACTGCATGGCTCAGACCTTTCAGTTGGTGAATTGATGGCAGATTTAAGGCCTGATGGTGGTGCACCGCAAGGAGGGGCCAATTACAATGGCCAATATCCAGAAGAAGAGGGTAATAGGTTTATGCCCAGAACCTTCTTAGACTACGCAAGACCGATGATGTCGGACCATTATTCTAGGATTAGGTAAACAAGAGTTCAAGCAAATAGTTTTGAGCTGAAGCTGCCATTAATTAATATGGTGAGCAACAACACTTTTGGAGGAACAGCAGTGGACGATCCACACCAGCATTTGATGAGGTTCTACCAGATGTGTGACACCATAAAGATCAACAATGTGTCGAAGGAGGCAATAAAGCTAAGGCTTTTCCCTTTCTCCTTAAGGGATAGAGCTCTTGGGTGGTTTAACAGTTTACCAACAGGTTCAATAAATACTTGGGAGAAGACGCAGACTAAATTCATGTCTAAGCATTTTCCCCCTTCCAAGGTGATCCAGCTCAGAGGGGAAATTAGCAGATTTAGGCAAGATGAGATGGAGACTCTTCATGAAGCTTGGGAGCGCTTTAAAGATTTGTTGAGAAGATGCCCTGACCATGGAAGACCCCAATGGATTCAAATTAAATCTTTCTACACTGGTCTTCAATCTCACTCACAAGACAAGGTGAATGCAGCTGCTGGAGGATGTTTGATGAATTTAGAGCCTGATGCCGCAGCAGAACTCTTGGAGAGACTGTCATTGGCTGGTTGGCAGTGGTCTAACGTTCGCACTTCAAGGCCAAGGGAGAAGATATCTTCAGTTGATACTCCCTCCAATGATATGCAAGGGTAGATCCAAGCTTTAGCGACAAGCATGGAAGTGTTAGCTCTTAAGTTGGAGGATCACAACACGCCTCACTAGTAGCTGAGCAAGGATGGAGTGGAGCTAAAGATGCAAATTATGTTGGAGGGAAAGGCTTGTACCAGAAGCAGCAATATTATCCTCACCAACAAGGACAAGGGTACAATCAGAACCAACAACAATCTCAGGGATATCAGAAGAATCAGAATCGAGGGGGAGATACATCAGCTCAGTATAAATATGTGCCTCCAAGGATGAAGCAAAATCCGTATGCTACTGATAATTTCTTACATCCACCTCCTGGATTCGAGCAACAGCGACCTCGGCCTCGGCGAAAAAAAAAGAATATATCAGCATGAGGATGAGACAGCTAGAAGAGAGGTGGGTGATTTGAAGGAAAGGGTAGGCAGTATGGAGTCTTCAATTAAGAATATGGAGAAGTTACTTGTGAGTATGGCATAAAATGCTAATCAAAGGGTGTCAACCAACACTTTTCCAAGTGACACTGAGGTGAACCCCAAGGAGAGTTGCAAGGCTATCACTCTAAGGAGTGGGAAAGCATTGAAGGAAGCTGAAGAGCTTAAGAAAAGGGCTATTCCAGAAGAACAAAGCAGACCATTGGAAGCTGATAACCAAGGAAAATCAGATAAAGAAGTAGAAAGGTTGCAAGACAAGAAGGAACAATAGCTGACTAAAGGCAAAATAGTTGAAGAACAAAGGCAAGAGCTCAAGCCTACCATGCCATTTCCTCAGCGGATAAGAAATTAGAGGGTTGAGGAAGAGTATGAGCGCTTCCTGAGTTTATTCAAGCGGCTTGAAATTAATATTCCATTTGTGGATGTTTTGGAGTAGATGCCTAGGTAAAGAAAATATATCAAAGATTTTGTGAAGAAGAAGAGAAGGTATGGGGATCATGAGACGGTGGCTGTCACTAATGAGGTGAGTAGTGTTGTTCAAAAGAGCTTGCCCATCAAGCATAAAGATCCGGGCAGTTTTAACCTCCCTTGTGTGATTGGAAATGAGCCGCAGTAGCAGGCCCTTTGTGATTTAGGGGCCAGCATAAATTTGATCTCTTTTGCTTTGTACAAGCAGCTTGGACTCACAGGAATGAAGCCAACTTCCATCTCATTGTAGTTTGCAGACCGGTCCACTGGAAGACCTGAAGGAATCATTGAAGATGTGCTAGTTAAGGTGGGCTCCTTCATTTTTCCAGCAGACTTTGTAGTTTTGGAAATGGAAGAAGATAGAGGAGTTTAGCTCCTCCTTGGAAGACCGTTTCTCAGAACAAGGTGTGCACTGATAGATGTGGCTCAAGGGCAATTGACTCTGAGAATTAATGAAGAGACCTTAGTCTTTCATATGGGGAAGGCTTTACAAGGTCAAGAGGAGGAGGACTGCCTATGGGTTGAAGATTTTGAGGAGTTGGTGGAAGACTTTTTGGCAGAAGAAATTACCACCGTAAATGATCGAGTGCTCCAGCTTATAGAAGCTCAACAAGATGTAGAAGTGGACTTGACAGCTAAGGAGGATGAGCAAACATCAAATTCTCTATAGCAAGCAAAGGAGGAGAAGGAAGAGGACATACCTCCAGCTCCAGAACTGAAGGAACTGCCTAGACACCTAAGGTATGAATTTCTAGATTCTACAAATAAATTTTCAGTTATAGTTGTTGCTAATTTAAATGATGTAGAGTGCACTCAACTGCTAGAAATCCTTAGGAAACACAAAAAGGCCCTAGGGTGGACCATTGAAGACATTAGGGGTATAAGTCCAGGGATTTGTATGCACAAAATTTTAATGAATGATGACTTTAAACCCACAGCTAAAAGACAAAGAAGATTAAACCCTGCCATGAAAGAAGTAGTAAGAAAAGAAATTCTAAAATGGAAAAATGCGGGTATAATTTATGTTATTTCAGATAGTGAGTGGGTGAGTACATTGCATGTTGTGCCCAAGAAAGGGGGTATGACTGTGATTAAAAATGAGAAGAATGAATTGATCCCATATCGGACTGTGAAGGGATGGAGAGTGTGTGTTGACTATAGGAAGCTGAACAAGGCCACCAGGAAGGATCACTTTGCCTTTCTTTTCATTGACCAGATGTTGGATTGGTTAGCTAGCTATAGTCACTACTACTTTTTAGATGGATACTCCGGGTATAATCAGCTCATGGTTAAACCCGAAGACCAAGAAAAGACCACTTTCACGTGCCCCTTTGGCACCTTTGCTTTTAGGAGGATGCCATTTGGGCTATGCAATGCACCTGCCACCTTTCAAAGGTGCATGGTGGCCATTTTCCAGGGCTTGGTGGAGGAGATCATGGAGGTTTTCATGGATGACTTTTCAGTGTTTGGTTCCTCCTACCAACAGTGTTTGAAAAATTTAGATGTGGTCTTAGAAAGATGTGAGGAGAAGGAACTAGTCCTAAATTGGGAAACATGCCATTTTATGGTAACTAAGGGGATAGTTCTAGGGCACAAGGTGTCTTCACAAGGTTTGGAGGTGGACAAGGCAAAAATCTCCACTATTGAGACTTTGCCACCTCCAACAAATGAAAAAGGGGTGAGAAGTTTCCTTGGCCATGCTGGCTTTTATAGGAGATTCATTAAGGACTTCTCTAAAATTGCAAAACCCATGAGTAGCCTGTTAGAGAAGGACACAAGCTTTGAGTTCAATGAAGATTGCTTAGAAGCTTTCAACATCCTCAGGGGTGAGTTAGTCACTGCACCAGTTATAGTCACACCAGACTGGGCTCAGCCTTTTGAGCTAATGTGTGACGCAAGTGATTATGTTGTGGGGGTAGTTTTAGGGCAAAGACGTGATAAGGTGTTTAGGGTCATTTACTACGCTAGTAAGACCTTAGATGATGCTCAACAGAACTACACCACCACTGAAAAAGAGTTGCTGGCCGTGGTTTATGGCTGCAACAAGTTTAGACCCTACCTTTTTGGGTCTAAAGTAATTGTTTTTACTGATCATACAGCTTTGAAATATTTATTTGCTAAAAAAGAAGCTAAGCCACGCTTGATTAGGTGGGTACTCCTTTTACAGGAATTTGATCTTGAAATTAGAGACACAAATGGAGCCCTAAATTCTGTGGCTGACCACCTCTCCTGTGTGGAGAATGCACCTAAGTCTCTACCCATTGTAGATGACTTTCCTGATGAGAAGTTGTTTGAGGTGCACCAGCTTCCTTGGTTTGCTGATATAGCAAACTATTTAGCCACTGGGTTTATACCCAAGCAATTGGACTACCATCAGCGAAAGAAGTTGGTAGTGGATGCTAACAAATACATTTGGGAAGACCCTATTCTCTATAGGAGGTGTCCAGACCAAATAATTAGAAGGTGTGTCCTTGCGGAGGAGATAGATAACATAATATACCATTGTCATTCATCACATTATGGGGGCCACTTTGGGGTGCAGAGAACTATTGCTAAGATCATGCAGTGTGGCTTTTATTGGCCTCACATGGTGAAATACACCTATGTCTACATCAAAACCTGTGATAGATGTCAAAGGGTAGGTGGTCTGTCTAGGAAGAATGAGATGCCATTAACTGGAATTCTTCCAGTTGAAATTTTTGATATATGGGGCATTGATTTTATGGGGTCATTCCCTAATTCTGATGGTATTCATATATCCTATTGGCTATGGATTATGTGTCAAAGTGGGTAGAAGCTATACCAACCAGAGTGAACGATGCTAGAGTAGTGACTCACTTCCTTACCAGAAACATCTTTAGCCGATTTGGGACACCAAGGGCTATAATTAGTGATGAGTGTAGTCACTTCTGCAATAAATTGTTTGACAAGTTGTTGAACAAATATGGAGTAACTCATAGGAAGTCTTTAGCTTACCACCCACAAGCTAATGGACAAGCAGAGGTGTCTAACAGAGAGATTAAAGCCATTTTAGAGAAAACTGTTGGAGCAAATAGGAAAGACTGGTCTCAAAGGCTTAATGAAGCCTTATGGGCATATAGGACAGCCTATAAAACTCCCATTGGCATGTCACCTTACCGTATTCTTTATGGGAAGGCTTGTCACTTACCTGTGGAATTAGAGCACACGGCTCACTGGGCCTTGAGGAAGTTAAATTTTGATCGCCAAGAGGGCAAAGAGCTTAGGATGACTAAATTAATTGAATTAGATGAGTTCAGGATGGATGCCTATGAAAGTGCTAAAATTTATAAAGAAAGAACCAAGAAATGGCATGATAGGCAATTAACCAATGAACCTTTAACCTTGTGGCAGAAAGTTCTCTTATTTAACACAAGGTTAAGGCTATTTCCTGAAAAATTAAGGTCAAAGTGGATGGGACCTTTTGTGATAGTTGATAAGAAGCCATATGGGAGCTTTGAGCTCCAAGCTATAGATGGCAAGAAATTTTGGGTGAATGGCAACAGACTGAAACCATACTTTGATCCAACTCAGAGGGAGATTGTTGATTCCCTCTCTTTCGCCACCTCATGATCTTAATTGAAAGTCTAGCTATAGACTTTAAATAAAGCGCTGGTTGGGAGGCAACCCAATGTTTTATTTTACTTATTTTTATTCAACAATTTTGTTTGCAAGCTAACCCTGGTGCAGTAGATTTTGTTTCTTTCTTGACTAACCATTTGCAAGATGAGTTAAAATTATTGGGCCTTGGACTTCTGAATTTATTTTAAGGAACAAGTCCTGGAGCAGGGAACAAGTGAAGCCCACAAGTACTTGAATTTAAGCCCAATGAATTGGCGTGCAAGAATAGAAGTTGATCAATACTGCAAACGCAACTCAGCGGAAAAGTTTGGGCTCATTTGGGCCTGAACGCCATATTGCACGCCAATTCACCAATGGGTGTGCACCTCTTTTGCCTCTGCAACTTACTGAGCCAGTAGATAAACATCACATGTAGTACTTTACTTCTTGCACGCCAATTTCTAGCTGTCATCTGAAGGGATAAAAATGCAAAATACCGATTTTGGACCTCCTAGAAGCTTCACGAATATCACGTGCAGAAGAGACTATTGCTTGACAGCTCATGAGGGACCCACCACCAAAATTTGGGACGATTCTGACCTAAACGCTAATTCACCCATATGACGTGCAAGGGTTAAAATGGTCCAAACGCCATGAAAATTGGAGGACACGTATATGATCCAAATTGGGACACTTCTTCTTCTGCACGCTATAAATAATGAGGCCGGGAGCTAGGTCATTCACACCAAAAACTCATTTCAAGATCTGAAATTTGTGAAGCTCTAGTTCTTGCCACTCTAGCCAAATTTCATCCTTCTTCTCTCTAAATTCCTGAAGCAAGATGGTGCGCACAAGGAGATCAGGCAAGGAAGAAGTTCATTCATCCAGTTCTTCCAGCAGTGAGGATTGGGAGTGTTCCTGGGGCATGCTCTGGATCTAAGTGCCTTGGAGGAATCAGACCTGGGATGGTCAAGTGAGGTGGCCTTAAAGCTTCAAAATCTTGGGTTAGTGAGGTTAGTTTCAGCCAGATGTGTCATGTATTATCCTGCTTTGCATGAGTTTTATCATTCCATTTACTTAAATGAGGAGGAGGATGCGATTCTAGGGCAGGTGCAGGGGGTGTATATTCGTATCACACCTGAGACAATTAGCAAGACCTTTAACCTTCCTGTACCTACTGATCACTTCCCTCACCTGACCTTAGGGGAGTATGGTACTGCCTTAAATTACGCCAAACGTTCTGAGAGGAGGAGGCAGTTTACTAAAAATGGCTTTGTGGGAAAATTTAGATGTTTAGCTCATCTGGTAGGAAAGTGCTTGCTCTTGCAAACTAGTGGAAAGGATGGTGTGTCTATGACCCATCTTGCATTCATGTATAGCATTGACTATATGTTAGATGTGGATTGGGCTGCTACTATTTTCAATTGGTGGAAGAAAACCTTGACAAAGAGGGTATATGGTAGAATGTTATGTGTTATTTTTCAGAGCCAGCATGCTTAGCATTTTGCTCATTTAGACAGCAGCCCATTCCCCTCTCAATGGATTTTGAGAGTACTACAACCAGAAGGAGGCTTAGGGGTAAGCTCTAGAGGCAATTGGGGAAATCTTCCCCGGGCTGAACCACAGCCGTCACGACATAGTGTCCATATGGAGATGCCTACTGAGTTTGCTACGCGAGACACCTCCACTCCATTGGATGAAAGGAAACAAACCCTATTCAGGCTTACTGCCATGTATTTGCAGTATAATGTGCACAAGGAAGATGTGTTTAACTTCTTTCAAGGTATCAGTGGCCAGGTGGTAAGTGAGGTAGAAGTTATAAATTGGGCATTTACAAATGGACATATCCAGAGTGCTCAGTTTGAAGAGTTAATGGTACTTGTCTCTCAAGACCAGCACGCTACTTCTAGACCGTCAGCCAGAGCATGGGAAGCCCTTGAAGCTCCTGCTACTGCATCTACTGAAGCAAGGAGAAAAGAAACACAAGAGCTCAGGGAGGCAAATGCTAGAACCCAACGTGAAGTTGAAGCATTAAGGAAGAATAACAAGGAAGTGAAGGGCCTCCTAGGAAAAATTTGGATGGCCTTAAGCAAGAAGAAAGCATCCAAACACTCTCCCGTAGTGGAGATATCTGAAGAAGACTTACCTTCAGTTCATGAAGACTCTTCTCATGCCCAGGAAGACCCACCACAACCAAAAACTTCAGCAGGGCAAGCTTATTATCCAGAGGAGGCAGAGCCAGAAGCAGGGCATTCACCTTTTCAGCCCTTTATGGATCCTACCTATTCTCAGGCTATTGTGCCTATGGTGCTTCTTGTCTCATGGGGGCCATACATTCCTGCTGCACCTCAAGACTTGCTCGGAGAACCTATACACTTAACCATAGATCCAGCCCTATCATCTGCTGAGAGTCAAGCAGCATTTGAGAACTTCATTAACTCTCAGGTGTTAAGGGCTCGCTTTGCAAGGGATATGGACCTCTTCACCTCGTTTGTCCTCCAATGGATCTTAGGTGATGAATATCTCTACACATATGAGGTGGACTTATTTTGCAGGACTATGCGTTTTGTAGTGGAGGCTGAGCCTCATAACTACCCACTATCCTAGTATACCTCTATTATGTTGTGCGAGCTTTATGAGCAACCTTTGTCTAAAAGTGTGTGGCACCAGCGTATAAATGGTCAGAATGAAGGGCACCGTCCTTGGCATGGTATGCACGAGGTGCTGATCCCTGTGTACATTGATCGTTACTATGTCTTGGTGCGTGTGGATTTGAGTGCAGGGCATGCGGTGCTTTATGATCCAAGCCAAGGCGAAGGGTTCACCAGAAGAAAGAGACGGCTTGTTCATGGGCTCATAAAAAGAATCAAGGATGCGATTAAAGAAGAAAGATTATTGCAGGACAAGCTCCCTCTTATTCACCTCAACAAAATCGAACTCCCTCAGCAGCCTGACCAATTCAGCTGTGGGATTTTTGTTTGCTACTATATGATGGCTATTCTGCAAATGAGGGAAAGCTGGGAAATACGCGAAGAAACTTCAGCTGATTTTGTTACTCATGCACGTCGAATGGTGGCCAATGTTATCTACTATTACAGCTTGCCAATGATAACGTGCATTTTATGCCGTTATTCTAGTGTTTATTTAGGATGTTTAAGAGCATGATTAGAGCCTTATTGCTTCATATATCATATATATTTGCTCTAACCCCTAGGAAGATGCTATGTGCAAATACATGCGCTTTTAAGCTGTTTTGGCAGGTTTTGGACCTCACTTTTGACATAGTAGATGGCCTCAAACAATTGGCGTGCAAGAACAAAAGTTTCTTAGAATGATGTCCTCTACCTACCACAGAAATTTCAGAGTATTTGGAGCTGATTTGGAGCTGCACGTGAAGAGATATTTTTGGACCGATCCTATCGTTTTTCCATGCTGATCATTTGTTCCTGAAGGCCCAAGTCCAAATTGTGGATGGAAGATAGAGATTTTAAAGTTTCGAGTGTTACTTATCAAAACTACGTCATTTTGATAGATGGGCTAGGTTACACACCTCAAAGCCCATCCAAACTCTATAAATACAGCCTCCACGCCCTCTGCTATGCATGCCTAACCCCCCTACACGTTTTTAGAGAGAGAGAGAGAGGCTCCACGACTTGGAGGTGCTCCTTGACCTAGGAGAGCAGCCGTCGCAGCGGATTTTGGAGCCTGGATTTGAAGCTTTGTTGCGCGCGTGGTCAAGAGAAGATGTTTAGCCTTTCTGCTATGGTTTTGCTTGTAATCATGCGTGAGTAGTCTTTTAATCTAGGGGAGCAATGTAGCCCCCTTGTTGCTTTGCTGTGTTTATGAATATTGGGTTTGGATGATTGAGTTTTGCATGTTTTATGAATCTGTTCTTAATCTCTATCTTTGGATGTACACCTTAGTATTTTTAGCCCTAGTCTGGGGCGGATTGAGATTCATAACTTATTTGTGATTGGTGTGATCATTATCCTTTTGCAAGTATGATTTATTGGCTTTGCATGTTTGTGTGTTTAGATGACCATTCTGGCATACAACTCTTAAAAGGACCTCAATGACCATTTGTTGTCCTTGGCTTATGTTTAGCATGTTTTCAATCAGACAACCCTAATACCATGAACCAGTATAGATAACATAGGGAGGTGAAATTGTGACCCTAGATGCTTTTAATCCTTGAATCTTAATCCTAAAATCAGTTTACTTTCTTTGTTTATTCAGAAAACCAAATAAAAATTAGATCTTTAGTTTAAAAAAGAAAACTTTTTGCCAAGACATTTTATAGAACAATAGTAATTGGGTGTTTTGATTTGAGAACTAGAGAACTAGGCTAATCCCTGGTGGGTTCGACCCCTTGCTTGCTGCTATTCTTTTAGTGCAAACTTAAGGAATTTATTATCTTGAAGAGAGATTTAACGACATTAGCTAGCTCTTTTAGAGAGGTTAAAAATCTTGTCTGTCAAATTGGCGCCGTTGCCGGGGATTCAACGGTTAACTAGTTTTTAAAATCAACATTGAGTGAAATTGTTTGAATTCTGATCTTGGTGTTTATTTTGTCTTTTACTTTCTGTTATTTTGTGTTCTTTATTTGTTTATTTTGCATTGTTCGGAGCTGCTGGGTGTGTTCTTGTTGTTTTATAGGAACATACACCATGTGTTTGAGGTATTGCTAGTTGTGTATGCGACGAGGGAAACTTGTGTCCTCTAATCCAGAACCTGAACAGCACTCCAATGGACAAAAAGTTTGGAGATGAGGAGGAGCTAACCATGGAAGAATGTTTGGAAAGGATGATCCAAGGCAACAAATATTTGTGGGAAAACCAAGGGAGAGATGAGGAGAATTCAATGATGGCAGACCAAAATGTTTATGTTCCAGGCCATGCAGCAGATCAATTTTCATATAGTGCTTGGGATTGCACTGTCTATGATCCTCCCACAAGCAGTTATTCATACCAGGAGCCTCCTTGTTATGGTGGGAGTATTAATGGAGATGGTGGAGAAGTATGGCCAACTTACACCCAACCCGAGGGTGACTACTATCCATAAGAGCCACCACCTGAGGAGTTTAATGGTTTTTTCAATGGATATTCTGAGAATAGATGGGTTGGGCAATATCAAGATGAAGCTTACTATGAAGCCCCACTCTATGGCAATTATTGTCCATATCAACAACAAGAGTGGCAGCCCCAAGTTGAAGATGAAGAAACCAGAAGAGAGGATTTGAATGAAAGGCTAGGAAGTATAGAGACTGCCATAAAAAATATGGAGCAATTATTGATGAGTATGGTTGAAAATGCGATTACGGAGTCTCATCTAACTCCTTTGCTGGTGACACAGAGATAGAGCCGAAGAGAATTGCAAAGCCATCACTCCAACTTCCATGTATCAATCTTTGACATCCGCCTCACAAGAATGGGAGTTTTCTGGCGATAATGATTCTGAAGATGAAGCTCGCATTCTAGCTGGTCAAACCATTAATGATGCTATAGACCAAGAAGTGGATACAAGGGCAATGGTTCATTATGATGAGGTTGTCCCTCCACCACAATTTAATAGCCCATGTGATGTATCCACTTCAACTCTTCCCATGGTTGGAGCTTATGAGGACAATTTTTCCATCCAAGAAGAAGAGGAAGACTTGAATTGTTCGGGGTGTTAGAAGAACATGAGAAACCAATAAATGACAACCCAAGGATGTAGCAACAAATCTTGGATGATGATGCTATAATTCTCATATCTGAAGGCACATCAAACCAAGGTACTCTTTATGAAGACAAGCTACATGAGCCCACCACTACTATGTTTGCTTTGGAATCATCTTCCCTTATACAAGAGAAGGAAGTGCTTGACAAGGGAGGTAACCATGCGTGCATCATGACTACTCCAATTGTGGAGTATGTTGAATTTGTGTTACCACCTCGATGGAATGAGAGGAAGGAGAACCATAAGTTTGTGGAGGTGTCTCCCTATCAACAATTGAATCGGGAGTTCAAGTGGCTCCCACAGCGGTTCATTCATCCGATTGCTATGGTCTATGAGACTGCGAGGTTTACAATGCCAGGATGAAAGCCTTTCATACATTGGTTGAGCTTAGTATGACAAAGTCTAGCTACGAGACTTTAAATAAAGCGCTGGTTGGGAGGCAACCCAATGTTTATTGCTGTGTTTTATTTTATGTTATTTTCTTTTATTTATTTTATTCAATAAATTGTTTGCAAGCTAACCATTGTGCAGGAGACTTTGCTTCTTTCTTAACTAATAAAGAGAGGCCATCTTCAAAGGCTTCCACACCAAAATCACTCCAGTGGGATCTTTGCTTGCTACAACATGATGGCTATTCTGCAAGCGAGAGAAACTTGGGAAGTGCGCGGCGAGACGTCGGCTGACTTTGTGGCTCAGGTGCGACGAATGGTGGCCAATGTCATCTACTATTACAGTGTGCCAAACCAGGGGTAACTGTTTTTCCTACTCCTTCTTTTATGCCATGCGGACATAGCATATTTTAAGTGTGGTGTATGGGGAGTGACTTGAGCCACTTGCTTGTCTTGTATGTTGTGATTGCATGTTTTATTTAATTCTAAAAAAAAATGTTTTTAGTTGCCTGATTATTTGAGTTGTTTGCTTGAATGATTTGCTTGTGGAGGCATGGATATTAAGTATGCAATTTTGGCCTACAAAATTTACTTTTTGTGCCACATTAGTATCATGTTGTGATAAGGGTGTTAAAGTAGTTAACATGTGCTCTGAATTGGTTTAATCATGTCTTTATCTGTTGAATGATATCACCATGTTTTTGGAGCTGAGTTTTGAATATTAGCTGAGCATGAAATGCTATGATAGACCTAAGTAACCCTTAAAGTTGAGTGAAAAAGAAATGCAAAATGAGAACAGCTTCTTTTTAGCCCTTGAGTGACATTTAGGGTATGGGTAATAGTTTGATTTGCTACTCCTCTTGCATTCAACATTGGTTATTTAATGGTAGGAGTCAAGTAAGCATGTGATTACTTATTAGTGCTCAGTGTTTGGTGTGTGGAGTTAGGATGCAAGACCTCTAAGTCATGTGGATTGTCTTTGCATTCTTTTCTTTATTGTGTGATATTATTGGAAAAGGCTGTGATGCACATTGTGGAAAAAGCCCATCACATTTTGAAAAGGGGTATGCATTAGAAAAATCAGTCTTATTTATGTGTTATGTGAGTAAAAAAAAGAGTGAATAATCCATCAAGGGAGAGCATAAAATGCAACCTTGTAAGGTTATTACTGAAAAAAAAAAGAAAAAAAGAAAAGAAAAAAAAGAAAAGAAAAGAAAGATTCAGAATAAAAGCCACAATGGCTTGATGTTTATGTGTCATTGTTTAGATTTGTGAAGCCACATTGGCTGAATTGTGTTTTGTTTTGAGAGTGTTGAGCTCAATTCTTTGGCTAATGTTTTGTTTATTCAGTTATTAGAATAGAGTGTGAGTTCAAATAAAGTAGAATAGAGAGTGTGTTTTCTTTGATGAGCACAATAGGGAACTCTCATGATTGCTTGGCAAGTACTTATTCAATAGCTGATGGCGAGTGTAGAGATAGAGTTTTTCCATCCATTGTTCATTGATAGGTATTGGGCTTGAGAATTATTATATTTGAGTGAGGCTGCTTATCCTTGGTAAGAACTTAAAGGGAAACTAGGTGCTATTTTATCATGGATTGCTTGCTCATATCTGAAATTTAAGTGGTGATATTGCATGGTTGTTGGACTTAGGGATATGGACATGAATGAACTAAGCTATGACTCATTTTGATGCTTAAATTCCCATTTCATCATGATAGAGTTGCATGCTTAGGAAACCATGATTCTCCTTGATTGTTATTTTATTTTTCTTCCGTTTGACTGCGTGTTTATTTTATTTTTGCATGCTTGTATGTTTTTGCTTGAGGACAAGCAATGGTTCAAGTGTGGTGTATTTGATAACGTGCATTTTATGCCATTATTCTAGTGTTTATTTAGGATGTTTAAGAGCATGATTAGAGCCTTATTGCTTCATATATCATATATATTTGCTCTAACCCCTAGGAAGATGCTATGTGCAAATACATGCGCTTTTAAGCTGTTTTGGCAGGTTTTGGACCTCACTTTTGACATAGTAAATGGCCTCAAACAATTGGCGTGCAAGAACAAAAGTTTCTTAGAATGATGTCCTCTACCTACCACAGAAATTTCAGAGTATTTGGAGCTGATTTGGAGCTGCACGTGAATTCACCCATTTCACGTGCAAGCATATTTTTGCCTCTCAGGCCTCTACAAGATGCAAGGAAGCTTGGGGAGAAGTTTGAGCTGATTTGGAGGTGCACGTGAATTCACCATATCACGTGCAAATTGACATGCAGAGATATTTTTGGACCGATCCTATCGTTTTTCCATGCTGATCATTTGTTCCTGAAGGCCCAAGTCCAAATTGTGGATGGAAGATAGAGATTTTAATGTTTCGAGTGTTACTTATCAAAACTACGTCGTTTTGATAGATGGGCTAGGTTACACACCTCAAAGCCCATCCAAACTCTATAAATACAGCCTCCACGCCCTCTGCTATGCATGCCTAACCCCCCTACACGTTTTTAGAGAGAGAGAGAGGCTCCACGACTTGGAGGTGCTCCTTGACCTAGGAGAGCAGCCGTCGCTGTAAAGACTCGTATTTGGGTAGTCTTGAGAGATAGTCATTCTATGGGAATGTAACTATCAGGACGGTAGTGTAGCCGTCAATGTGAGCATTTTGACTGTACTTGGGCCCGATTCCGAGTCGGGGCCCCGTTTGACCCGATTGTTGACTTTTCGGGGTCTATTGGTTGACTTTGCGTTTGAGCGGTCATTTGGGTGTACTAATATCTGTGTAGTATTGTGCTCATCATTTCGAGCGTTTTGACTGTAGTTTGACTCAATTTGGAGTTCGGGACCTCGGAGGTTAATTATTGACTGGGTCAATGGTTGACTAGGTCAGTTGACTGGCAAAAAAAAAAAATAAAATAAAAAAATAAATAGGGGAAAGAGAGCTTCCACGTTACGTTTCAGCATTTCACGTTTCTGCGTTGGAGAGCTTAGAGAGAGAAAGAGAGAAGGAAGCTTGGAGCCTTGGCGATTTGGGGCGTTTTGAGCTCGTTCAAGCATCAAGAATCATTCCAGGTAGGTGTTCCACTGATTCTTCACCCTTTTCTTGCTGTTTTTTTGGATTAACATGTAAGAATTTGATGAAATCATGCAAATTCGTGTTGAACCCTAGAATTTGGGGAAAAACCAATTTTGGGTTGAATCTTGTATTTAAATGCGTTCGGAGGGGTAAGACGTGATTTAAAACCTAATATATAGTATTAGGTATGAGTTTTATGAGATTCCGGGTTGAATCCAGACGAGAAACAGGTGAAAAACGATGATGAACAGTAACTGTCATGAACTGGGTAGAGAACAGCCGATGAGATCGACTGGAAATTGGAAATTTCGAATGTGCAGTTTCGAAGGTTCGAAGGTTCGAAGGTAGGTTCGATGTAGTGTAATTTCGAGTGTCGAATGTGAAATTTTCGAGTATCGTTTCGAAGGTTCGAAGGTACTTCGAAGGGAGTTTCGAAGGCAGTTCATGGGTACTTCGAAGGTAGTTTTCGAAGGTAGTTCGAGTGTAGGTTCGAGAGTCGAAGGCAGTTCGAAAAGAGATTCGAAATGCAGATTCGAAATGCAGATTCGAAAATGTAGTTTCACTGGCAGATTCGAAATACAGTTTGACTGGACTGGACCTATTTACATTGCAACCTATACCCATCTACACATTTAAGTATTAAGTTACAATGTAAATAACGAAATACCCCCATTTGGATTCAAAGAAAAATACTAGAAAAATTAATTCCTACTATTTCAAAATGTGAAAATTGGGTTTTAGTGTAAAATTTCGGAAAAACCCAAAAGTTCGTAGTGGTGAATTTTTGGAAAGTGGGGTTAGATGTCTCAGAAAAATCCCCAAAAATCAGATTATCTTATTTATGCTATGGGAACCCAATGCCGGGACTTTTAATTTCAAGAAAATAGCTGCTATGGGTACTTCCTTCATAAATCAAGGATTGAGGATTTACTTGTGGAGACTGGCTACAGTTCCAAAGGAAATGTCGAGAATGACATGCCATACTCATGTTAGTATGTTGATGTGGGGTATTGGGGCATGGACTCCGTGACTTGTTTGGGTTCTCACCGTGATGCACCGATGGTGCTATGTGGTTGACATGGCAGGCATATGCACCGATGGCAGGCCGGTGTGGCGACCGTGTCCGGGCATATAAGCGCCGTGGTAGGGCCGAGTGCCCCGAGCTGGGATCCTAGTGAGGATCGTGGACAAGCTGTCCTGTGTGGGCAAGCTAGGTCCTGATGTTTGTTTGCAGGCCGAGTCCCGATGATTGTGCACACTACACGGTGCACGAGTACACGAGCATGTAGTATAGACTTGTATGTTTGCATGATGTGGAGTGTCGGGGTCACCTACTGAGCTTGTCGCTCACCCCTACTTGTTGTTTACCTTTTTCAGGTGTGACCCGAGACTAGTGGAGGACTTTCTTCCAAGAGGACGTGCCCACTACTCTGATGTATGATGCGATCGTATTCTCGTATTCGTATTGTATTATGTTTGTATCCCGGACATGGGTCCGTGGACAGTTGTATTTGCATCTTGTTTGTGATGTGATGTCGTATGATTGTTTGACTTAATGTGTGCATGATGATATATGGGAAAGTACAGGATTACCCTTGATGTATGATCGTACAGGGTTGCATATTTGAGACAAGACCGCGGTATAGTCTCTATTGGTGCTAGTCACCAACCCCTTGACCTTTCGGGTGCGGGCAAGGGGAAGTCATGTACCCGGTTCCGGGTTCCCTGGAATTCGGGGGCGTGACAGTCGCAGCCGTCGCAGCGGATTTTGGAGCCTAGATTTGAAGCTTTGTTGCGCGCGTGGTCAAGAGAAGATGTTTAGCCTTTCTGCTATGGTTTTGCTTGTAATCATGCGTGAGTAGTCTTTTAATCTAGGGGAGCAATGTAGCCCCCTTGTTGCTTTGCTGTGTTTATGAATATTGGGTTTGGATGATTGAGTTTTGCATGTTTTATGAATCTGTTCTTAATCTCTATCTTTGGATGTACACCTTAGTATTTTTAGCCCTAGTCTGGGGCGGATTGAGATTCATAACTTATTTGTGATTGGTGTGATCATTATCCTTTTGCAAGTATGATTTATTGGCTTTGCATGTTTGTGTGTTTAGATGACCATTCTGGCATACAACTCTTAAAAGGACCTCAATGACCATTTGTTGTCCTTGGCTTATGTTTAGCATGTTTTCAATCAGACAACCCTAATACCATGAACCAGTATAGATAACATAGGGAGGTGAAATTGTGACCCTAGATGCTTTTAATCCTTGAATCTTAATCCTAAAATCAGTTTACTTTCTTTGTTTATTCAGAAAACCAAATAAAAATTAGATCTTTAGTTTAAAAAAGAAAACTTTTTGCCAAGACATTTTATAGAACAATAGTAATTGGGTGTTTTGATTTGAGAACTAGAGAACTAGGCTAATCCCTGTGGGTTCGACCCCTTACTTGCTGCTATTCTTTTAGTGCAAACTTAGGGAATTTATTATCTTGAAGAGAGATTTAACGACATTAGCTAGCTCTTTTAGAGAGGTTAAAAATCTTGTCTGTCAAATTGGCTTGCCAACTGAGAGGTAAGTATTTTCCTACTCCCTATTTCATGCCATGAGGACATAGCATATTTTAAGTGTGGTGTATGGGGAGTGACTTGAGCCACTTGCTTGTCTTTTATGTTGTGTATTCTTAGATTGTTTGTTAGTCATTTTAACAAAAAAAAAATTTGCATGATTGTTTGAGTTGCCTGCTTGAGTGATTTGCATGTGGAGACATGGATATTAAGTATGCAATTTTGGTCTACAAATTTTACTTTTTGTGCCACATTAGTATCATGTTGTGATAAGGGTGTTAAAGTAGTTAAAATGTGCTCTGATTTGGTTTAATCATGTCTTTATCTTTTGAATGATATCACCATGTTTTTGGAGCTGAAGTTTGAATATTAGCTAAGCATAACATGCTAAGATAGACCTTAGTGACCCTTAAAGTTGAGTGACAAAGAAACTAAAAAGAAAACATGAGAAAAGCTTCTTTTTAGCACTTGAGTGTCATTTTGGGGCATGGGTAATAGTTTGCTTACTCTTCTCTGTTTTCAACATTGGTTATTTAATGGTAGGAGTTAAGTAAGCATGTGATTACTTATTAGTGCTCAGTGTTTGGTGTGTAGTTAGGGTGCAAGGCCTCTTAGTCACTTTGACTGTCTATGTATCCTTTTCTTCATTTTGTGGTGTTGGAAAGTAAAAGAAAGGCTGTGATGCACATTGTGAAAAGGGTATGCAATACAAAAATCCAGCCTTCCAATGTGTTTGTAAGTATTGTTATTTCAAAAAAAAAAAGTGAGCATGAATAAAAAAGAGAGTGAATAATCCATCAAGGGAGAGCATAAAATGCAACCTTGTAAGATTATTACTTTAAAAAAAAAAGATTTGTTTAGATTTGTAGCGACATTGGCTGAGTTTTGTTTATTTGAGAGTGATGAGCTAAATTCTTTAGCTCATGATTTTGTTTTATCAGTTATTAGAATAGAGTGTGAGTTTATTAAGTTTAGACTAGCGTGTGAGTTCAAATAAAGTAGAATAGAGAGTGTGTTTTCTTTGATGAGCACAATAGGGAACTCTCATGATTGCTTGGCAAGTACTTAATCAATAGCTGATGGTGGATGTAGAGATAGAGTTTACCATCCTTTGTTAATTGATAGGTATGGGGCTTGAGATTAAAGAGAAATAGAAAAGTTATATTTGAGTGAGGTAGCTTTATCCTTTGTGAGAACTTAAAGGGAAACTAGGTGCTGTGTTAGCATGGACTGCTTGCTGATATCTGAATTTTCAGTAAGGAAATTGCATGGTTGTTGGACTTAGGGATATGGACATGAATGAACTAAGCTATGACTCATTTTGGTTGCTTAAAATGCCCATTTCATCATGATAGAGTTGCATGCTTGGGAAACCATGACTCTCCTTGATTGATATTTTATTTTTCTTCCCGTTTGACTGAGTGTTTATTTTATTTCTGCATTCTTGTATGTTTTTGCTTGAGGACAAGCAATGGTCCAAGTGTGGTGTATTTGATAACGTGCATTTTATGCCGTTATTCTAGTGTTTATGTAGGGTGTTTAAGAGCATGATTAGAGCCTTATTGTATTATATTTCACATATATCTACTTTAGTGCATGCTTGCTGCTATTCTTTTCGTGCAAACTTAGGGAATTTATTATCTTGAAGAAAGATTTTACGACATTAGCTAGCTCTTTTAGAGAGGCTAAAAATTTGTCTGTCAGTTACATATTAAGTGGATCAATCAAATGACGATGGGTTATATCCATAAATCATTTAAAGGACACATGATCAACATTGTTCACTGAATGGGACACACTCCACAATGGGGAGGTGCTTTTCACGACCCGTCTAATCTACTTTCGTCGTTAATGACTACAGGAGATGAAAGACCCTATTAAAATGAATCAACCCTCCTTTTATTTTTATTATGAATCAAATGCTTGTAACTTTAGGTTTGTGTAGGTCATTTGATTGATTTCTATGCATAGAGTGAATCAATCAAAAAACGAAGCGTAATATCAGGAAATGATTACAAGGAGGCATGATTAACATTGTTCGCTGAAAGGGACATACTCACGGCAGTGAGGTACCTCCTACGCCATGTCTAATCCACTTTCGTGAACATTAAAAACACGACTACAAAGCCTCTATTAAAATGCCTAAATCCACTTTTTGTTTCAATTACAAGTCATAAGGCTTGTCACTTTATATTTGTATTGGATGTATAGTTGATTTGTGACGCATTGAGTGGATAAATCATGCAACGACGGTTATATATCCATAAATGATTTAATCGACACATGATCACTATTGTTCACTCAATGGGACGTACTCCACGTTGGTGAGGTGCTTCCCACACAATGTCCAATCCACTTTCATCAACATTCAAAACCATAAACGAAAGGCTCAATTGAAACATTTAAACCACTTTTTGTTTCAATTACAAGCCAAATGGCATGTTAGTTTAGGTTTATATTAGTTATATAGTTGATTTGTGACGTATTGAGTAGCTCAATCAAACGATGACGGGTTCTATCCATAAATGATTTAAGGGAGACATGATCAATGTTGTTTGCCTAATTGGACACACTCCACGTTGGGGAGGTGCATTTCACAACGCATCTAATCTACTTTCGTCGTTAATGAATATAGGAGATGAAACACCCTATTAAAATGAATAAACCCTCCTTTTATTTTGATTACGAATCAAATGCTTGTAATTTTAGGTTTGTATAGCTCATTTGGTTGATTTCTATGCATTGAGTGGATCAATCAAACGATGAAGCGTAATATTAGGAAACGATTACAAGCAGACATGATTAACGTTGTTCGCTAAAAGGGACATAGTCACGGCGGTGCGGTACCTCCTATGCCTTGTCTAATCCACTTTCATCAACATTGAAAACACGGTGACAATGTCTCTATTGAAATGTTTAAACTCACATTTCATTTCAATTACAAGTCACAAGGCTTGTTACTTTTCGTTTGTATTGCTTATATAGTTGACTTGTGACGCATTGAGTGGATAAATCAACCAACGATGGGTTATATCCTTAAATGATTAAAAGAACACACGATCAATGTTGTTCGCTCAATGGGATGTACTCCATGTCGGTGAGGCGCTTCCCAAGTTGAGTCCATTCACTTTCGCCAACCATGAATACAAGAGATGACAAACTATATTGAAGTGGATAAACCCACCTTTTTGTTTCAATTTCAAATCAAATGCTTGTAACTTTCGCTCTGTATTGGTGATATAGTTGATTTTTGATGCATTGAGTAGATGAATCGAACGACGAAGAGGAATATCCAAAAGAGAGTAAATGGAGGCGTGCTAAACGTTGTTCACTAAAAGGGCCATACTCATGGCGGTAAGATACATCCCACGCCGTGTCTAATTCACTTTTGTCAACCTTGAAAACCATAAATGAAAGGCTCTATTGAAATGTTTAAACCCACTTTTCGCTTCAATTACAAGTCAAAAGGATTGTTACTAGGTTTATATTAGTTATATAGTTGATTTGTTACATATTGAGTGGATCAATCAAACGACGATGGGTTATATCCGTAAATCATTTAAAGGACACATGATCAACGTTGTTCGCTGAATGGGACACACTCCACAATGGGGAGGTGCTTTTCATGACCCGTCTAATCTACTTTCGTCGTTAATGAATACAGGAGATGAAAGACCCTATTAAAATGAATCAACCCTCGTTTTATTTTTGTTATGAATCAAATGCTTGTAACTTTAGGTTTGTATAGGTCATTTGGTTGATTTCTATGCATAGAGTGAGTCAATCAAACAACGAAGCATAATATCAGGAAATGATTACAAGGAGGCATGATTAACATTCTTCGCTGAAAGGGACATACTCACGGTGGTGAGGTACCTCCTATGCCATGTCTAATCCACTTTCGTCAACATTGAAAACACGACTACAAAGCCTCTATTAAAATGCTTAAACCCACTTTTTGTTTCAATTACAAGTCATAACGCTTGTTACTTTACGTTTGTATTGGATGTATAGTTGATTTGTGACGCATTTGTGACGCATTGTGATGTATAGTTATATATCCATAAATGATTTAATCGACACATGATCACTGTTGTTCACTCAATGGGACGTACTCCACGTTGCTGAGGTACTTCCCACACCATGTCCAATCTACTTTCGTCAACATTGAAAACCATAAACGAAAGGCTCAATTGAAACATTTAAACCACTTTTCGTTTAAATTACAAGCCAAATGGCATGTTAGTTTAGGTTTATATTAGTTATATAGTTGATTTGTGATGTATTGAGTGGATCAATCAAACGATGATGGGTTCTATCGATAAATGATTTAAGGGACACATGATCAATGTTGTTCGCTGAATGGGACACACTCCACGTTGGGGAGGTGCATTTCACGATGCGTCTAATTTACTTTCGTCGTTAATGAATATAGGAGATGAAATACCCTGTTAAAATGAATAAACCCTCCGTTTGGTTTGATTACTGACAGACAGATTTTTAGCCTCTCTAAAAGAGCTAGCTAATGTCGTTAAATCTCTCTTCAAGATAATAAATTCCCTAAGTTTGCACTAAAAGAATAGCAGCAAGCAAGGAGTCAAACCCACAGGGATTAGCCTAGTTTTCTAGTTCTTAAATCAAAACACCCAATTACTCTTGCCCTATAAAATGTCTTGGCAAAAAGTTTTCTTTTTTATAACTAAAGATCTAATTTTTATTTGGTTTTCTGAGTAAACAAAGAAAGCAAATTGATTTTAGGATTAAGATTCAAGGATTAAAGGCATCTAAGGTCACAACTTCACCTCCCTGTGTTGTTTCTACTGATTTTAAGGTTCTTGAGATTATTTAATTGATAACATGCTATAACTAAGCCAAGGTACTACAATTGGTCATTGCCAGCCCTTCTAAGTGCTGTCTGCCTGAATGGTCATCATGACATCAACATGCAAAGCCTAATTATCATACCCGTGACAGGATAATGGTCACATCAATCACAAATAAGTTATGAATCAAAGGCTAAGAAAACCCAGGTGTACAGCCCAGATATTAAAAGATAAGAACAGATCCATAAAACATGCAATCTCAATTAAACAAACTAAAAATTCAATCAATCAGTTTGACAACATAGGGGGCTACATTGCTCCCCTAGATAAAGGAAACTACTCACACATGATTACAAGCAAACACAAGGCAGAAAATCTCAACATCTTCTTCTTATCCACGCGCATAGCAAAGCTTCAACCCAAGTTTCCAAAATCCGCGACGACTGCGACGGCTGCTCTCCTAGGTCAGGAACAGCCTCCAAAACGTCTCTCTCTCTTTAAAAACGTGTAGAATGTGTAGCCCCACTTCTTGGACGTGTAACCTCTATTTATAGAGAATGGATGGGCCTTGATGTGTGTTATAAAGTGTACCCCAGCCTATCTATCAAAACGATGTAGTTTTGATAAATGACACTACAAACTTTAAAAGCTCTCAATCCAAGCACAATATGGACAAGGCCCTTTAGGAAAGAATGATCAGTATAGAAAAATGACTGGATCGGTGCAAAAATATGGTTGCACGTCAATTTGAACATCATATGCCCAATTGGCGTGCAACTCCAAATTAGCTGCAATTCTTCCCCAAGCTTCCTTGCATGTCGTAGAAGGCAGATAAGCAAACATATGTTTGCACACCATTTCAGTCCAATTGGCGTTCACGTCCGATTGCTCTGAAACTTCTGTGGGAGATAGCGGATATCATGTTGAGAAATGTTTGTTCTACACGCCAATTGGTTTGAGGCCATATACTTGGTCAAAAGTGATATCCAAAACCTACCAAAACAGCTTAAAAACGCATGTATTTGCAAATAGCATCTTCTTAGTGGTTAGAGCAGATATATGTGAAATATAATACAATAAGGCTCTAATCATGCTCTTAAACACCCTATATAAACACTAGAATAACGGCATAAAATGCACGTTATCAAATACACCACACTTGAACTCAAGAAAAAACATACAAGTATGCAGAAATAAAATAAACACTCAGTCAAACGCGAAGAAAAATAAAATATCAATCAAGGAGAGTCATGGTTTCCCAAGCATGCAACTCTATCACGATGAAATGGGCATTTTAAGCAACCGAAATGAGTCATAGCTTAGTTCATTCATGTCCATATCCCTAAGTCCAACAACCATGCAATTTCCTTACTAAAAATTCAGATATCAGCAAGCAGTCCATGCTAACACAGCACCTAGTTTCCCTTTAAGTTCTCACAAAGGATAAAGCTGCCTCACTCAAATATAACTTTTCTATTGCTCTTTAATCTCAAGCCCCATAACTATCAATTAACAAAGGATGGTAAACTCTATCTCTACATCCGCCATCAGCTATTGATTAAGTACTTGCCAAGCAATCATGAGAGTTCCCTATTGTGCTCATCAAAGAAAACACACTCTCTATTCTACTTTATTTGAACTCACACGCTAGTTTAAACTCAATAAACTCACACTCTATTCTGATAACTGATAAAACAAAAATATGAGCTAAATTGAGCTCAACACTCTCAAATAAACAAAACTCAGCCAATGTGGTTACAAATATAAACAAATCTTCTTATTTTTTCAATAACCTTACAAGGTTACATTTTATGCTCTCCCTTGATGGATTATTCTTTTTTTTTACTCACATAACACATAAATAAGACTGATTTTTTTAATGCATACCCCTTGCCATTTTGCTACATAAGGAGAGACAGAAATTCATTGATATCTCACATCCCATTTTCCAATTAAGTGATGGCTTTTTCACATTCTATATCACAACCTTTTATATTTACAACACAACAAACAAAAATTAGGATACATAGGAAGTCAAAGTGTCTTAAAGGCCTTGCACCCTATCTACACACCAAACACTGAGCACTAATAAGTAATCACATGCTTACTTGACTCCTACCATTAAATAACTAATGTTAAGTGCAGAGAGGAGTATCAAATCAAACTATTACCCATAAACCATAAATGTCACTCAAGGGCTAAAAAGAAGCTTTTCTCATGTTTTCTTTTTATTTTTGTCACTCAACTTTAAGGGTCACTAAAGTCTATCTTAGCATGTTATGCTTAGCTAATATTCAAACTTCAGCTCCAAAAATATGGTGATATCATTCAAAAGATAAAGACATGATTAAACCAAATCAGAGCACATTTTAACTACTTTAACACCCTTATCACAACATGATACTAATGTGGCACAAAAAGCAAAATTTGTAGGCCAAAATTACATACTTAATATCCATGTCTCCACATGCAAATCACTCAAGCAGGCAACTCAAACAATCATGCAATTTTATTTTTTTTAAAATGACTAACAAACAATCTAAGAACACACAACATAAAAGACAAGCAAGTGGCTCAAGTCACTCCCCAATACACCACAATTAAAATATGTTATGTCCTCATGGCATGAAATAGGGAGTAGGAAAATACTTACCTCTCAGTTGGTAAGCTGTAATAGTAGATAACATTGGCCACCATTCGATGTGCACGAGTAACAAAATCAGCTAAGGTTTCTCCGTGTATCTCCCAGTTTTCCCTCAGTTGCAGAATAGCCATCATATAGTAGCAAACAAAAATCCCACAGCTGAATTGGTCAGGCTGTTGAGGGAGTTCCATTTCGTTGAGGTGAATAAGGGGGAGCTTGTCCTGCAACAATCCTTCTTTTTTCATCGCATCCTTGATTCTTTTTATGAGCCCATGAACAAGCCGTCTCTTTCTTCTGGTGAACCCTTCGCCTTGGCTTGGATCATAAAGCACTGCATGCCCTGCACTGAAATCCACACGCACCAAGACATAGTGACGATCAATGTGCACAGGGATCAACACCTCGTGCATACCATGCCAAGGACGGTGCCCTTCATTCTGACCATTTATACGCTAGCGCCACACACTTTCAAACAAAGGTTGCTCATAAAGCTCGCACAGCATAATGGAGGTATACTGGAATAGTGGGTAGTTATGAGGTTCAGCCTCCACTACAAAATGCATAGTTCTGCAAAATAAGTCCACCTCATCTGTGTAGAGATATTCATCACCTAAGATCCGTTGAAGGACAAACGAGGTGAAGAGGTCCATATCCCTTGCAAAGCGAGCCCTTAACACCTGTGAGTTAATGAAGTTCTCAAATGCTGCTTGACTCTCAGCAGATGATAGGGCTGGATCTATGGTCAAATGTATAGGCTCTCCGAGCAGGTCTTGAGGTGCAGCAGGAATATATGTCCCCCATGAGACAAGAAGCACCATAGGCACAATAGCCTGAGAATAGTTACGATCCCTAAAGGGCTGAAAAGGTGAATGCCCTGCTTCTGGCTCTGTCTCCTCTAGATAATAAGCTTGCCCTGCTAAAGTTTCTGGTTATGGTGGATCTTCTTGGGCATGAGAAGAATCTTCATGAACTGAAGGTAAGTCTTCTTCAGATATCTCCACTATGGGAGAGTGTTTGGATGCTTTCTTCTTGCTCAAGGCCTTCCAAATTTTTCCTAAGAGGCCGTTGACTTCCTTGTTATTCTTCCTTAATGCTTCAACTTCACGTTGGGTTCTAGCATTTGCCTCCCTGAGCTCTTGTGTTTCTTTTCTCCACGCTTAAAGAGCTTTGTAGCAGGAGCTTCAGGGGCTTCCCATGCTCTGGCTGACGGTCTAGAAGTAGCGTGCTGGTCTGGAGAGACAAGTACCATTAACTCTTCAAACTAAGCACTCTGAATATGTCCATTTGTAAATGCCCAATTGATAACTTCTACCTCACTTACCACCTGGCCACTGATACCTTGAAAGAAGTTAAACACATCTTCCTTGTGCACATTATACTGCATATACATGGCAGTAAGCCTGAATAGGGTTTGTTTCCTTTCATCCAATGGAGTGGAGGTGTCTCGTGCAAAGTCAGCGGATCTCTCCACATGCACACTGTGCCTAGATGGCTGTGATAGAGGAGGAACACTGGTTGCCCAATGACCTCTTATACTGACCCCCAAACCGCCTTCAGTATGCAGTACTCTCAAAACCCATTGAGAGGGGCAAAATGTGAGCATGCTGGCTCTGAAAAATAACACATAACATTCTACCATATACCCTCTTTGTCAAGTTTTTCTTCCACCAATTGAAAATGGCAGCAACCCAGTCCACATTTAACATATGGTCAATGCTATACATGAATGCAAGATGGGTCATAGGCACACCATCCTTTCCACTAGTTTGCAACAGCAAGCACTTTCCTACCAGACGAGCTAAACATTTAAATTTTCCCACAAAGCCATTTTTAGTAAACTGCCTCCTCCTCTCAGAACGTTTGGCATAATTTAAGGCAGTACCATACTCCCCTAAGGTCAGGTGAGGGAGGTGGTCAGTAGGTACAGGAAGGTTAAAGGTTTTCCTAATTGTCTCAGGTGTGATACGAATATACACCCCCTGCACCTGCCCTAGAATTGCATCCACCTCCTCATTTAAGTAAATGGAATGATAAAACTCATGCAAAGCAGGATAATAAATGGCACATCTGGCTGAAACTAACCTCACTAACCCAAGATTTTGAAGCTTTAAAGACACCTCACTTGACCATCCCATGTCTGATTCCTCCAAGGCACTTAGATCCAAAGCATGCCCCAGGAACATCTCCCCATCCTCACTGCTGGAAGAATTGGATGAATGAACTTCTTCCTTGCCAGATCTCCTTGTGCGCACCATCTTGCTTCAGGAATTTAGAGAACAGAAAGATTGAATTTGGCTAGAGCAGCAAGAACCAGAGCTTCACAAATTGCAGATCTAAAAATGAGTTTTGGGTGTGAATGACCTAGCTCCCGGCCTCTTTATTTATAGCGTGCAGAAGAAGAAGTGTCCCAATTTGGATCATACACGTGTCCTCCAATTTTCAGGGCGTTTGGACCATTTTAACCCTTGCACGTCATATGGGTGAATTGGCGTTCAGGTCAGAATCGTCCCAAATTTTGGTGGTGGGTCCCTCATGAGCTGTAAAGCAATAGTCGCTTCTGCACATGATATCGTTGAAGCTTCTAGGAGGTCCAAAATCGGTATTTTGCCTTTTTATCCCTTCAGATGACCGCTAACAATTGGCGTGGAAGAAGTAAAGTGCTTCATGTGATGTTTATCTACTGGCCCAGGAAGTCACAGAGGCAAAAGAGGTGCACGCCAGTTGGTCAATTGGTGTACAAGATGGCGTGCAGGCCCAAATTAGCCCAAACTTTTCCTATGAGTTTCTTTTACAGTATGGATTAACTTCTATGCTTGCATGCCAATTCATTGGGCTTAAATTCAAGTACTTGTGGGCTTCACTTGTTCTTTTCTCCAGGACTTGTTCTTTTACAGTATGGATTAACTTCTATCCTGCAAATGGTTAGTCAAGAAAGAAACAAAATCTACTGCACCAGGGTTAGCTTGCAAACAAAATTATTGAATAAAAATAAGTAAAATAAAACATTGGGTTGCCTCCCAACCAGCGCTTTATTTAAAGTTTGTAGCTAGACTTTCAATTAAGATCATGAGGTGGTGAAAGAGAGGGAATCAACAATCTCCCACTGAGTTGGATCAAAGTATGGTTTTAGTCTGTTGCCATTCACCCAAAATTTCTTGCCATCTACAACTTGGAGCTCAAAGCTCCCATATGGCTTCTTATCAAGTATCACAAAAGGTCCCATCCACTTTGACCTTAATTTTCCAGGAAATAGCCTTAACCTTGTGTTAAATAAGAGAACTTTCTGCCCAAGGTTAAAGCTTCATTGGCCTCTTGTGGATCAAAATTTAACTTCCTCAAGGCCCAGTGAGCCTTGTGCTCTAATTCCACAGGTAAGTGACAAGTCTTCCCATAAAGAATACAGTAAGGTGACATCCCAATGGGAGTTTTATAGGTTGTCCTATATGCCCATAAGGCTTCATCAAGCCTTTGAGACCAGTGTTTCCTATTTGCTCCAACAGTTTTCTCTAAAATGGCTTTAATCTCTCTGTTGGACACCTCTACTTGTCCATTAGCTTGTGGGTGGTAAGCTAAAGACTTCCTATGAGTTACCCCATATTTGTTCAACAACTTGTCAAACAGTTTATCGCAGAAGTGACTACCCTCATCACTAATTATAGCCCTTGGTGTCCCAAATCGGCTAAAGATGTTTCTGGTAAGGAAGTGAGTCACTACTCTAGCATCATTCACTCTGGTTGGTATAGCTTCTACACACTTTGACACATAATCCACAGCCAATAGGATATATGAATACCCATTAGAATTCAGGAATGGCCCCATAAAATCAATGCCCCATATATCAAAAACTTCAACTGGAAGAATTCCAGTTAATGGCATCTCATTCTTCCTAGACAGACCACCTACCCTTTGACATCTATCACAGGTTTTGATGTAGACATAGGTGTCTTTCACCATGTGAGGCCAATAGAAGCCACACTGCATGATCTTAGCCACAGTTCTCTGCACCCTAAAGTGGCCCCCATAATGTGATGAATGACAATGGTATAATATGTCATCTATCTCCTCCTCAAGGACACACCTTCTAATTATTTGGTCTGGACACCTCCTATAGAGAATAGGGTCTTCCCAAATGTTATTCTTAGCATCCACTACCAACCTCTTTCGCTGATGGTAGTCCAATTGCTTGGGTATAAACCCAGTGGCTAAATAGTTTGCTATATCAGAAAACCAAGGAAGCTGGTGCACCTCAAACAACTTCTCATCAGGAAAGTCATCTACAATGGGTAGAGACTTAGGTGCATTCTCCACACGGGAGAGGTGATCAGCCACAGAATTCAGGGCTCCCTTTGTGTCTCTAATTTCAAGATCAAATTCCTGTAAAAAGAGTACCCACCTAATCAAGCGTGGCTTAGCTTCTTTTTTAGCAAATAAATATTTCAAAGCTGCATGATCAGTATAAACAATTACTTTAGACCCAAAAAGGTAGGGTCTAAACTTGTTGCAGCCATAAACCACGGCCAGCAACTCTTTTTCAGTGGTGGTGTAGTTTTGTTGAGCATTATCTAAGGTCTTACTAGCATAGTAAATGACCCTAAACACCTTATCACGTCTTTGCCCTAAGACTACCCCCACGGCATAATCACTTGCGTCACACATTAGCTCAAAAGGCTGAGCCCAGTCTGGTGTGGCTATAACTGGTGCAGTGACTAACTTACCCTTGAGGATGTTGAAAGCTTCTAAGCAATCTTCATTGAACTCAAAGCTTGTGTCCTTCTCTAGCAGCCTACTCATGGGTTTTGCAATTTTAGAGAAGTCCTTAATGAATCTCCTATAAAAGCCAGCATGGCCAAGGAAACTTCTCACCCCTTTTTCATTTGTTGGAGGTGGCAAAGTCTCAATAGTGGAGATTTTTGCCTTGTCCACCTCCAAACCTTGTGAAGACACCTTGTGCCCTAGAACTATCCCCTTAGTTACCATAAAATGGCATGTTTCCCAATTTAGGACTAGTTCCTTCTCCTCACATCTTTCTAAGACCACATCTAAATTTTTCAAACACTGTTGGTAAGAGGAACCAAACACCGAAAAGTCATCCATGAAAACCTCCATGATCTCCTCCACCAGGCCCTGGAAAATGGCCATCATGCACCTTTGAAAGGTGGCAGGTGCATTACATAGCCCAAATGGCATCCTCCTAAAAGCAAAGGTGCCAAAGGGGCATGTGAAAGTGGTCTTTTCTTGGTCTTCGGGTTTAACCATGATCTGATTATACCCGGAGTATCTATAGCCAGCTAACCTATCCAACATCTGGTCAATGAAAGGAAGGGGAAAGTGATCCTTCCTGGTGGCCTTGTTCAGCTTCCTATAGTCAACACACACTCTCCATCCCGTCACAGTCTGAGATGGGATCAATTCATTCTTCTCATTTTTAATCACTGTCACACCCCCTTTCTAGGGCGCAACATGCAATGGACTCACCCACTCACTATCTGAAATAGCATAAATTATTCCCGCATAAAGTCATCATTCATTAGAATTTTGTGCATACAAATCCCTGGACTTATACCCCTAATATCTTCAATGTTCCACCCTAGGGCCTTTTTGTGTTTCCTAAGGATTTCTAGCAGTTGAGTGCACTCTACATCATTTAAATTAGCAACAACTATAACTGGAAATTTATTTGTAGAGTCTAGAAATTCATACCTTAGGTGTCCAGGCAGTTCCTTCAGTTCTGGAGCTGGAGGAATGTCCTCTTCCTTCTCTTCCTTTCCTTGCTCCAGAGAATTTGATATTTGCTCATCCTCCTTAGCTGTCAAGTCCACTTCTTCATCTTGTTGAGCTTCGTAAGCTAGTGCACTCCATCATTTGCTGTGGTAATTTCTGCTGCCAAAAAGTCTTCCACCAACTCCTGAAAATCATCAACCCATAGGCAGTCCTCCTCCTCTTGACCTTGTAAAGCCTTCCCATATGGAAAACTAAAGTCTCTTCATTAATCCTCAGAGTCAGTTGCCCTTGAGCCACATCTATCAGTGCACACCCTGTTCTGAGAAACGGTCTGCCAAGGAGGAGCTGAACTCCTGTATCTTCTTCCATTTCCAAAACTACAAAGTCTGCTGGAAAAATGAAGGAGCCCACCTTAACTAGCACATCTTCAATGATTCCTTCAGGTCTTCTAGTGGACCGGTCTGCAAACTGCAATGAGATAGAAGTTGGCTTCATTCCTGTGAGTCCAAGTTGCTTGTACAAAGCAAAAGAGATCAAATTTATGCTGGCCCCTAAATCACAAAGGGCCTGCTGCTGCGGCGCATTTCCAATCACACAAGGGAGGTTAAAACTGCCCAGATCTTTATGCTTGATGGGCAAGCTCTTTTGAACAACACTACTCACCTCATTAATGATAGCCACCGTCTCATGATCCCCATACCTTCTCTTCTACTTCACAAAATCTTTGATATATTTTCTGTATCTAGGCATCTGCTCCAAAATTTCCACAAGTGGAATATTAATCTCAAGCCGCTTGAATAAACTCAGGAAGCGCTCATACTCTTCCTCAACCCTCTGATTTCTCATCCGCTGAGGAAATGGCATGGTAGGCCTGAGCTCTTGCCTTTGTTCTTCAACTATTTTGTCTTTAATCAGCTGTTGTTCCTTCTTGTCTTGCAACCTTTCTTCTTCTTTATCTGATTTTCCTTGGTCATCAGCTTCCAAGGGTCTGCTTTGTTCTTCTGGAATAGCCCTTTTCTTAGGCTCTTCAGCTTCCTTCAATGCTTTCCCACTCCTTAGAGTGATAGCCTTGCAACTCTCTTTGGGGTTCACCTCAGTGTCACTTGGAAAAGTGTTGGTTGACACCCTTTGATTAGCATTCTTTTCCGTACTCACAAGTAACTTCTCCATATTCTTAATTGAAGACTCCATACTGCTTACCCTTTCCTTCAAATCACCCACCTCTCTTCTAGCTGTCTCATCCTCATGCTGATATGTTCTTCTTTGCTGTTGAGGCTGCTGTTGCTTGAATCCAGGAGGTGGATGTAAGAAATTATTAGTAGCATACGGATTTTGCTTCATCCCTGGAGGCACATATTTATACTGAGCTGATGTATCTGCTCCTCGGTTCTGATTCTTCTGATATCCCTGAGATTGTTGTTGGTTCTGATTGTACCCTTGTCCTTATTGGTGAGGATAATATTGCTGCTTCTAGTACAAGCCTTTCCCTCCAACATAATTTGCATCTTTAGCTCCACTCCATCCTTGCTCAGCTACTAGTGAGGCGTGTTGTGATCCTCCAACTTTAAGAGCCAACACTTCCATGCTTTTCGCTAAAGCCTGGATCTGCCTATGCATATCATTGGAGGGAGTATCAACTGAAGATATCTTCTCCCTTGGCCTTGAAGTGCGAACATTAGACCACTGCCAATCAGCCAATGACAGTCTCTCCAAGAGTTCTGCTGCGGCATTAGGCTCTAAATTCATCAAACATCCTCCAGCAGCTGCATTCACCTTGTCTTGTGAGTGAGATTGATGACCAATGTAGAAAGATTCAATTTGAATCCATTAGGGTCTTCCATGGTCAGGGCATCTTCTCACTAAATCTTTAAAGCACTCCCAAGCTTCATGAAGAGTCTCCATCTCATCTTGCCTAAATCTGCTAATTTCCCCTCTGAGCTGGATCACCTTGGAAAGGGGAAAATACTTAGACATGAATTTAGTCTGCATCTCCTCCCAAGTATTTATTGAACCTGCTGGTAAATTGTTAAACCACCCAAGAGCTCTATCCCTTAAAGAGAAAGGGAAAAGCCTTAGCTTTATTGCCGCCTCCGACACATTGTTGATCTTTATGGTGTCACACATCTAGTAGAACCTCATCAAATGCTGGTGTGGATCGTCCACTGCTGTTCCTCCAAAAGCGTTGTTGCTCACCATATTAATTAATGCCGGCTTCAGCTCAAAACTATTTGCTTGAACTCTTGTTTGCCTAATCCTAGAATAATGGTCTGACATCATCGGTCTCGCGTAGTCTAAGAAGGTTTTGGGCATAAACCTATTACCCTCTTCTTCTGGATATTGGCCATTGTAATTGGCCCCTCCTTGCGGTGCACCACCATCAGGCCTTAGATCTGCCATCAATTCACCTACTGAATGCTCTAAGCCTTGCAGTGCTTCTTCAGCCTCTCGTGCTACTTCCCTAGCTGCCCTGCGACGAGCTCTGAACAACCTTTCATGTAAAGACTCGTATTTTGGTAGTTTTGAGAGATAGCCATTCTATAGGAATGCAACTATCTGGACGATAGTGTAGTCGTCGATGTGAGCATTTTGACTATACTTGGGCCCAATTCAGAGTCGGGGTCCCGTTTGACCCGATTGTTGACTTTTCGGAGTTTATTGGTTGACTTTGCGTTTGAGCAGTCATTTGAGTGAAATAATATCTGTTTAGTGTTGTGTTTGTCATTTCGGGCGTTTTCACAGTAATTGGGCTCAATTTGGAGTTCGTGACCTCGGGAGGTCCATTTTTACGTTCGGGTCAATTATTGCAGGGAGGCCAATTATTGGCAACAGTATATATATAATTAAGAACTACCTTATCTCTTTAATTCCCAATTATTGGTGCGTGCATGTTTGAGCAAGAGAGAGAGAGAGAGAAGATGAAGAGCGTAAAGAGCTTTCTTGGCGATTTTGGGGCGATTGGAGCTCGTGGATCGCAAATAATCTTCCAGGTAGGTGTCCTTGAACCTCTTACCCCGATTCTGTCTTGGAATATGCGTGAATTTATCATGAATTATGAATTTGAGCATGAACCCTATGTTTTGGGGGAAACCCAATTTTGGGATTAGATATGATGATTTAGCATAAAATCTGTGGTTAAGAACTGATTTATATCAGTTTGGGTACGTAATTTCGTACTCTGTTTAGTAAAACGCGTGTTTGCGAGTGCTTGGGGGGTTGCTGGGTTGATTCCAGACGAAAACCAGGCCAAAACGATGATGAACAGTACCCTGGGCGAACTGTAAGGTCGAAGTTCGTAGTCAGTAGCTTCGTAGTCAGCAGTTGTGGAGTCAGCAGCTATGGAGTCAGTAGCTTCGTAGTTAGCAGCTGTGGAGTCAACAGCTATGGAGTCAGCAGCTAAGGAGTCAGAAGCTTCGTTAGTCCGGATCAGTAGTTCGGAGCAGTTGGTCCGGATCAGTAGTCCGGAGCAGTTAGTCCGGATCAGTAGTACGGAGCAATTAGTCCGGAGCAGTTAGTCCGGATCAGTAGTCCGGAGCAGTTAGTCCGGATCAGTAGTCCGGAGTAGTTAGTCCGGATTAGTAGTCCGGATCAGCAGCAGTGATCCGTAGCTTCGCTCCGCAGCAGTGTATCCGTGGCATCCATTCCGCAGCAGTGTTCCGCAGTAGTGCACTGCACTGGACATTTACATTGTAACCATTATGCCAAGTATTATACTTAAGTTACAATGTAAATAACGAAATACCCCCCATTTGGATTCAAAAAAAAATACTAGAAAAATTAATTCCCACTCTTTCAAAATGTGAAAATTGGGATTTAGTGTAAAATCTCGGAAAAACCCAAAAGTTCATAGTGGTGAGGTACCTCCTACGCCATGTCTAATCCACTTTCGTCAGCATTGAAAACACGACGACAAAGTCTCTATTAAAATGTTTAAACTCACATTTCGTTTCAATTACAAGTCACAAGGCTTGTTACTTTAGGTTTGTATTGGTTATACAGTTGATTGGTGACGCATTGAGTGGATAAATCATGCAACGACGGTTATATATCCGTAAAGGATTTAATCGACACATGATCACTATTGTTTACTCAATGGGACGCACTCCACGTTGGTCAGGTGCTTGCCACACCATGTCCAATCCACTTTCGTCAACATTGAAAACCATAAACGAAAGGCTCAATTGGAACATTTAAACCACTTTTCGTTTCAATTACAAGCCAAATGGCATGTTAGTTTAGGTTTATATTAGTTATATAGTTGATTTGTGACGCATTGAGTGGATCAATCAAACGATGATGGGTTCTATCCATAAATGATTTAAGGGACACATGATCAATGTTGTTCGCTCAATGGGACACACTCCATGTTGGGGAGGTGCATTTCACAACGCGTCTAATCTACTCTCGCCGTTAATGAATATAGGAGATGAAATACCCTATTAAAATGAATAAATCCTCCTTTTGGTTTGATTACGAATCAAATGCTTGTAACTTTAGGTTTGTATAGGTTATTTGGTTGATTTCTATGCATTGAGTGTGTCAATCAAACAACGAAGCGTAATATCAGGAAACGATTACAAACAGACTTGATTAACGTTGTTTGCTAAAAGGGACATAGTCACGGCAGTGAGGTACCTCCTATGCCCTGTCTAATCCACTTTCGTCAACATTGAAAACACGACGACAAAGTCTCTATTAAAATTTTTAAACCCACATTTCGGTTCAATTACAAGTCACAAGGCTTGTTACTTTAGGTTTGTATTAGTTATACAGTTGATTTTTGACGCATTGATTGGATAAATCAACCAACGATGGGTTATATCCACAAATGATTAAAAGGACACATGATCACTATTGTTTACTCAATGGGACGCACTCCATGTTGGTCAGGTGCTTGCCACACCATGTCCAATCCACTTTCGTCAACATTGAAAACCATAAACGAAAGGCTCAATTGGAACATTTAAACCACTTTTCGTTTCAATTACAAGCCAAATGGCATGTTAGTTTAGGTTTATATTAGTTATATAGTTGATTTGTGACGCATTGAGTGGATCAATCAAACGATGATGGGTTCTATCCATAAATGAATTAAGGGACACATGATCAATGTTGTTCGCTCAATGGGACACACTCCATGTTGGGGAGGTGCATTTCACAACGCGTCTAATCTACTCTCGTCGTTAATGAATATAGGAGATGAAATACCCTATTAAAATGAATAAATCCTCCTTTTGGTTTGATTACGAATCAAATGCTTGTAACTTTAGGTTTGTATAGGTTATTTGGTTGATTTCTATGCATTGAGTGTGTCAATCAAACAACAAAGCGTAATATCAGGAAACGATTACAAGGAGACTTGATTAACGTTGTTTACTAAAAGGGACATAGTCACGGCAGTGAGGTACCTCCTATGCCCTGTCTAATCCACTTTCGTCAACATTGAGAACATGACGACAAAGTCTCTATTAAAATGTTTAAACCCACATTTCGGTTCAATTACAAGTCACAAGGCTTGTTACTTTAGGTTTGTATTAGTTATACAGTTGATTTTTGACGCATTGATTAGATAAATCAACCAACGATGGGTTATATCCACAAATGATTAAAAGGACACATGATCAATGTTCTTTGCTCAATGGGACGTACTCCATGTCGGTGAGGCACTTCCCAAGTTGACTCTAATCACTTTCGCCAATGGTGAATACAAGAGATGACAAACTATATTGAAGTGGTTAAACCCACCTTTTTGTTTGAATTTCAAATCAAATGCTTGTAAGTTTCGCTCTGTATTGGTGATTTAGTTGATTTTTGATGCATTGAGTAGATCAATCGAACGACAAAGTGGAATATCCAAAAAAGTGTAAACGGAGGCGTGATAAACGTTGTTCACAATGGCTGTTAAAGTCTCTATATGCTCTTTCATGATTCACACACGTTCTAGTATGCACGCACGTATATATAGACATCCTAGGAATCTATCTTGGAACTGCATTTTCCGTGCTGAGTGGAGCATTGAAGTTCTCTCGAAAGTTGATACAACTTTAACTGCTGCGGATGTGGAGCTCGAAGTATTGGAAATATAAGTATATTGAATTCTTTGCTTGATTCCAATTGCATTGAGACTGCATCCACATCTTCGCATATTCCACGTGTCAAACAATTTAGGTGTTCAATGAGATTGTCTTACATCGGGATGTAGCGAGCTGCTAGCATTAAATGCGGCTTGGAGAGATGAAGTAGTGTCTTCTTGGTCCGTCGCAAGGTTCCTTACTCCGCATGAACGTAGCTCGGATCCTTACTCCGTGTCGGTGATTGCATACTCCGTATGAATGAAGTCCTGGAATCCTTATTCCGTGTCAGCGCTTCCTTACTCCACATCAGTAGTGTTTCAGAGAGCTTACTCCACATCAGCGCTTCCTTACCCCGCATGAGTAGTGGTTCGGAGAGCTTACTCCGCATCAGCGCTTCTTTACTCCGCATGAGTAGTGGTTCAAAGAGCTTACTCCGCATCAGCGCTTCCTTACTCCGCATGAGTAGTGGTTCGAAGAGCTTACTAGTTTAGTCCACACGAAGGGTCCTTACTCCGGATGAAAACTTGGTTATTTACCAAGTGAATAACGACACTCATGATGATCCGGATCAGGATTATTTATCCTGTCCTTAGCTTTGTCCTCACAAGAGTAGGTCCAAAATAGAGTTTTATCTTCTGCACAGATTAAGTAAACATGAACCAACTCCGGATCAAAATTACATAGGGTTTGATCCACATCATCCAAATTCTGGGTTTGATCCAACAACCTCCTACGCCATGTCTAATCCACTTTCATCAACATTGAAAACACGACAACAAAGTCTCTATAAAAATGCTTAAACCCACTTTTTGTTTCAATTATAAGTCAGAAGGCTTGTTACTTTACATTTGTATTGGATGTATAGTTGATTTCTGACGCATTGAGGGGATAAATCATGCAACGATGGTTATATATCCATAAATGATTTAATCGACACATGATCACTATTGTTCACTCAATGGGACATAATGGGACATACTCCACGTCGGTGAGGTGCTTCCCACACCATGTCCAATCCACTTTCGTCAACATTGAAAACCATAAATGAAAGGCTCAATTGGAACATTTAAACCACTTTTCGTTTCAATTACAAGCCAAATGGCATGTTAGTTTAGGTTTATATTAGCTATATAGTTGATTTGTGACGTATTGAGTGGATCAATCAAACGATGATGGGTTCTATCCATAAATGATTTAAGGGACACATGATCAATGTTGTTCGCTCAATGGGACACACTCCATGTTGGGAAGGTGCATTTCACGACGCGTCTAATCTACTTTCGTCGTTAATGAATATAGGAGATGAAATACCCTATTAAAATGAATAAACCCTCCTTTTGTTTTGGTTACGAATCAAATGCTTGTAACTTTAGGTTTGTATAGGTCATTTGGTTGATTTCTATGCATAGAGTGAATCAATCAAACAACGAAGCGCAATATAAGGAAATGATTACAAGGAGGCATGATTACATTGTTCGCTGAAAGGGACATACTCACGGCGGTGAGGTACCTCCTACGCCATGTCTAATCCACTTTCGTCATCATTGAAAACACGACAACAAAGTCTCTATTAAAATGCTTAAACCCACTTTTTGTTTCAGTTACAAGTCATAAGGCTTGTTACTTTACGTTTGTATTGGATGTATAGTTGATTTGTGACGCATTGAGTGGATAAATCAACCAACGATGGGTTATATCCATAAATGATTAAAAGAACACATGATCAATGTTGTTCGCTCAATTGGACGTACTCCTTGTCGGTGAGGTGCTTCCCAAGTTGAGTCTAATCACTTTCGCCAATAGTGAATACAAGAGATAACAAACTATATTGAAGTGGATAAACCCACCTTTTTGTTTCACTTTCAAATCAAATGCTTGTAACTTTCGCTCTGTATTGGTGATTTTGTTGATTTTTGATGCATTGAGTAGATTAATCGAACGACGAAGAGCAATATCCAAAAAAGAGTAAATGGAGGCGTGATAAATGTTGTTCACTAAAAGGGCCATACTCACGGCGGTGAGATACATCCCACACCATGTCTAATTCACTTTCGTCAACCCTGAAAACCATAAATGAAAGGCTCTATTGAAACGTTTAAACCCACTTTTCGTTTCAGTTACAAGTCAAAAGGCTTGTTACTAGGTTTATATTAGTTATATAGTTGATTTGTTACATATTGAGTGGATCAATCAAACGACGATGGGTTATATCCATAAATTATTTAAAGGACACATGATTAACGTTGTTCGCTGAATGGGATGCACTCCACAATGGGGAGGTGCTTTTCACGACGCGTCTAATCTACTTTCGTCGTTAACGAATACAGGAGATGAAAGACCCTATTAAAATGAATCAACCCTCCTTTATTTTTATTACGAATCCAATGCTAGTAACTTTAGGTTTGTATAGGTCATTTGGTTGATTTCTAGGCATTGAGTGAATCAATCAAACAACGAAGCGTAATATCAGGATATGATTACAAGGAGGCATGAGTAACATTGTTCGCTGAAAGGGACATACTCACAGCAGTGAGGTACCTCCTACGCCATGTCTAATCCACTTTCATCAACATTGAAAACACGACAACATAGTCTATATTAAAATGCTTAAACCCAATTTTTGTTTCAATTACAAGTCATAAGGCTTGTCACTTTACGTTTGTATTGGATGTATAGTTCATTTGTGACGCAATGAGTGGATAAATCATGGAACGACGGTTATATATATCCATAAATGATTTAATCGACACATGATCACTATTGTTCACTCAATAGGACATACTCCACATTGGTGAGGTGCATCCCGCACCATGTCCAATCCACTTTCAACAACGAAAACCATAAACGAAAGGCTTAATTGAAACATTTAAACCACTTTTCGTTCCAATTACAAGCCAAATGACGTGTTAGTTTAGGTTTATATTAGTTATATAGTTGATTTGTGACGTATTGAGTGGATCAATCAAACGATAATGGGTTCTATCCATAAATGATTTAAGGGACACATGATCAACGTTGTTCGCTAAATGGGACACACTCCACATTGGGGAGGTGTATTTCACGATGCGTCTAATCTACTTTCGTCATTAATGAATATAGGAGATGAAATACCCTATTAAAATGAATAAACCCTCCTTTCGTTTTGATTATGAATCAAACGCTTGTAACTTTAGGTTTGTACAGGTCATTTGGTTGATTTCTACGCATTGAGTGGATCAATCAAACAACGAAGCGTAATATCAGGAAACGATTACAGGCAGACATGATTAACGTTGTTCTTCAAAAGGGACATAGTCATGGCGGTGAGGTACCTCCTATGCCCTGTCTAATCCACTTTCGTCGACATTGAAAACACGACGACAAAGTCTCTATTAAAATGTTTAAACTCACATTTCATTTCAATTACAAGTCACAAGGCTCGTTACTTTAGGTTTGTATTGGTTATACAGTTGATTTGTGACGCATTCAGTATATAAATCAACCAACGATGGGCTATATCCATAAAGGATTAAAAGAGCACACGATCAATGTTGTTCGCTCAATGGGATATACTCCATGTCGGTGAGGCGCTTCCCAAGTTGGGTCCGTTCACTTTCGCCAACGGTGAATACAAGAGATGACAAACTATATTGAACTGGATAAACCCACCTTTTTGTTTCAATTTCAAATCAAATGCTTGTAAGTTTCGCTCTGTATTGGTGATTTAGTTGATTTTTGATGCATTGAGTAAATCAATCGAACGACAAAGAGGAATATCCAAAGAATAGTAAACGGAGGCGTGATAAATGTTGTTCACTGTCACGCCCCGGTTTTCCAACCCGAGGAGACCGGAACGTGACCCTCCCTTTACCCGGGTTTGGATAAAGGGGTGGAACACAACATACACTTCAGAAACCAAAATCACACAATTATTTAATTGAAACCAAATGCCTTTATTATCTTTCAAACTTCATTACAATATCTCCCCGCTAGGGTTACAATGCCTCAATAAAATTACATAACACAAATAACATAAAACAAAGCCACAAAGTAGAACTCTTCCACCTTGGTGTTCCCGCCTAACGCCTGTAGGTTCCTGCAAGAAAACACACCATAGTAGGAGGGGTGAGCATCCACAGCTCAGTAGGGATCATGTCTCCCCAATCCATCCCATGCTCCTAGCATCTACATGCCATGTGTACAAGTGCATTCGTGTTACAATAATTCCAACAGACAATAACAAACCACACCAGTAGTCACAATTATCCACCACACAAACCACAAGTGATTTAACCGCCTCTTCAGGCCAATGATTTAACCGCCTCTCAGGCATAGTTTCCACAATCAGTCTCACTGACATTAACTCAGCCTCTCAGGCTCCACAGTCAGTCTCACTGACATCAACTCAGCCTCTCAGGCTCCACAGGTATATAAGCATTGCCTCAGCCTCTCAGGCTTCTTAGGCTCCACAGACAACAACAGACATTTAACATATATCTCAGTTATTCAGGCATAACAACAAACACTTAACATGCATGTCCACCCTGGTATAACATCAAACACCTAGCATGCATATCCTTACAGGCATTACATCAAACACCATTCAGGCATAACCACACTGGCATAACATCAACGCATAACATGCATGGCCTCACAGGCATAATATCAAACACCTAGTGTGCAGTGCCACATAGGCCTAATCTCAACCCATACTTGCCACTGAAGGCCAACATTCATATAGGAGGTCACACCTATATGAATTTACATATAGATAGTATAACAATAACAGTAGAAGCTCTATAAATCCTCTACACAAGGCCTAACCCCAGAACAGATCAGGTGAGATAGAACCCCTACCTTAAAGCAGATCTTCCTTGCTCCCGCCCTAAACGCCGTCCTCCCCACGCAAGATGCTCCGGCAGCAACCAGCAACTCCCTTTCTTTCTCTCTCTCTAGCTCTCTCTCTCTCTCTACGACGGCGCGGCGGTTGAAGAGAACCCTAAACCTAAAACAGAGGGCTTCTCCTCCTTATATGGACAACACAATATCAAAATGACGTAGTTTTGATTAAGTGAATCCCAGCATCAAAACGACGTAGTTTTGATGGAACAAGCTATGACCTTCCCACATCCATACACACCAAAATATTCACAATTCCAACATGGTCCTTTGGGAAAAGATGATTAGAACGACAAAACCAAGGTAACCATGCAAAAACATGCCTGCACGCCAATTTGAACGCCAATTCCCCAATTGGCGTGCAGCTCCAAATGCACTCAAATTTTACCCCAAGCCTCCTTGCATCTTGTAGAGGTCTGAGAAGCAAAAATATGCTTGCACGTGAAATGGGTGAATTCACGTGCAGCTCCAAATGCTCTGAAATTTCTGTGGTAGGTAGAGGACCTCATTCTAAGAAACTTTTGTTCTTGCACGCCAATTGTTTGAGGCCATCTACCCTATCAAAAGTGAGCTCCAAGATCAGCCAAAACAGCTTAAAACTGCTTGTATACGCATAGCATCTTCCTAGGGCATAAAGGTACGTTATCACTTGTCACATGCACCTCCCAAAAGTCCCCTCTTGGGCTCAACTCTTATCTCAAACTTGTGCACCAACATCCAAGGTGTTTGTGGTTAACTTCTTACACACGGGTTACACACGGGTCATTACATTCACTAAAAGGGCCATACTCACGGCGGTGAGATACATCCCATGCCGTGTCTAATTCACTTTTGTCAACCTTGAAAACCATAAATGAAAGGCTCTATTGAAACGCTTAAACCCACTTTTCATTTCAATTACAAGTCAAGAGGCTTGTTACTAGGTTTATATTAGTTATATAGTTAATTTTTTACATATTGAGTGGATCAATCAAACGACGATGGGTTATATCCATAAATCATTTAAAGGACACATGATCAATGTTGTTCGCTGAATGGGACACACTCCACAATGGGGAGGTGCTTTTCACGACCCGTCTAATCTACTTTCGTCGTTAATGAATACGGGAGATGAAAGACCCTATTAAAATGAATCAACCCTCCTTTTATTTTTATTACGAATCAAATGCTTGTAAATTTAGGTTTGTATAGGTCATTTGGTTGACTTCTTTGCATAGAGTGAATCAATCAAACAACGAAGCGTAATATAAGGAAATGATTACAAGGAGGCATGATTAACATTGTTTGCTGAGAGGGACATACTCATGGCGGTGAGGTACCTCCCACGCCATATCTAATCCACTTTTGTCAACATTGAAAACACGACAACGAAGTCTCTATTAAAATGCCTAAACCCACTTTTTGTTTCAATTACAAGTCATAAGGCTTGTCAATTTACGTTTGTATTGGATGTATAGTTGATTTGTGACGCATTGAGTGGATAAATCATGGAACGACGGTTATATATCCATAAATGATTTAATCGACATATGATCACTATTGTTCACTCAATAGGACGTACTCCACATTGGTGAGGTGCATCCCACACCATGTCCAATCCACTTTCGTCAACAATGAAAACCATAAACGAAAGCCTCAATTGAAACATTTAAACCACTTTTCGTTTCAATTACAAGCCAAATGGCATGTTAGTTTAGGTTTATATTAGTTATATAGTTGATTTCTGACGTGTTGAGTGGATCAATCAAACGATATTGGGTTCTATCCATAAATGATTTAAGGGACACATGATCAATGTTGTTCGCTCAATGGGACACACTCCACGTTGGGGAGGTGCATTTCACGATGCGTCTAATCTACTTTCGTCGTTAATGAATATAGGAGATGAAATACCCTATTAAAATGAATAAACCCTCCTATTGTTTTGATTACGAATCAAATGCTTCTAACTTTAGGTTTGTATAGCTCATTTGGTTGATTTTTATGCATTGAGTGGATCAATCAAACAACGAAGCGTAATATCAGGAAACGATTACAAGAAGACATGATTAACGTTGTTCGCTAAAAGGGACATAGTCACGGCGGTGAGGTACCTCCTATGCCCTGTCTAATCCACTTTTGTCAACATTGAAAACACGACGACAAAGTCTCTACTAAAATGTTTAAACTCACATTTCGTTTGAATTACAATTCACAAGGCTTGTCACTTTAGGTTTGTATTGGTTATACAGTTGATTTGTGATGCATTGAGTGGATAAATCAACCAACGATGGGTTATATCCACAAATGATTAAAAGGACACATGATCAATGTTGTTCGCTCAATGGGACGTACTCCATGTTGGTGAGGTGCTTCCTAAGTTGAGTCTAATCACTTTCGCCAACAGTGAATACAAGAGATGACAAACTATATTGAAGTGGATAAACCCACCTTTTTGTTTCAATTTCAAATCCAATACTTGTAACTTTCGCTCTGTGTTGGTGATTTAGTTGATTTTTGATGCATTAAGTAGATTAATCGAACAACGAAGAGGAATATCCAAAAAAGAGTAAACGGAGGGGTGATAAACGTTGTTCATTAAAAGGGCCACACTCATGGCAGTGAGATACATCCCACGCCGTGTCTAATTTACTTTTGTCAACCTTGAAAACCATAAATGAAAGGTTCTATTGAAACGTTTAACCCCACTTTTCATTTCAATTACAAGTCAAAAGGCTTGTTACTAGGTTTATATTAGTGATATAGTTGATTTGTCACATATTGAGTGGATCAATCAAACGACGATGGATTATATCCATAAATCATTTACAGGACACATGATCAACGTTGTTCGCTGAATGGGACACACTCCACAATGGGTAGGTGCTTTTCATGACCCGTCTAATCTACTTTCATCGTTAATGAATACGGGAGATGAAATTAAAATGAATCAACCCTCCCTTTATTTTTATTACGAGTCAAATGCTTGTAACTTTAGCTTTGTATAGGTCATTTGGTTGATTTCTGTGCATAGAGTGAATCAATCAAACAACGAAGCGTAATATCAGGAAATGATTACAAGGAGCCATGATTAACATTGTTCGCTGAAAGGGACATACTCACGGTGGTGAGGTACCTCCTACGCCATGTCTAATCCACTTTCGTCAACATTGAAAACACGACAACAAATTCTCTATTAAAATGCTTAAACCCACTTTTTGTTTCAATTACAAGTCCTAAGGCTTGTTACTTTACGTTCGTATTGGATGTATAGTTGATTTTTGACGCATTGAGTGGATAAATCATGCAACGACGGTTATATATCCATAAATGATTTAATCGACACATGATCACTATTGTTCACTCAGTGGGACGTACTCCGCGTTGGTGAGGTGCTTCCCACACCTTGTCCAATCCACTTTCGTTAACATTAAAAACCATAAACGAAAGGCTCAATTGAAACATTTAAACCACTTTTTGTTTCAATTACAAGCCAAATGGCATGTTAGTTTAGGTCTATATTAGTTATATAGTTGATTTCTGACGTATTGAGTGGATCAATCAAGCGATGATGGGTTCTATCCATAAATGATTTTAGGGACACGTGATCAATGTTGTTCGCTCAATGGGACACACGCCACGTTGGGGAGGTGCATTTCACGACGCGTCTAATCTACTTTTGTCGTTAATGAATATAGGAGATGAAATGCCCTATTAAAATGAATAAACCCTCCTATTGTTTTGATTACGAATCAAATGCTTCTAACTTTAGGTTTGTATTGGTCATTTGGTTGATTTCTATGCATTGAGTGGATCAATCAAACAACGAAGCGTAATATCAGGAAACGATTACAAGAAGACATGATTAACGTTGTTCGCTAAAAGGGACATAGTCACGGCGGTGAGGTACCTCCTATGCCCTGTCTAATCCACTTTCCTCAACATTGAAAACACGACGACTAAGTCTCTATTAAAATGTTTAAACCCACATTTCGTTTTAATTACAAGTCACAAGGCTTGTTACTTTAGGTTTGTATTGGTTATACATATTATTTGTGACGCATTGAGTGGATAAATCAACCAATGATGGGTTATATCCATAAATGATTTGTTGGATCAAACCCAGAATTTGGATAATGCTGATAAAGCCTTATGTAATTTGATCTGAGATCTTTTGTGTTTATTTGATCATTGCAGAAGGTATGTTACTAATCCAAAGATGCACTCGTGAGAGCAAAGCTAAGGACAGGATACATAATCCTGATCCGGACAAGAGTGAGTGTCGTCAAACACTTGATAAATAACCAAGTAACAAATACATACGGAATAAGGAACAATCCTACGGACTAAGAACTTAAAGGATAAGTGCGGAGTAAGGAAACTAGATGCGGAGTAAGGAAACCAGATGCGGAGTAAGGAATCCGGATTTATTACTCGCCCGGAGTAAGGAACTTACATACGGAGTAAGGAACTTACATACGGAGTAAGGAACTTACATGCGGAGTAAGAAAGCGCCGACACCGGAATAAGTCATCAGACTTTTCAAGACTCGCCCGGAGTAAGGAACTTACATGCGAGTAAGGAACTTACATGCAGAGTAATGAACTTACATGCGGAGTAAGGAACTTACATGCGGAGTAAGGAAGCGCGACACGGACTAAGGATTCCAGATCGAATAGATATGGAGTAAGCAACCACTGACACGGAGTAAGGTTCTGAGCTTCATTAACTACGGAGTAAGGAAAATTACACCGGACCAAGAAGACATTGCTCCAACTAAACCGCATTTAAAGTTATCAGCTCGTGGTGTCCCGATGTAAGACGAATGTATTGAAAACCTGAAGAATCTTACACGTGGATCATCCGGATATGTGGACACAACCTTAATTGTATCTCGGAACTCACAAAGACACTTATACTCTTCAAATCCAAGATCTTGAGCTCCACAATCCACAGCAGTCAAGGCAGAGAGATTACTGAGGGATAGTTAGTGCGGAACGCATTCCGGAACTACAAGTTCCAAGGTTGTCTCTTAGGAATGTTTTGTATAAATATTCGTACTTATACTTTAGGTAAAAGAGAGAAGTAGAGAGGTTGAGACGTAAAAAAAAAAAAAAATAAGAGCGTCATCATCTTTGGAGATAGAACTTGGCTAGAGTGTGAGTTCATTTTGTAAATAGAGTGTAAGAGAGTGTTTGCTTCTATTTTGTTGTAATCACCTAGTGATAATAAAACAAAATACTTCCACTATCTGGTTATCTTCCGCAGTGATTCTATCACTAAAACTAGATAAGTGTTTGTATCTTGAGAGAAAAGAAAGAGTTCGAATAAGAGCCTATTCACCCCCCCCCCCCCCTTTAGGCTCCAAGGGACCATCAAGTGGTATCGAGCAAGTTCTACTTTGTTCTAAGTAGAGATCCCACTCTTTCAATCTCAGGAGATGGCCGAAGAAAGCAGTATGCTATTCAACACTCGCCTTAACTCCGGAGGTGCACAGGAGCCCATCCCGAATCGAAGCGGCGGTGAAAATGTCGACCCACCTCAACCTGCAGCTGCCGCCGCTTCTCAACCACGGAGTTCTGGTTTTACTTTAACGAAACCGCCCAAATTCACACCTGAGCTTTTCTCCCAGTGGAAAGCTCACATGAAGATGTTTATGGTTTGCCATGATCATCTTATGTGGCCATGTCTTCATCAGGAGATTCCAATTCCGATGACTATCGGAGAACATGGAGTAAGGAGGCCAAAGACAGATCTTGAACTTACCAACGATGAAAGAGCCTGGCGGTGCGCTAGTGAAAAGGCTCGGCTTATGTTACATCGTCTTTGGATTCCAAGGCTTTCACGGACGTCCAGGGCCGCACGACAAGAAAAGCTGTTTGGGACAAACCGACAATCCTCTATGAGGGGAGTCGGTCCCAGGATGCAGAATGTGATCTGTACTCTCGTACGTAACTTTGAGAGTTTTAATCATAAACCGGGCGAATCACTTGAAAGCATCTATCGGAGATTCGGCAAGCTCATTCTTGAACCGAAGACCGTCAATGAGCATTACTCTCAATTCTAGATCAATGACAAGTTCTTTCGCTCCTTGCCGGATCGCTACTACTCCAAACAACTCCGGATGCAATCGGAAAAAGCCGGCAGTATGTTCCCCTTGAAGAAGCGTATGGAGAGCTGCGGACTCACGAAGTCAGGTTTAAGTACTCGACGAGAGATGAGAAAATAGCTCGGAAAGAAAAGGGGGTAGCTCTCAAAGCTACAGAATGTCTAAACATACCGAGAAATGATGATACGGACGTATCCGACAATTCCCGATTCTCGACGAGGAGGAGGAGATAGCCCTTCTTGTCAAATCCTTTGAGCGATTCCTACGGAAAAACAAAAAAGGGATCGAAGACGCTCATCATCATCGTTCCAACGGAAGGAGCGACCGGAGTCCGGTTCCCAGGAATGTTTCAACTGTGGGAAAACCGGTCACCTGGGCCAAGGAATGCAGGTCCAAAGCAAAAGTGGCCGAGAAAAGTGACAAGGTAACTCCTCGCCGCTCCACCTCGGATAACGGCAAGAGCAAGAGAAAGGCGCTCGTGACAAAATACATGAGTGGCTCGGAAGAAGAGGAGGAATCCTCGGATGATGAGCCGACCACCAAGCCGAACGTCCGCCTCATGGCAAATACCGAGGTACCTTCTATCTTCGAGCTCCTGAGTAAATTAGAATCTCTTACTACCGCATGTGATCATGAAAATAATGAGAGACTAATAATTACTCAAATGTACAAAGATATGGAAAGTCGAATAAACGTCTTGAATTTACTATTAATAGACTCGAAAAGGACGTCACCGACTTCGGAGGAAAAGAAGCTTGGTATCATGATCTTAGAGCTGAAAATCATTTGTTAAATACCAATCTCTCAGGCCTAAAAGTTATAGTGAAAAGACTCGAAAATGAACTGGAACAGGAAAAGGAAATAAATCGTAAGTGGCTAAAATCCGGGGAAATAGCCTCTACCTTTAGGGATCGACCCTGACGACATTCGAGTCAAACCTGGCCTAGGTTCTGAACCATCAACTTCCATAGCTCAAGCTACCGAGTGTCCTCCGGATTTCACTCCTAAACTAACCAACTTATATCCTGTTAGTACATCTAAACCGTTGGATGGTTTCATTTCAGGTGGCACCATAGTTTATGATTGTGGAGCGAGAGGTTGTTCCCGCACCTCCCAAACCAGAAGACCCGTAACTAAAGATGAAGGGAAGGTGCTGCAGTTAAAGCCAAAATCGTAGCACCCAAAAAGAAAGACAAGGCTAAGGCCGACGCATTTAGGGCCAAGAGCGCGTCACCCAAACGTAATGGATTAGGCCACAGGGAACAGAGTAGAAAATCAGTAAAATCTAAGAGACCTGTATCCCCTGTTTGTACTTCACATTATAGTGTTTGTTCCATCTCGTAGGGAAATGGGTCATTATCACTATCAATGTTGGAGTCTATCCGATAGCTGGCTTTGTAATCAATTTCAATCAAATAAAGATCAGTTTTATAAAAGGGGTTCTTCGAGCAAAACAAAATCTAAATCTAAAAGGAGTGTCTCTCCCAAGAAAACCCAAATAAAAGAAACATTGAAACTAACAAGTTAATGTCAACTTGGAAAGCTAAGAGTCCTAACAAAATCAAATCCGTAAATGTTGACAATCTGCTGCTCACTCTAACCGCCTGAAACAAGTTTGGGCACCAAAAGTGTAAACCGTTGTCTTTCAGGAGCATCTCTGGAATGAATTGCCGGATCACTTGAAGTTAAAGATCAATCAAAGCAAGTGGATCCTTGATAGTGGATGCTCCGGACATATGACGGGTGACCAGACTCTACTTGTAGAAGTTAATGATAAACAAGATCCATCCATTTCATATGGCGACAACAACAAAAAGGTAAGACTGTCGGGTATGGCACTTTAACTAACGGCCGTGTATCAATCACTAAAGTTGCACTAGTCGAAGGTTTAAAGCATAATTTGCTAAGTGTCGGTAAACTATGTGACAAAGGATTTATCTTGTTTCCTTTTTGTCCAACACTTGTACAAGAAGAGAAAACTTATCCGGAGATGTTAAGTTATCCGGATCAAGAGATGGGGACATATACTCAGGTGGTCTTAAGAAATAATTCTTTCGACCTTGTATGCTTCCTCACGAAAGCAAGAGATGAAGATAGTTGGTTATGGCACAAGCGATGCGCACATTTAAATTTTAAGACTTTGTCTAAATCGGCGTCACTTGATCTTGTCACCTGGTCTACCCAAACTCAAGTTCTCCAGAGACACTCTCTGTCGAGAATGCCAACTTGGTAAACAGACCAAACACGGCTTTAAGAGCAAATCGGTTAACTCAATAATCGCTCCTCTGCAACTTCTTCATATGGACCTATGTGGTCCTATATCTCGTTTCATCACTAGTCAGTGCGAGATATACCCTTGTGGTTATCGATGATTTCACCAGATACACATGGGTGATGTTCCTGAAATCAAAGGATCAAACTTTTGAACATCTTGTAGATCTCTTCAACTGGATAAGCAACTCACAAGGACTGAGCATTAAATGCATCAGGAGTGATCATGGTACAGAATTTGATTTTTCAGAAATGAGATCATATTGTTCTGAATAGGGCATACAGCATGACTTCTCTGCTCCCAGAACCCCACAACAAAATGGGGTAGCTGAGCGCAAGAATCGAACTTTAGTTGAAGCTGGTAGATCCATGTTAGCAGGGGCAACGCTTCCTCTCAGTCTATGGGCTGAAGCTGTGTCCACCGCCCGCTATGTTCGAACGGAACTCTAATAAATAAATCTACCATGAAAACACCCTATGAGATGTGGAGAGGACGAAAACCTTCAATTTCACATTTCAGAGCTTTTGGGTGTACTTGCTATATATCGATAAATGGCAAAGAGACCCGGAATAAATTTGAACCAAAATCGATGATGGGATCTTTGTCGGGTACTCACTTCATAGCAAAGCTTATCGGGTCTTCAATAGAAAACTTTTTAAAGTTGAAGAATCTATCCATGTGACCTTTGATGAAGCTAACCTCGTTTGGTCAAAAGTCGGTCCTTTAAATTCCAATATGCAGGTCATGGACAGCAACGTCGATTACTCAAAGTTTATGAATATTCCTGTTACACATCCTGACTGGTATTCTGACCAACCACGTGGCATCAGCGAAACACAACGAAATTTTATGGATGATGCTACGGATGACTCCGACTCCGGACTACCATTTAGCTCCGGACAAACTCCTACGGATACACAAAATTCCGAAGCACCTTCAAGTCCGTCCGGACTAGTTAACACTAGAAGAAATAGTGTTGAAGAACCAACTAGTTCATCCGTACCTCTAAATACGGAAACATCTACTCCGGACGAAGCTCAACCAGTCGATACAACTGAACCACCCAATCTGGAAGAGCTTCAAATTGTTCAAGATCAACCAACACACGCACGGAATTATAGATGGACCCGAAACCATCCCTCGGATCAAGTGATTGGTGATCCTACCGTTGGTGTAAGAACAAGAGCAGCCACCTCAAACATGAGTCTTTACTCATGCTTTCTATCTCAAATAGAACCAAAGGTGGTAGATGAAGCTCTTCAAGATTCAAACTGGATAGAAGCCATGCAAGAAGAGCTGAATCAATTTAAGAGAAATAATGCGTGGACCTTAGTACCAAGGCCTAAGTCTCAGCAAGTCATTGGCGTTAAATGGGTGTTCCGGAACAAGCTTGATACGGATGGAATAGTAATCCGGAACAAAGCGGATGGTAGCCAAAGGATATCGTCAAGAAGAAGGAATAGATTATGATGAAACTTTTGCTCCGGTCGCAAGACTTGAGGCAATCCGAATGTTTCTGGCGTATGCTTCATATGAAAACTTCATAGTTTATCAAATGGACGTCAAGAGCGCATTCCTGAATGGAGACCTTCAAGAGGAGGTGTATGTTGAACAACCTCCCGGCTTCATTGAACCAAAGGCAGGACATCTTGTCTACAAACTTCGAAAGCTCTATATGGTTTGAAGCAAGCTCCAAGAGCCTGGTACGACACATCGTCGGAATTCCTACTTGCTCATAACTTCCAAAAAGGGAAGATAGACACCACCCTATTTCTACGACAAGAGAAAGGACACACTTTGATCGTACAAATATACGTGGACGATATCATTTTCGGATCAACGAATCCGAAGCTTTGTGAAGAGTTTGCTAAGTTGATGATAGGCAAGTTTGAAATGAGCATGATGGGAGAACCGTCCTACTTCCTTGGAATTGAAGTCAAACAATTAAAGGAAGGAATCTTTATCAATCAGGCTAAGTACACTCGCGAACTTATTAAGAAGTTTGGTATGGAAGGTTCATCTCCCGTCAAAACCCCCATGCCTATCGGTGCCAAGTTAGATCCGGATGTGGACGGCATATCAAGTAAATGTGACCGACTACGAGGGGATGATCGGATCCTTGCTCTATCTTACAAGCAAGTCGCCCGAGACATTATGTTTGCAACTTGCATTTGTGCACGATATCAGGCAAATCCCAAGGAGTCACATATGCTTCATGTAAAACGGATATTAAGGTATCTCAAAGGGACGATGAATTTGGGACTCTGGTACCCAAAGGAGTCCAACTTCACCTTATCCGGGTACTCGATGCCGACTTCGCTGGATTTCGCATCGACAAGAAAAGCACAAGCGGTACGTGTCGGTTTCTTGGAAATAGATTGATCTCATGGTTCAGGAAGAAGCGAATTCCGTATCAACCTCTATCGCTGAGGCGGAATATATAGCTGCAGGAAGTTCTTGCTGACTACTTTGGATGCAAAGTCAACTTACCGACTACGGATTCAACATGTCCTCTATTCCACTTTACTGTGACAACACTAGTGCAATTGCCATCAGCAACAATCCTGTCATGCATCCTAAGACGAAGCACATTGAGGTAAGGTATCATTTCATACGCGATCATGTTCTCAAAAACCATATTTCACTGGAACATGTTGCCACCTTGAAGATCAATTAGCAGACATATTTACAAAGCCTCTACCTGATGCGAGGTTTTTCGAACTACTCTTCCGATTAGGTATGCTCGACTCTTCTGCATAGGTTCTCATTTGAATTACCCATCAGTATATTTACTCACGAGACCATGCATTGTATGTTTCCTGAAAGTAGTAGAAACTCACCGATCGTATTGCTGATCATACTTCTTGTTCAACGGTTTCATGCTTCGATATTAATCTCAACCTCATAATGGGAGGATGCTTGCGTTTCCCGATCAAGTCGTTTAAAGCTAACATAATTACGGTTTATATGATTTACCTCGGTCGGGTTCATGATCTTAACATCCATTAATCACCACATGACCAAAGCATGTTCATTTAGATTACTCTATTAACATGCATAGTTGAAGAAGTGAAATGGGCTATCTTGGAATGCGTGGTGGATGGATACACAAACGCTGATCGATCAGCGTCGAAGTATAGTTTTCTAATAAGATAGACAGTCTTGAACTACAAATTGGAACGGTCAACCGAGAGGATTGCACAATCTACGGGGGAGAAAATGCTTTATATATTATTCAAGAATACCCCCCGTATATGTCTCATGACCTTTTTCTTACTTGTCTATCCGAGGGGGAGCTTTTCATTGAGAGGATTAAATGATCTACGGGGGGAGCAGCAATGAACCCCTAATATGTCTCGGATTCTCCCTCTAAGCTTTTACTTCCTGGATCCAGTTGGACATCTTTGTTGTAAATCGGAAAAGTGGCATGTTTGGATGTATTTTCTTTCTTCAACAATGCATTTTAATCGACTAATCATCTGCCTTCTTTTGACATGTGTTCACTTTATCATTACACACTCATGAATCCTAATGAAGCCAAATCATATGATCTTTAATTAATCTTAGCTACGCTATTCAAGCAAGACGGTTTCGCTATGTTGACCTATATGAACTTGTGTATTGCTATCCGACATATGCCCTGATTCAGGTAATATTGATCACTTTCACGTTGCGTACGTCTACTACATTCTTAGCCATGCATGAGTTCTATTTCTTATTAGTTCGGATTATGTTGTTTTTCACTGATTATCTTCTCTAATCCGTACTAATCCTTGCCTGTTAAGCTTTTGTATTTTCAGTATATCTTTATTTAGCTACAAGTTCAGATTTTCTTTGCAACCGTATTGATAAATCCAGTCCATAGTCTCGGATTTGAAGTGTTGTGGTACTTCTCTTCTCTTCGACTTATTGATCGCAAAGGAATCTACTCTATATTCTCACCAAACTCTGTTTATGACGGACAAGGTCTATTATTCATCCGGATACTCTTTCACGAATATTATTAACTCCGGATAAGTGTCGGCTCTTTCCTCCGGACTCTCGACTTTGTTCAATTGTGACAATCCACGTATACTCATATGTCGCATGCTTTTGAGGAGGAATAATGATGATTCATTAAATGCATATCTCGGGTTGCACACACACTTCTCTGGATGGCAACCAGTTGTAATCTCTACTTGGTCATGCGGTCTCCACGACATCGTTTTATTCGGAGATGCCTCGATATCCGGACAAATGACATCAGCATGTCACGCGGGTCCCTACCTCACTCACACATTCCTAGACCCGGCGACATTTGCGGATTCGGTCTTATATGTTCCGATCATACTGCGAAGCACGAGTATTGCTCATTTCAAATCCCTAAACCTCTCGTTGCTCCTTCTACTTGTCAAGACCTCACCTTTCCTCTTTTCCTTCCCATCAAATCTGCAATGGCACCCAGAATCTTTCTTTCCGGCGTTACTCCTGGCCATCTAGTTGATTGGAATGCTGTTTCCGATCCTCCAGGATTGGTTTCTCCAGCTTCGCCCTCTTCTTGAAGCCTCGCACATACTCAACCTGGTCTCCAATCCCATCGATCTTCTTATCGATGACATTCTTGAGTATTACCAACGGATTCGCTGCACCAAAGATTCCATAACCTCTTATGTCCGCGGTGAATCCATCGTCATCACTCCGGCTGTTCTCCGCGCTGCTCTCCACCTTCCTCTTGGTGAACCACAGCGTCCGGATGCCGATCCGATGGCGGCTTCTATAGGCTCCACGAACAAGGGGAAGGAATACAAGGTGAAATCCTTCCGGGGTCGCTATCGATGTATGGCGACTATTCTAAGTCGATGCCCTCGGCTCGCACATCAGCCCTGGACTCGGGCCCGTACGATCTTCTACTGGCCATGTACGGCGTCTTTGAAGGTCTTCCAATGGATTGGGGGATGTTCTTATTTCGTTTGCTACAGAATGGTCACAAAAACCATTCCTTCGGGCGCATCCTCAGCATTGTCTTCCGGCATCTTCGTCCAAACCATTTCGCCCGAGTTGATGCTGTCTCGTTTCCCTCGGCTCTTTACCTTCGTCACCTTACGCCAGACGGGAACATGACCGCTCGCCAACCCACTGTAGCTCTCCGCGCTCTCCCGCCCCCGGAACAACAAGGCGGCTCGTTGGTGACCCCTCCGACAGCCAAGCCCACGAGGTCGGCTTCGCACACCGATCCTCCCGGATTCGGTCCGTTCTTTGCGCCCTCCCACTCACGGGCCTCCCGCCCAAGCATCCGTGCCGAACCGTCCGAGGTTGCGGGGCCCTCTCGGCGCAGTGCGTCTAAAGGCTGTTTCCTCGGCCCCCTCTCGTCGCCGATGTCCCCACTCCCTCCACATCCGCTATAGCCGCTGCGGTTGATACCGCCGTTGCCGTCGCCACCGCCGATGTCCCGGCGCTTCTCCAGGAAGCCCCCTTGCCTCCTCTACCTCAACCCCGAGATTACCTTGACCATCTCTCCGCCGTCACCTTAACGGACCTCGGCTCCGTTTCAGCCTAGCCCACACCTCCTCCATTCCCGACACCGATCTCCGGGTGTTTTACACACGCAATACCCAATCCCCGGAGACTATGATCATCCGGAATCCGGACCACGACTTTCTTACGCCGGCCGCCATTCCCGATGTGTCGTTCCCTACACCCTCAGGCCCGGTCCCCCGCTACCCGAAGTCCTTCTCCTGCTAAGGCTGGACCCTCTTCTCCTGCCGCCGCGATTCCCGTGGTTGACTTGTTTGGTCAAAGCGGGTCTCTTGCTCCGGATGCCTCCGAAACTCCGGATGCCTCTGATGCTCCGGATGCTCCTGCTGCTGCTGCTACTCCTGCGGACTCCTCTGCCCACCGCACTCCTGCTCCTGTTCATGTGGGGGAGTCCTCCAAAGCTCCAGAGTTAGCACTTGGGCGTGCCTCTTTTGGCACGGTCCACTCCGATCTTTGTGCTTTCCGCTCACTGGACCGCCATGCCCACGCTCAAAGCGCCCAAATTTCCGCCATCGCTGCCAAAGTTGATGCCCTCGGCGCCCAACTACTCTCCGCCCTCACTAACTCCTCCACTTCCATTGAGCAGAAAATGGATCTTGTCGCCACCTCCATTCATTCACTATCTACTTCCTTCGCGGATCTGGCGCATACGATGGCTCATCCTCCCGTTGCTTCCCGGCGATCTGCCAAACCGGGGGAGAAAGTGTCATCTGATCCGTCTACTCCTTCTGCCCCACAACCATCTACCCGTACTGAGAAGCGGCTTGCCACTTCAGTGCTTCAGGGAGTTCAAATTCCCAAACGAAGCCGCTTCTCTCAACCAAGCTCCTCTACTGCACCTCCAGCTCCTCCTCCATCCTCCTCATCCGCAGCTGATACCTTCCTCCCATCCTATGCGGAGTTTGACCCGTCCGATGCGGATGGAAGCTTGCGCAAGGCAATGAAATCCTATCTTGCGTCTTCGTCGAGAGAAGATGTCTTTCGAAATGTATCCTTTCTCTCCGGCCGACATTCGGACTCTTTGTTCGGAGAAAGGACTCTTTACTACGAAGACATTGACAACTTCTCGAGAGCTGCTAAAATGGAGATGAGGCGTTTCCATCTCTTTACGAAGATGGGCACTTGTTTGAAGTTCTGCCATGTTGGAATGAGGGCTATCTTCCCAGGTGTGGAGTTAATTCGGACTTACATCGACGGGCCGCTGAAGATAGCAAGCCATGGAAAACTCTCTCAACCATCCTCATTCCGTACCGGATCATGTCGCCACACTTCATGATGGCTGTCTTCATGATTCAGTCCAAGCAAATGATTCTCATTGATTCTCATCAGATTGTGGAGCACTTCGTTAGGAAGAATCAATGGGAACCTCGTGTCTCGGACTAATCGAAGTCGTGAAGAAAGCTGGACTATATGAAGAGTTGGGTATCACACCCCTTGCGTTCGATCGAGAAACTCAAGGCGACATTCCGGGGCAAGAAGCAAGTGCCACAACAGCCGGATGGAGATAGCTGCGGAGCCTTTGTCTGTCACTTCATCAAATCGTTCTTAACTGTGGACAAACATTGGAGCCAACACTCCACCTTTACGATGCAGCAGACAATGGAGCTAAGAGAGAAGGCAGCAACTATGATCTTCAAGTATAGTAAGCCTTATGTACCTTAGTGAAAAACCTGTATTAAGGCTGAATTGTATTTAGTTGCTGATTAATGAAATTGGTTGTGTTGCGTATTCTGTATGATATTCTTTTGCATCGCTTACCAAGATCAGATTACAAAGGGTTTGGGCATATCCATAATTGGGGGAGATTGTTGGATCAAACCCAGAATTTGGATAATGCTGATAAAGCCTTATGTAATTTGATCTGAGATCTTTTGTGTTTATTTGATCATTGCAGAAGGTATGTTACTAATCCAAAGATGCACTCGTGAGAGCAAAGCTAAGGACAGGATACATAATCCTAATCCGGACAAGAGTGAGTGTCGTCAAACACTTGGTAAATAACCAAGTAACAAATACATACGGAATAAGGAACAATCCTACGGACTAAGAACTTAAAGGATAAGTGCGGAGTAAGGAAACTAGATGCGGAGTAAGGAAACCAGATGCGGAGTAAGGAATCCGGATTTATTACTCGCCCGGAGTAAGGAACTTACATACGGAGTAAGGAACTTACATACGGAGTAAGGAACTTACATGCGGAGTAAGAAAGCGCGACACGGAATAAGTCATCAGACTTTTCAAGACTCGCCCGGAGTAAGGAACTTACATACCTGAGTAAGGAACTTACATGCGGAGTAAGGAACTTACATGCGGAGTAAGGAAGCGCCGACACGGACTAAGGATTCCAAGATCGAATAGATACGGAGTAAGCAACCACTGACACGGAGTAAGGTTCTGAGCTTCATTAACTACGGAGTAAGGAAAATTACACCGGACCAAGAAGACATTGCTCCAACTAAACCGCATTTAAAGTTATCAGCTCGTGGTGTCCCGATGTAAGACGAATGTATTGAAAACCTGAAGAATCTTACACGTGGATCATCCGGATATGTGGACACAACCGTAATTGTATCTCGGAACTCACAAAGACACTTATACTCTTCAAATCCAAGATCTTGAGCTCCACAATCCACAGCAGTCAAGGCGAGAGATTAACGAGGGATAGTTAGTGCGGAACGCATTCCGGAACTACAAGTTCCAAGGTTGTCTCTTAGGAATGTTTTGTATAAATATTCGTACTTATACTTTAGGTAAAAGAGAGAAGTAGAGAGGTTGAGACGTAAAAAAAAAAAAAGAAAATAAGAGCGTCATCATCTTTGGAGATAGAACTTGGCTAGAGTGTGAGTTCATTTTGTAAACAGAGTGTAAGAGAGTGTTTGCTTCTATTTTGTTGTAATCACCTAGTGATAATAAAACAAAATACTTCCACTATCTGGTTATCTTCCGCAGTGATTCTATCACTAAAACTAGATAAGTGTTTGTATCTTGAGAGAAAAGAAAGAGTTCGAATAAGAGCCTATTCACCCCCCCCCCCCTTTAGGCTCCAAGTGACCATCATGATTAAAAGGACACATGATCAATGTTGTTCGCTCAATGGGATGTACTCCAAGTCAGTGAGGCGCTTCCCAAGTTGAGTCTAATCACTTTCGCCAACAGTGAATACAAGAGATGACAAACTATATTGAAGTGGATAAACCCACCTTTTTGTTTCAATTTCAAATCAAATGCTTGTATCTTTCACGTTGTATTGGTGATTTAGTTGATTTTTAATGCATTGAGTAGATCAATCGAACGACGAAGAGGAATATCCAAAAAAGAGTAAACGGAGGCGTGATAAATGTTGTTCACTAAAAGGGTCATACTCACGGCGGTGAGATACATCCCACACCGTGTCTAATTCACTTTCGTCAACCCTGAAAACCATAAATGAAAGGCTCTATTGAAATGTTTAAACCCACTTTTCGTTTCAGTTACAAGTCAAAAGGCTTGTTACTAGGTTTATATTAGTTATATAGTTGATTTGTTACATATTGAGTGGATCAATCAAACGACGATGGGTTATATCCATAAATCATTTAAAGGACACATGATCAACGTTATTCGCTGAATGGGACACACTCCACAATGGGGAGGTGCTTTTCACGACCCGTCTAATCTACTTTCGTCATTAATGAGTACGAGAGATGAAGACCCTATTAAAATGAATCAACCCTCCTTTATTTTTATTACGAATCAAATGCTTATAACTTTAGGTTTGTATAGGTCATTTGGTTGATTTCTATGCATAGAGTGAATCAATCAAACAATGAAGCTTATTATCAAGAAATGATTACAAGGAGGCATGATTAACATTGTTCGCTGAAAGGGACATACTCACGGCGGTGAGGTACCTCCTACGCCATGTCTAATCCACTTTTGTCAAGATTGAAAACACGACAACAAAGTCTCTATTAAAATGCTTAAACCCACTTTTTGTTTCAATTACAAGTTATAAGGCTTGTTACTTTACGTTTGTATTGGATGTATAGTTGATTTGTGACGCATTGAGTGGATAAGTCATGCAATGACGGTTATATATCCATAAATGATTAAATCGACACATGATCACTATTGTTCACTCAATGGGACGTACTCTACGTTGGTGAGGTTCTTCCCACGCCATGTCCAATCCACTTCGTCAACATTGAAAACCATAAATGAAAGGCTCAATTGAAACGTTTAAACCACTTTTCGTTTCAATTACGAGTCAAATGGGTTGTTAGTTTAGGCTTATATCAGTTATATAGTTGATTTGTGACGTATTGAGTGGATCGATCAAACGACAATGGGTTCTATCAATAAATGATTTAAAGGACACATGATCAACGTTGTTCGCTCAATGCGACATACTCCACGTCGAGGTGGTGCATTTCACGACCCGTGTAATCTACTTTCATTCTTAATGAATACACGAGATGAAAGACCCCATTAAAATGAATAAACCCACCTTTTGTTCTGTGGCTCCATTGATCTTCCTGTCATCAATACATATTCTCCAACCTGTTACTATTCGTGTAGGTATGAGCTCATTGTCTTCATTTCTTACCACTGTCATGCCCCCCTTTTTTGGCACAACTTGGATTGGACTTACCTATTGACTATCGGATATTGCATATATGATGCCTGCATCAAGCCATTTCAACACCTCTGTCCTGACAACTTCTTTCATGGCTGGATTTAGTCTTCTTTAGTGTTCCACACTTGGTTTATACTCCTCTTCCTATAAGATTTTGTGCATACAAACAGTGGGACTAATACCCTTTATATCATCAAGAGTCCAACCAAGTGCTCCTTTATAATGTCTAAGCACTTATAACAACTGCTCCTTTTCTTCAATTGTTAGATATGTTGTAACAATCATTGAAAAACTAGCAGTCTCATCCAAAAATGCATATTTCAAATGTTCTAGTAACTACTTGAGTTCTGGCGGTGCCTGTTTCTGTTTTGGTATAACGACTTCATTCAATTCTTCATAGATTGACTCTTGTACTATGTCAGACACCTCTTATTGCTGCAGTCTCAAATCTAGATCACTAGTAATCACAGGTTTGTTGAAGAATTCATCAATACAATTAACTATGGAATCTAGCCAATAACACATGGATACTTCTTCCTCTGGATAGGACATGGCCTCTACCATTTTAAACACTAATTTTTCTTCATCCATTCGCAAGGTAAGAGATCCATGCTGAACATCAATTCGTGCATGTCTAGTGCACAAAAATGGTCGCCCAAGAATGAGTTGAAGACCTCTATCTTCTTTCATATCTAAGACAACAAAGTCAACTGGAAATATAAAGTCAATGACTTTAACCAAAACGTCTTCAAGAATTCCTTCAGGTTTCCTTGATGACCTGTCTTCCAGTTGAAGAGATATAGATGTAGGTTTCATGCCTTGCAGACCCAATCTCTTATAAATGATTAATGGCATTAAATTGATACTGGCACCTAAGTCACATAAAGCTCTCTTAAACTTAGAACCCCCAATTATGCATGGGAGGGTGAAACTCCCTAGATCAGAGAGCTTAGGAGGCAATTTCCTATGCAAGACAGCACTACAATTATGAGTTAATGCTACTGTCTCATGGTCTTTATGTTTCCTTTTAGTATAAACTAGATCTTTTAAAAACTTCACACAACGAGGCATTTGCTCCAATGCTTCAATCAATGGTATATTGATTTCTAACCTTTTGAACCTTTCTACAAATTTGGAATACTTGTCTTCATCTTTCTTCTTCTTCTGCTGCAGTCTTTGTGGAAATGGAACTGGAACCTTAAGCAATGGTGGCTTTTCAGCAAACTGTATCCCATGTTGAGGTGTTTCCTCTGTTTTGGACTTATCCTTATCTTCCTTATTATGTTCTGAATTTTAGCTCACTTGAGTAACCTTCTCTACATGTACAGATTGCTTCACTTGCTCAGCTTTTCTTTCTATCTCTTTTCCACTACGTAAGGTAATTGCATTGCACTGTTCTTTGGGATTCACCTCAGTATTACTTGGAAAAACTCCTTTCTATTGTGAATTAACAGAATTAGCTATTTGACCCATCTATTGCTGCATCATCTTCATAGTTGTCCCCAATTCACGTACAGATGAAGTAATATCATCTAGTTTTGATTCATCCTTTTAAAATCAAGCCTCTATACTCTTCATGAAACCTTCCAAAATAGTTTTCAAATCATCATCTTTCTCCTTCTCTTTTTCTTTCTGCTGATTAAAACCAGGTTGAGGTTGAGTTGGAACTTGAGAATTTAGAACATTCTTCTGATTGGACCAAGATAAGTTTTCATGAAACCTATTATTGGGATGATAATACTTGGGAATAGGTTGGCTCTGTTGTTGTTGCTGATAATTCTGATTTTGATTTTGAGCTTGATAGAAGCCCCTATTTCCAACATATTGTACCAACTCTTCAATAGCTTCAGTTGTTGTCTCTTGCTTATTACCAATGCCCAATTCTTGGCCATTAACTCTAACAGCCAATACTAACATCTGCTTGGTTAGAGTATCTAACTTAGCATTCACATTGGATATTGGATCAGTAGTTTGTACTTCAGCTACTTTCGGTGAAGGATATAGGTATCTCTCATTCGAACAAAGAAAGTTATTCTGAGCCATTTCTTCTAGCATGTGCAAAGCTGCTTCAGACTTTTTGATAGAAAGGATCCACCTGCAGCTGCATCAACCATCATATGCGTCTGACCACCTAATCCCATGTAAAAAGCATGAATGTTATAAAAATCAAATAATCCTTCCTATGCTGGAATTCGTCTCACAAGATCTTTGAACCTCTCCCAAGCTTCATGTAAGGACTCCTGATCCATCTACTTAAACTGATTTACCTCATTTTTTTAATTGAACCACTTTTGCTGGACGAAAGAATTTAAGAAGAAATTCTTCCTCCATTTGATCCCATGTGGTGATAGCTCCGGATGGAAGTGTTTGCAGCCATCTTTTAGCACGGTCCCTCAATGAAAACGGAAACAACTTCAAACGAATAGCACTCTCTGGAACTCCATTCATTTTTATTGTATCACACATTTCCAAAAATAAGGATAGGTGATTATATGGGTCTTCTAATGCTGTGCCTCCAAAAGAACATTGGCTCACCATGCCAATTAATGCTGGCTTCAACTCAAAATTATTAGCAGGCACTGCTTGGCACTGAATTCTAGAGTGGTGGTTCGCCACTATATAGTCCCTCAAAGACCGTTGCTGTTGTCCCTAAACTTGTTGGCCCACTGCATCTTGAACAATCACCTGTGGAAGTCTATTTTCTTCTGCCATTGATATCTTAGCTACTTCTTCAACACACTGCTTCAGTGCGTCAAGAATATTACCAATTGATGAACCCATTTATATGCATTTTCGATATGTGTCCATCCCTTATTTTAATGGATTTTAGAGTGTTTATTGTGTTTGCATTATGTTTTATTTGATTAATATGTGTTTTTAGTATTTTTGTCGTGTTTTGGTGTGTTTTGTGTATTTTGGTGTGTTTTGTAGGTACTTGGAGCAATTTGGCCCAAACAAAGTTGAAAAAGGGCAAAATTGGCATCAAATAGTGTTGGACAACTAAAAAGTACTTGACACAGGCCATGGCCGCGCAGTGCTTGACCATGGCAGGCGTCTTTTACTGTTCACAACGAAGTTCTCGCCGTGGCCGCCGACCTTCACAAATATCCAGCGTACTGTCGCCATGGCCATGGTTTTTGGTGGCCATGGCCTGTGTCGACAACATTTCCCCTTATCTTTTTATTTTATTTATTTTTATTAATTATTTTAATGTAATAATTGGGGGAGTATATAATGGCCATGTTTATGTTATAGTTAGGGATTCTGAACCATTGGGGAGCCGTCCTTGGCGGTTCAAGAACCTTAGTTTTGATTTTAGATTTCTCTTTTGATTTTGGAGAATTTTATGTGATCTTGGATAAAGAACACATTGGTTTTAGGAGAGGATCGTTTGTACGCCTTCGTGACAGGTTGGTTCGTTTTCTTTCCTCCCTTTGTAATCCCTATTTCATGATTTTATATATAGATATGTTTATTCAAATTCTCATGGGATAATCCGTTCTTCCTAGGGATTGGGGGTAGCCTAATCCCAATTTCTTGATTGTATGTGTTTTATTTAATTATTTCTTATCTTTTTCATAAACGATTTCATTTTATTAATTGAATCCGTGTTTGGGCGTCGTGAACTTATTACATGTCTTCGATAATTGGGGAAAGGACCGAAAGGTGAACCTCGATTATCGGAACTATAAAATGAGACTTAGGACTTGCGTGTCACGAGAGTAGTCCGTGATCCTAGGAGGAATCATGGTTGATCACTTATTAATGGGTTTGATCCTATTTAGTGGGTCACGAGAGTAAGCCGCTGCTAGGGTTAGGCACGCTGCTATTTGCGCGAAAGCGATTGACAGTTACATTAGGATCGGCCACCTTCACATGTTAGAAAATTAATAGGAATAATTAATTAACCATACAATTAAGGATTGGAAATTGTGGTGAACCTCAATCCCTAGACCTTCATTCCTTATTTTTCCTTTTCTCTAGGATTCTTTTATTTTATTTATTTTAATTTATTTTAATTTATTATTTTTCTTTCTTTAATTAATTTCTCTACCATTATTTGCTTAGACAATAGGAACGCAATTAAGTTATAGATTTCCAACCGTGTCTCTATGGGATCAACCCTGACTTATCCTTCTACAGGTTAGTTAGGTTTATAAATATTATTTTAAAAGCGTTAGTGCGACAAAAATGCCTATATCATCAATCTCTTCTGAAATATTTTGTCATCTTCTCCGATGCAAAGTTCGCTCTGATTCGGGATCAAATGGTAGCAATTCTTCAGAACTAGAACGGGTCATAAACTGGCCAAATGCCTAAAGAAACATAAAGTTGAAACAAACCAAACAAAACAAAACAACCACGGTAAATCCGAACTAAACAGATTCCCAAATCACACAAAAATCTATAATGCAAGAACATTATATAAATTAATGCTCTAGATTAAGCAAGCTTAATTTATACCAATGTTATCTCAACAATCCTAATTTATTTTTATTCCCTGGCAATGGCGCCAAAAACTTGACACGAAAATTGTGGTGCTACTGCAAGTATACAGATCAAGTAATATAGAGTAGCAAAATACCCCTAAAGTTATCGTTCCATATAGAATAGATTAAAATTAGGGAGATAAACACCAGGTAAAACTTAAGCCTATTTATCTAGAAAAATTCAATCTTTGAGAATTAATTGAATCAAGATGAAATTAATCTGAACTAAAATAACAAGCACAATTCCAAATTAAGACTTCAAATTAAAGAATTCCAGGGGTTCGATTTCACCAACCTTTCACACATTAAATTCTCAATTGTTGGTCCCGGAGAGCCTAGAGGGGGGGTGAATAGGCTCTTTGAAAATTCTTTCTCTCTCTCAATGGCTTAGAGACTCACTCTGGTTAAACAGATAAAATCAGTGCGGAAGATTAACCAGGTAGTGGAAGTATGTTGCTTTATTATCTGAAGATAATTACAACAAAGCAAAACAGCATTCTAGCTGATTACAACATAACACTCTGTTATAGTTACACACACTTGGTAGTGAATCTCTGTGTTTGGCTCTTTACAAGATATATGCTTATGAGTGTATAAGTACAAGTAAGCACGCGCATTCTTATTTACATTGCTTCAGGCATATATATAGACATCCTAGAAATCTATCTTGGAACTACATTTTTCGAGCAGTGTGGAGCATTGAAGTTCTTCATCGGAAAATGCAGAAGCTTTAACTGCTGCGGATGTGGAGCTCGAAATATTGGAAGAATAAGTTGTAATGAATTCTTTGCTTGATTCCAATTGCATTTGAGACTGCGTCCATATCTCCGTGTGTTTCACGTGTCAGACAATTTAGGTATTCAATGAGTTTGTCTTACATTGGGACGTAGCGAGCTGCTAGCACTAATTGCGGCTTGGAGAGATGAAGCAGCGTCTTCTTGGTCTGTTGCAAGGTTCCTTACTCCGCATGAACGAAGCTCGGATCCTTACTCCGTATCAGTGATTGCTTACTCAGTATGAATGAAGTCCTGGAATCCTTATTCCGTGTCAGCGCTTCCTTACTCCGCATGAGTAGTGGTTCGGAGAGCTTACTCCGCATCAGTGCTTCCTTACTCCGCATGAGTAATGGTTCGGATTCCTTATTCCGCATTTGATGTCCTTACTCCGCAACAGTTGCCCTTACTCCGCTCGAATGACAGACTCGGATTTCTTCGTCCGTGTCTTCTTTTCCTTAGTCCGGTTGGAGTGACAACTTTGATTCTTTCTCTCTCACAAGTCTCTTTTACTCCGTGCAAGATGTAGACTCAGGAACTTACTTCGCATTAATTGACATAATCTAGTTGAGTGTTAGACGTGGGTTCTTAGTCATTTTGTCAAGTGTTTAATCAGCACGAAGGGTCCTTACTCCGGATGATGACTTGGTTATATACCAAGTGAATGACGACACTCATGATGATCCGGATCAAGATTATGTATCCTGTCCTTAGCTTTGTCCTCACATGAGTAGGTCCGGATTTAGAGTTAAGTCATCTGCACAGACTTAATGGTAAACATGAAACATCTCGAGTAAAATTACATAGGGTTTGTTCCGTATTATCCAAATTCTCGGTTTGATCCAACAATCTCCCCCAATATGGATATGCCAAACCCTTTGTAATCTGATCCGGTAAGGCAGCAAAAAATAACAGAGGTAAGGATTAAAGAGAACAGTTCCACTCAGTTACAGCAGGAATATATTAAGCCTTAGTACAGATATAAATCATGGTACATACGGCTTACTATATTTGAAGATCATCCTTGCTGCATGCTCTCGTAGTGCCATTGTCTGCTTCTTAGAGAACTCGATGATATTTTTCCAGTCATCATCGAAGGAGATAACAGATTTCAAGAAGTAGCAGACAAAGGCTCCACAACTGTTTCCATCGGGTTGTTGGGGCACATTCTTCTTGTTCCGGATCGTCCCCATGAGTACTTCATCCTGACCAAGAGGCGGTAGATTCAAGTCTTCATAGAGAGAACTCTGTCTGATTGCATCCGACAAGGTTCGAACGAGAGTCCTCATCTGATTCTTTCTAATCGGGCGGTCAACAACCTGATGAGAATCCAAAAGCAAGATTTTCTTCTCTTTGATCAGGAAAACAGTCAGCATGAAATATGGAGAGTCGACCCGAAAGGGGATGAAAACGATGGACAGAGAGGTCCATGGTCGGCTGTTCTCTGCTGTACCATTGATGTAAGATAGAATAACGTCCACAGCAGGAAACTGGTTTTCAACCCAGCAAGGAAGAACATCAAAATCAAGGCCTTCGTCAAGTAAAGAGGGGAATAGCCTCAACTCCATCTTTACCGCCAGAGCATAGTTGTCGATGTCGTCAGTGGAAAATTGTCCCTCCTCAGACAGTATGGTCCAGATGTCTTGAGGTTCGAAGGGGGGCGAGGCAGACACACATTGGTGCTCGGCAGTGGAAAAGGCATAGGCCTTGGCCGCAGCAAGAATGCTCCCATCAGCATCATCCGGATGCAATTCCGCGTATGATGGGAGGAAGGAGATGGCACTAGATGGAACAGCAGGAGTCGGAGAGCTGGTCTGGCTAGTGGAGAAGTGGCTGCGTTTAGGCACTGGAAGGCCCGGAGGAAGAGTAGGTGCAGACCGTTTGCGAGAGGCAACGCCAGTAGTGGAAAGAGGGGAAGGATCAGATGACTTCTCCCCTGGTTTGGCAGATCGGCGAGAGCGGGAGGGACTGGCCACGACTTGCGTTAAGTCCGCAATGGAGGTAGACAAGTAAGAGAAAGATGCGGCAAGCCGCTCAAGCTTCTGATCCATGGAGAGAGAGGTAGAGGAAAAGGCAGAAAGAAGCTCGGCACCCATGGTCCGGACATGGTCGGAAAGGGCCTAGGTCTGAAGACGACTGTCCTCAGCAAGGTGATCGAGTTGGGCAGAGAAAGCAGGCTCAGATAAAATCGTGGCAAAAAAGGCGCACCCGAGACCAAAGGCGGGAGCTTTCGAGCACTCGCCCGCATGAAGAGGGGCAGGTGTGGGCAAGGTAGAGTCGATGGCAGCAGGAGAGGGCGGTGGTTGTACAGCAGCAGTAGCAGGAGGGGCGGTAGATCCACTTTGACCGGAGAGGTCAATGGTAGGGATATCCGCAGGATAAGAGGGACCAGCCTCAGCAGGGACAAGTGTCCGTGCGTCATGGGCAGGCCCGGAAGAGGCAACAGCAGGAGGTGCAGCCTTTAGGAGCGACGGCGTTACAAAGCCGTGATAGCAGTTCTGAATAAGCATTTCCTCCGGGGTCTGGGTGTGTTGAGCATAACACACCCGGAGAGTAGGTTCTGGGATGTCAGCAGTAATGGCGAAGCTGAAGCCCAGCCAGCAGTCATTCAGTAGCAGGAGAGTGAGCGGGAGAGGTTTCCGCAGGAGAAGATGGGAGATCCGAAAGAACAGCAGCAAAAGCCGCTGTGACCGGAGAGATGGGTGCGGGAGCGTCAACAGCAGCATCAAAAGCAGTAGCAGCAGCAGCAGCAAGAGAGGCAGGGACATCAGCAGGAGAGACAGAGGTGGTGACCTCAAGGAAGTGCGGCTGAGAGGGCCTTGCAGCAATAGATGGGTCAGCCCGAACGCTGTGCAGCGAACTGCGGGAGCGTGCCGGAGCGGCAACGGACCGGATGTGGGAGTGGATGGACCGGAGAGCAGAACTGACTTCGTGACCCGAGCTTGCAACAGGTTCACCAACGGAACTGGCTTGCTGTTCCGAAGCAGCAGCAAGGGCACGAGAGATTGGAGGGCGGCGAATGGTGAGGGTCCCGTCGGCAGTAAGATGTAAGAAGTAGAAGGTCATCGGAAAGGGAATCACCAGTTCACCCAGGAAGTGCGCGGGATGAAGATGTCAGAAAATTTGGGACAGAATCCATCCGAAGGACAAGTTCCGTTTCCCATTCCGCATCACCCAGAAGAGAAAGTTGCCCAGTCAAGTGGCAGTGACTCAAAAATCGCGTACATTGCCAGCAGGAGATCGTACATAACTGAGTCGAGAGCCGTGGAGCGAGCCAGAAGACACCGGCTTAGGATGGTGGCCATACAGCGGTGAGGACCATGGAAAGACTTCATTTTGTACTCCTTCACCTTATTAGGACACCCCATGGAAGCATCCATGGCAGCAGTGTTCGGCCGGATGTCATTGCCGGCAAGAAGGTTGAAGACATCCCAGATCACCTGAGGTGTGAGCTTGATAGGTTCCCCTCGAACCACAGAAAATATATACTCCTCAGTGGAGGAAGAGTGCTGATAGAAGGCCAGGACGTCCGACACTAGAAGATCGGCCGGGCCAGAGACAAGCGCCAAAAGGTTGCTTTGCTCAAGTAGCTGGCGAACCTCGTGGAGCCATGCTGGAGGATCAGAGATTCCGGACCAATCGACAAGTTGGCCATGAACAACACCATAGAGAGCTTGGGATGCCATTGAGAGTGAAAAATTGATGGAGAAGGAGAGAAGATCTTTGCAGGAAAAAGGTGTGGCGAGGGTTTAGGGTTTTGAGAGTTGGTAGTGATAACCTCGGTCGACGCTGATAGTGCGGTATAAATAAGATCCTTTCCGTGGAAGCAAGTGGGTCTCGAGTTTAAGCGAAATGAACAGTGAGCCACTCGACTTCCTTATGTCATTAGAAGTGATGGATTAGCGCCGTCGAATAGGCCTATGACGTAGCGGCTGTGCTAACCATTCAAAGATGATAGCTGTAGGCATACTTCCGGATTTTTGAAAAGATAAAATACCGGGCTCGAGGCGTGCATTAAATGAACCATCATTATCCCTCCTCAAAACTAAGCGATGTAAGATAATTACTTGGTTTATCGCGAATTGAGAATTCCAAGAGTCAGGAGGAAATAAACTGACTTTCATCCGGAGAAGGATAATCCATATAAAGAACATCCAGATGAGACTGACTGTATCCGTATGAACAGAGTGTTAAGTAGAGATGATTCCTTTGCTGCCTTGATGTCAAGAAAGTGTGAAGTACCACAACACCTCAGAAATTCGAGACATCAGACAAGATAGAGCGATGAATTGCAAAGAGAATCTGAACCTGTGACTTAACAAATAGATGCTTTGAAGAGCAAGTCTCGTCAGGTTCGGGTTAGTCTGGATAAATAATATAAGAGAATAATACACAATCCGAACAAAGAAGAAACAGAACTTATGCATAAACAGTTAAGTGCTAGACACATACATAAGAAGTGAAAGCCATCATACTGAAATCAATGTATGTGTGAGATAATTAACACATAAATCCAATAGGTCAACATAGCCAATCTTTCACATTGAGAATGAGAGCAAAGATTAATTAGATTTATATGACATCATCCATCAAAGAATGTATGAGTGAAAATGGAAAGAAGAGCACATGATGTATGATGTTACAACTGACTGTCATGCCTAAAATGCTAGGAAGAGGAAGATAGCAGCCAAGCAATCCGCAATTCCGATTCAACAGTGCAAATCCAATAAGCTTTATGAGTGAAAGTTATAGGGCGGAACATCCGAGACATATCAGAGAGGCATTACTTAATAATAAGCATTCTCTCGCCCTGTAGTCATGCCTTTTGCTGAAACAGGGGGCCTTACTTAAGATTCAATGAAGTATTCTCTCCCCCTGAGATCAGGGAATCATTTTGATGCGATCTTCTCGAGGATGACTCCCCCTCAGATAGACAGGCAGGAGAGAGGTCATGAAATATGAATGCGGGGGTATTACTAGATAATAGAGAGAGCAATTTCTCCCCCGTGGACTTTTAGAGCCTGTTAAGACGTTTCCTGTTTTATGATGAAACAAGAGAAATTGCTGCCTATCCTTGATTTACTCCACTCAAGCAGCTGATCAGCAGATAGTGAAATTCCACTTTCAGTCCGAGCTATCCCAAATCAGTCCTCAACCATGCATCTTAGATATTTCAGTCAGTCATGAAATCATAAGACATGTGATGGAAGATGGAGTTGAATTCATGACATCAGAATAGGATTTCTGTCATATAAATTTAATTATGTTTGCTTGATTCACTGTCAGTCCGGATAAGCAAGCAACCTCCCAATATGCACTTAGTGAGAAATATCAGAACATTTACACGACTAAAGTAAGATAGTTAAACATGAAATTCAGTATCTATCACTAACCATGAAGTACAACAATGCATGTTTTGAAAATAACTACTGATGGATAACAGGTGAGACGCTATGCAGAAAAGTCAAGCATACCTAATTTAAGAAGAAGTTCAGAAAATCTTACATCAGTTAGGGGCTTTGTAAGTATATCCGCGAGTTGATCTTCAGTACCAACATGTTCCAGGGATATGTGCTTTTTAAGAACATGATCGCGAATGAAATGATGCCTGACCTCAATATGTTTTGTCTTTGGATGCATGACGGGATTATTGCTGATAGCAATAAGCCGGTATTGTCACAAGAGAGTGGAACAGATGTCATGTTGAAGCCGTAGTCGGTAAGTTGACTTTGCTTCCAAGAGAAGTTGTCTGTGATAACTCCCAAGAATTGTATATTCCGCTTAGCAAAGAGAGGTTGATACGGAGTTCTGCTTCTTACTGAACCAAGAGATCAATCTGTTTCCAAGGAATTGGCATGTACCACTGGTGCTTTTCCTGTCTATGCGACACCCGGCAAAATCAGCATCAAAATATCCGGATAAGGCGAAGTTGGACTCTTTTGGGTACCAGAGTCCCAAATTCATCGTCCCTTTGAGATACCTTAATATCCGTTTTACATGAAGCATGTGTGACTCTTTGGGATTCGCCTGATATCTTGCGCAGATGCAAGTTGCAAACATTATGTCCGGGTGACTTGCTGTAAGATACAGCAAGGATCCAATCATCCCTCTGTACTCAGTCACATTCACTGATTTGCCATCAACATTTGGGTCTAACTTGGCACTGACTGGCATTGGAGTTTTGACAGGAGATGAACCTTCCATACCAAACTTCTTGATTAAGTCACGAGTGTACTTAGCTTGGTTGATGAAGATCCCTTCCTTTAGTTGTTTGACCTCGATCCCAAGGAAGTAGGACAGTTCTCCCATCATACTCATCTCAAACTTGCCAGTCATCAACTTGGCGAACTCATCGCAATGTTTCGGATTAGATGATCCAAAAATGATATCATCCACGTAGATCTGTACGATCAAAGTATGTGTCTTCTCTTTCCGTAAGAATAGCGTGGTGTCAATCTTCCCTTTTTGGAAGTTGTGAGCGAGTAAGAATTCCGAAAGTGTGTTGTACCAGGCTCTTGGAGCTTGCTTTAATCCACACAAGGCTTTCCTTAGTTTGTAGACCAGATGTCCAGCCTTTGGTTCAATGAAGCCTGGAGGTTTTTCAACATATACCTCCTCTTGAAGATCTCCATTTAGAAATGCACTCTTGACATCCATTTGATAAACTTTGAAGTTTTCGTATGAAGCGTATGCCAAGAACATTCTGATTGCCTCAAGTCGGGCTACTGGAGCAAAAGTTTCGTCATAGTCTATTCCTTCTTCTTGACGATAACCCTTGGCTACCAGTCGGGCTTTGTTCCGGATTATGATTCCGTCCGTATCAAGTTTGTTTCGGAACACCCATTTAACTCCAATGACTTGTTGAGACTTTGGCCTTGGTACAAGAGTCCACACATCATTCCTTTTAATTCTTCCTGCATGGCGTCTATCCAATTTGAATCTTGAAGAGCTTCTTCCACCACTTTTGGCTCTATCTGCGACAAAAAGCAAGAGTAGAGGCACATGTTGGAGGTGGCTGCTCTTGTTCTAACACCAACAGTAGGATCACCAATTACTTGTTCTTGAGGGTGGCTTTGAGTCCACCTATAGTTTTGCGCAAGTGGTGGTGAATACTCAATGATTTGAAGCTCTGTCAGATTAGGTGGTCCTTGGTCGTCCACTGATTGAGCTTCTTCCGGGCCAGCGTTATTCAAATTAATAGGTTCTGGAGTATTTTGAGGTTCTCCATTACTGTTCATTTCCGTATCAACTGGTCCGGATGGACTGGAAGGTACTCCGGTATTTCGAATATCCGAAGGAATATATCCGGAGTTATGTGGAAGTCCCGAGTCCGATTCATCCGTAACATTATCTGCATCATTTCTTCGTTCTTCATTGGTGCCACATGGTTGGTCAGTAGAAGTGACAGGAACATTCATAAACTTTGAGTAGTCAATGTTGTCGTCTTGATCCTGCACATTAGAACTTGAAGAACCAACTTTCGACCAATCCGTGTTAGCTTCATCAAAAGTCACATGGATAAATTCTTCAACTTTGAAAAGTTTTCTATTGAAAATCCGATAAGCCTTGCTATGTAATGAGTATCCAACAAATATCTCATCATCAGATTTAGGTTCAAATTTATTCCGGGATTCTTTTCCATTGTTCAGTACGTAGCAAGTACACCCAAAAGTTTTGAAGTGTGAAATAGAAGGCTTTCTGCCCTTCCACATCTCATAAGGTGTTTTCATGGTAAATTTATTTATAAGAGTTCTGTTCTGAACATAGCAGGCAGTAGACACCGCTTCAACCCATAGACTGAGAGGAAGCTTTGCCCCTGCTAACATTGATCTGCCAGCCTTGACTAAAGTGCGATTCTTGCGCTTAGCTACCCTATTTTGTTGTGGAGTTCTGGGCGCAGAGAAGTCGTGTTGAATGCCCTGTTCAGAACAATATGACCTCATATCTGAGAAATCAAATTCTGTACCATGATCACTCCTGATGCATTTAATGCTCAGTCCTTGTGAATTGCTTATCCAGTTGAAGAGATCGACAAGGTGTTCAAAGGTATGATCCTTAGATTTCAGGAACAACACCCATGTGTATCTGGCGAAGTCATCGATAACCACTGGGGTGTATCTCGCACCAGCAAGTGAAGAAACAGAAACAAGACCACATAGGTCCATGTGAATAAGTTGTAAAGGAGCAGTTATTGAATTAACTGATTTGCTTTTAAAACTATGTTTGGTCTATTTGCCAAGTTGGCATTCTCGACAGAGAGTGTCTCTGGAGTATTTGTGTTTAGGCAAACCAGTGACCAAATCAAGCGACACTAATTTAGACAAGGTCTTAAAATTTAAATGTGCGCAACGCTTGTGCCATAGCCAACTATCTTCATGTGATGCTGTAGTGAGAAAGCTTACAGGGTCAGAAGAATTGTTTCTCAAGACCACAAAATATATGTCCCCATCTCTTGATCCGGATAACTTAATATCTCCGGATAAGTTATCTCTAACTGTGCAGGTGTTTGACAAAAAGGAAACTGTGAATCCTTTGTCACATAAATTACTGACACTCAGCAGATTATGCTTCATACCTTTGACTAATGCAACCTTAGTAATTAATACACAGTCGTTAGTTAAAGTGTCATACCCCATAGTCTTACCTTTACTATTGTCACCATATGTTACGGATGGGCTTCGTTTGTCAGTAACATCCACGAGCAGAGTCTTATCACCCGTCATATGTCCGGAGCATCCGCTATCGAGTATCCATTTGCTTTGATTGATCTTTGACTTCAAGTGAGATGGCAGTGAATTCCATATATGCTCCTGCAAGACAACAAATTACATTTTTGGTGCCCAAACTTGTTTTGGGCGGTTAGGAGAAGCAACAACAGTGTCAACTATTCCGGATTTTATGTTACTTGGAACTTTAACTTTCCAAGTTGACTTAGCTTTTTCCGTCTTAGTTGCTTTTTCAACTTGGGTTTTCTTAGGTGAAATACTCCGAGGAGTTTTAGATTTAGCTTCCCGAGAAGAACCCTTTTTGACAACCAGATTTTTATTGATTGAAGAGTGATTACATAACCAGTCATCAGATAGACTCCAACACTCATAGTGATAATGACCTATTTCGCGACATATCGAACAGACACTGTGATGAGGAGTTACAACAGGGGATACAGCTTTCTTAGGTTTTACAGGTTTTCTACTCTGTTCCCTATGGCCTAATCCTTTGCGAACGGGTGACGCGCTCTTGGCCCTGGATGCGTCTGCCTTAGCCTTTCCTTTGTTTATGGGTGCTGCAGTTTCGGCTTTAACTGCAGCAGCCTTCTCGTTATCGTTTGGTACGGGTGCTACTACTTCGGGATTAGCAGTAACAGCCTCTATTCCACAATCAGAAACTATGGTGCCACCTGAAACAAAACCATCCAACGGTTTAGATGTACTAATAGGATATAGGTTGGTTAGTTTTGGAGTGTAGTCCGGAGGGCACTCAGTAGCTGGAGCAGTGGAAGTGGATTCGGATCCTAGGCCAGGTTTGACTCGGATATTGTCAGGATCAGTTCTAAATGTAGAGACTATTTCTCCGGATTTTATCCATTTACGATTTATTTTCTTTTCCTTCTCAAGTTCAATATCGAGTCTTTTAAGATTTACATTCATGCTTGTGAGGTTGGTATTCAGCAGGTGATTTTCAGCTCTTAGGTCGTGATACCAAACCTCCCTGCTTCGGTAGTCAGCTATGTCCTTTTCAAGTTTAGAAACAGTAAGTTCTAGGCATTTAGTCTGACCACTCATATTTTGATACATTTGAGTAATTATTAATCTCTCATTCTTTTCATCATCACGTTCCTTAGTAAGAGATTCTAGTTTACTCAAGAGCTCAGAGATAGAAGGTACCTCAGCATTTTCCATGAGGCAGACGTTCGCCTTTTCCGTTGGTTCGTCATCTGAAGATTCCTTTTCTTCTTCCGAGCCACTGTTGTATTTTGAGACGAACGCCTTCCTCTTCATTTTGCTATTGTTTGAGGTGGAGCGTCGGGGTTTAACCTTGTCATCCTTGTCGGCCATCTTGGGTTTGGATCTACAATCCTTGGCCCAATGACCAGGTTTCCCGCAATTGTAGCAGTCTTGGGATGTCGACTCCGACCGCTCCTTCCTTCTTGAGGATGAGGAAGAACCTCTTCTCAATCCTTTTCTGCTTTTCCGCAGAAATCGTGTGAAGGATTTCACCAGGAGTGCTATTTCTTCTTCCATGTCCGAGTCAGAGTTTTCTGACTCTTTCGTATCATCCTCCGTCAGCATGCTTGGTCCAGCCGTAGCCTTAAGAGCTACCCCCTTTTCTTTCCGAGCTATTTTCTCGTCTCAGTCAGTGTATTTGAATCTGACCTCATGAGTCCGTAGCTCTCCATATAGCTCTTCAAGGGGAGCATACTGCCAGTTGTCTTTGGTGATGGTCCCTTGGAGCCTAAAGGGCGGGGGGGGGGGTGAATAGGCTCTTATCGAAACTCTTTTATTCTTTTAAGGCACTGCACTAATCTAGTTAAGTGAAAGAATCACTGCGGAAGATAACCAGATAGTGGAAGTATTTTGTTTTATTATCAAGAGATAATTACAACAAAATAGAAGCAACTCTCTTACACTCAGTTTTACAAAAGGGATTCACACACTAGCCTAGTTTGTATCTTTGAGCTCTTGTACATGCACAGAATTAATTCAGGCTAATTCACTCTCCTTTTTGCCCCCCCCCCCTTATCACACATATACAAGTATGGATATTTATACAAACGTTCCTAAGAGACAACCTCGGAACTTGAAGTTCCGGAATGCGTTCAGCACTAACTGTTCCTCGGTAATCTCTCTGTCTTGACTGCTGCGGCTTGTGGAGCTCAAGATCTTGGGTTTGAAGAATATAAGTGCATTAGTGAGTTCCCAAATACAATTGAGGTTGTGTCTACATATCCGGGTGATCCACGTGTAAGATTCTTCAGGTATTCAATAAGTTTGTCTTACATCGGGACGCCACGAGCTGATAACTTTAAATGCGGTGAGTTGAAGTAGTGTCTTCTTGGTCCAGGTGTAATTTTCCTTACTCCGTTGCTAATGAAGCTCGGAACCTTACTCCGTGTCGGTGGTTGCTTACTCCGTATCTATATTTAGTCTGGAATCCTTAGTCCGTGACGGCGCTTTCTTACTCCGCATGTAAGTTCCTTACTCCGTATGTAAGTTCCTTACTCCGTATGTGAGTTCCTTACACCGGGCGAGTCTTGAAAAGTCGGATGACTTATTCCGTGTCAGCGCTTTCTTACTCCGCATGTAAGTTCCTTACTCTGTATGTAAGTTCCTTACTCCGTATGTAAGTTCCTTACTCCGGGCGAGTAAGATATCCGGATTCCTTACTCCGCATCTAGTTTCCTTACTCCGTGTGAATAAAGTCTCGGATCCTTATTCCGCATCAATACTTCCTTACTCAGCATGTATGAAAGACTCGGATGCCTTACTCCGTGTCTTCTTCACTTTAGCTCGCTTGAGGGGAAGACTTAACTATTTAACTCCATTTCAATCCTTTTGCTTCGTGCGACCTCGTTGACCAAGACTCTTACTCCGCATTAGTTTGACTTAGTCCGTTTGAGGTACTTAGGAACATATTCAGCAATCCGTAGCCTTTAAGTTCTTAGTCCGCACGAATGTTCCTTATTCCGTATGTATTTGTGACTTGGTTATTTACCAAGTGTTTGACAACACTCACTCTTGTCCGGATCAGGATTATGTATCCTGTCCTTAGCTTTGCTCTCACGAGTGCATCTCTGGATTAGTAACATATCTTCTACAATGATCAAATAAACGCAAAAGATCTCAGATCAAATTATATAAGGCTTTATCAGCATTATCCAAATTCTGGGTTTGATCCAACAATCTCCCCCAATTATGGATATGCCCAAACCCTTTGTAATCTGATCTGGTAAGCAATGCAAACGAATAACATACAGAATACGCAACACATCCAATTTCATTAATCAGCAACTAAGTACAATTCAGCCTTAATACAAGATTTTCACTAAGGTACATAAGGCTTACTATACTTGAAGATCATAGTTCTTGCCTTCTCTCTAAGCTCCATTGTATCGCTTCATCGTATAAGTAGTGTGTTGGCTCCATGATTTGTCCACAGTCAAAAATGAATTGATGAAGTAACAGACAAAAGCCCCGCAGCCTATCTCCATCCGGTCGTTGTGGCACTTGCTTCTTGCCCCGGAATGTCGCCTTGACTTCTCGGTTGGGCCCAAGGGTGTGATGCCCAATTCTTCATATAAACGGGCTTTCTTCACGGCTTGATCGACTGATACACGGTGGTTCCCATTGATTCTTTCTTACAAAGTGCTCCACTATTTGATGAGAATCAATGAGGATCATTTGCTTGGACCGAATCATAAAGACAATCATCATGAAGTGTGGCGACATGATCCGGTACGGAATGAGGATAGTTGAGAGAGTTTTCCATGGCTTGCTATCCTCGGCGTTCCGTCGATGAAGGACTGAATTAGATCCACACTTGGGAAGATAGCCTTCATTCCAACACGGCAAGACATCAAACAAATGCGCATCCTTGTAAAGAGATGGAAATAGCCTCATCTCCAACTTGGCAGCCCTTGAGAAGTTGTCAATATCTTCTGTTGTAAAGAGTCCTTTCTCCGAACAAAGAGTCTGAATGTCGTCCGGGGAGAAAGGGTACATTTCAGAAAGATATCTTCTCTCAGCAGAGGACGCAGCAAAGGATTTCATTGCTTTGCGAACGCTTCCATCCGCATCAGAGGGGTCAAACTCCGCATATGATGGGAGGAAGGTGTTGGCTGCGGATGAGGAGGATGGAGGAGGAGGCTGGAGGCTGCGGTAGAGGAGCTTGGGCGAGAAAAGCGGCTTCGTTTGGGAATTTGAACTCCCTGAACCACTGAAGAGGCACGCCGCTTCTCAGTCCGAGTAGATGGTTGTGGTGCAGAAGGAGCAGGATCAGATGACATGTTCTCCCCCGGTTTGGCAGATCGACAGGAAGCAACGGGAGGGCGAGCCATCGTATGTGCCAGGTCCGCAAAAGAGGTAGACAATGAATGGACGGACGAGGCGACTAGATCCATTTTCTGCTCCATGGAGGTGGAGGAGTCAGTGAGAGCGGAGAGGAGTTGAGCGCCAAGTGCATCAACCTTGGCGGCGATGGCGGAAATTTGGGCGCTGTGAGCCTGGGCGTGGCGGTCCAGCTGGGCGAAAAGCACAGCGTCGGAGTGGACTGTACCAAAAGAGGCACGCCCAGGGACTAACTCTGGAGCCTTGGAGGACTCCCCCGCATGAACAGGAGCAGGAGTGCACTGGGCAGAGGAGTCTACAGGAGTATCAGCGGCAGCAACAGCAGAAGGAGCTTCCGGAGCATCGGAGGCATCCGGGGCAGCTGACCCGCTTTGACCAGATAGGTCAACCACTGGAATGGCGGGGGCAGGAGAAGATGAGCTAGCTTTAGCCGGGGAAGGACCCCGGGCAGAATGGACTGGGTTGGAGGGAGTGGTGAACGCTACATCTGGAATGGAGGCCGGCATAAGAAAGCCGTGATCCAAGTTCCAGATGATCATTGTCTCCGGGGATTGGGTATGGCGGGTGTAAAACACCCAGAGATCGTTGTCTGGAAGGGAGGCGGTGTGAGCAAGGCTAAAACGGAGCCAGAGGTCCGTTAAGGTGTCGGCGGAGAGATGGGCTAGGTAGTCTCGGGGTTGAGGTAGGGGAGGCAACGGAGCTTCCTGGAGAAGAGGCCGGGACATCGGCAGTTGCGGCGGCAACGGCGGTAAGAACCGCGGCAAAGACGACGGAGGTGGAGGGAGTGGGGACATCCGCAGCCAAGGAGGAGCCGAGGAAACAGCCTTTGGGGCACCGTGTCTTCGAGATGGCCCCGCAACCTCAGACGGATCGGCACAAACGCTATGCTGGGAGGCCCGAGAGTGGGAAGGTGCAGCAATAGACCGAATCCGGGAGGATCGGGGTGCAGAAGCCGACCTCATGGGCCGGGCCGTCGGAGGGGTCACCAACGTAGCCGCCTTGTTGTTCCGAGGCAGGGAGAATGCGAAGAGCTGCAGTGGGTCGGCGGGCGGTCATGTTCCCATCCGGCGTAAGGTAACGGAGGTAATAAGCCGAGGGAAACGAGATAGCATCAAATCGGGCGAAATGGTCCGGATGTAGATGCCGGAAGACAATGCTGAGAATGCGCCCGAAGGAATGGTTTTTGGGACCATTCTGTAACAAACAAAATAAGAACATCCCCCAATCCATCGGAAGACCTTCAAAAACGCCGTACATGGCCAGGAGAAGGTCGTACGGAACTGAGTCTAGGGCGAATGTGCGAGCCAGTAGGCATCGACTTAGAATGGTCGCCATACATCGATAGCGACCCTGGAAGGATTTCACCTTGTATTCCTTCCCCTTGTTTGTGCAACCCATAGAAGCCGCCATTGGATCGGCATCCAGGCGCCGTGGTTCACTGGGGGTAGGTGGAGAGCAGCGCGGAGAACAGCGGGAGTGATGAGGATGGATTCTCCGCGGACATAGGAGATGATGGAGTCGGTGGTGCAGCGAATCCGTTGGTAATACTCAATGATGTCGTCGATAAGAAGATCGACGGGATTGGAGACCAGATTGAGTATATGTGAGGCTTCAAGGAGAGGGCGAAGCTGGAAAAACCAATCCGGAGGATTGGAGACAGCGTGCCAATCAACCAGATGACCAGGATTAACGCCGGAAAGGGAGATTTTGGGTGCCATTACAGATGAAATATGAAGAACAAGAGGAAAGGTGAGGTCTTGATGAGGAAAGTAGCAACGAGAGGTTTAGGGATTGGAAATGAGCAATACTCGTGCTTCGCAGGAATAACCAGAATATATATATAAGGCCGTGTCCGGAAGTGTCAGCGGGTCTAGGAATTTGCGAGTGAAACAGGGACCCGCTCGACAGGTTGATGTCATTAGTCTGGATATCGATGCGCCTCCGAATGAAACGATGTCGTGGAGACCGCATGACCAAGTAAAGATAACAACTGGTTACCATCCAGAGAAGTGTGTGTGCAACCCGAGATTTGCATTTAATGAATCATCATTATTCCTCCTCAAAAGCATGCGACATATGAGTATACATGGATGGTCACAATTGAACAGTGTCAGGAGTCTGGAGGAATGAGCCGACAATCATCCGGAGTAAATAATAGTCAAGGAAGAGTATCCGGATGAATAATAGACCTTGTCCGTAGTAAACAGAGTTTGGTGAGAGAGTAGAGTAGATTCCTTTGCAGTCAAAAAGTCGAAGAGAAGAGAAGTACTACAACACTTCAAATCCAAGACTATGGACGAGATTTATCGATACGGTTGCAAAGAAAATCTGAACCTGTAGCTAAACAAGGATAAACTGAAAATTCAAAAGCTTAACAGGCAAGGATTAGTACGGATTAGAGAAGATAATCAGTGAAAAACAACATAATCCGAACTAATGAGAAACAAAACTTATGCATTACCAAGAATGTAGTAGACGTATGCACACGTGAAAATGATCAATATTACTGAATCAGGGCATATGTCAGATAGCAATACACAAGTTCATATAGGTCAACATAGCGAAACCGTCTTGCTGAACAACGTAGCTAAGATTAATTAAAGAGCATATGATTTGGCCAATTTAGGATTCATGAGTGAAAAAAAAATGATAGAGCGAACACATGTCAAAAGTAGGCAGATGATTAGCCGATTAAAATGCATGGTTGAAGAAGGAAAATACATCCAAACTTGCCACTTTGCTGATTCAAAACAGAATGTCCAGTCAGATCCGAAAGTAAAAGTTTAGAGGAAGGAGAATCCGAGACATATTAGGGGTTCATTGCTGCTCCCCCGTAAATCATTTAATCCTCTCAATGAAAAGCTCCCCCTCAAATAGACAGTCAGGAAAGAGGTCATGAGACATATACGGGTATTACTGAATAATATATAAAGCATTGTCTCCCCCGTAGATTGTGCAATCCTCTCGGTTGACCTTTCCGATTTGTAGAAGTTCAGCACTGTCTATCCTATTAGAAAACTATACTTCAGAAGCTGATCAGACTGCGATTGAGTATTCATCCACCAGGCATTCCAAGCTAACCCATTTCACTTCTTCAACTATACATGTTAATAGAGTAATCTAAATGAACATGCTTTTGTCATGTGGTGATTAATGGAAATTAAGATCATGAAACCAGAAGAGGTAAATCATATAAGCTTTAGTCATGTTAGCTTAAACGACTTCAATCGGGAAACGCAAGCATCCTCCCACATATGAAGTTGAGATTAATATCAGAAGCATGAAGCCGTTAAACAGTAAGTATGATCAGCAATACAGTCAGTAAATCGCTACTACTTTCAGTAAACGTATAATGCATGTTCTGAGAGTAAATATACTGTTGGGTAATTTAATTGTGAAACTATGCAGAGAAGTCAAGCATACCTAATCGGAAGAGTAGTTCAGAGAACCTCGCATCAGGCAGGGGCTTTGTAAGTACGTCTGCTAATTGATCTTCAGTAGCAACATGTTCCAGTGAAATATGCTTTTTGAGAACATGATCGCGTATGAAGTGATACCTGACCTCAATGTGCTTCGTCTTAGGATGCATGACAGGATTGTTGCTGATGTTGTCATAGTAGAGTGGAATAGATGACATGTTGAAACCATAGTTAGTAAGTTGACTTTGCATCCAAAGTAGCTGTGCGCAGCAACTTCCGGCAGCTATATATTCCGCCTCAGCAGTAAAGGTTGATACGGAATTTTGCTTTTTACTAAACCATGAGATCAATCTATTTCCTAGAAACTGACACGTACCACTTGTGCTTTTCCTGTCGATGCGACATCCAGCGAAGTCGGCATCAGAGTATCCGGATAAGGTGAAGTTGGACTCCTTTGGGTACCAGAGTCCCAAACTCATCGTTCCCTTGAGATACCTTAATATCCATTTTACATGAAGCATATGTGACTCCTTGGGATTCGCCTAATATCGTGCACAGATGCAAGTTGCAAACATAAAACCTGGGCGACTTCTTTGTAAGATACGACAAGGATCCTATCATCCCTCGGTAGTCGGTCACGTTCTTGAAATACCATCCACATCAGGATCTAACTTGGCACTGACAGACATGAGAGTTTTGACGGGAGATGAACCTTCCATACCAAACTTCTTAATAAGATCGCGAGTGTATTTGGCTTGATTAATGAAAATTCCTTCCTTTAGCTGTTTAACTTCTATTCCAAGGAAGTAGGACAGTTCTCCCATCATGCTCATCTCAAACTTGCCTGTCATCAACTTAGCAAACTCTTCACAAAGCTTCGGATTCGTTGATCCGAAAATGATATCATCCATGTATATCTGTACGATTAGAGTGTATCCTTTCTCTTTTCGTAGAAATAAGGTGGTGTCAATCTTCCCTTTTTGGAAGTTGTGTGCAAGTAGGAATTCTGACAGCGTGTCGTACCAGGCTCTTGGAGCTTGCTTCAAACCATATAAAAGCTTTCTGAAGTTTGTAGACTAGATGTCCAGCTTTAGGTTCAATAAAACCGGGAGGTTGTTCTACGTAAACCTCCTCTTGGAGATCTCCATTCAGGAATGCGCTCTTGACGTCCATTTGATAAACTATGAAGTTTTCATATGAAGCATACGCCAGAAACATTCGAATTGCCTCAAGTCTTGCTACTGGAGCAAAGGTCTCATCATAGTCTATGCCTTCTTCTTGACGATATCCTTTCGCTACCAGTCTGGCTTTGTTCCGGATTACTATTCCATCTGTATCAAGCTTGTTCTGGAACACCCATTTAACTCCAATGACTTGCTGAGACTTAGGCCTGGGTACTAATGTGTAAGGACCCGTACCTTGAGTTAGTCAGTTTTGCCTCCTGAGTAGAGTTTTTCTAGATTTTGACCTAGTAAATGGACTCCAATGAATTCACGTGCAAAAGGAAAGATGCTTAGAATGGTGTCCTCTATCTACCACATAAGTTTCAGGCCAAATGGACATGTATGTGAGGTGCACGTGATATGGGTCCAATTCACGTGCAAGTGTGGTTGTCTTCTAAATGATGCAAGGAGGCTAGGGGTGAAGTTTGAGAGCATTTGGAGTGCATATGGAGTTGCACGTGAATTGGGGAATTCACGTGCAAATTGGCGTGCAGGCATATTTTTGCATGGTTCCCTTGGTTTTGACATTCTAAGGAACTTTCTCCAAAGGACCATGTTGAAATTCTGAGTATTTTGGCCTATAGGGGTGCAAAAAGGTGCTAACTTGTGTGATCAAAACTACGTCGTTTTGATGCTGGGATTCACTTAATCAAAACTACGTCGTTTTGATGTTGTGTTGTCTATATAAGGAGGAGAAGCCCTCTGTTTTAGGTTTAGGGTTCTCTTCAAGTTCTGCTGCGGCCGTCGTAGAGAGAGAGAGCTAGAGAGAGAGAAGGAAGGGGAGTTCTTGGTTCTTTGCCGGAGCATCTCGCGTGGGGAGGACGGCGTTTAGCGCGGGAGCAAGGAAGATCTGTTGTAAGGTAGGGATTCTGTTCTTCCTAAATCCTCCTCTGTCCCCAGGGTCCTAGGGCGAGAATATTAGTTATATCTGTTATATTATTTATATGTAAATTCATATAGGTGTGACCTCCTATATGAATGTTGGCCTTCAATGGCGATTTTGGTGTTTTTGGTGTTTGTGTGATGCATGAAAAGTGTTTGATAAAATGCCTGTATGACATGCCTGCTACATGTTTGATGAAATGCCTGTGTGAACTTAAGTCGTGTGTATATGCCCATTAAGTGGTTGGTAATATGTCCGTGTGACTGGACTTGTGGTTTAGTGTATGTATGTATGCTGGATGTTTGCTCTATGGCCTGAATGGTTGGGTTTGTGCGCTTGTGAACGGGTGCACACCAAGTGTTTGGTTGTATGCTTGAGTGACCATGTGTGTTGTGTGCTTGACTGTGGTATCTGGCCTGAAGAGGCGGTTAAATAACTTTGCCTGAGAGGCGGTTAAACCAGTGGCCTGAAGAGGCGGTTAAATCACTTGGCCTGAAGAGGCGGTTAAATCACTTGGCCTGAAGAGGCGGTTAAATAACTTGGCCTGAAGAGGCGGTTAAATCACTTGTGGTTAAAGTGTTAGCCGGTGTGGCAGTGGAAGATTGTGAATTGTTGATGTGGTTGTTATTATGTCTGTTGAAATCATTGTACACAACACTGCACTTGTACACATGGCATGTAGATGCTAGGAACATGGGATGGGTTGGGGAGACATGATCCCTACTGAGCTGTGGTTGCTCACCCCTCCTACTGTGTTTGTTGGTTTTTTTCCAGGGACTTACAGGCGTTAGGTGGATACACCAAGGTGGAAGACCCTCTCCACTTTATTGTTCATTTCAGTAATGTACTTTTATGATTTATGTAACCCCAGGGAGGGGAATGTACTAAGGGATTGAACCGTAATCAGGGACTTGGTTGTTTTGTGAACCTTTGATGTTTTGGAATTAAATAAAGATGTGGCTTATTTGATTTATTGTAATTGTTAGACTTGCTTGTGTGGCATCCAGTAATCCAACCCCATTGCCCTCCGTGTGGGTGAATGGGGAGTCACGTACCGGTTTCCTCAGGTTGGAAATCCGGGGCGTGACAATATGGTATCAGAGCATGGTCTAGTTGGCCTAGGGTAGTGGGCGGACTTGGTTATCTTGAGTCCTTTGGAGGAGCCTGGAGGGACATGCCTGATCAACATGGTCCTCTTTGAGCCTCCAAGGTGTATTTAGGGTAGTCCAGTCTTGTGGTAGGATTTGCATGCATTGGCATTAGGGCACTAGTTGCATTTGTTGTCATGTGTGAAGGATGTGCATAACATGATTATGTGTGAACTGTGCAACTCTGAATATTCCAATGTGGACTGTGTTGTGTGCAATATTGGTTGATACAATGGTTAAAATGTGTGTAATGCCATGTACGGCTTGACTTGATAATGAGGTAGAGGTAGTCAACTTGTTAGTAGTCAAACGCGTTCTGACGTTTGTGCATCTTACTTCATGTAGTAAGAATGCCACCGAGGAGAGTGACACGTGTGTTCGGGGCAGTGGCTGATGAGTCATCTGCCCATGAGGGTCCGGGTGCGGGACCATCCGTTGGAGGGCATGCGTTGTTACTGGCACAGCTACAAGAAGGCATCCGGCTGGAGGTACGAGAGCTACGGGAGGGACTCCGGCGGGACGTTCGGGAGGAGGTGCGCCGTGAGATGGCAACACAGCGGTGGTGCCACCACCACCACCACCGATGGGAGAGCCGCCTCGTGAGCGTGAGAGTTCGCTGGGTGGTGTACCGACCCGTGCAGAGGATGACATGGTGACACGGTTCCGAAAGGAACAACCTCCACGATTTAAGGGGGGGGGAAGATCCTGTGGTAGGCGAGCGGTGGTTGAGGCAGATTGAGCATGTGTTCTCCTTTCTCCTGCCCCGGGAGGAGGATAAGGTGCGGCCCGGCAATTCGGCAGGTGGAGGGGGACGCTTTGGAGTGGTGGACGAGTGTTGCGGGGAGCCGTGCGGTGCAACTCATGTTTTGGGAGGAGTTCTTGCAACTCTTCCATGATGAGTTCTTCCGGAATCGGTGAGATGGCGGAAGAGGGAAGAATTTGGCAGCTTGAAGCAGGGATCCAAGACGGTACCTGAGTATGAGCGGGAGTTTCGGAGATTGAGTAGGTTTGCTCTTGAGACCGTGGAAAAGGAGGACCTGAAGGCCCACAAGTTCACTGCGGGTCTTAGGCCAGCCCTTAGGGAGAGGGTGGCGATTCTACGCTTGAGGACCTATGCCGAGGCCGTGGAGACGGCCCGTATAGCTGAGAGAGAGCTGGATGGTGGGAGGCAGGCCCATCAGGGTCGCCAGTTGCAGAGTGGGCCTGATCGAGATGTAGGGTCCAAGAGGCTCAAGACGGAGGAGAGGGATAACAGTTCTTTTCACAGTCGGGGGCAGACATCTGTGAACCCTGGGAGGTTCACCTTTGGCGACGAAAGACAGGGTGGTCCGTCTGGGAGTCTACCGAGCAGATGCCACTGCTGTGGAGAGCAGGGTCACTTCAAAGGGGAGTGCCCCAAGAAGGACTGGCGATGCAACAACCGTGGACGAGAGGGTCATTTGCGCCGGGTTTGCAGGAGTGGCAACAAGGGGAACAGGGGGCACGGCATCCGGCGTGAGGAGTGATGCTAGCTTCCGTGCACCAGGCCGAGAGACCGGCTCGTCGGTGGCAGGCCGACCAGGCAGGATCTAGTCGGACCCGACCCCGGGGGAGGCCGGAGCGGCAGCAGACCGAGGCCGGAGGCAACCTTAGCGGGAAGCGTCCGGTGAGTGAGCCGACCGGTGGCACGGGCCAAGGAAGGGTGTTTGCGCCGGAGGCGACATACCAGGGAGGAGGCCGAGCTACCGCCCCCACCAGGCGAGGGTGGAGCAGGACCATCGGTGGTTAGAGGTACCCTCTTGATCTCCCGTACATTAGCTTCTGTTCTTTTCGATACGGGTGCATCATGTTCGTTTGTCTCGAGCTTGTAATAGACGGCTTGGGGTTAGCTTGTGTGGAGGCCGCGAGGCCCCTAGTTGTGGAGTCTCCTGGTGGGAGGCATGATTGAGGTACGGCGAGTGTGTCGTGGCCGTGTGTTAACCATAGGCGAGGTGGAGCCGAGTTTTGACTTGCATGTGATGCCTTTGAGGACGTTCGACCTGATCTTGGGTATGGATTGGCTTATGGCTTTCCAGGCCAAGATAGATTATTATCGGCGGCGTGTGACCTTCGTGACACCTGCGGGGACTTCTTGCACCCTGCAGGGGGAGTGGGACTATGAGGCGAGTCGGGCCGGGCCAGTGTTGGACCGGTGGGGTGCCATTACCCACAGGTTGGCAGCCTGACCTTTCTTGAGGAGGGTAAGGTGGAAAAGAGGGTGTGGCCGTTGTTGTGGACCAATTTCAGGATGTTTTTCCTGAAGAGTTGAGGAGTTTGCCACCTAAGAGGAGTGTGGAGTTCACCATTGAGTTAGTTCCAGGGACGGGTCCGATTTCCCAAGTAGCGTATCGTATGGGACCAGCCGAGCCGAGGGAGCCGCAGAGGCAAATCGAGGAGTTGGGGGACCAAGGGTATATCGGACCAAGTACCTCACCTTGGGGTGCCCCGGTGCTCTTTGCTAAGAAGGCCGATGGCACGCTTCGTCTCTGCATCGACTACGGAAGCCGAATTCGGTGATCGTGAAGAACAAGTACCCGTTGCCTCGGATAGATGACCTGTTTGACCAGTTGAGTGGGTCCCAGTGGTTTTCCAAGATAGATTTACGGTCGGGGTATCACCAGCTCAGGGTTAGGGAGGAGGACATCCCTAAGACGGATTTTCGGTGCAGGTATGGGCATTATGAGTGGGTAGTGATGCCTTTCGGGCTCACTAATGCGCCAGCAGTGTTCATGCATTTGATGAACCAAGTCTTTGCCCCATACTTAGACTCGTTCGTGGTGGTGTTTATCGACGATATCTTGGTGTATTCCAAGACCGAGAGGGAGCATGTGGAGCACTTGGCAACAGTGTTGCAAACCTTGAGGGACCAGCAGCTGTTTGCTAAGTTTAGCAAGTGTGAGTTTTGGCTGCAGGAGGTTCACTTTCTTGGCCATGTGGTGTCAGCTGAGGGAGTTAGGGTGGACCCAGCCAAGATTGAGGCCGTGACATTGTGGGCGAGGCCAACCAACATTTTTGAGATCCGTAGTTTTCTTGGTTTGGCGGGGTACTATCGTCGTTTTGTAGAGGGGTTCTCCCGTTTGGCGGCTCCTATGAAGGCGTTGACTAGGAAAGGAGTGAAATTTGAGTGGACGGACAAGTGCCAGCAAGCGTTTGAGACTCTCAAAACCCGTTTGACCACTGTACCTGTGTTGAGGTTGCCTAGGGAGGATATTCCATATGAAGTATACTGTGATGCGTCCAGGGTTGGTTTGGGGTGTGTGCTTATGCAGGAGCACAGTGTGGTAGCTTATGGGTCGAGGCAGCTGAAGCCTCATGAGTAGAATTATCCTACTCATGACCTTGAGTTAGCGGTCGTTATCTTCGCCCTGAAGAGTTGGCAGCACTACCTCTTGGGGGAAAAGTTTGTGGTGTTCTCAGATCACAAGAGCCTTCAGTACATCTTTACTCAGAAGGACTTGAATTTGAGGCAAAGGAGATGGGTGGAGTATTTGCAGACCTTTGATTTTACTCTTGCCTATACCCCGGGCAAGGGTAATGTTGTGGCCGATGCATTGAGCGAGAAAAGGGAAAGCTGAGGTGGCCGTGAGGGAGTGGAAGGCGATGGAGCAGTTGGCGATGTTGCAGCTGCGGCACTGTTGTTCGTGATGGTGGGACGTCCTGAGTCCTTTGGTGGTTGTGCCTGAGTTGTACCAGCGCGTCCGGGAGGAACACTGGGTGACATTGAGTGTGAGGTTCTCCGTGCCCGTATTGAGGCCGGTGAGCTATCCGAGGACCGGACAGAGGGTCCTGAGCATGAGTTGTCATTTCAGGGGCGGTTGGTGGTAACTTCTTCCCTCGGGGACGAGGTGATGAGGGAGTTTCACCAATCTAGAGTTCGTTGTGCATCCAGGGGGGTACGAAGATGTACCATGCGCTTCGCGGACATTTTTGGTGGCCTGGGATGAAACGCGATGTAGCTGTCTTTGTTTCGCGGTGCCTCACGTGTCGGCGGGTGAAGGCCGAGCATCAGCGGCCGGCGGGCATGTTACAGCCCTTGCCCATAGCAGAATGGAAGTGGGACCATATCGCGATGGATTTTGTGACTGGTCTTCCACCCACAACTGGGAGGAAGGATATGATTTGGGTGATTGTGGATCGACTCACAAAGTCGGCCCATTTCCTTGCTGTTCGCGAGCGGGACTCCATTGGGACATGAGTCAGCTGTACATGGACCAGATTGTGAGACTGCATGGGGTACCATCATCGGTTGTCTCTGACCGGGATTCAAGGTTCACTTCCCGTTTTTGGGCCGGTTTGCAGGAGGCTATGGGGACCAAGCTTCACTTGAGTACAGCCTTTCACCCTGAGACTGACGGCCAGACAGAGAGGACGAATCAGACCATGGAGGACATGTTGAGGGCTTGTGTGCTAGATTTTGGGGGTTCGTGGGCAACTCACCTTCCTTTGGTGGAGTTTGCCTACAACAACAGTTATCAGGCATCCATTGGGATGGCTCCTTTTGAGGCGTTGTATGGACGGCCGTGTCGATCCCCTTTGTGTTGGACCGAGGTGGGGGAGACGGCTCTCTTGGGACCGCAGTTGGTTCAAGAGGCTACTGAGAAGGTCAGGTTGATTCGTCAGCGTTTGTTGTCAGCTCAGAGTCGGCAGAAATCTTATGCGGATCAGCGACGGCGACCTTTGGAGTTTTCTGTTGGTGATCATGTGTTCCTTCGTGTCTCTCCACGACGTGGTCATCGACGGTTTGGGCGAGGTTCCAAGCTATCTCCGCGGTTTATTGGTCCTTTTGAGATTCTGGATCGTGTAGGGCCTGTGGCCTACCGGTTAGCGTTACCACCGCGGCTGAGTCGAGTGCACAACGTGTTTCACGTGTCCCAGTTGCGGAAGTATCACCCTGACCCCACTCATGTGATTGATTGGGGGACGTTGGACATTGAGGATGACATGTCCGTCATTGAGGCCCCTATCCGTATCCTTGATCGGCGAGAGAAGCTATTGCGTGGTCGTGCTATTCCTTTGGTTCGCGTGCTGTGGCAACACCGTGGCATTGAGGAGGAGACATGGGAACGTGAGTCCGTGATGCGGGAGCAACACCCAGACTTGTTTGAGGAAGAACAATCTTAAGCGTGGGAGGTGGCTGTTGGCCAAGGGATAGTGATGTGTTTTCTTGTGATGTGTTTTCTTGTATTAGTTGATGTATTTGTATTGTCTTTTAAAGACATGTGCTTAATTGTGATGTGCTTTGCTTTGAGATGTGTATTCGTGCCATGCGGACATGTGTTATGTGCATTATTGTGGTTATGGATTATGGTGGTACTTGTTATGTCTTTGTTGTGCGGTGTGTGGTGTATGACCCATTTGGGTGTTGTGGCTCGCCGTGTGGCAAATGGGTAGCTTGTGTTTGTTTTCCTTGTATGTCATTTCTTTTCGAGGACGAAAAGTCTTAAGGGGGAGAGGATGTAAGGACCCGTACCTTGAGTTAGTCAGTTTTGCCTCCTGAGTAGAGTTTTTCTAGATTTTGACCTAGTAAATGGACTCCAATGAATTCACGTGCAAAAGGAAAGATGCTTAGAATGGTGTCCTCTATCTACCACGAAGTTTCAGGCCAAATGGACATGTATGTGAGGTGCACGTGATATGGGTCCAATTCACGTGCAAGTGTGGTTGTCTTCTAAATGATGCAAGGAGGCTAGGGGTGAAGTTTGAGAGCATTTGGAGTGCATATGGAGTTGCACGTGAATTGGGGAATTCACGTGCAAATTGGCGTGCAAGCATATTTTTGCATGGTTCCCTTGGTTTTGACATTCTAAGGAACTTTCTCCAAAGGACCATGTTGAAATTCCGAGTATTTTGGCCTATAGGGGTGCGAAAAGGTGCTAACTTGTGTGATCAAAACTACGTCGTTTTGATGCTGGGATTCACTTAATCAAAACTACGTCGTTTTGATGTTGTGTTGTCTATATAAGGAGGAGAAGCCCTCTGTTTTAGGTTTAGGGTTCTCTTCAGCTGCTGCAGCCGTCGTAGAGAGAGAAAGAGCTAGAGAGAGAGATGGAAGGGGAGTTGCTGGTTGCTGCCGAAGCATCTCGCGTGGGGAGGACGGCGTTTAGCGCGGGAGCAAGGAAGATCTGTTGTAAGGTAGGGATTCTGTTCTTCCTAAATCCTCCTCTGTCCTAGGGTCCTAGGGCAGAATATGAGTTATATCTGTTATATTATTTATATGTAAATTCATATAGGTGTGACCTCCTATATGAATGTTGGCCTTCAATGGCGATTTTGGTGTTTCTGGTGTTTGTGTGATGCATGAAAAGTGTTTGATAAAATGCCTGTATGACATGCCTGCTACATGTTTGATGAAATGCCTGTGTGAACTTAGCTGTGTGTATATGCCCATTAAGTGGTTGGTAATATGTCCGTGTGACTGGACTTGTGGTTTAGTGTATGTATGTATGCTGGATATTTGCTCTATGGCCTGAATGGTTGGGTTTGTGCGCTTGTGAACGGGTGCACACCAAGTGTTTGGTTGTATGCTTGAGTGACCATGTGTGTTGTGTGCTTGATGTGGTATCCGGCCTGAAGAGGCGGTTAAATAACTTTGCCTGAGAGGCGGTTAAACCAGGGCCCCGAAGAGGCGGTTAAATCACTTGGCCTGAAGAGGCGGTTAAATCACTTGGCCTGAAGAGGCGGTTAAATAACTTGGCCTGAAGAGGCAGTTAAATCACTTGTGGTTAAAGTGTTAGCCTGTGTGGCAGTGGAAGATTGTGAATTGTTGATGTGGTTGTTATTATATCTGTTGAAATCATTGTACACAACACTGCACTTGTACACATGGCATGTAGATGCTAGGAACATGGGATGGGTTGGGGAGACATGATCCCTACTGAGCTGTGGTTGCTCACCCCTCCTACTGTGTTTGTTGGTTTTTTTCCAGGGACTTACAGGCGTTAGGTGGATACACCAAGGTGGAAGACCCTCTCCACTTTATTGTTCATTTCAGTAATGTACTTTTATGATTTATGTAACCCCAGGGAGGGGAATGTACTAAGGGATTGAACTGTAATCAGGGACTTGGTTGTTTTGTGAACCTTTGATGTTTTGGAATTAAATAAAGATGTGGCTTATTTGATTTATTGTAATTGTTAGACTTGCTTGTGTGGCATCCAGTAATCCAACCCCATTGCCCTCCGTGTGGGTGAATGGGGAGTCACGTACCGGTTTCCTCGGGTTGGAAATCCGGGGCGTGACATAATGTCCACACATTGTTTCTCTTAAATTGATTCAGCTCTTCTTGCATGGCTTCTATCCAATTTGAATCCTGAAGAGCTTCATCTACCACCTTTGGTTCTATTTGAGATAGAAAACACGAGTAAAGACTCATGTTAGAGGTGGCTGCTCTTGTTCTTACACCAACAGTAGGATCACCAATCACTTGATCTGAAGGATGGTTTCGAGTCCATCTATAATTCTGTGCATGTGATGGATGATCTTGAGCAATTTGAAGCTCTTCCGGATTAGGTGGTTCAGAAATATCCGCTGGTTGAGCTTTGCCCGGACTAGTTGTTTCCGTATTAGAAGGTACGGTTGAACTAGATGGTTCTTCAACACTGTTTCTTTCAGTGTTGACTGGTCCGGACGGACTTGAAGGTGCTCCGGAATTTTGGGTATCCGTAGGAGTATGTCCGGAGTCCGAGTCATCTGTAGCATCATCCATACAATTTCTTTGTGTCTCGCTGATGCCACGTGATTGGTCAGGATGTGTAATAGGAACATTCATAAACTTCAAATAATCGACGTTGCTGTCCATGACCTGCACATTAGAACTTGAAGAACCGACTTTTGACCAATCAAGATTAGCTTCATCAAAAGTCACATGGATAGATTCTTCAACTTTAAAAAATTTTCTATTGAAGACCCGATAAGCCTTGCTATGTAGTGAGTACCCGACAAAAATCCCATCGTCAGATTTTGGTTCAAATTTATTCCGGGTCTCTTTGCCATTTATCAGTATATAGCAAGTACACCCAAAAGTTCTGAGATGTGAAATTGAAGGTTTTCGTCCTCTCCACATCTCATAGGGTGTTTTCATGGTAGATTTATTTATTAGAGTTCTGTTCTGAACATAGCAGGCAGTGGACACAGCTTCAGCCTATAGACTGAGAGGAAGCGTTGCCCCTGCTAACATAGATCTACCAGCTTCAACTAAAGTACGATTCTTGCGCTCAACTACCCCATTTTGTTGTGGGGTTCTGGGAGCAGAGAAGTCATCTTTGTATGCCCTGTTCAGAACATTATGATCTCATTTCTGAAAAATCAAATTCTGTACCATGATCACTCCTGATGCATTTAATGCTCAGTCCTTGTGAGTTGCTTATCCAGTTGAAGAGATCTACTAGATGCTCAAAAGTTTGATCCTTTGATTTCAGGAACATCACCCATGTGTATCTGGTGAAATCATCGATAACCACAAGGGTATATCTCGCCCTGACTAGTGATGGAACAGATATAGGACCACGAGAGGTCCATATGAAGAAGTTGTAGAGGAGCAGTTATTGAGTTAACCGATTTGCTCTTAAAGCTGTGTTTGGTCTGTTTGCCAAGTTGGCATTCTCGACAGAGAGTGTCTCTGGAGAACTTGAGTTTAGGTAGACCAGTGACAAGATCAAGTGACGCTAACTTAGACAAAGTCTTAAAGTTTAAATGCGCGCATCGCTTGTACCATAACCAACTATCTTCATCTAAAGCTTTAGTGAGGAAGCATACAGGGTCAGAAGAATTATTTCTTAAGACCACTGAGTATATGTCCCCATCTCTTGATCCGGATAACTTAATATCTCCGGATAAGTTGTCTCTTACTGTGCAGGAGTTGGACATAAAGGAAACAGTAAATTCTTTGTCACATAGATTACTGACACTTAGCAAATTATGCTTCAAACCTTCGACTAGTGCAACTTTAGTGATTGATACACAGCCGTTTGTTAGAGTGCCATACCCGACAGTCTTACCTTTGCTGTTGTCACCATATGAAACGGATGGACCTCGTTTTTCATTAACTTCTACGAGCAGAGTCTGATCACCCGTCATATGTCCGGAGCATCCACTATCGAGGATCCACTTGCTTTGATTGATCTTTAACTTCAAGTGATCCGACAATGCATTCCAGAGATGCTCCTGAAAGACAACAGTTTACACTTTTGGTGCCCAAACTTGTTTCGGGCGGTTAGAGAATGCAGCAGTATTGTCAACAGTTCCGGATTTGAGTTTGCTAGGACTTTTAGCTTTCCAAGTTGACATTAACTTGTTAGTTTCAACTGCTTCTTTTATTTGGGTTTTCTTGGGAGAGACACTCCTTTTAGATTTAGATTTTGTTTTGCTCGAAGAACCCCTTTTATAAAACTGATCTTTATTGGATTGAAATTGATTACAAAGCCAGCTATCGGATAGACTCCAACATTCATAGTGATAATGACCCATTTCCCTATAGATGGAACAGACACTATAATGTGAAGTACAAACAGGGGATACAGGTCTCTTAGATTTTACAGACTTTCTACTCTGTTCCCTGTGGCCTAATCCATTGCGTTTGGGTGACGCGCTCTTGGCCCTAAATGTGTCAGCCTTAGCCTTTCCTTTCTTTTTGGGTGCTACAGTTTTGGCTTTAACTGCAGCAGCCTTCCCTTCATCATTAGTTACGAGTGCTTGCTTCGAAACTGAGAATGACCTCAACTCCACGATCATAAACTATGGTGCCACCTGAAATGAAACCATCCAACGGTTTAGATGTACTAACAGGATATAAGTTGGTTAGTTTTGGAGTGAAATCTGGAGGACACTCATTAGCTTGAGTATTGGAGTTTGGTGATTCGGAGCCTAGGCCAGGTTTGACTTGAATGTTATCTGGATCAGTCCTAAATGTAGAGGCTATTTCCCCGGATTCAAGCCATTTACGATTTATTTCCCTTTCCTGTTCAAGTTTGTTTTCGAGTCTTTTTACTATAACTTTTAGGCCAAAAAGATTGGTATTTAACAGATGATTTTCAGCTCTTAGATCGTGATACCAAGCTTATTTTCCCCTGAAGTCAGCGATGTCCTTTTCTAGTCTAGTAATAGTAAATTCAAGACGTTTGTTCTGACTTTCCATATCTTTGTACATTTGAGTAATTATTAGTCTCTCATTCTTTTCATGATCGCATGTAGTAGTAAGAGATTCTAATTTACTCATGAGCTCAGAGATAGAAGATACCTCAGTATTTGCCATGAGGCAGACGTTCGGCTTAGGAGTTGGCTCATCATCCGAGGATTCCTCCTCTTCTTCCGAGCCACTGACGTACTTTGTCACGAACGCCTTCCTCTTGTTCTTACTGTTGTCTGAGGTGGAATGTCGGGGTGTAACCTTGTCACTTTTCTCTGCCATCTTAGATTTTGATCTGCATTCCTTGGCCCAGTGACCGGTTTTCCCACAGTTAAAGCATTCTTGGGAGCTTGACTCCGATCGTTCCTTCCTTCTGGATGATGAGGAGCCTCTTCTGAATCCTTTTCTACTTTTCCGAAGGAATCGTTCGAAGGATTTGACAAGAAGAGCTATTTCCTCTTCCACGTCTGAGTCAGAATTTTCTGACTCATCCGTATCATCCTCCAGATGATTACTGGTGCATTCTGTAGCTTTGAGAGCTACTCCCTTTTCTTTCCGAGCTATCTTCTCATCATGGGCAGAGTATTTGAATCTGACCTCATGAGTTCGAAGCTCTCCGTAGATTTCCTCAAGGGCAGTGAATGGCCAGTTTTTGTCAGCTTGCATCTGGAGCTGCTTGGAGTAGTAGCGATCCGGCAAGGATCGAAAGAACTTGTCATTGATTTGAGACTGAGTGTAGTGCTCATTAACAGTTTTTAGCTCTAGAATGAGCTTGCCGAATCTCCGATAGATGCTTTCCAGGGATTCGCCAGGTTTGTGATTGAAACTCTCAAAATTCTGTCTGAGAGCACATATCACATTTTGCATTTAAGACTAACTCCCCTCATAGAGGATTGTGAGTTTATCCCAAACAGCTTTTGCTGACGTGCAGCCCTGGACGTCCGTGAAAGCCTCGGAATCCAAAGACGATGTAACATAAGCTAGAGCCTTTTCACTAGCGCACTGCCAGGCTCTTTCATCGTTGGTAAGTTCGGCATCCGTCTTTGGCCTCCTCACTCCATGTTCTCCAATAGTCATCGAAATTGGGATCTCCTGATGAAGACATGGCCACATGAGATGATCATGGCATACCATAAACATCTTCATGCGAGGTTTCCACTGGGAGAAAAGTTCAGGTGTGAATTTGGGCGGTTTCGTCATCGTAAAACCAGAACTCCGTGGTTGAGGAGCGGCGGCAGCAGCAGGTTGAGGTCGGTCGACGTTTTCACTGCTGCTTCGATTTGGGATGGGCTCTTGTGCACCTCCGGAGTTAAGGCGAGTGTTGAATAGCATACTGCTTTCTTTGGCCATTGCTTAGAGTAAAAGAGTGGGATCTCTACTTTTGAACAAATAGACTGCTCTGATACCACTTGATGGTCCCTTGGAGCCTAAAGGGGGGGGTGAATAGGCTCTTATCGAAACTCTTTTATTCTTTTAAGGCACTGCACTAATCTAGTTAAGTGAAAGAATCACTGCGGAAGATAACCAGATAGTGGAAGTATTTTGTTTTATTATCAAGAGATAATTACAACAAAATAGAAGCAACTCTCTTACACTCTGTTTTACAAAAGGGATTCACACACTAGCCTAGTTTGTATCTTTGAGCTCTTGTACATGCACAGAATTAATTCAAGCTAATTCACTCTCCTTTTTGCCCCCCCCCCTCCTTATCACACATATACAAGTATGGATATTTATACAAACGTTCCTAAGAGACAACCTCGGAACTTGAAGTTCCGGAATGCGTTCAGCACTAACTGTTCCTCGGTAATCTCTCTGTCTTGACTGCTGCGGCTTGTGGAGCTCAAGATCTTGGGTTTGAAGAATATAAGTGCATTTGTGAGTTCCCAAATACAATTGAGGTTGTGCCCACATATCCGGGTGATCCACGTGTAAGATTCTTCAGGTATTCAATAAGTTTGTCTTACATCGGGACGCCACGAGCTGATAACTTTAAATGCGGTGAGTTGAAGTAGTGTCTTCTTGGTCCGGTGTAATTTTCCTTACTCCGTTGCTAATGAAGCTCGGAACCTTACTCCGTGTCAGTGGTTGCTTACTCCGTATCTATTTAGTACTGGAATCCTTAGTCCGTGACAGCGCTTTCTTACTCCGCATGTAAGTTCCTTACTCCGTATGTAAGTTCCTTACTCCGTATGTGAGTTCCTTACACCGGGCGAGTCTTGAAAAGTCGGATGACTTATTCCGTGTCAGCGCTTTCTTACTCCGCATGTAAGTTCCTTACTCCGTATGTAAGTTCCTTACTCCGTATGTAAGTTCCTTACTCCGGGCGAGTAAGATATCCGGATTCCTTACTCCGCATCTAGTTTCCTTACTCCGTGTGAATAAAGTCTCGGATCCTTATTCCGTATCAATACTTCCTTACTCAGCATGTATGAAAGACTCGGATGCCTTACTCCGTGTCTTCTTCACTTTAGCTCGCTTGAGGGGAAGACTTAACTATTTAACTCCATTTCAATCCTTTTGCTTCGTGCGACGTCGTTGACCAAGACTCTTACTCCGCATTAGTTTGACTTAGTCCGTTTGAGGTACTTAGGAACATATTCAGCAATCCGTAGCCTTTAAGTTCTTAGTCCACACGAATGTTCCTTATTCCGTATGTATTTGTGACTTGGTTATTTACCAAGTGTTTGACGACACTCACTCTTGTCCGGATCAGGATTATGTATCCTGTCCTTAGCTTTGCTCTCACGAGTGCATCTCTGGATTAGTAACATATCTTCTGCAATGATCAAATAAACACAAAAGATCTCAGATCAAATTACATAAGGCTTTATCAGCATTATCCAAATTCTGGGTTTAATCCAACATTTGGATTGCATCTGGAGCTGCTTGGAGTAATAGCGATCCGGCAAGGAACGAAAGAACTTGTCATATATTTGGAACTAAGTGTAGTGCTCGTTGACAGTTTTCAATTCCAGGATGAGCTTGCCGAATTGCCAATAGATGCTCTCCAGGGATTCGCCAGGTTTGTGGTTGAAGCTCTCAAAGTTCTGTCTGAGAGCGCAAATGACGTTCTGCATCTGAGACTGACTTCCTTCATATAGAATAGTCAATTTGTCCCACACAGCTTTTGCTGTCGTGCAGCCCTAGACAACCGTGAAAGCCTCTGAATCCAAGGACGATGTCACATAAGCTAGAGCCTTTTCCCTGGCGTATTGCCAGAATCTTTCATCGTGAGTGAGTTCAGCATCAGTCTTTGGCCTCCTGACCCCATTTTCTCCGATGGTCATCGGAATGGGAAGCTCCTGATGGAGACAAGGCCACATTAGATGATCATGATAGGTCATGAACATCTTCATGCGAGCTTTCCACTGGGAGAAAAGCTCTGGTGTGAACTTTGGCGGTTTGCTTAAAGTGTAGCCTGAACTCCGTGGTTGAGGAGCAGCAGCAGCAGCAGGTTGAGGTGGATCAACATTTTCACTACTGCTTCGGTTGGGAAAGGGCTCTTGAGCTCCCCCGGAGTTAAGGCGGGTATTGAATAGCATGTTGCTTTCTTCGGCCATTGTTAAGTTGAGAGGGAGTGAGGGATCTCTACGAACAGGTAGAACTCGCTTTGATACCACTTGTTGGTCCCGGAGAGCCTAGAGGGGGGGTGAATAGGCTCTTTGAAAATTCTTTCTCTCTCTTAATGGCTTAGACACTCACTCTGGTTAAACGGATAAAATCAGTGCGGAAGATTAACCAGGTAGTGGAAGTATGTTGCTTTATTATCTGAAGATAATTACAACGAAGCAAAACAGCATTTTAGCTGATTACAACACAACACTCTGTTATAGTTACACACACTTGGCAGTGAATCTTTGTGTTTGGCTCTTTACAAGATATACGCTTATGAGTGTATAAGTACAAGTAAGCACGAGCATTCTTATTTACATTGCTTCTGTAACGACCCATGAGTGGGTGTTAGTCTCACATTGCTTGGTGAGGAGAACAAAGTCCGCCTTATAGGAGGGGATGGATACCTCACCTCACAGGGACGCGTTTTGGGCGAGGCCCAAAGACAAAACCGTGTGGAGCAGGCCACGACGGCGAGGCCCAAGACTGGTTGGCCAAAGCGGACAAAATTCTTGTGACGGGTATGGGCTGGGCTATCTCGGATGGTATCAAAGCCAGACCCGGAGCGGTGTGCCATGGTCCCACAGGGACGTGGGCCTCCTAAGGGGGGTGGATTGTAACGACCCATGAGTGGGTGTTAGTCCCACATTGCTTGGTGAGGAGAACAAAGTCCGCCTTATAGGAGGGGATGGATACCTCACCTCACAGGGACGCGTTTTGGGCGAGGCCCAAAGACAAAACCGTGCGGAGCAAGCCATGAGGGCGAGGCCCAAGACTGGTTGGCCAAAGCGGACAAAATTCTTGTGACGGGTATGGGCTGGGCTATCTCGGAGATGTAATGACCCGTGTTTTGGGTAGAACAAGCTGGAACGAAGATGAACAATACCTTGGGCGAACGCTTGGGTCGAAAGGTGGAAGACCCGAAGATTTGGGTCGTAGGGTCGAAGACCGATGGTCGAAGTTCGAAGGTTTGAGGGTCGAAAGTTAGATCTTCGAGATAGATCTTCGAGGCCGCGTTTCCAGCTAATCTTCGAAGGAGTGTTTCTACGAGTCTTCGTGGCTTGGTTGTTAGAGAGTGTAATGAGCTCAAGTGGGAGCGTGTAGAGGCTGCGTGTGACAATGACCATGTTCGGATTGTGGGTATTTTGTCCTGTGTGGAAGCGGAGTGGTTAGTTCATGTTTTATTTATCAAAACTAAGTCGTTTTGATGGTGGGATTTCATTTATCAAAACTACGTCGTTTTGATGGTGGGATTTGATTTATCAAAACTACGTCGTTTTGATAAGTGAGGTCTATATAAAGAGGAGCTCTCTTTATTTTAGGTTTAGGGTTTTTGTTGTCAGCCGCCGCAGCCGTCACAGAGAGAGAGAGAGGGAGATTGAGAGAGAGGGCTCCAGTTCGTGGCTGTCGTTGTCATTCCCGTGGTTGGACGGCATTAAGCGTGGAGGCAAGAGCGTGGAGGATCTTTGAGGTAGGGGTTCTGTCTTTCCTGGTATGTTCCGGGGTTAGGCCCTATGGATATTTTGTAAAGTTTCCATTGTTATTGCTATAATACTTATATGTAAATTCATATAGGTGTGATCTCCTATATGAATGTTGGCCTTCAATGGCGATTTTGGTGTGTTTCTAGTGTTCATGTGATGCATGAAAAGTGTTCGATAAAATGCCTGTGTGACATGCCTGCTACATGTTTGAGAAAATGCTTGTGCGGCTGGGTTTATGAGTCTGTGAATTTATGCACACGAATTGCTTGGTTTTATACCTGTGAGGCTTTGCATGCTAAGTGTTCGATGTTATGTCTGTGTGACTAAGTGTGGCTATGTGTGCTGTATTCTTGGAACCCGGTGGCTGTGGAAGCCTGGGACTGTTCTTGGAACCCGGTGGCTGTGGAAGCCCGGGACTGTTCTTGGAACCCGGTGGCTGTGGAAGCCCGAGACTGTTCTTGGGACCTGGTGGCTGTGGAAGCCCGGGACTGTTCTTGGGACCTGGTGGCTGTGGAAGCCCGGGACTGTTCTTGGAACCCGGTGGCTGTGGAAGCCCGGGAGTATTTATGTACCAGCCCGTGTATGATTGTATTTGCTGTTATAGCTGGTAATTATGTCTGGTAGAATAATTGTAGCACGACACAGCACTTGTACACAAGGCATGTAGATATTAGGTGCATGGGATGGGTTGGGGAGACATGATCCCTACTGAGCTGTGGTTGCTCACCCCTCCTACCATGTTGTTTTCTTTACAGGAACCTACAGGCGTTAGGTGGGAACACCAAGGTGGAAGACCTTATTTACTTTACTGTCTACCATTTATGTTGTTTTTTATTGGAATTGATGTAACCCCAGTGGGGATGGGATTGGAAAGGATTTCGTTGTAATAAACTGGTTTGGATTATTTTTTTATGAACATTATTTTCTTGAATGTGTTGTGGATGTTTAAAATGTAATATTCTTGGTTTGTATCCTAACCCCTTTGCCCTCAGCGTGGGTGAAAGGGGAATCACGTGCCGGTTTCCTCGGGTTGGAAATCCGGGGCGTGACAATATGGTATCAGAGCATGGTCTAGTTGGCCTAGGGTAGTGGGCGGACTTGGTTATCTTGAGTCCTTTGGAGGAGCCTGGAGGGACGTGCCTGATCAACATGGTCCTCTTGGAGCCTCTAAGGTGTACTTGGGGTAGTCCAGTCTTGTGGTAGGATTTGCATGCATTGGCATTAGGGCATTAGTTGCATTTGCTGTGAATGTATGCTAAACCGTGAATAAGATCATATGATTAAGTGAAATGTGCAACTCGATTTGTTTAATAATGTGTCTTGAATCGTGCAATGTGATTGATGCAATGTATGTGTGTAATGTCATGTGATAGTGGAATTGATTAGCGGGGTAGAGGTAGTGACGCGATAGATTATAAAATTTGTTTTGACGTTTGTGCTTCTTACTTCGTGTAGTAAGAATGCCGCCGAGGAGAGTGACACGTGCGTCCGGGGCAATGGGCGATGAGTCATCTGCCCATGAGGGTCCGGGTGCGGGACCGTCCGTTGGAGGGCATGCGTTGTTACCGGCACGGCTACAAGAAGGCATCCGGCCGGAGGTACGAGAGCTACGGGAGGGACTCCGGCAGGACGTTCGGGAGGAGGTGCGCCGTGAGATAGCAGCACAGCAGGTGGTGCCACCACCACCACCACCAGTAGGAGAACTGCCTCGTGAGCGTGAAGTTTCTCCGCGTGGTATACCGACTCGTGCAGAGGATGATGTGGTGACACGGTTCCGGAAGGAACAACCTCCGCGATTTAAAGGGGGGGGGGGAGGACCCAGTGTTAGGCGAGCACCTGGCCGAGGCAGATCGAGCATGTGTTTTCCTTTCTCCTATCTCGGGAGGAGGATAAGGTGAGACCTGGCCATTCGGCAGCTGGAAGGGGATGCTCTGGAGTGGTGGTTGAGTGTCGCGGGGAGCCGTGCGGTGCAGTTCATGCTTTGGGAGGAGTTTCTACAGCTCTTCCATGATGAGTTCTTCCCGGAATCTTTGAGATGGCAGAAGAGAGAGGAATTTGGCAGCCTGAAGCAAGGATCAAAGACGGTGCCCGAGTATGAGCGGGAGTTCCGGAGTCTGAGTCGGTTTGCCCCCGAGACAGTGGCAAAGGAGGACTTGAAGGCCCACAAGTTCACTCGGGCCTTAGGCCAGCCCTTAGGGAGAGGGTGGCGATTCTACGTTTGAGGACATATGCTGAGGTCGTTGAGACAGCACGTATAGCTGAGAGGGAGCTGGAGGATGGGAGGCAGGTCCATCAGGGTCGTCAGTTGCAAGGTGGGTCTGAACGCGATTCGAGGTCCAAGAGGCCTAAGACTGAGGAGAGAAATAGCAGTTCCTTCCGCAGCAGGGGACAGACATTGGTGAACCCAGGGAGGTCTAGCTTTGGCGGTGGCAGACAGGGCGGTCCAGCAGGAGGTCTCCCCAGCGGTTGTTACTGCTATGGGGAGCAAGGCCACTTGAGGAAGGAATGTCCAAAGAGGGACTGGAAATGCCATAGTTGTGGACGAGAGGGCCATCTGAGCCGGGTTTGCCGGAGTGGCAACAGGGGGGTTGGAGGTATGACATCCAGCACAAGGAATGATGCCAGTTTCCGTGCACCAGCAGAGAGACCAGCTCGTCAGTGGCCGGCTAGTCAGGCAGGATTGAATCAGACCCGACCTCAGGGGAGGCTGGAGCGGCAGCAGGCTGAAGCTGGAGGCAGCCTTGGCGGGAAGCGCCCAGTGAGTGAGCCGACCAGTGGCACGGGCCAAGGGAGGGTGTTTGCGCTGGAGGCGACGTACCCGGAGGAGGCTGAGCTACCACCCCCACCAGCTGAGGAGGGAGCAGGACCATCGGTGGTTAGAGGTACCCTTTTGCTCTCCCGTACATTAGCTTCTGTCCTTTTCGATACGGGTGCATCGTGTTCGTTTGTTGCTGAGCTTGTGATAGATAGCTTGGGGTTAGCTTGTGTGGAGGCAGCGAAGCCCCTAGTTGTTGAGTCGCCAATGGGGGCATGATTGAGGTACGGCGTGTGTGTCGTGACTGTGTGTTAACCATAGGAGAGGTGGAGCTGAGTTTTGACTTGCATGTGATGCCCATGCGTACTTTTGACCTGATCTTGGGTATGGATTGGCTTATGGCTTTCCAAGCCAAGATAGACTGTTACCGGCGCCGTGTATCCTTCGTGACACCTGCAGGGACCTCTTGCACCCTGCAGGCGGAGTGGGACTGTGAGGCGAGTCGGGCCGGGCCGGTGATGGACCAGTGGGGTGCCATTACCCACAGGTTGGCAGCCCTGACCTTTGCTGAGGAGGGTAAGGTGGAAAAGAGGGTGTGGCCCGCTGTTGTGGACCAATTTCAGGATGTTTTTCCTGAGGAGTTGAGGAGTTTGCCACCTAAGAGGAGTGTGGAGTTCACCATTGAGTTGGTGTCGGGGACGGGTCCGATTTCCCAAGTAGCGTATCGTATGGGGCCAGCTGAGTTGAGGGAACTTCAGAGGCAAATCGAGGAGTTGGTGGGCCAGGGGTATATCAGACCGAGTACTTCACCTTGGGGTGCTCCGGTGCTCTTTGCTAAGAAGGCTAATGGCACACTTCGTCTCTGCATCGACTACAGGAAGTCGAATTCGGTGGATCGTGAAGAACAAGTACCCGTTGCCTCGGATAGATGACCTGTTTGACCAATTGAGTGGACCCCAGTGGTTTTCCAAAATAGATTTATGGTCGGGGTATCACCAGCTCAGGGTTAGGGAGGAGGACATCCCTAAGACGGCTTTTCGGTGCAGGTATGGGCATTATGAGTGGGTCGTGATGCCTTTCGGGCTCACTAATGCGCCAGCGGTGTTCATGCATTTGATGAACCAAGTCTTTGCCCCATACTTAGACTCGTTCGTGGTGGTGTTTATCGACGATATCTTGGTATATTCCAAGACCGAGAGGGAGCATGTGGAACATCTGGCAACAGTGTTGCAAACCTTGAGGGACCAGGCACTGTTTGCTAAGTTTAGCAAGTGTGAGTTTTGGCTGTAGGAGGTTCACTTTCTTGGCCATGTGGTGTCAGCTGAGGGAGTTAGGGTGGACCCAGCCAAGATTGAGGCCGTGGCATCGTGGGCGAGGCCAACCAACGTTTTTGAGATCCGTAGTTTTCTTGGCTTGGCGGGGTATTATCGCCATTTTGTAGAGGGGTTCTCCCGTTTGGCGGCTCCTATGACGGCATTGACTAGGAAAGGAGTGAAATTTGAGTGGACGGACAAGTGCTAGCAGGCGTTTGAGACTCTCAAAACCCGTTTGACCACTGCACCTGTGTTGAGGTTACCTCGGGAGGATATTCCGTATGAGGTGTACTGTGATGCGTCCAGGGTTTGTTTGGGGTGTGTGCTTATGCAGGAGCACAGTGTGGTAGCTTATGGGTCAAGGCATTGAAGCCTCATGAGCAGAATTATCCTACTCATGATCCGGAGTTAGCGGTCGTTATCTTCGCCCTGAAGAGTTGGCAGCACTACCTCTTGGGGGAAAAGTTTGTAGTGTTCTCGGATCACAAGAGCCTTCAAGTACATCTTTACTCGAAGGACTTGAATTTGAGGCAAAGGAGATGGGTGGAGTATTTGCGGACCTTTGACTTTACTCTTGCCTATACCCCGGGCAAGGGTAATGTTGTGGGCGATGCATTGAGCGAAAAGGGAAAGCCGAGGTGGCCGTGAGGGAGTGGAAGGCGATGGAGCAGTTGGCGATGTTGCGGCTGCGGCTCGTTGTTCGTGATGGTGGGACAATCCTGAGTCCTTTGGTGGTTGTGCTTGAGTTGTACCAGCGCGTCCGGGAGGGACAGCTGGGTGACATCGAGTGTGAGGTTCTCCGTGCCCGTATTGAGGCCGGGGAGCTATCTCGAGGACCGGACAGAGGGTCCCGAGCATGAGTTGTCGTTTCGGGGGCGGTTGGTCGTAGCTTCTTCCCTCGGGGATGAGGTGATGAGGGAGTTTCACCAATCTAGAGTTCTTGTGCATCCAGGGGGCACGAAGATGTACCATGCGCTTCGAGGACATTTTTGGTGGCCTGGGATGAAACGCGATGTGGCTGCCTTTGTTTCGCGGTGCCTCACGTGTCAGCAGGTGAAGGCCGAGCATCGGCGGCCGGCGGGCATGTTACGACCCTTGCCCATAGCGGAGTGGAAGTGGGACCACATAGCGATGGACTTTGGACTGGTCTTCCACCCACCACCTGGGAGGAAGGATATGATTTGGGTGATTGTGGATCGACTCACAAAGTCGGCCCATTTCCTTGCTGTTCGCGAGCGGGACTCCATTGGGACCTTGAGTCAGCTATACATGAACGAGATTGTGAGACTACATGGAGTACCATCATCGGTTGTCTCTGACCGGGATTCGCGGTTCACTTCCCGTTTCTGGACAGGTTTGCAGGAGGCTATGGGGACCAAGCTTCACCTGAGTACAACCTTTCACCCTGAGACTGACGGCCAGACTGAGCGGACGAATCAGACCATGGAGGACATGTTGAGGGCATGTGTGCTAGATTTTGGGGGTTCGTGGGCAACTCACCTTCCTTTGGTGGAGTTTGCCTACAATAACAGTTATCAGGCATCCATTGGGATGGCTCCTTTTGCGGCATTGTATGGGAGGCCGTGCCGCTCACCCTTGTGTTGGACTGAGGTAGGAGAGACAGCTCTCTTGGGACCGCAGTTGGTTCAAGAGGCTACCGAGAAGGTTAAGTTGATTTGACAGCGGTTGTTATCAGCTCAGAGTCGGTAGAAATCTTATGCGGATCAGCGGCGGCGACCTTTGGAGTTTTCTGTTGGTGATCATGTGTTTCTTCGTGTCTCTCCACGTCGTGGACATCGACGGTTTGGGCGAGGTTCCAAGCTATCTCCGCGGTTTATTGGTCCTTTTGAGATTCTGGATTGTGTGGGGCCCGTGGCCCTCTTGGTTAGCGTTACCACCGCGGCTGAGTCGAGTGCACAACGTGTTTCACGTGTCCTAGTTGAGGAAGTATCACCCTGACCCCACTCATGTCATCGATTGGGGGACATTGGACATTGAGGATGACATGTCCGTTGTTGAGGCCCCTATCCGTATCCTAGATCGGTGAGAGAAGCTTTTGCGTGGTCGTGTTATTCCTTTGGTTCGCGTGCTGTGGCAGCACCGTGGCATTGAGGAGGAGACATGGGAACGTGAGTCCGCGATGCGTGAGCAACACCCAAAGTTGTTCGAGGATGAACAATCTTAAGGGGGGGAGGTGGCTGTAGTGATGTGTTTTTTTTGTGGTTCATGCTTTGGTGTATTTGTATTTCTACTTGTAAACTGGTATTTTTGTTGAGATGTGTTTTGAGATTGCAAAATGTGTTTGAGATGTCCTGTTATGTTGTGTGATCCATCTGGGCGTTGTGGCTCGCTGTCTTGCAAATGGGCCGCATGTGTTTGTTTTCCTTGCATGTTGTTTCTTTTCGAGGATGAAAAGTCTTAAGGGGGAGAGGATGTAATGACCCGTGTTTTGGGTAGAACAAGCTAGAACGAAGATGAACAATACCTTGGGCGAACGCTTGGGTCGAAAAGTGGAAGACCCGAAGATTTGGGTCGTAGGGTCGAAGACCGATGGTCGAAGTTCGAAGGTTTGAGGGTCGAAAGTTAGATCTTCGAGATAGATCTTCGAGGCCGCATTTCCAGCTAATCTTCGAAGGAGTGTTTCTACAAGTCTTCGTGGCTTGGTTGTTAGAGAGTGTAATGAGCTCAAGTGGGAGCGTGTAGAGGCTGCGTGTGACAATGACCATGTTTGGATTGTGGGTATTTTGTCCTGTGTGGAAGCGGAGTGGTTAGTTCATGTTTTATTTATCAAAACTAAGTCGTTTTGATGGTGGGATTTCATTTATCAAAACTACGTCGTTTTGATGGTGGGATTTGATTTATCAAAACTACGTCGTTTTGATAAGTGAGGTCTATATAAAGAGGAGCTCTCTTTATTTTAGGTTTAGGGTTTTTGTTGTCAGCCGCCGCAGCCGTCACATAGAGAGAGAGAGGGAGATTGAGAGAGAGGGCTCCAGTTCGTGGCTGTCGTTGTCATTCCCGTGGTTGGACGGCATTAAGCGTGGAGGCAAGAGCGTGGAGGATCTTTGAGGTAGGGGTTTTGTCTTTCCTGGTATGTTCCGGGGTTAGGCCCTGTGGATATTTTGTAAAGTTTCCATTGTTATTGCTATAATACTTATATGTAAATTCATATAGGTGTGATCTCCTATATGAATGTTGGCCTTCAATGGCGATTTTGGTGTGTTTCTAGTGTTCGTGTGATGCATGAAAAGTGTTCGATAAAATGCCTGTGTGACATGCCCGCTACATGTTTGAGAAAATGCCTGTGCGGCCGGGTTTATGAGTCCGTGAATTTATGCACACGAATTGCTTGGTTTTATACCTGTGAGGCTTTGCATGCTAAGTGTTCGATGTTATGTCTGTGTGACTAAGTGTGGCTATGTGTCTTGTGTTCTTGGAACCCGGTGGTCGTGGAAGCCCGGGACTGTTCTTGGAACCCGGTGGGTGTGGAAGCCCGGGATGTTCTTGGAACCCGGTGGCCGTGGAAGCCTGGGACCGTTCTTGGGACCCGGTGGCCGTGGAAGCCCGGGAGTGTTTATGTACCAGCCCGTGTATGATTGTATTTCTTTGTTATAGCCGGTAATTATATCTGGTAGAATAATTGTAGCACGACACAGCACTTGTACACAAGGCATGTAGATATTAGGTGCATGGGATGGGTTGGGGAGACATGATCCCTACTGAGCTGTGGTTGCTCACCCCTCCTAGCATGTTGTTTTCTTTACAGGAACCTACAGGCGTTAGGTGGGAACACCAAGGTGGAAGACCTTATTTACTTTACTTTCTACCATTTATGTTGTTTTTTATTGGAATTGATGTAACCCAAGTGGGGATGGGATTGGAAAGGATTTCGTTGTAATAAACTGGTTTGGATTTTTTTTTTATGAACATTATTTTCTTGAATATGTTGTGGATGTTTAAAATGTAATATTCTTGGTTTGTATCCTAACCCCTTTGCCCTCAGCGTGGGTGAAAGGGGAGTCACGTGCCGGTTTCCTCGGGTTGGAAATCCGGGGCGTGACAGCTTCAGGCATATATATAGACATCCTAGAAATCTATCTTGGAACTGCATTTTCCGAGCAGTGTGGAGCATTGAAGTTCTTCATCGGAAAATGTAGAAGCTTTAACTGCTGCGGATGTGGAGCTCGAAATATTGGAAGCATAACTTGTAATGAATTCTTTGCTTGATTCTAATTGCATTTGAGACTGCGTCCACATCTCCGTGTGTTCCACGTGTCAGACAATTTAGGTATTCAATGAGTTTGTCTTACATCGGGATGTAGCGAGCTGCTAGCATTAATTGTGGCTTGGAGAGATGAAGCAGCGTCTTCTTGGTCCGTTGCTGTCACGCCCCAATTTCCTTCCACTTGGAAATGAGTAGTGACTGCCCATGCCCGCACCCGAAGGGACAAGGGGTTGGTGCAAGCACCTTAAAAGGACTTCTGGCACGGGTGCTGTCCCAAACCTGCACAACCAGGCTAACATGCCAAGGGGCATGCTCCTGCTCCCAAACCATGCACACAAACACAAATTGAATAACAACATCTCATTTTATTTCATTTCAAAGACTAAATGTTTATTACAACCCAGTCGGGGAAAAACCCCTATAAAGCCAGGTGTACTGTTACAAATAAAACCAAACCAAATTCCAGAACATAAAACCAGAGTACAACAAAGGAAATAACATAAAACTCCCAGCCTCAGGGACCTAGCTCCTCAGCCTTCACCTACCGCCTGCTAAACCCTGCAAAAGGACAGTTTATAGGAGGGGTGAGCAAACCTTAGCTCAGTAGGGATCCAGTCTCCCCAGACCCGTCCCGCTCTACAACATGCATGATATGTGTATGCTTGTGCTCATGTAGTGCCTAAGGCTAAAGCAGCAAACATCACCCAGTAAACACTCTTTACCTGAGCCCGCACTGAAGGGCAGAGGACACCCCGCCACCACGGCGACATGACATACCATATCCAGGCGAATGTTGCATGGACACCAATGCAACATTTTCCACCCGAGTCAGATATGGTCAACCACCTCCTCGGGCGCCATACCTACCCTCAGGAATAGGTGTAGACTTAGCCCACCGTCGTGAGTGCTACACCGAGACTCAGGACCACGTCCTGGCCAAATCTCAAGGGGTCCAGCTATTGTGTCTGGCCCATATCTCAGCTCAGTCTCAAACAGACCAGCGAACAAAGATAGCATTACATCTCAACATGTAAACTCAGGCATAGCATTTACACTTTATTTCGAGAGGGACCAACATGGTCGGATGCAAGCCACACACATCAGCCTCACAGGCTTTTTATCAAATACAAATCAAACACAGTACACACCAGTCACACAAGTATATCATCAGACACTCATATACAAGGTCTCACAGGCATTATATTGAATACATGGCATGCAGGCCTCACAGGCATTTTATCAAATACATAGTGTGCAGGCCTCACAGACATTTCATCAAACACATGGTGGGCATAAACAAACCCAGAAAATCCTCAGGCCAAATTCAACATCAGAATCAACAAAACATGCCACTGAAGGCCAACATCCATATAGGAGATCACACCTATATGGATTTACATATATATATATAGGCGAATATCCTAGAACAGAGGAGAGTTAGGAAGAACATGAATCTCTACCTCAGACTTTTGTCCTAACCTCAACGCTAGACACCTTCCAACGACGCGAACCACCACGGCAACTGCCCGGAGATCCTCTCTCTCTCTCTCTCTCTCTCTCGGTAGCAGCTGCAGCAAAGAAGAACACAAGAACCCTAAACTCAAACTCAAGCCCTCATTATATAGACACTACCCACATCAAAACGACATAGTTTTGATTAAGAAAATCCCAGGATCAAAACAAAGTAGTTTTGATTACACAAGTTAGCACCTTTCCGCACCCATATAGGCCAAAATACTCAGAATTTCAACATGGTCCTTTGGAGAAAGATCATTAGAATGTCAAAACCAAGGAAACCATGCAAAAATATGGCTGCACGCCAATTTGAACGTGAATTCCCCAATTCACGTGCAACTCCAAATGCACTCCAAATGCGCTCAAACTTCACCCCTAGCCTCCTTGCATCAAGTAGAAGACAACCACACTTGCACGTGAAATGGACACATTTCACGTGCACCTCACATACACGTCCGTTTGGCCTGAAACTTCTGTGGTAGATAGAGGACATCAATCTAAGCATCTTTCTTTTTGCACGTGAATTCATTTGAGCCCATTCACTGGGTCAAAATCTAGAAAAACTCTACTAAGAAGGCAAAACTGTGACTAACTCAAGGTGCGGTCCTTACAGTTGCAAGGTTCCTTACTCCGCATGAACGAGGCTCGGATCCTTACTCCGTATCAGTGACTGCTTACTCCGTATGAATAAAGTCCTGGAATCCTTATTCCGTGTCAGTGCTTTCTTACTCCGCATGAGTAGTGGTTCGGAGAGCTTACTCCGCATCAGCGCTTCCTTACTCTGCATAAGTACTGGTTCGGATTCCTTATTCCGCATTTGATGTCCTTACTCCGCAACAGTTGCCCTTACTCCGCTCGAATGATAAACTCGGATTTCTTCGTCCGTGTCTTCTTTTCCTTAGTCCGGTTGGAGTGACAACTTCGATTCTTTCTCTCTCACAAGTCTCTTTTACTCCGTGCAAGATGTAGACTCAGGAACTTACTCCGCATTAATTGACATAATCTAGTTGAGTGTTAGACGCGGGTTCCTAGTCGTTTTGTCAAGTGTTTAATCAGCACGAAGGGTCCTTACTCCGGATGATGACTTGGTTATATACCAAGTGAATGACGACACTCATGATGATCCGGATCAGGATTATGTATCTTGTCCTTAGCTTTGTCCTCACATGAGTAGGTCCGGATTTAGAATTAACTCATCTGCACAGACTTAATGGTAAACATGAAACATCTCGAGCCAAATTACATAGGGTTTGTTCCGCATTATCCAAATTCTCGGTTTGATCCAACATCAATCAAGTTGCTAATTTTGAGATTTTAAAACAATGGTTATCACTTATTCTCTACCACTTGGTCCATGAGAAGCGAATTAAACCCTATCTTAAATCCATTTGGTCCATGTGAATTAAGATTTACTAATGAAGTGATATCAACCAATTGAAAGCAATACAAGTTTGGTCCACCTTGCAAGTTTCAATCTAAAATACCAGAATCCACCTCAGACTAAGGCTCATATAAAATTAATTCATGCATAAAATCAATACAATCAAAGCATAGTATTTTAATCAAGAATAAAATCCAAGAATCTCACAACTCAACATCAAACACAACGTGCACAAAGGGGCTACATCTCTCCCCCAAAAAAGAGAGTTTAGCCAGACATAATAAAATAAAGAATTACAGAAACCAAAACCAACATACTAGAGAAAATAAAAGAAATAAGTCTCTAAGCTCCACCGTCTTCCAAAACTGGAGAAACAATCTTCAAATCTGCCTTCAGACCCCTCTCTCCATGTTTTTTTCTCCTCCTCAGCCGTCTACCTCCTCCTCTATTTATAGATAACCATCCATTTAACCTAAGGCCGTTATTACATGTGTAATCCCCTTTTTGACGTTCATTAAAAATCGCCAAGTTGTACTTAAGTTAAATAGTGTCGTTTTGGACCAAAATAGAGGTCGCACGTGTCCAACAAGTTTTCCATGATAACCACTTATTTTTGGACATGTGCAAGAATGAAAGATATCCAAAATATTATTTTCTTCTAATTCTCTTGAGCACGTCTCAAAAGATACACAATACTGGACACGTGCATAGGATTCTTCCAACAATGCAAAATCAAAAGTGGCTTGAAATATCATTATCGTCATGAATATCCTTGAACGTGTCCATCTTTATCACGTTCATGCAATTCTTCCACACGTGCAAGACCAAACATAGCTTAAAATACTGTGATCCTCATGTATAGGTCTGCACGTATTTAGCATTAACATGTGCATTGGACACGTGTATAGTAAAACTCTTCATGCTTGCTCTTTAACATCTTTAGGTTCCTTGCTCATCATTGCTTTGCATTCTTCAGCTACCGTGTCCTAGAAAAACCTACAAAACAAAGCAAAACACACACAAAACCACACAAGCATAGTATCTCCTAAAATAATACTAAAACTCACATTCAAGCACAAAAAGACATACAAACTGGGAGATAAAACATACATAAACATAATACATAAATTCCACATGTCAGGTGGGAACTACACAGACAATCCGCGTTTGTGTCTATCAAACAATTCGATGGATAGAGGTTTGGTGAGGATATCAACAGTTTGTTCCTACGTGGGAACATACACTAGTTGCACAATTCCCTCTTTCACTTGCTCTTTGATGTAGTGGTAGCGATAATCAATATGCTTGGTCTTCAAATGATGAATAGGATTCCTGTTGATGTTAATCACACTCTGGTTATCACACCAAATATTAACAAGCAACTCCACATCCACTCCTAAGTCTGACAGTTGTGTGTTCATCCATATCACTTGAGTACATGCAGCATGTACAACTACATATTCAGCTTCGACTATGCCACAGGCCACACTGTTCTATTTATGGCTCAACCACGCAATACATTTAGAGCTCAGATAAAAACTTCAGCCACTGGTAGAGCGCCTGTCATCAATATTTTCAGCCCAGTCTACATCAGTGTATGCCTGTAATTCAATGGAGTCCTTAGAGGGATACCACAACCCCATTTCTAGTGTACCATGTAGGTATCTAAGGATCCGTTTGACTTCCAGCAAGTGAGACTCTTTGGGGTCTACTTGATATCTACTTGCCTGACACATAGCTTGCATCAAATCAGGTCTAGAGGCTGTAATGTATAAGACGCTTCCAATCATGCTGTCACGCCCCGAATTTCCAACCCGAGGAAACAGGTACGTGACTCCCCATTCACCCACACGGAGGGCAACGGGGTTGGATCACTGTATGTCACACAAGCAAAACTAACAATTACAATAAATCAAACAAGCTACATCTTTATTTAATATCAAACACCAAAGGTTCACAAACGAACCAGGTTCCGTACTACAATTCAATCCCTTAGTACATTTCCCCCCTTGAGGTTACATAAATTATAAAATTTCATTTACTGAAGTGAACAATAAAACGAAGATGGTCTTCCACCTTGGTGTATCCACCTAACGCCTGTAAGTCCCTGGAAAACAAGCAAACACAGTTGGAGCGATGAGCAACCACAGCTCAGTAGGGATCAAGTCTCCCCAACCCTTCCCATGTTCCTAGCGGCTACATGCATGTGCACAGGTGTAGTGACGTGGCAGTATTAGAAAAAGAATAAAACATTCCACACAAGCGGGCGTAACCCCAGCCCCAGTCACACTGGCTAACAAACATCTCAAGCAAGTAATTTAACCGCCTCTTCAGGCCACTGATTTAACCGCCTCTCAGGCAAAGTAGTTTAACCGCCTCTTTAGGCCACTGGTTTAACCGCCTCTCAGGCAAAGTAATTTAATCGCCTCTTCAGGCCAGATACCACAGTCATGCACACAACACACACTCTACAGCCATTTAAGCATAAAACCAAACACTTGGTGTGCACCCATTCACAAGTGCACAAACCCAGCCATTCAGGCAATAGAACAAACACCCAGGATGCATACATACACCAAATCACAAGTCCAGCCACAGGCATATTACCAAACATGTAATGGGCATATACACACAGCTATATTCACACAGGCATTTCATCGAATATATAGCATGCAACAACAGAATCACACCAAAATGCCATTGAAGGCCAACATCCATATAGGAGATCACACCTATATGGATTACATATATATATATATATATATAAACAGATATAATCCATAATCTACCCTAGAACCCTAGAACAGAGGAGGATTTAGGAAGAACAAAACCCCTACCTCAAGTAAAATGCAACAACACCGCAATACTGTTCCCACGCCGAACGCTGTCCGCCCACGAGACACCGATCACCCACACAAGACGCCCGACAGCAACCAAGAGCTCTCCTTCCCTCTCTCTCTCTCTCTCTCTCTCTGCGATGGCTGGTGGAGTAACAAACCCTAAACCTAAAACAGAGGGGCTTCTCCTCCTTATATAGACAACACAACATCAAAACGACGTAGTTTTGATTAAGTGAATCCCAGCATCAAAACGACATAGTTTTGATGGAACAAGCTATGACCTTCCCACATCCATACACACCAAAATATTCACAATTCCAACATGGTCCTTTGGGAAAAGATGATTAGAATGACAAAACCAAGGTAACCATGCAAAAACATGCTTGCATACAAATTTGAACGCCAATTCCCCAATTGGCGTGCAGCTCCAAATGCACTCAAACTTTACCCAAGCCTCCTTGCATCATGTAAAAGACATCCATGCAATAAAAACCTTGCACGCCAAATGGGTCCAATTCATGTGCACGTCCATTTGGCCTGAAACTTCTGTGGTAGATAGAAGACATCATTCTAAGAATCTTTTGTTCTGCACGCCAATTCATCTGAGCCCATCTACTAGGTCAAAATAACTCTCCAAAACCTGACAAAACAGCCTAAAAGCGCCTATATATACATAGCATCTTCCTAGGGCATAAATGCACGTTATCACTTGTCACATGCACCTCCCAAATGTCCCCTCTTGGGCTCATCTCTTACCTCAAACTTGTGCACCAACATCCAAGGTGTTTGTGGTTAACTCCTTATACACGGGTCATTACATCCTCTCCCCCTTAAGACTTTTCGTCCTCGAAAAGAAACGACATGCAAGGAAAACAGATACATGTGGCCCATTTGGAAGACAGCGAGCCACAACGCACAGATGGATCACACAACACAACAGGACATCTCAAACACATTGTAATCTCAAAACAAATCTCAATAAAAAAATACCAGTTTACAAGTAGAAATACAAATATACCAAACCATGAACCACAAGAAAACATATCACTAAGCCACCTCCCACCCTTAAGATTGTTCGTCCTCGAACAACTCTGGGTGCTGCTCACGCATCACGGACTCACGTCCCCATGTCTCCTCCTCAATGCCACGGTGCTGCCACAGCACGCGAACCAAAGGAATAGCACGACCACGCAAAAGCTTCTCCCGCCGATCGAGGATACGGATAGGGGCCTCAACAACGGACATGTCATCCTCAATGTCCAATGTCCCCCAATCGATCACATGAGTGGGGTCAGGATGATACTTCCTCAACTGGGACACGTGAAACACGTTGTGCACTCGACTCAGCCGCGGTGGTAACGCTAACCGGTAGGCCACAGACCCCACACGATCTAGAATCTCAAAAGGACCAATAAACCGCGGAGATAGCTTGGAACCTCGCCCAAACTGTCGATGTCCACGACGTGGAGAAACACGAAGAAACACATGATCACCAACAAAAAACTCCAAAGGTCGCCGCCGCTGATCCGCATAAGATTTCTGCCGACTCTGAGCTGATAACAAACGCTGACGAATCAACTTAACCTTCTCGGTAGCCTCTTGAACCAACTGTGGTCCCAAGAGAGCTGTCTCCCCCACCTCGGTCCAACACAAAGGTGATCGACACGGCCGCCCATACAATGCCTCAAAAGGAGCCATCCCAATGGATGCCTGATAACTGTTGTTGTAGGCAAACTCCACCAAAGGAAGGTGAGTCGCCCACGAACCCCCAAAATCTAACACACAGGCCCGAAACATGTCCTCCAAAGTCTGATTCGTCCTCTCTGTCTGGCCGTCAGTCTCAGGGTGAAAGGTTGTACTCAAGTGAAGTTTGGTCCCCATAGTCTCCTGCAAACCTGCCCAAAAACAGGAAGTGAACCTCGAATCCCCGTCAGAGACAACCGATGATGGTACTCCATGTAGTCTCACAATCTCATTCATGTATATATGACTCAAGGTCCCAATAGAGTCCCGCTCGCGAACAGCCAGGAAATAGGCTGACTTTGTGAGTCGATCCACAATCACCCAAATCATATCTTTCCTCCCTGTGGTGGGTGGAAGACCAGTCACAAAATCCATCGCTATGTGGTCCCACTTCCACTCCGCTATGGGCAAGGGCTGTAACATGCCCGCCGGCCGCTGATGCTCAGCCTTCACCTGCTGACACGTGAGGCACCGCGAAACAAAAGCAGCCACATCGCGTTTCATCCCAGGCCACCAAAAATGTCCTCGAAGCGTATGGTACATCTTCGTACCCCATGGATGCACAACAACTCTAGACTGGTGAAACTCCCTCATCACCTCATCCCTGAGGGAAGAAGCCACTACCAACCGCCCCTGAAAAGACAACTCATGCTCAGGACCCTCTGTCCAGTCCTCAAATAGCTCCCCAGCCTCAATACGGGCACGGAGAACCTCACACTCAATGTCACCCAACTGTCCCTCCCGGACGCGCTGGTACAACTCAGGCACAACCACCAAAGGACTCAGGACTGTCCCACCATCATGAACAACAGGCTGCAGCTGCAACATCGCCAACTGCTCCATCAGCTTCCACTCTCTCACGGCCACCTCAGCTTTCCCTTTTCTACTCAACGCGCCAGCCACAATATTACCCTTGCCCGGGGTATAGGCAAGAGTAAAGTCAAAGGTCTGTAAATACTCTACCCATCTCCTCTGCCTCAAATTCAAGTCCTTCTGAGTAAAGATGTACTGAAGGCTCTTGTGATCGGAGAACACCACGAACTTCTCCCCCAAAAGGTAGTGTTGCCAACTCTTCAGGGCGAAGATGACAGCCGCCAACTCAAGATCATGGGTAGGGTAATTCTGCTCATGAGGCTTCAGTTGCCTTGACCCATAAGCTACCACACTGTGCTCTTGCATAAGCACACACCCCAAACCAACCCTGAACGCATCGCAAAATACCTCATACGGAATATCATCCCTAGGCAACCTCAACACAGGTGCAGTGGTCAAACGGGTTTTGAGAGTCTCAAACGCCTGCTGGCACTTGTCCGTCCACTCAAACTTCACTCCTTTCCTAGTCAACGCCATCATAGGGGCCACCAAACGAGAGAACCCCTCGACAAAATGACAATAGTACCCCGCCAAGCCAAGAAAGCTACGGATCTCAAAAATGTTGGTTGGCCTCGCCCACGATGCCACGGCCTCAATCTTGGCTGGGTCCACCCTAACTCCCTCAGCTGACACCACATGGCCAAGAAAGTGAACCTCCTGTAGCCAAAACTCACACTTGCTAAACTTAGCAAACAGCTGCTGGTCCCTCAAGGTTTGCAACACTGTTGCCAAATGCTCCACATGCTCCCTCTCGGTCTTGGAATACACCAAGATATCATCAATAAACACCACCACAAACGAATCCAAGTATGGAGCAAAGACTTGGTTCATCAAATGCATGAATACCGTTGGCGCATTAGTGAGCCCGAAAGGCATCACTACCCACTCATAATGCCCATACCTGCACCGAAAAGCCGTCTTAGGGATGTCCTCCTCCCTAACCCTGAGCTGGTGATACCCCGACCGTAAATCTATCTTGGAAAACCACTGGGCCCCACTCAATTGGTCAAACAGGTCATCTATCCGAGGCAACAGGTACTTGTTCTTCACGATCACCGAATTCGAGCCTTCCGTAGTCGATACAGAGACGAAGCGTGCCATCAGCCTTCTTAGCAAAGAGCACCGGAGCACCCCAAGGTGAGGTACTCGGTCTGATATACCCCTGGCCCACCAACTCCTCGATTTTCCTCTAAAGCTCCCTCAACACGGCTGGCCCCATACGATACGCTACTTGGGAAATCGGAGCCGTCCCCGGCACCAACTCAATGGTGAACTCCACACTCCTCTTAGGTGGCAAACTCCTCAACTCTTCAGGAAAAACATCTTGAAATTGGTCCACAACAGCGGGCCACACCCTCTTTTCCACCTTCCCCTCCTCAGCAAAGGTCAGGGCTGCCAATCTGTGGGTAATGGCACCCCACTGGTCCAACACTGGCCCGGCTCGACTCGCCTCACGATCCCACTCCCCTTGCAGGGTACAAGAGATTCCTGCGGGTGACACGAAGGATACACGCCACCGGTAACAGTGTATCTTGGCTTGGAAAGCCATAAGCCAATCCATACCCAAGATCAGGTCAAAAGTACGCAAAGGCATCACATGCAAGTCGAAACTCAATTCCATCACCCATGGTTAACACACAATCGCGGCAAACATGTCGCACCTCAATCATACCTCCCACCGAAGACTCTACAACTAAGGGCCTCTCTGCCTCAACACACGTTAACCCCAAGCCCTCAACTATAAGCTCAGCAATAAAAGAACGCGATGCACCCGTATCGAAAAGAACAGAAGCAAGCATGCGGGAGATCAAAAGAGTACCTCTAACCACCGATGGTCCTGCTCCATCCTCTGCCGGTGAAGGTGGTAGCTCAGCCTCCTCCTGGGGTGTCGCATTCAGTGCAAACACCCTCCCTTGGCCCGTGCCACTGGTTGGCTCACTCACTGGGAGGCTCCCACCCTGACTACCTCTAGCATCAGCCTGCTGTCGCTCTGGCCTCCCCTGAGGTCGGGTCTGACTGGATCCTGTCTGGCTGGCCTGCCACTGATGAGCTGGTCTCTCAGCTGGTGCACGGAAGCTAGCATCACTCCTCACAATGGATGCCACGCCCCCCACTCCCCTGTTGCCACTCCTGCAAACCCGGCGCAAATGGCCCTCTCGTCCACAGTTGTTGCATCGCCAGTCCTTCTTGGGGCACTCCCCCTTGAAGTGACCCTGCTCTCCATAGCAGTGACAACTGCTAGGTAGACTCCCAGATGGACCACCCTGTCTTCCGCCACCAAAGGTGAACCTCCCAGGGTTCGTAGATGTCTGACCCCGACTACGAAAAGAACTGCTATCCCTCTCCTCCGTCTTGAGCCTCTTGGGCCCTGCATCGCGATCAGGCCCACTCTGCAACTGGCGACCCTAATGGGCCTGCCTCCCATCATCCAGCTCTCTCTCGGTTATACGGGCCGTCTCCACAACCTCAGCATAGGTCCTCAAGCGTAGAATTGCCACCCTCTGCCTAAGGGCTGGCCTAAGGCCCAAAGTGAACTTGTGGGCCTTCAGGTCCTCCCTTGCCACAGTCTCAGGAGCAAACCTACTCAAGCTCCGGAACTCCCGCTCATACTCAGGTACCGTCCTAGATCCCTGCTTCAGGCTGCCGAATTCTTCCCTCTTCTGCCATCTCACTGATTCTGGGAAGAACTCATCATGGAAGAGTTGCAAGAACTCCTCCCAAAGCATGAGTTGCACCGCACGGCTCCCCGTGACGCTCGTCCACCACTCCAAAGCATCCCCCTCCAGCTGCCGAATGGCCAGTCGCACCTTATCCTCTTCCCGGGGCAGGAGAAAAGAGAACACATGCTCGATCTGCCTCAACCATCGCTCGCCTACCACGGGATCACCTTCCCCCCTTGAATCGCGGAGGTTGTTCCTTTCGGAACCGTGTCACCACGTCATCCTCTGCACGAGTCGGTACGCCACCCAGCGAACTCTCACGCTCACGAGGCAGCTCCCCTACTGGTGGTGGTGGTGGCACCACCTGCTGTGCTGCCATCTCACGGCGCACCTCCTCCCGAACCTCCTGTCAGAGTCCCTCCCATAGCTCTCGTACCTCAAGCCGGATGCCTTCTCGTAGTTGTGCCAGCAACAACGCATGCCCTCCAACGGACGGTCCCGCACCCGGACCCTCATGGGCAGATGACTCATCAGCCACTGCCCCGGACGCACGTGTCTCTCTCCTTGGCGGCATTCTTACTACACAAAGTAAGAAGCACAAACGTCAAAACGAATTTATAATCTATCGCGTCACTACCTCTACCCCACTGATCAATTCCACTATCACATGACATTACACACATACATTGTATCAATCACATTTCACAGTTCAGTACGCATTGCCAAACAAATCAGAGTTGCACATTTCACTTAATCATATTATCTTATCCACAATTTCCACAGTTTAGCACACATTCACAGCAAATGCAACTAGTGCCCTAATGCCAATGCATGCAAATCCTACCACAAGACTGGACTACCCTAAGTACACCTTGGAGGCTCAAAGAGGACCATGTTGATCAGGCATGTCCCTCCAGGCTCCTCCAAAGGACTTAGGATTACCAAGTCCGCCCACTACCCTAGGCCAACTAGACCATGCTCTAATACCATACTGTCACGCCCCGAATTTCCAACCCGAGGAAACAGGTACGTGACTCCCCATTCACCCACACGGAGGGCAACGGGGTTGGATCACTGTATGCCACACAAGCAAAACTAACAATTACAATAAATCAAACAAGCTACATCTTTATTTAATATCAAACACCAAAGGTTCACAAACCAACCAGGTTCCGTACTACAATTCAATCCCTTAGTACATTTCCCCCCTCGAGGTTACATAAATTATAAAATTTCATTTATTGAAGTGAACAATAAAACGAAGATGGTCTTCCACCTTGGTGTATCCACCTAACGCCTGTAAGTCCCTGGAAAACAAGCAAACACAGTAGGACGGGTGAGCAACCACAGCTCAGTAGGGATCAAGTCTCCCCAACCCTTCCCATATTCCTAGCGGCTACATGCATGTGCACAGGTGTAGTGACGTGGCAGTATTAGAAAAAGAATAAAACATTCCACACAAGCGGGCAATACCCCAGCCCCAGTCACACTGGCTAACAAACATCTCAAGCAAGTAATTTAACCGCCTCTTCAGGCCACTGATTTAACCGCCTCTCAGGCAAAGTAGTTTAACCGCCTCTTCAGGCCACTGGTTTAACCGCCTCTCAGGCAAAGTAATTTAACCGCCTCTTCAGGCCAGATACGACAGTCATGCACACAACACACACTACGGCCACTTAAGCATAAAACCAAACACTTGGTGTGCACCCGTTCACAAGTGCACAAACCCAGCCATTCTGGCAGTAGAATAAACACCCAGCATGCATACATACACCAAATCACAAGTCCAGCCACACAGGCATATTACCAAACATGTAATGGGCATATACACACAGCTATATTCACACAGGCATTTCATCGAACATATAGCATGCAACAACAGAATCACACCAAAATGCCATTGAAGGCCAACATCCATATTGGAGATCACACCTATATGGATTACATATATATATATAAACAGATATAATCCATAATCTACCCTAGAACCCTAGAACAGAGGAGGATTTAGGAAGAACAGAACCCCTACCTCAAGTAAAATGCAACAACATTGCAATACTGTTCCCACGCCGAACGCTGTCCGCCCACGAGACACCGATCACCCACGCAAGACGCCCGGCAGCAACCAGGAGCTCTCCTTCCCTCTCTCTCTCTCTCTCTCTGCGACGGCTGGTGGAGCAACAAACCCTAAACCTAAAACAGAGGGACTTCTCCTCCTTATATAGACAACACAACATCAAAATGACGTAGTTTTGATTAAGTGAATCCAGCATCAAAACAACGTAGTTTTGATGGAACAAGCTATGACCTTCCCACATCCATACACACCAAAATATTCACAATTCCAACATGGTCCTTTGGGAAAAGATGATTAGAATGACAAAACCTAGGTAACCATGCAAAAATATGCTTGCACGCCAATTTGAACGCCAATTCCCCAATTGGCGTGCAGCTCCAAATGCACTCAAACTTTACCCCAAGCCTCCTTGCATCATGTAAAAGACATCCATGCAATAAAAACCTTGCACGCCAAATGGGTCCAATTCACGTGCACGTCCGTTTGGCCTGAAACTTCTGTGGTAGATAGAAGACATCATTCTAAGAATGTTTTGTTCTGCACACCAATTCATCTGAGCCCATCTACTAGGTCAAAATAACTCTCCAAAACCTGACAAAACAGCCTAAAAGCGCCTGTATATGCATAGCATCTTATTAGGGCATAAATGCACGTTATCACTTGTCACATGCACCTCCCAAAAGTCCCCTCTTGGGCTCATCTCTTACCTCAAACTTGTGCACCAACATCCAAGGTGTTTGTGGTTAACTCCTTACACACGGGTCATTACACATGCCTCGATACTCTTTTTGATTTATACTATTGCCTTCCTGATCCTTGTGAAGTTTGCAGCCTGTAGCCATTGGAGTTCCACCAGGCTTGCTATCATTCATATCATACTTCTTCAATAATTCTTTTGCATATTTGTGCTGTGATATAAAAAGTCCATCAATAATATGCCTAATCTACAATCCCAAGAAGTAGGTTAATTCACCTATGAGAGGCATTTCAAATTCATCACTCATTCTCTTAGCAAATTCTTCAAATAATCCTGAGTGACTTCCTCCGAATATAATGTCATCTATATAGACTATGGTAGCCAGCTGACCTCTGTCCAAATTAAGTATATATAAATTATGATCCACTGTTCCTCTACTGAAGTTCATCCTCTTTAAATACCCATCAAATCGGCTATACCATGCTCTGGGAGCTTGTTTCAGGCCCTACAAGGCTTTCTTCAATCTACACACATGTCTCCTCATCAACGATCTATACTCCATCTGGTTGCTCAATGTATACTTCTTCTTTTAGCAAATCATTCAGAAATGCAGACCTCACATCCATTTGATAAACCTTGAATCTTTTATGTGCTGTTAATGCATGAAACATCCTGATTGTTTCTAGCCTTGCCACTGGTGCAAAGGTTTCATCCACATTTATTCCCTCTATTTGAGAGTATCCTTTGCATACCAATCTAGCCTTGTTCCGGACAACTTTGTCATCCTCATTCAGTTTATTCCTGAACACCCATTTTGTGCCGATGACATTCTTGTTCTTTGGTCTGGGAAGCAACTCCCATGTCTTATTCTTTTCAGTTTGATCTAGCTCCTCATTCATTGTTGTGATCCAAGCTTCGTCCTCTACTGCCTCTCTAACTAACTTTGGTTCAACTTGTGAGAGCAATGCAGTAGCTCTTGTAAATCTTCTTCTGGTAGTTACACCTGCTTTGAGATCACCAAGGATCTAATCTTTGTCATGTACACTGGACCATGTCCTCCTGGTTTTCTTACTTGAATCTTCTCCAGGATTAGACTCTCCCTTCTCTTCCTCATCAGACTTCTCCGAGTCTGTGTCCTCATTATTCTTTTCCTTTTCATGCTTAGACTTTTCTTCTTCCTGAGGTTCTTTTATTTCAAAATCTAGAATCTTATCCTCAGATACACCTTTCTTCCAGTTCTCATCAACCTTAACTTCGCTTGAAGTTATTACTTTTCCGATCCTTGGAAGAAATACTCCATAACCCTTAGTCTGATACGAGTGTCCAACAAATGTACCCTCTTCAAATCTAGCATGAAACTTTCCTCTTCCTTGCTCCTTTATTTTTACAAAGCAAGGACTTCTAAATATTCTGAAGTATTTGGTTGTTGACTTCTTCCCACACCATAATTCATAAGGTGTGCAGTCTGTTCTTGGTCTTAAAGTTATTCTGTTCAGGAGGTTTATTGCTGTTCTTGTTGCCTCTGTCCAAAACCTTGCATGTAGATTCGCTTCCAGCAGTAAGGTTCTGCCCATTTCAATGACAGCCCTGTTCTTCCTTTCAACAACTCCATTTTGTTGTGGACTTTTTGCTGCCGATAGTTGATGCTAAATCTCATGTTTATCTAAATATCTTTCAAAGGGCACATTTGTAAACTCCGTACCCTGATCAGATCTTAAGATCTTAATCCTTTAACCACAGTCATTCTCAGCCATTCTTTTGTACTTCTTAAAGCAATCTAGAGCTTCTGTCTTGTGCTTTAAATACATAATGCAGGTCCTCCTGGTGAAATCATCCACAAACAAGATGAAGTATCTTTCACTGTTGAGTCTCTTGTTCCTTATAGGTCCGCACAAATCAGTATGCACAATGTCCAGAGCTGCTTCTGAACTATACTCCTTCACTCTATAATGAAATTTGGTCTACTTTCCATGTAAGCATGCTGAGTAGACATGCTCTCTGTCTCTTTCAATATCTGGGATATCTCTGATAGCCTTGTAATTAGCAAGTCTTCTCATATTCTTCTGATGTAGATGTCTCAATCTTCTATGCCAGAGTTCATTCTCTTCTATCTTTGTTATCTGACGGCTATGGGTCTTGTTTTCATTAATCACATACAAGTCCCATCTATCCTTCTTCCAGCTACTACTGTGTTGTAATTCTCTCTCTTCACTTGACAACCAATTTTAGTAAAGGTCACTTCATGACCTACATCACACAACTGACTAACGAATGCTAGATTGTACTTCAATCCTTCAACATGCAGAACATCCTTTAGTTTACTCTTTTCCCATTTGGAAGATCCTAACCCTTCAATTTCCAAAGAGTTATCATTGCTAAATCTCACCTTGCCAGATTTGTCTTTATTCACATATGACAGTTTCTTTAGGTTACCAGTCATATGACCTGAGTAGCCACTATCAAGGATCCACTGTCTATTCTTGATGTCTGCCTTCAATGCAATCTCAGCAATATGAGCTACTTTCTTCTCCTTAGCCATGTAGACTTGTTTCCCTTTAGACTTAAAGCGCTCTCCCTGAGGTGTAGGCTTCACAATCTTCTGAGATGCTTTCTCTTTCCTTTTCTCTTGAACTTTCACAGTGTTCTTCTTCTTATTATGCTCAGGAATAACCACTTTCCTTGCACTGTGACGTTCACTACCACACTTATCACGAACTTCCAAGTCTGCACGGACAGCAAACTTGTTGTTCGTGACAATGGGCTTCGGTTTCCACCAGCATGAAGTCTCATCATGTCCTTGTTTCTAATAGTAAGTGTAGAAACTTCTAACTATTTTCTTTCTCTTCGTGGGATACAAGCTTCTTCTATGTGAGATGTGGGACTCTTGGGTCCAGGTGATATGTTTGATTGTGACAAGTGGCATATTGGGTGGTTGAGCTTGAGCTGAGTTGAGCTCTGTGTAGATGTACCCTTGTATGGGTGTGATAGGTGGCTAAGGCTCCTGGAATTATAATGTACCCTATTGGGTGAGTCTACGGCCTGATGAGCTCGTGATGAGCGGATCCTATTAAGAATCATGGACAAGTTATGCCCTAGTGAAAGCAGGCTGCATCCAGTTATTGGGATCTTGTTGAAGATCATGGACAAGCTATACCCTAGTGAAGGCAGGTTGTGTCCTATTATTGGGATCCTATTGAGGATCATGGCCAAGCTATGCCCTAGTGAAGGCATCCTGTGTCTTGTTATTGGAATCCTATTAAGGATTGTGAACAAGCTGTCTTAAAGATGGATAAACTGTGTCTTGATATGTTGTGGATCCTATGTGGGGATCTTGGGGGACATACCAAGTCCTGATATGGATAGGATGTCCTGGTGATGATGGTGACAAATGAGTTACTTGGGTTGTGAGCCCTAAGCTGGTGTTCCTTTAGGATTGTGGGGGACCTACCATTCTGAATGCTATGAGTTGTGGTGAGTTGAATGTTTGAGTTGGGAGTCCATTCCCTGAATTTAGTTTGTTTCAGGCTATGTCCTGGTGTTTATTTATTTGGTTATGCATTAAGCATGTATTGCATGGTAGGGTGTAGAGTTATAAGTCACCTACTGAGCTTATGGCTCACCTCTACTGTATGTTTTTATGGTTGTTTGTTGTTATTGTTTGCCCTTCAGGTGTTATTGAGGCTAGTAGAGGCTTTCCTTCCCGGAGGACTTTACCTGTTCGTACTCTGAGGTACAGTGTAGCATGTTTGCTTGTATATCTATCTTCTGATATATTGTATGGATGGTGTGGTTTGATGGTAGTGTATATGATTACCCGTGTAGTATGATTGTACTAGTTGATGAGTAAGACAGCACCCATGGTTTTGTCTCTTTCGGTGCTTGTCATTAACCCCTTGACCCTTTCAGGTGCGGGCAAGGGAAAGTCATGTTCCCAGTTCTAGGTTCCTGGAATCGGGGGCATGACAATATAGGTGTGATCTCCTATATGAATGTTGGCCTTCATTGGCGTGCTATACTTGTGGGTGTTGATGAGTCCGTGGTTAGTGAGGATTAAGGATCCGTTTCGTGGTAGTTGATTAGGGAGACTATTGGGGTGTCCGTTGCTATCCATCTTGTGCTCACGTTCGTTCGTGTTAGTTTTGCGATAGGATTTCATGGGAAAATTATAGGAGGGCATGTTGGAGGTTAACATAGCTTGTAAACGGGCCTTGTGTGATATGTATTGTTAAGTATATTGGTTGAGGCATATTATTGTTAATTATATAATGTGTCATAATGTATGCTCTATGGTGTGTTCTTATTATGAGTATGAAATTGTATTATTGTGTTATGCTTTAAATTGTGCTTGGTTGAATTGTGATGTGAAGCATGTGTGCCTGTGGTAGCCTGTGGCTATGGCTGTGGTAGCTTATGTGGCTGTGGTTGGGGTAGCTTGTGTATCAGTGGTTGTGGTAGCGTGTGTGGCCTGCACAGGTGCACTCACCTGATTGTGTTGGCTCATTATAAACTGATTGTGTATTATTACCATGACACTGCACAGGTGCACTCATCATGTAGACCCTAGGAGCATGGGATAGTTTGGGGAGACTTGATCCCTACTGAGTTGTGGTTGATTGCCCTTCCTATTGTGATTTGTTTCTTTTCAGGAACCTACAAGAGTTAGGCGGGACACCAAGGTGGAAGACTGAGTTTATTGTCTTGTTGCTTTTCATATTAAGTTATTTTGGGGAAATTGATGTAGTCCCATTGGGGAACAACGTAATAGAGATTTGACTCTCGAATAAAAACATGTGGTTTGGCTTGTGAACACTTGTTATGATTTGTTTTGTGATGTTCTATGTGGTATAGTTTAACCCAACCTCTTGCCCACCAAATGGGTGAGAGGAGTCACGAATCGGTTTCCTCGAGTTAAAAATCCGGGGCGTGATAGTCACTCACTCAGGGGTCATACCCACGCAAAGGTTCATCCACACAGAGCTTAAATCAGCTCAAGCGTAACCTCCAAATATGCCACATGGCATAATCATTCATATCAAATGGGCCCAAAGGTCCCACATCATACACATATAGTACTAAGCTAACCATAACATCATACATACCATGAGGCTCTCATAATGCCAACTACCCTCACCATGCCCACTACTCTTTAGCCTTCATGGCCCAAACCATAGCAACATATGGTTTCATTACACAAAATTCCCTTAGGAACCCCCAAACTCAACCTAAGACATAAGTTCTAACCCTCCTCAAACTTTGGAGCTAAACTGCAAAGAAAAGGAGAAAAATGGCACCTTTTTCACTGTTGATTGATTAAACTACACAGATTTCAATCGATCACCACTTTAGTCGACCATCTTGGTCGAGTGAACCTCACAAACAGCACCTAATCGAGGTCAACAACCCAATACCGATCGACATTGATCAAACGCTCCTAGTCGAGCACACTTGAAATCAACCACAGCATGTCAACCAAAACCATATGGTCAACCAAACAACATTGACCTCATCACATGAGGTCGACCAAACCAGGTTGATCCACACAGGTTGGTCAAACCACACAAATTCAACCACTTAGGTCAACCACACCTGTCAACCAAACCACGTGGTCGAGGTTGACCGAAACACCCAGTCGAGGTCGACCAAACTTTTGGTCGATCTCTTAATCGACAGACTTTGTCCCTTCTGGCCTGTAACCTGCTGTTCATCGAAAATTTGGTCCAAGGACCCCAAAAATATTGTTCTAAGCCTCAAATCACCTCTAAAATAGGTCCCTAACACATCCTATCCATATTAGGCTCTAAAACAACCTCCAAGGTTAATACTTACAATCGGCCTTTTCCCTAAATGTTAGGGTTTATCCCCAAATCTATGATTTTACCTAAATTATGCATGTTAATCATACTAAGATTCATACTAACACATCCTATCCATATTAGGCTCTAAAACAACCTCCAAGGTTAATACTCATAATCTGCCTTTTCCCCAAATGTTAGGGTTCATCCCCAAATCTATGATTTTACCTAAATTATGCATGTTAATCATAATAAGATTCATATACAAAGAATAGAACATCTACCTGGAGGTACTATCACAGATCGCATAGCCAAAAGTCACCAAACGATAGATCTAAGCTCCAAGCTCCAAGCTCTCCTCTACGCATAGCATCCACACACAACTCAAACGAATGCAACTGCATTCTCTCTATCTCCTCTAACTATTTATATTTTTTTATATTCCTTCATTAATAAACACCCAAAGCATAAATGACCTTTTGGAGTCATGAACTCCAAATTGAGCCAAATTACAGTCACGAACTAATGAACACATCACTATCCAGATGATCTGTTCCTCAAATCACATCTCACACACAAGGTCTACTATAAGACCTCTAAAAGTTAACAAATCAACCTCTCAAGGCTCTAGCCCCAACTAGTGTCAACGCACTCACATTGATGGCCACATTACCATCTAGCTAGTTGTATTCTCATAGAATGACCATCTCCTAATACTACCAAAAATTGTCTTTACAAAAAAATAAGAAACTAGAAGACAAGGGGGATTATGGTTCTTTAGATATACAAGCTCCATATTGCAAATAGTGAGATGCAAGCAAAAGATAAACAATGCAACCTTAGGCTCTCTACCATGTTTTACTCTTACTTAGTCCAACAATTATATATTTTCATAACTAGGGACTAAGAAACAACTAAGTTAAACAAGTATAAAGTAAATAACTCAAACATCCTTGGACTCCTCACCATGAAATTGCATCACTTGAGTAGTCTCACATCAACTCTCAGTCTCAAGGGTTTTTCAAACTTCAAAAAAGTGCAAGCAGTCTTTTTCATTGTGATGACACAACCAACCTTACCACAAACCAAATGTCTTTGCCACAAGCCACCTTGAGAAGTAAGCTATCGAAGTGAAGTTATATCCTAGCAACTCAAGGCTCAATATCATTCTTCTACAAATACTCAACTCTTTACAAGTTGTTATGTTGTGGCATAAGATACATAATTGAGTAAACATGAGGCTTATATACAAAATTTCATTCTTCTTTCTTTATAATTAGCATTTTTTTTGTTTTTTGCCTTTTTTTTTTTGTTTTTGAAGCACCACAGTGAGGGGTTACAACCAAACTGCCCCATTTATATGAAGTACCCACAATTATCAGAAAAAGAAAACATAATAACCACATAAGTGGATGATTAAGCCACTACATATAACATGCAATGAAATCCAATCCATTTTCCTATCTAAACATAGTGTGAGCCACAACCTATAAAGCATAAACTATAAGCAACCAACGTCAAAGAAACAGGTGGCTCTATCCTAACAAACACTAACCTATCACCACAATGCAACTTACTAACACTTGTCCAACCTCATCAACTAACAAGATAAAATTACACAATTAAAAATGAAGGGTATATGGATTGTTTCTCTCATAATACACAACTCTAAGAACAATTAGGCTTTCACCCTATAATTGATAAACTTATCAAGAACTCAAGTGTAGCTCAAACACACAATATATCCTTCTAAGCATTAAGGAAAACAAAGCATAGGCCTAATGCCTTATAAACTTAAATCAAACCACATATAACATTGCATGTATGGTAGATGCTAGAAAGTAAAAATTTTCACCAAAACTAGCACATTAATTAGAGCTCTTCAAAACAGCTATATACATCATCCAACTAGTAAGAGCATCAGGTACAGCCTCTTCAAATTTTTAGCTAAATTTGTCGACATTGAGCAATATGAGCCACAAATTATACTCGAGATCTGTGTTTTCAATACAAACTTTATTAAAACCCAAACATCGAGACACCAACTATCTAAATTTGGTTAAATTTAAATAGCCGATGCTTTGATGTTTGGGTTTTAATAAAGTTTGTATTTAAAATACAAATCTCGAGTATAATTTGTGGCTCATATTGTTCCATATAAGAAAATTTAACTAAAAATTTGAAGAGGCTGCACCTGATGCTCTAACATAAATCTAAATCCTCATGGTAATGCATAAAAGTAGCCATATTGAATACCACTCCCTCTTCATTTATCTGAAGAGTGAGTGCGCCTTTATATACATCTATTAGAGCTCTACCATTACATAAGAATGGTCTATTGAGGATCAACTAAACTCTTTTTTATTACTTTTCTTTATCTAATTCGTATTAGAGTATTTTAATAATTTTACTTTCATTTCCTAATTATAGTAGGATCCTAATTCTTAGCTACTAGCTATGCCTATAAATAGACCTTATAGTTAAATGTAATAATTCATTCAAGAACATTTTTATCAATTATAAACTCTCAATTAGAAGTTTATACTTATTTTCAGCTTTTTCAATTAATTACTTAAATTATTTAGGCTACAGTTTGAATATTTGATTATTCTTCTCTAAATTGTTATTGAATCCTAATCAAGATACCCAATAGCTTCATATCCTGCAAACACAATTGTCTATAAACCAAGGAGCATTAAGTTTATACTAACACCCAAATCATAGAGCTCTCTCAAATTGAGATTCTCCAATGATGCATTGGAGAGTAAAGCTCCATTGATCCTTCACTTTTGGAGGCAACTGGCTTACATCATTAGAATTTGTTGTTTATGCTTGAAAACAAGGAGATTCTTCTTTTAAAATGTACCATAATTCAATGAATAATCGATAATTTGGTATGAAAGCTGGCATTTGTCTAAAATAGTTTAGGTCATAAATTTACATCGAGTATTATAAAAAGTACACACGGATGTCTAAAAATGATTGTAGAAAATGACAGATTATTGTTATTATTACAATTATTCATTATGGAGAAACAATATAAACGTAGTTGTACTGTGAAAATATTCAATCATATTCAGTTTACTTTCTATATTCGTGCAAAAAAAATCGAACAAAATGGACTTGACAAGATGCGGGTATACACAAACGGATAGTTGGAAGTACAACTAAATAGCAATTTCAAACAACCATTGCCCAATCAAGTGTCCTCGGCTTAGTGTTTCGTACCACTTCAAAGTAGAACATGAAAGCATGCAAAATTTTCATACGGTTACAGTGGGACACCAACTGCATTCCACTTTGATCGACTTGACTTTTCCCGTCTACAACAAATTTTAAAAGAATTCATACCGTTCCTCCGGTCAAAAACAGTCCACCAGAAGATTGCTCCACGTCCAGAATTGAAACCTTGAACCTCCAAGCATTGGCGAACAATAATTTAAGCGCCATTGAAAAATCTTAAGGCCTTCCATTCATCAATTACGGTACATGCAAGAAGGGAAAAGGGTCTGCCCCACGTAACCACCAGCCATTGCCCTCCTCACATTGGATGCAAAGATCTTTGGGGTTTCTCTCAGCACTTCTGCTGCTTCGTGGTTGAGGGGATCCTCATGATTGGGTTGCTGCATACATCCATGTGAATATGTGAATTTAGACATTTTACTGGTGACTCAGCAGAAAAGAATGAGAGATACCGTGAATAGATGAAACAATCCGTAAATGATGGTGTTTATGTTTAGCACAGGCTTCCAGTCTTCGCGAAGAATGTTAAGGCAAACATTTCCCTCCAAATCAATATTAGGATGGTACACCTGCAGCCAGAATATAAATCAACAATAAATTCACTATGTAGAACACCTAATTGTAAATTACGGCTCAAACTTTGTTCCTTTTGGACTACGAATGATGCTCAACATGGGTTATCAATGTTTGGGCCTCGGTATTTATTATTTCTTGGTCCCAAAAGCCATGATTTGTAACAGAGCCAAAGCCCTGCTAAGTGTTTTTTTTATAACCTTCTGCTATATATTATGTAGACTTCATGAATCCGGTGAGGCGTTGATAATGTTGGAAAACTTTTTTTGATGCTCCTAACACTACTTGGGTGTACAAGAGTCCTCTCTTTTGTCTCTCTTTTGTAATTGTGCGCTAAAGTGTCAGTTAAGCAATGCATTAACATCTGAGTGGTAATTTTGAACTGCCTTGAAAATGTAGGGCAAAGTGGGCACTTCGCCCGATAATGGACGCTTGGGACTACAAATAGGCAAAGTGTACACCTCGCCTATTTTTTTAAAAAGAATTATACCTTTCCAAAATGTCATTACCTGGCATATGTGACTTTAAAAGGAAAAAACCACCCTCAGTGGTGCAAGACAGTCTGAGCCCCTCCCTCTCATCTTTTGCTGTGCAGTTCCTACGGAAAAAAAACCTAACGCAACAGCCACAGCTACAGCACAACAACAGGCAATGGCTACGGTGCAGCAATGGGAACCAGCACAGTCCCAGATGCCAGCAGACAGACAACTCCAGCGCTAATGTCACCGCAAAGATCCAACACGACAGCCTCTGCTATAAAGGGAAACAATAACCTTGGTGATCTCAGTGACTCTTGCTGGTTGCAGCACCCAACCCTTAGATGATGACATCAACTCTGCTCCAAACCCCTTTCTTTTTAAGCCTCTCCAAACCATGATCCGATCAGAATGCACGTACCACATTCCTCCATTTCAATTTAGTTGATTGGATTTTGTTTTGTACGTGGTCATTTTGTTAATGCTTACAACTCCCTAGCACCTTTGATAATTGTACACATTAATATTATCATTTAAAATAAATCATAATTTTTAAATTCTTCAGTTATGATTTATGGGTAATTAATTACTTGTTAATTCAATCGGCTTCAAATTAATAAATAGTAATGTGCCTTTATTTTGGTATTTGATTAATTGATGGTATGTGGTTAGTTGGGGTCATTGATGCCCCGTAGGATTAATTCGTATTAGTTATTTAGCATTAATCTAATTTTTCATTACTATTTATTTTTAAAATCCATATGAATTTTAATCACGCACTTTGGTTTTGGCCACTTTGAGAGCACTTTATAGAATGCTTTGTTGCTAAGGCACCTATGCTCCCTCAAATCACTTTGATTCGTTTAGTTGCTTTTCACAACCATGACAACAGGTCAACATCACTATTATCGTTAACAATAATTGCAAAGGGAAAGCTACCTTTGTTTTGCACTTGACCTTCGGGGCCTCATGTGGATAGATAGATGAAACTTGAAATGTGAACACAAAATTTCCATCCCTAGATCAAGAAATACATGGAACATTAGTAAATAGTTCAAGATTTAAGATCCCATATATAGTTTAACATAAGTTGCTTAAAATAAAAAAAAAAGCAATAAATTTAGCAACATAAAAGCCGTTGGCTCTCTTAGTGTCCTTCAGTATCTCCTTGCATTAAAAGGGAGCCACATCGGGTTTTTTTTCTAACGTTTGTTTTATGTTGAGGTTGCTACTTTTAAGTGAGGAGATACAGGACACAGCAAATGAGCCAGCAAATTCTACTTGCATGAAAAGTGGTATGAATTCACAAAATACATAAATTATAGTCAAGGAGATGATAACTTACAAATAATATCCTTCATCTGGTTGAATGTTGACCTCAAAGTTCATCAGATCATCTTTTCCATCGGGGAAAGATATGCTACAAGTATTGGGTAGGCTCAACTCACTTATATCTTCAACACATGAGGTCATCAAAAGTTTTCATTAAGTTTCACAATGAGATCGAGGAATGGAAGTAAAACAAAATATGTGATAATACAATAGATAGAAAATTAGTCTACCTCCTTTTCATGATTTGTTTTGTCACATTATATAATATCAAATAAGAATAACTCCACACTCTTCAACACTTACACAACATGGAAAAGGATTCGGACTTCAGGTTGCATGTATAATGCAGAGAAATATCAATAGAAAACCAACAGCCATTGAAATGGATTTTGGGAAGCTTAAACATACATAGCATACAATGAGCTATTTCCAAGTGAATGAGGCCAAAGCAACAGTCAGAAACAGTCAGGAACTAAACTTAAAGAAAGGATCTATCCACAGATTGATATTCAATATGAGTCCACTTCAACTTCTAGCAATAGATCTCCTTTCCTGGGGAAAGGACAAATTAGACTTGCAGACAAGTAAAGATAGAAATCTCTCGATAATGATAAATTTGCCCTTCAACAACCGGAATAATATCCACCAGTCCACTGTCAAGTTAGAGAAGATATTTGGACTTCTTGAAAAATATGGTGTTTCTCAACATCACAAGTCCTATAAGTAAAGATTGACCACTCTGAATCTTATGATAAATCTTTCCTTTGACAAATGACAACTGAAACTAACATCCACCGGTCCACCGTCAGGCTAGTGAAGATAATTTTTGTTCTGGTAAAACATGGGTTTTCTCAACACCAACTCCTATTTATCAGCCAGACTTACAGAAATCAAATTGGAAATCTTTCCAACTATAAAAGACAATGCAAGTGTAAAATTCTAGGACCCAAAATGAATCACAGATGGGAAAGCCATAACAATGAAAGTGAAAGAGGAAACCTTTATTAAGGCGTAATTCCCCTGCACTTTGTTTCTTTCCCGGAGCAGTTCCCTGGGCATTTTCAGCCATCTCCCTCTGCTTTTCCTTTACTTTAAACAGCCGGATCATTTTTCCTGAAAAAGGGATAGAGAGCTTATCACATTATAAACTATATTAGCATGCAAAATATTGTCGCATTCAACAAAAATAAAATCACTAATTAAACTGCATTAACTAGTTGACAATATAGCCCAACAATAGCTACTTGTGAATGGTGAAATGAAGAGCGTCTTTTGCAATTTTCAATATAGCTGCTAGAAGTTTTGAAGCTGGTATCCAAGATTTTCAGATACTTTCAAACAGTTATCAGCAACTCATCCATCCACTACTCACCATTCACCAATGCTGAAGTCACCCCTAATACAACATAGTTAAGTCAATCAACAATATGGAAGATGTATCCAACTTTTGAAACCAAACATCATCCAACAAAGTGTGTCGGTCCTGTAAGTTTTATACCCAAGACTAGAAATGCCGTAGGGGCAGAAAAATCAACAAGTGAACAAACCACAATATCAGTTAAGATACATGATCGTAAACGTACATATGCAAAACAATCGAAGCATAGCAAAACATAACCAATTTAAACGAATCTAATTACCAAAAACAGACGGAACAAACAGCCAACACAATTCGTCAAACACGAAGATCAGACCCGAAAACAAGAACACAAATCGAATCGAAACGCAGAGAGAACTAACCGGAATGATGAAAAGCCTCGACGAGAGAGGAACTGCCGGAGAATTGTGATTGGACAGAAGGTGAGAAAGCGGGTCCTTTTTCAAACTCCTTTCCTATCACCCTGTGTTTTTGCTCTTGTTTGTTTGTTGGATGTTGATGCATGTCGTTTCAAATGGGAGAAATGATATATGCAAGGCTCATGATCGTATATAAATTTTAAATTAAATTAAAATAATCGGTTTAAAACAAATTCAAATCAAAATTAACTTAAAAAATTTAAAAATTATTAATTTTTTCAGTTCGAATTTGAATTGATTTTAAATTTTAACGATAAATTTAAAAAAAATACTTTCATCTCAAATATCATTATCTATTAGCTTCTAAGACACAAAAAAAATGATTCGTAAATATTAGACATTTACCTAAGAAAACAAAATATTAAATCAGAATTTAAAATGTCATTACCCAAAAATCAAATAAATAAAACACGAGACACGAGAAATAATATCAAGTTCAGACCTTGCTAAACAATATACTTGGGGCATTGAATAATGTATAAGCCTACCAGACTATATTAAATTCAATGATAATATGTTCATTCGATTCAGTAACCGAACGTCCGAAATCGTAAACCGACCAAATAACATCGATTCTTCCAAAATAAAAACCAAATAAATCAATCTTATTTTAAAAACCATTTTCTTCCGGTCAAATCAGTTCGGTTTCATTCGATTCATCGGTTCGGTTCGATTCTTGATCACCCTTAATATATGCAAACGCGTGGTGGCGTGGTTGAGCCTTTTTTCCTCTGATGACACGATATATATGTCCTTATGGGCGCACCTAGGTACAATTAGCGTTGTGGCATCTTTATATCTTCAGCTGACGTGGAATAAGTCATATCAGTATCATTTGTCATGCATCAGCACATTACCAGATCATCATTCGAATATAATGTCTAGCAAATGTTTGAGCAGGGATCCGAGCAAACATCGAGCAAGAGGCTCAAGCTCTAATCATAGCGCAAAGAAAAAGATGTTGCTCGAGCCTCCAGCTCAAGCAAGCCTCGAGTAGGCATCGAGCACCTCTCCTATGGCCCTCACATCAACGACAACGCAAATGCTACTTGAGCTTCAAGCTTAAGAAAGCCTCAAGCAGGCGTCGAGTACCTCCCCACGTCCCTCATGTCAATGGCAATGCAAACGTTTCTTGAGCCTTAAGCTCGAGCAAGTGTTGAGTAAGCATCAAGCACCTCTCCCATGGCCCGATGTACAGATTTCTGGTTTCCGTTGACTTTAATTTCCGTTTGAAACTTTAAATGGTCATATCTTTATGCATAGTAGACTATTTTTGACCCATTTTTTTGATTTGTGGGTATCGACGAGAGCTACAACGTCTATGTAAAGACTTGTAATTGGGTAGTTTAATTGCAACGATTATGCTTGATTTTGCTAGAAATTAAGAATTTAAGAGGAACCCTTAAAATTTGGGAAAACATAAATTTGGGCTAGATCGGCCAAATTGAGGTTTGTATGATGTTGTATATATAATTTCTAGCTTGTCTGTGTTATTTTCATGCTAAACAACGAATTAAAATGGTTGATTTGAGGAATTAAAGTATGAATGGGTGCTTGGCTAGAATTTTGATGAAAATTCATTTTTGGTGCATTTTAATTCGCAATAAGATGTGTTTAGGTTTCCTTAAAGTCTTAGGATGTTGTTTGGGGTTGCAATTTGGTGTTAAGAACTCAAAATTGGGTGGGTTTTGAGTTTAGGATGACTTGGTGGCCGAAAACCTAGAAAAAAAAATGCAGATTTGGGGAGGAACAAGTCGGGGAAGAACAGCCCGCGGCCGACGGGTTTTGCGACCAGTGCACTAGTCACGGCAGTGGAATTTCTAGTTGCAGCCAGACAAGGTAGATTAGCCCTGTTTTCACCGTTTCGCCTCCGTTTTGTCTTGGATGTGATGTAGATGATTGTGGGGACTTTGAGTGTTGTTTCCCTAGTATCAATAAGCTATTTTGACAATGTTATAATGTTTAGTTTGACCTCACAAAGAGTGTTATAAATGTTGGGATTGGAAATCAAATGGGATGTTGTTTAACACTATGAGCACCTAGTTAGGCTGTGATGGGAACTTGTTACCCAAATAGTTGAAATGTGTTACTTATACCATGTTTTGTATGAGTGATGTGGTATGATTGTGAGACCTATGGGTCCGTCAGTTATATTATGAGTTGTTTAGATGTGTTATGATGTTGGTTTGTTCACCGTATGCGTGTTAACTCCGAGTTGGAAGAGGTTAGTGATGGTCCCTTGGAGCCTAGAGGGGGGGGGGTGAATAGGCTCTTATCGAACCTCTTTCTATTCTCTTATGACACAAACCCTTATCTAGTTAAGTGATAGAATCACCGCGGAAGATAACCAGATAGTGGAAGTATTTTGTTTTATTATCAAAAGATAAATACAATAAAATAGAAACAAGACTCTCTTACACTCTGTTTACAAAAGGATTCACACACTAGCCTATTATGTCTTTGAACTCTTGTGCATACACAGGATTGATTCAGGCTCGCTCGCATACATCTTTAAATGTACAAGTATGAATATTTATACAAACATTCCTAAGAGACAACCTTGGAACTTGTAGTTCCGGAATGCGTTCAGCACTAACTATTCCTCGGTAATCTCTCTGCCTTGATTGTTGTGGTTTGTGGAGCTCAAGATCTTGGGTTTTGAAGAGTATAAGTGCCTTTGTGAGTTCCCAAGTATAATTAAAGTTGTGTCCACATATCCGGGCGATCCACGTGTAAGATTCTTCAGGTTCTCAATGAGTTTGTCTTACATCGGGACACCGCGAGCTGATAACTTTAAATGCGGTAAGTTGAAGTAACATCTTCTTGGTCCGGTGTAATTTTCCTTACTCCATTGCTAATGAAGCTTGGAACCTTACTCCGTGTTAGTGGTTGCTTACTCCGTATCTATTTGGTACTGGAATCCTTAGTCCGTGTTAGCGCTTCCTTACTCCGTGTGAATGAGAAGGTCAGAGTGCTTATTCCGTATCAGCGCTTCCTTACTCCGCATGTAAGTTCCTTACTCCATATGTAAGTTCCTTACTCCGTGCGAGTCTAAAGGATCGGATGGCTTACTCCGTACTAGCACACCCTTACTCCACATGAGTGAGTGGTCCGAATTCCTTACTCCACATCTGGTTTCCTTACTCCGTGCGAATAAAGACTCGGGTCCTTATTCCGCATCAGTACTTTCTTACTCCGTATGTATGAATAACTCAGATGCCTTACTCCGTATCTTCTTTACTTTAGTTCACTTGAGTGGAAGACTTAACTTTTTAGCTCCGGGTCAACTCTTTTACTTCGTACGACCTTGTAGACCAAGATTCTTACTCCGCATTAGTTTGACTTAGTCTGTTTGAGATATTAAGAGCAGATTCTGTAATCCGTAGCTTTTAAGTTCTTAGTCCGCACGAATGTTCCTTATTCCGTATGTATTGGTGACTTGGTTATTTACCAAGTGTTTAACGACACTCACTCTTGTCCGGATCAGGATTATGTATCTTGTCCTTAGCTTTGCTCTCACGAGTGTATCTCCGGATTAATAACATATCTTCTGCAATGATCAAAGAAACACAAAAGATCTCAGATCAAATTACATAGGGCTTTATCAGCATGATCCAAATTCTGGGCTTGATCCAACAATCTCCCCCAATTATGGATATGCCCAAACCCTTTGTAATCTGATTTGGTAAGCAGTGTAAAAAGATAACATACAGAATACACATCACAATCATTTTCATTTATCAGTAACAGAACACAATTCAGCCTTTATACAAGATTTTCATTAAGGTACATAAGGCTTACTATACTTGAAGATCATTGTTGCTGCTTTCTCTCTAAGCTCCATTGTCTACTTCATCGAATAAGTGGTGTGTTGGCTCCAAGATTTGTCCACACTTAAGAATGACTTGATGAAGTAATAGACAAAGGCCCCGCAGCTATCTCCATCTGGCTGTTGTGGCACTTGCTTCTTGCCCCGGAATGTCGCCTTCAGCTTCTCAGTTGGTCTCAAAGGAGTGATGCCCAACTTTTCATATAATCCGGCTTTCTTCACAGCTTCAATCAACCTGAGACACAGTGGTTCCCATTGATTCTTTCTTACATACTGCTCTACAATCTGATGAGAATCAATCAGAATCATGTGTTTGGACTAAATCATGAAGACAGCCATCATGAAATGTGGCGACATGATCCGGTACGGAATGAGGATAGTTGAGAGAGTTCTCCATGGCTTGCTATCCTCAGCAGTTCCGTCGATAAAGGACTGAATGACATCTATACTGGGAAGATAGCCCTCATTCTAGCACGGCAGAACTTCAAACAAGTGGCCGTCCTTGTACAGAGATGGAAACAGCCTCATCTCCATTTTAGCAGCCCTAGAGAAATTGTCAATGTCGTCTGTTGTAAAGAGGCCTTTCTCCGAACAAAGGGTCCGAATGTCGTCTGGGGAGAAGGGGTACAGGTCAGAGAGACATCATCTCTCGGTAGAAGACGTAGCATAGGACATCATTGCCTTACGAACGCTTCCGTCCGCATCAAGAGGGTCACACACCGTGTATGATGGAAGGAAGGTGTCAGCTGCGGATGGAGAGGATGGAGGAAGAGCTGTAGTCGAGGAGCTTGGCTGAGAGAAGCGGCTACGTTTGGGAATTTGAACTCCCTGAAGCAATGAAGAGGCAGGCCGCTTCTCAGCACGAGTGGATGAATGTGATGCAGGAGGAGCAGAAGGATCAGATGACACTCTCTCCCCCGGTTTGGCAGATCGCCGGGGAGCAACGGGAGGGCGAGCCATCATGTGCGCCAGGTCCGCGAAGGAGGTAGACAAGGAGTGGACGGACGAGGCGACTAGGTCCATCTTCTATTCCATGGAGGTGGAGGAGTCGGTGAGGGCGAAGAGGAGTTGGGCGCCAAGAGCATCAACCTTGGCGGCGATGGCGGATATTTGGGCGCTTTGAGCTTGGGCGTGGCGGTCCAGCTGGGTGGAGAGCACAGCGTCGGAGTGGACCGTGCCAAAAGAAGCACGCCCAAGGGCCAACTCTAGAGCTTTGGAGGACTCCCCCGCATGAACAGGAGCAGGAGTGCGCTGGGCAGAGGAGTCCGCAGGAGTATCAACAGCAGCAGCAGAAGGGGCATCCGGTGCAGCAGAGGCATCCGGAGCAGCGGACCCACTTTGACCAGATAGGTCAACAACGGGAATGTCAACAGTAGGAGAAGAAGGTCCAGCCTTAGCAGGGGAAGGACTCTGTGCGGCATGGACCGGGCTGGAGGGGTTAGGGAATGGCACATCTGGAATGGAGGCCGGCGTAAGAAAGCCTTGGTCCAAATTCCAGATGATCATGGTCTCCGGGGATTGAGTATGGCAAGTGTAAAACACTCGGAGATCGGTGTCAGGAATGGAGGCGGTGTGGGCAAGGCTAAAACGGAGCCAAAGGTCCGTTAAGGTGTCGGCGGAGAGATGGTCAAGGTAATCTTGGGGTTGAGGTAGGGGAGGCAAAGGAGCTTCCGGAATAGAGTCCGGGACATCAGCAATTACGGCAGCAACGGCGGTATCAACCGCGGCAGCAACAGCGGAAGTGGAGGGAGTGGGGACATCCGCAGCAGAAGGGGTTGAGGAAACAGCTCTAGGGACACTGTGCTGAGATGGCCCCGTAACCTCGGAGGGATCGGCACGGACGCTGTGCTGGGAGGCCCGAGAGATGGAGGGTGCAGCAATGGACCGAATCCAGGAGGATCGGTGAGCAGAGCTGACGTCAGGGGCATGGCTGTCGGAGGGGTCACCAACAGAACTACCTTGTTGTTCTGTGGTAGGGAGAATGCGGAGAGCTGCAGAGGGACGGCGGGCTGTCATGTTCCCATCAGGCGTAATATAGCGAAGATAATAAGCCGAAGGAAACGGAACAGCGTCAGAGCGGGTGAAATGGTCCGGATGAAGATGCCGGAAGACAGTGCTTAGGATGCGCCCGAAGGAATGGTTCTTGGGTCCAGTCTGCAGCAGTCGAAACAAAAACGTCCCCCAGTCCATCGGAAGACCTTCGAAAACGTCGTACATGGCCAGAAGAAGATCGTACGGAACGGAGTCCAGAGCGGAAGTGCGAGCCAGTAAACATCGACTCAGTATGATCGCCATACAGCGATAGCGACCTTGGAAGGACTTCACCTTGTATTCCTTGCCTTTATAGGTGCAACCCATAGAAGCCGCCATGGGATCGGCATCGGGGCGCTGTGATTCACCGGGGGGTAGACTGAGAGCAGCGCGGAGAACGTCGGGGGTAATGAGGATGGATTCACCGCGAGCATAGGAGATGATGGAGTCGGTGGTACAGCGGATTCGTAGGTAATACTCGAGAATGTCGTCTATAAGAAGATCGACAGGATTGGAGATCAAGTCGAGTATGTGAGAGGCTTCTAGAAGAGGGCGAATATGGGAAAACCAGTCTGGAGGGTTGGAGACAGCGCTCCAATCGACCAGATGGCCGGGATTGACACCGGAAAGAGAGGTTCTAGGTGCCATTGTAGATGAAAGTTGAAGGGCGAGAGGGAAGGCGAGGTCTTAGGGATTGAAGGAGCAACGAGAGTTTTAGGGATTTGAAAAGGGTAACACTCGTGCTTCGCAGGAATGACCAGAATATATAAGACCGAGTCCGTGAATGTTAGCGGGTTTAAGAATTTGGCGAGTGAAATAGTAGACCGCTTGACAGGCTGATGTCATTAGTCTTGATATTGATGTGCCTCCGAATTAAAGATGACATGGAGACGGCATGACTAAGTAAGGATAACAGCTGTTTGCCTTCCAGGGGAAGTGTGTGCATCCCGAGACATGCATTTATGAATCATCATTATTCCTCCTCAAAAGCATGCGATATAAAATAAGACATGGATTATCGCAATTTGACAGTGTCAGGAGTCCGGAGGAATGAACCGACAATCATCCGGAATTAGCGATAGTCGAGTAACGAGTATTCAGATGAAAAGTAGACCGTGTCCGTAGTAACAGAGTGCGGTGAGAGAAAAGTAGATTCCTTTGCTGTCAATAAGTCGAAGAGAAGAGAAGTACCACAACACTTCAAATCCAAGACTATGGACTGGATTTATCGATAAAGGTGCAAAGAAAATCTGAACCTGTAGCTTCACAAAAATAAGCTAAAAGTACAAAAGCTTAACAGGCAAGGATTAGTACGGATAGGAGAAAATAGTCAGTGAAGAGCTATATAATCCGAACTAATGAGTAGCAAAACTTGTGCATTACAAAGAATGAAATAGACATATACAGACTAGAGAATGATCAATGTGACTGAATCAGGGCATATGTCAGATAATAAATACACAAGTTCATATAGGTCAACATAGCGAAACCGTCCTGCTGAACGACGTAGCTAAGATTAATTAAAAATTATATATGATTTGACCAAACGAGGATTCATGAGTGAAAAATGAGGAAGTGGACACATGTCAAACGCAAGCAATTGATTATCCGATTAGAATGCATGGTTAAAGAAAAAAAATACATCCAAGCATGCCACAATTCTGTTTCAACAACGCGTGTCCAGTCAGATCCGGAAGTAAAGGTTCAGAGGAGGGAGTATCTAAGACATATCAGGGGGTTATTACTGAGGGGGTTATCTAAGACATATCAGGGGGTTTAGCCTAAAATATATTCTGTGGCCATTGCCATTACATACAAGAGGATGATGAAAGCAAGTAGGGGTATGAAAGCGCCGCCCATCATAGGATACACAATAGTGCACGCCAGCACCAGCACCGTCAGCCATTTTCACAGATAAGGAGACAAAAACGTGGAGAATTGAAGAAGAGAGTTTGAAGAGTGGTAGAATGGAAGTTGTGTGAGTGAAGGAGGGGAATGAGGGTGTATTTATAGGATGGAAAAGTGGCCGTTGGTGGAGAATATAGCCATTGGAAATAGTGTCGTGGCCGTTGGAACAGTGTCGTGACCGTTGGAACAGTGCTGTAACCGTTGGGGTTTTTATTTTGGTGCAAAAAATGCTGTTTAAAATATACAAAATGTAGACGCATATCCAGCCCTAAAAACGTTTTTTTTATTTGCCAGTTTTATACTTTTTTGTTGTTTTTGTTGTTTTTTTATTTTTTATTTTTATTTTTATTTTGTGAATAATTAAACGTCGCACCCTTTAAATTAACAGTCACGCCTCTTTATTTTTCTATACAAAGTCAATGACAGATATGGAATAATATAAAGCTAAAAATGAATATATATGTCCAACTCGGACAAAAAGGGGACAACAGCTGCCCCTCTTTGTGCATTATTTGTATACAAACAGTGTACAAAGATAAAAGGGAATCATTTTGGACGGGTTGGAGCACTTACCTGACTTACCTGGCTCTGAAGCAGAAGGAGAGTACTGGTTGGGTATACAACGTGTTGCAGAGGCCGTAGGATTACCGCCCATGAGACAAAGATACTGGAAATGGAAAGCCTATAGCAAAGATAGGCTCGAACTGAAAATTGAAAGCCCACAGCGAAGATAGGCTTGAACTGAAAATCGATAGCCTACGGTAACGATAGGCTTGGACTGAATATTGAAAGCCTACAACAACGTAATAGGCTTGAACTGAAAATTGAAAAGCCCACAGCAACGATAGGCATAAACTAAAAAATGAAAAGCCCATAGCAATGATAGGCTTGAACTGAAAATGTAAAGCCCACAACAACGATAGGCTTGAACTGAAAATGGAAAATGGGAAATCCCACAGCAACGGTAGGCATGAACTGAAACATGAAAAGCCCACAGTAATGATAGGCTTGAACTGACAATGGAAAATCCCACAACGACGGTAGGCATGAACTGAAAAATGAAAAGCCCACAGTAACGATAGGCTTAAACTGAAAATGTAAAGCCCACAGCAACGATAGGCTTGAATCGGAAACATCGATTGGTATTTGGGAGGCCACCCAACTCGGGCTCCCTCTACGAGTTCACTCAAGGAGATCGCTCTACGAAGTGACCCGAAAAGGAGGGGAAGTTTGTTTGAGTGTCAAAAGGGTGCTTTGAGGAAATGGCTCAAGAAAGACTTGTAGAATTGAACAGAGGAAACTTTTAGAGGAGGAGAAGTTCAATGAGCAGCTTGCTAGATGAGCTTTTGGGATCTTCAGAAACGATGACGTTCTTGAAATTGCAGAATATGCTGAATGAATGCAAATAATGCATGGAATGTAATGTGGTGTATGCGGGGATGCATAGTGAAATGTATGGCTAATGACCCAATATGGGTTGGGGGTTCATCTCCATGTTGCTGGAGAGTTTGGTTAACATCCAATTTGTTAGGGAACTCTTTTCCTCTCTGGCTGGGGGGACCTTTCCATCTTTGCTGGGGAACTCCCTTTTTGTGGATGGGGGGCTTGGTTGACTTAGCCCCAGTGTGTTGAGGAGCTTCACTTGGGCATAGGCTGGATATGTTGGTACTCCATGTAGATATTGGTACTCTGAGTTGAGGAGCTTGACTGGTTTGAGGTTTTCGAGCTTGTCCCAACTCATAAGGTAATGCCAAAGGAGCTTACTGGGGATTTAAAATATTCTAATTAAATGTGAGATGAAGACGATGAAACATGATTAGGGAGATGAAAATAGGTTTTTTGTCGGTTTAATTCCACAAAATATACTTATATCATATAAAATGCCACTTGTTATCATCCAATAAACAGAATTACAAGTCTTAAAAGCATAATGTACAAATTTGATTTGAGTGTGCCTTAGGTTTGACCAAGTCTTCCACTGTTTGCAGTTGCTGCTGCTGGATGATGTTGCTTCCATTATTTGCAAAGAACCTTATTTTTTTGAGCTTCTGATCCTTTCAACTTCTGACTGATTTTATCCTTCAGGATTTATTGTTGGCTTTGTATTTTACCCTTGATGCCCTTTCGGGTTTTCACCAAGTCCGCCCTTATTTCTTTTTTGTCTTTTATTGGAGCTTTGTATTTTACCCTTGATGCCCTTTCTGGTTTTCACCAAGTCCGCTCATTACAAGAATGTGAGTCTTGTTGGGAGGTATGAGAGTTAAGAATAAAACTTTTTGACGGCATCGCTATTCACCGGATTAGGAAGCTTATCTCCATCCATTTTGGAAAGGATCAATGCGCCTCCTGAGAATGCTTTTTTCACAACATATGGGCCTTCATAAATGGTCATGCTGGATTGGTAAGATCTTCTTGAGGACGAGATCACCCTCTTGAAAGCTTCTAGGATTCACCTTTTTATTATAATTATTCATCATTCTCTGTTGATAGAACTGTCCTCGACAAATTGCTGCCAAACGCTTGCCTTCAATTAAATTTAACTGCTCATAACGGCTTCGGGCCCATTCTGCTTCTTCGAGTTGAGTATCCTTGAGTACTCAGAGGGAAGGTATCTCTACTTCAACAAGTAGAACTGCTTCCATACCATAAACCAAAGAAAAACGGAGTTACCCCAGTTGATGTACGTATCGAGGCGCGGTAAGCATGCAAAGTATATGGTAGCTTCTCGTGCCAATCTTTGTATGTCTCGGTCATCTTTCTGATAATGTTTTTAATGTTCTTATTGGCTGCCTCGATTGCTCCATTCATCTTGGGGCGATAGGGAGTTGAGTTGTGATGTTGAATTTTGTATGTTTCACACAACTTACCCATCATCCGACTGTTTAAGTTGGCGGCATTGTCCATGATGATCTGCTCTAGAAGCCCATATTGACATATAATGTTATTCCACATAAATCTAAGTACCACAGCTTGTGTAACACTAGCATATGACGCTGCTTCTACCCACTTGGTAAAGTAATCGATGGCCACCAAAATGAAACGATGCCCATTGGAAGCTTTCGGAGATATTGGTCCAATAACGTCGATGCCCCAAAGTGAGAACGGCCATGGGGAAACCTTTACATGCAGTTTGGATGGTGGTACTTGGATCTTATCGCCATAAATTTGACACTTGAGGCATTTGCGCACATATTCAATGCAATCTTTCTCCATGGTGACCCAATAATAGCCCATTCGCATGATTTGTCTTGCTAGTGCATGTCCGTTTGCATGCGAACCGCATTCCCCTTCGTGCACTTCTTTCATTATCTGTATTGACTCTTCCTTTGCCACACACTGCAGTAATACCATATCATGGTTTCTCTTATACAGAAGCGAGCCATCGAAATAATAGTTGGATGCAGACCTTCGGATATTTCTTTTATCAGACTCAGAAGCCTCTGCTGAGTACTCTTGCTTAAGCAAATATTGTCTGATGTCGTTGTACCAAGGCTTTTCCTCTGTATTTCCTTCAATGGCCATACAATGCGCAGGAGTATCTTGTATGCGGATATCAAAAGACTGAACTTCCAACTTTGTGTCTAGCCGAAGGAGGGAGGCTAAAGTTGCCAGCGCATCAGGAAGTTGATTACATTCTCTGGGCATATGCTCAAATGTGATGTCATCGAAATGCTCAGCTAACTCTGTAACATATTTCCGATATGGAATTAACTTGTGATTTCGAGTTTCCCATTCTCCCCATACTTGAAAAATGATGAGCGCAGAATCACCGAATACTCATAAATTGTTGATGCCTTTGCTAATTGCTTCTTGAAGTCCCATCACACAGGCCTCATATTCTGCTATATTGTTGGTACAAGGGAAGGCTAACTTGGCCACCATCAAGAAATGTTCGCCTTTTGGAGATATCAGGATGGCCCCGATGCTGTGCCCTACGAGGCTGGAGGCCCCATCAAAACACATCGTCTATATGTCTGATACTTCTACCGTAAGGATGTTGATATGCTCGTTAGAAAGCCTATAGTCATAGGCTCATAGTCTTCTAATGCTCTGTCTGCCAAGTAATCAGCTATCGCACTTCCTTTTATGGCTTTTTGAGGCACGTAGATGATATCATATTCTAACAAGATCAACTGCCATTTGGCGATTCTTCCTGAAATGGATGGTTTTTCTAAGATATATTTGAGCGGATCATGTCTTGAAATCAGCCAAGTAGTATGATAAAGAGTGTACTGCCTCAATCTTCTTGTTATCCAGACAAGGGCGCAACATGTCTTCTCCAATGGTGTGTAGTTTTCTTCATTGATGGTGAATTTCTTGCTTAGATAATAAATGGCCTGCTCCTTCTTGCTTATAGAATCATGTTGCCCTAAAACACAACCCATTGAAGACTCCTGAACGGTCAAGTATAAGATCAGAGGTCTATCTGGTACTGGTGGGACCAAAATAGGTGGATTAGACAGATATTGTTTGATCTTGTCAAAAGCTTCTTGACACTTGTCATTCCAAATTTCTGGATTGTTCTTCCGTAAGGTCTTGGAAATGGGTTCACATGTGGCTGTTAATTGGGAAGTAAATCGAGTAATGTAATTCAGTCGCCCGAGGAATCCTCTAACCTCCTTGATGGTTCGTGGTGGCGGCATCTCTTGGATAGCTTGAACTTTATCTGGATCGATTTCAAGTCCTTTTTGGCTCACAATGAAACCCAACAGTTTTCTCGACATGGCTCCGAAAGTGCATTTTTCGGGGTTCAATTTCAGATGATATTTTCATAGCCTGTTGAAGAGCTTACGGAGTACTTCAATGTGATCTTTAATGCTTCGTGATTTGGCTATCATGCCGTCCACATATACTTCGACTTCTTTATACATCATATCGTGGAATAGGGTCACCATGGCTTGTTGATAGGTTGCTCCTGCATTCTTCAGACCAAACGGCATCACATTATAACAGAATGTGCCCCAAAATGTCGTGAACGTGGTCCTCTCCTTATGTTCGGGGGCCATACGAATCTGATTGTAGACAGAGAAGCCATCCATGAACGAGAATAGAGCATGCTTTTCTGTGTTATCTACTAAGGTATCAATATGAGGAAGTGGGAAGTTATCCTTCGGACTGGCCCAATTCAAATCTCTGTAATCGACACACATGCGGACCTTGCCTCCTTTCTTCGGTACTGCTACAACATTGGCCACCCATTATGGATAGTGGGAGACACTTAGAAAACCTGCGTCCCATTGCTTTCTAACCTCCTCTTTAATCTTCAGTAGCATCTCCGGTCTTATTCTTCTTAATTTCTGCTGAACTGGCTTGTATTCAGGCTTCAATGGTATATGATGCTGCACTATGTCTGTGTCTAATCCCGGCATATCTTGATATAACCATGCAAACACATCGATGTAGTTCCTTAACAGCTCAACTAATTGTTTCTTGATGTCATCGGCTATTAAGGACCCTATCCTTAAGTCTCTTGGTTCGGTTGCAGTCCCTAAATTCACCGTCTCTACTGGGTCTTCACTTGGAATGGGTAAACGATCTTCTCTTTCCAATAAGCGTATGATCTCTCCTGGTAGCTCGGGTGTCTCCTCTACCTCATTCTCATCCGCTTCAAACACTGACTGCTCCCAGTTTGGACTTTGGTCAAATCTTAGGCATCTCATTTCACTTTCACATACTATGTTTTCATTGACATTGCGATACCTGTTTATAAGAGAATGACAAGTTGGTAACTAAATATGATATGCATATGTCATGATTATAATGCACCATGAAAGATTTGAAGAAAGTACATTTTATTGAAAAGGTTTAAGGAAAACCAATGTTTATAGCTTCAAAAGACATTAAATAGAATACATTAAATCCCAGTGACCCCTTAGGCATTACATTATGGGGAGGCCCAGGCTGGTCCAATTGTTCAATGGCTGGTTGGGAACCCCTTGCACCACCAGAGTCATCTTGATCAACACCTGCTCGTTTGCATCTAATGTGGCTACAAACTCTGTCATGGGCTCAGGTTGGCTGTTGTGGATGAACCCACCACTCCGGAATGTAACATTTAAGGGGGGAAGCTCCTCTTTTCTTCCTGTACCGGCCTCTTCTGCAACTTTGCCATTCTGATTTCCTTCTTTTTGATAGATGCCCTCTGTTTGTCAGCTTTAGTAGGTATGTAGCCCAACCCAAACTTCTCGGTCTTTTCTTGGATGGTCAACGGTTCCTGGATCCCCTGAGCTTTCGGGCCCAATCCTTGCCCTGGTTTGTAACCCTATTTGATCATGGTGGCTGCAACCATCTTTGATGCCTTCGAGGGATGATAGCTTGGTACAGAAGTGATGTTCACGACCTCAAAGGATCGATAAGAACATTCCGGTACATCCTCGTTGTTTTCAATATATGGGACTGATGCAGGTTTGGTGACGAGGAAACTTGTTTCTCCAGAGACGCAAATGAGATGGTCTCCCATCACAAATTTCATTTTTTGATGGAGGCTAGAGGGCACTGCTCCCGCCATGTAGATCCAGGGTCTTCCCAACAAATAGCTATAATATGGTGTAATGTCCATTACCTGAAATTCCACCATAAAAGTAACTGGTCCAATCAGGAGTGGAATGTCTAGAGTTCCCACCACATCACGTTTGCCTCCATCGAATGCCCGTACCTTCATCGTACAAGGACGCATATAGGATGCATCAATTGGAAGCTGTTGCAGTATATGTAAGGGCATGATGTTCAAGGCGGAGCCGTTGTCAATGAGTACTTGTGCTATGGTATGCTCTTTACATTTGACAGTAATATGTGTCGGACCCCATTTTGTCCGGGTTGGACATATATATTTATTATTCCATATCTGTCATTGACTTTGTATAGAAAATAAAGAGGCGTAACCATTAAAATAAAGGGAGGGAAAAAGACAGTTACAAGTGATGGAAAATCAAATTTGAGAATCAACACCTCCGACCATGCTCAATTCTGAGGTCAAATGACGAAGTTATGGTCAAAACAGTGTTCAGACCGCTAATAGCGGTCAAATGATAATTGACTTATAAAACCGCACTCCAAATCAGGTCACGAACCTCACCATCATGATCCTCTCGTCATTGTGAGAATTTTGATATATATATATATTGGCTATTTCAAAAAAAAAAACATGTGTGAACAGTACCCGCGTACTGTTCACAGCCCGAAAAATATTAATCTAAACCTAATACTAAAAAAAACCACGTGTGAACAGTGCCCGCGTACTGTTCATAGGTCCAAAAATATATAAATTTAAAACTAAAAAAAAAAAAATTGAAAAAAATAAAATAAAATTAAAAAAATAATTAATTAATAAATAATAATAAATTCTGACTTGTTTGTTTTTTTGTTTTTTTATATTTTGTTTTTTTGTTATTTATTTTGTTTTTTTATATTTTCTCTTCTTCTTCTTTAACTATAAATACCCCTCATTTTTCATCCAAAAAAAAAAACGAATTTTTCCCCCAAAAAAGCCACTTTCCCTCTTCGTTTCTCTTCATTTTCCTTCCCAAAAGCCAAATAAAAAAACCTCATATTTCATCCCAAAAGTCCTACGAATTTTTCCAAAAAAAAGGCTACTCTCTCTTCCTTCCTCTCCACTCTCCTTTCCCAAAACACAAATAAAAAAACATCATTTTTCATCCCAAAAAAATCCTACGAAAATTCTCAAAAAAAAAATCATCCTCTCTCATTTTTCAATCTTCAAACAAAAAAAAACCCAAAAATCATTACATATCTCCCTTCCTTTACAGCAATAAATCAAACCCAATTTTCTCTAATCCCTCCGAAGTTCTGATCCGTCTCCAGCATCGATTTCAAGTTCCGGCCAAGCTCCGGCGAGTTCACAGTTTTCCACCGGACTCGGAGTTTCTTTCAACACTACCGACGCCCACAGGATAGCTCGGACGTGGTGTTGCTGTCAAGATCGATAAAGTCGGTTCCGCTACCCTTTTATTATTACTTATTTTGTGCTATATTGCTAAATTTCGTTTTTTTTTTGTTATTTGTTTTTCCTCTTTTCTTTTTTGTTTAGGCGCTGTAATATTATTTTTATCTCTTTGTATTTTTTTTATTTTTTTTATTTTCTTTTTCTCTTCTTGTTGTATTTTTTACTTTTGTTTGTTTATTTTGTTGTATGTAATTGTAATATGTACAAAGCAAAAAAAAGCAACAAACAAAAAGAGAAAACAAAAAAAAAAGAGAGACAAAAAGAGAGAGAAGGGATTGTATTTAGTATTCCGGTACACACACCACACAATTGCTTAATTTTTGGGTTTAGTTATTTTTATTTCTTTGCTATGTTGTTTGTTTTTATTGTTGTGGTAAAAAGGTAAAAAAAACGTTTTTTTAAAAACTCAAATCAATACAAAAATATATGGTTTTATGAGGCATATGTTCAAAAAAAAAAGTCTAAACAATCGTTTTTTTTTAATAATATAGTGATATAAATATATTTTTCTTGTTTTATTAGGTATGTTTTCAAAGCAAAAGATGTAAAAAAAAAAATTAATTCACATAAATAAAATAAAGTGATATAAATGTTTTTTTTGTGTTATTATGTTAGTTTTCCAATATAAAAAAAGCAAAAGATGTAAAAACGTTTTTTTAATTCACATAAATAAAATAAAGTGATATAAATGTTTTTTTTTGTGTTATTATGTTAATTTTCCAATATAAAAAAGCAAAAGATGTAAAAACGTTTTTTAAATTCACATAAAAAAAATGAAGTGATATAAATGTTTTTTTTGTGTTATTATGTTAGTTTTCCAATATAAAAAAAAGCAAAAGAGGTAAAAATGTTTTTTTTAAATTCACATAAATAAAATGAAGTGATATAAATGTTTTTTTTGTGTTATTATGTTAGTTTTCCAATATAAAAAAAAGCAAAAGAGGTAAAAATGTTTTTTTTAAATTCACATAAATAAAATGAAGTGATATAAATGTTTTTTGTGTTATTATGTTAGTTTTCCAATATAAAAAAAAGCAAAAGATGTAAAAATGTTTTTTTAATTCACATAAATATAATAAAGTGATATAAATGTTTTTTTGTGTTATTATGTTAGTTTTCCAATATAAAAAAAAGCAAAAGATGTAAAAATGTTTTTTTAATTCACATAAATAGAATACAGTGATATAAATGTTTTTTTTGTGTTATTATGTTAGTTTTCCAATATAAAAAAAAGCAAAAGATGTAAAAACATTTTTAATTCGCATAAATAGAATAAAGTGATATAAATGTTTTTTTGTTATTATGTTAAGTTTTTCAATATAAAAAAAATAAAAGATGTAAAAACGTTTTTTAATTCACATAAATAGAATAAAGTGTTATAAATATATATATATATATATATATGTATATATATATATATATACATATATATATTTGTGTTAGTTTTCCAATATAAAAAAAACAAACAAACAAAGATGTAAAAAACATTTTTTAAAAAAAATAGAAAATAATGGTGATAAGTATAGCATTCTTAGATTTATCAAGTACGTTTTTCAATACCAAAAATAAAACAAAAATAATAAAAATAACCAAAAGGCTTAGTTAAAAAAAACAAAAAAAAAAAGCAAAAAAAAGGTGTTTTCAAACCAAACACGAAAAGATTTCATGTTCCATTTAAAAAAAAAACAACAACAACAAAAACAAAAAAACAAAAAAAAACAAAACATTTAGGATTTTCTTTAGAAATATATGGTAAAACAATTTTAACCATAACTTTAACAAATAACTTAGTAAAATAAAAGCATAGACTTTCTAGGAAAACTATAGTTCCTTGACCCAATTACAACAGTAAAAATAAATAAAAACCTCCTCCTCCGAAAATAGATACCGAAAGGGCGCTGTATGGGTGCTAATCCCCCCTACACGTAACCAACTCCCGAACCCTTCTCTGATAACGCAGACCATACCATAAACTACTCAAAGTAGAGGGTATCCAACTGTACCCCAAAAACTGTTGGTGGCGACTCTAAATTTCTCACTATTGGTTTAGTTTGTGCCCACCCCAAAAGGGCCCGGACGAAAACCAGTGATGATAGCTGGCGACTCTGCTGAGGATTTTAAGAATAAACACTTTAGAGAGTTAGGTCTAGAACTAGGATTAGGAGGTTATTTTTAATTATACTGTTGTATACATTTGACTGTCGTGCTAAGTTGCTTTTTTTCTAGATATTCATTTCGTTGTTACAGTCATCATTTATATGCTTTAACTACCATGATAGTTGTAATTTACTGCTTTCCATACTTGTTGCATTCATGCATAACCCTATACCCGGGTTTAGCACAAATTAGGTTAGCGAGGTTCAGTACGGTCCCCAGCGCGTTGATCATTATCCGCAATGGGGCCTCGGACTCCTCACTCAAGCATGAGGTTCTTTTAAGGCACGTCCTTTTAAGACCCCCCTCCGGTAAATCCCATGGTGTACGGAGCCCTCTATTGAGGAAGTTTGGGAACCAACGAATAAGATAAGTGTAGCAATAAAAGCCCATCAGGGGCATTGACCCACATTTTGTTTGCTCATTCCATGCCATGCTAACCTTTGTTTTGCAGGGTAGTCCTTAAGGCATCCCCTGCACATATATTAGCTTTTTTACTATTGGTTTATTCTTTATCCTGTCTAACTGCCTTGATATATATTAATCTGTTATCTTAACCTGTCATCATGCATAACACGACATTCATATAGGCATGGCAACTTTCAGTCATCTCCTAAAAGGCCCCCAGGACAAGGAGGCTATCGCAGTGGTGGCCCAAGCATCTGGAGACATTCAACTTCGCCTTGGAGATTTTCCGCCAGGAGAAGCCCACAAGGCGAAACATGTTATCATAGGAGATCATCTGGACTACACGAAGGAGGTATAGACAATATGGAGGCAGTGGTCAGACGAAAGGAAAAGCATATACATACAACAGTTTGGGGATTTGCTCCATGTGACCGAGCTACTGGCTGATAAGGATATGCTTGGGGCAGCCATATATTTCTGGGAGCCTTGACGGTGGTGCTTTGACTTCAACGGCAGAGACCTTGTTCCCACAATAGAAGAATACAGAAGATTATTGGACATCCCCGTGGAAAACAAAATGAAGATCTATCTACCTGAGCCCAGAAGGTCATGTCGAAGGGCCTTTGCTGAGATTATGGGAAAGCCAGTATGGGACTCACCGGCGGTCACAACCTACGGTGGGCGAGAATATCTTCCATGGGCAACAATCAAAGAAATAATACAAACTACAACGAGCGAAGCACACAACCGCTTACACTAGCTATATATGGGCTAGTCATTTTCCCGAGGATACCGGCCCACATCGATGGGGCAATTGTAGATTTGGTCCAGCGGTGCTCAAAGGATGTGACCCTACTCCTGCTATCTTGGCTGAAACCATCCGATCTCTTACTTACCCGAGGAGTAAAGGCTCGGGACAGTTCATGGGATGCTTACATCTCCTGTGTACCTGGTTGCAAGGTCATTTCCCCTGTAGTGTTCATCGTTTCCCTGCTGTTTATCAAGTACCAGCCACAACACTACTAGATATTCTGCTCAGCAAGTGGAGCCTACCAAAAGACTTTGAGAGCTGGAAAAAGAAGTTGGAGAACCTCACGGAAGCCGACATTACCTGGATCGCTCCTTGGATACCGGTGGTCTCCATGACATATAGGCTGCGGGGACTACAATTGGGTTCCACTTTTAGGTCCCTGGGGAGGAACCGCATATGCACCACTGCAGGTGGGAAGACAAGTGGGGCATCATCAGATTATTCCCGTGCTCTTTGGCATGGAAGAGTGTGACTTCACTTACGCGAGAACCTTGCTCACGAAGAAGGCAAGAAGATGTATCAAGCATGGTCCACACCACACAAGATCCAACCCAACAGTTCAAAACCTGGTGTTTTCCCAAAGATAAATATCTTGGAGGGCACAACACAAGCCACGCCTAACTTCGGACATAAAGGCTATCCTCCAGGAGAATCAGACTTTAAGGCAGCAGATCCAGGGGCTAGAAGCATCTCTAGAAGGAGCTCTTCAAAGGCTGCAGCTGAAGGAAAAACAGATCGAGACGATAATGAAGCAGAGGGAGGAAGCAGGTGAACGACCACCCCAGAGAAAGAGGCACCGTGCTCCTTAGGAGATGACTGGAAGAATGCCTTAAGATCATGTAGTGATAGCTTTCATTTTACATGGCATTTCAGCATTGTATGTTTGTATTGAATGTTTGTATTATGTGTTTTGTTTGCAATAAAGTTGTTTGTTTCTTTAACCCTTTGCATAGACATTCATGCATACATGCATATCAAATGAAAAATCAAATAAAAGTTCCCTTGTACCCAGGTGGGTAGCAGCCTCCCTCCAGGATTGCGCACTCTTACAATCTCAAATCCCGGCGCAATCAAATACCTCAACTGCAGCCAATGGCAAAAGAAACAGAGAATAGACTCATGGGGTTGGAACAGTCACAACAAACCCTACAGGGGAAAATGTCTGTAATAATGGAAATGCTCACAAAATTGACTGAAGGAAGAGGAAGACTTCCGACAGGGGGAACTACCAATCACCACCAAGAGCAGGGACAGTAGGCCGTTCAGTCACCCAATCTGGCTCCAAGCCAGGCGCCCACATACCATCCTGCTATGACACAACCTCCAACCCCAAATCAAACTCATTTCACTATGCCTTCACCGGGAAATGTAATGGAAGCGGTGGGTTCCCAAGCTCCTCAGGAAAATGTTGAGTCTTTCGCTCTACGCCGACTCGAGGAAAGATTGAAAGCCGTAGAAGGCACTGACAGCTATGGCATGACCAGCCCACAAGACTTATGCTTAGTCCCTGGAGTGGTGCTGCCACCAAAATTCAAAATGCCAGAGTTTGAAAAGTTCAACGGGACTCGATGTCCAAAGACACATTTGGCCATGTATTGTCAAAAGATGGCTGCTTATGCTGGTGAAGACAAGCTCCTCATGCATTGTTTCCAGGAAAGCCTAACTGGGGCATCCCTTCACTAGTACTTTCAACTGAATGGCAACCGTATCAAGACCTGGAAGGAGTTAGCCACATCCTTTTTGGCACAATACAAACATATCACGGAGCTCGCACTGGACCGATTGACCCTACAGTCCTTAGAAAGGGTGGTTGAGGAAACTTTCAAGGAATATGCCAGGAGATGGAGAGAGACTGCCGTAGAGGTTCAACCTCCCCTTACAGAAAGAGAACTCACTACTCTTTTTATCAATACGCTAAAAGGGGTCTGCTACGAGAAGCTGATCGGTAACGTCTCTAGTAGCTTCGCCGACTTGGTCGCATCAGGTGAACAAGTCGAGAGTGGAATTAAAGGAGGAAAACTAAAGGGTGATATCACAGAGACATCGAAAAAGTTCCAACCACTAGCAGGAAAAAAGAAGGAAGGTGAGACCAATCTGGTATATCCGTCAAGCCCAACGGTACAATCGGCATTCTACCAAGCGCCAGGGTACTATAGAGGATCACCAGTGGCCGCCTATGTTGCGCCTGCGCCAACCCCCCAATTCACGCCATACTTGCCGCAAGGAGGGTTTCCTTTTCCATATCCAATGGCCCCTAACCCGTTTCAACCAAGAGCGTCATACCTAGAGCAACCAAGGGCAGCAATTCAGGAAGGTCCAAGGGCCCCATTCCAAGGACAGGGGCAACCAAGGGCCCAGACCCAGTATGCAGGAGTGAATCAGGCTCCTCGTCGACCACGACAAGAGTTTGACCCGATTCTAATGACATATGCTGAATTATACCCCAAGCTTTTAGAAGCAAGGTTGGTACTCCCTACACCCTTGGGAGAAATAAGGTCTCCTCCCCCAGCTTGGTATAAACCCGATGCCAAATGCGAGTATCATGCTGGTGGAGCAGGACATGATATTGAAAATTGCATAACATTCAAAAGGAAGGTTCAGGCATTAAAAGTTGCAAAGTGGCTAGATTTTTCTGCACTGACTGGGACGCCAAATGTAAACAGTAATCCGCTCCCAGAACATTCACACGATGTCGCTAATATAACAACAGAAGGAAGGCTAGAGATGGTTTCACAAATACAAATGGAGAAGAGATATTTGTTTAACCTACTACTGGAACATGGATATATACTTGCCAAAGACACATCAGAGGTAGTGAAGGGTACAGAGTGGGAGAAACAATGCCCTTATCACGAGATGTCACGGGGACATGACATTGAGCAATGTAGTGAGTTCGCCAGCATGGTACAAAAGCTCATGGACCAGAGGATGATAGAATTCTCAAGAGGAGAGACAGACAATCAAAGCCACATGATCCAAGGAGACAATTCATACAAATCACCATGGGTGCCAATGCCCCTTGTCTTGAATGCTCAGACTCCAGAAGTCCCGCTACTGCCACATGGAATTAGGCCTCTCATCATCCATGTCGCCAATCCCATGTCAGACAAGGAGGAGAGAACCGACATCCCACAATTGTCTCATGGCATTACACCTCTCACTATAGGTGTTCCTGCTCCTTTCCCCTACAAGACAGACAAGGTAGTCCCGTGGAACTACAGTTGCGAAATAGTCCAGGGAGCCACCGCAACAGAAAAGAGAACTAGGAGCGGTAAGGTTTATGCCCCTGATATGGTGGATAAAGCAAGGAAGGAAAAAACTGTGGAACTAGACATTGAGCCAATGCTGGAGCCAACTACGAAAGGAGCACCAGTCACTGAAGGAGAGGTAGCAGAATTTTTGAAACTCATGAAGCAGAGCGAGTATAACATTGTGGATCAGCTAAGTCGACAACCGGCTCGTATCTCATTGCTCTCATTAATGATGGATTCCCAACCTCATCGGGAAGCACTACTGAAAGTTTTGAGCCAAGCCTATGTTCCTCCAACCATCTCAGTAGCAAATGTGGATGGACTCACCAGTAACCTCATCATGAACAACATCATTAGCTTTGGAGATGACGAGCTACCACAGGAAGGAAAGGGGCACATAAAAGCTCTGCATATTACTGTCAAATGTAAAGAGCATACCATAGCACGAGTACTCATTGACAACGGCTCCGCCTTGAACATCATGCCCTTACATATACTGCAACAGCTTCCAATTGATGCATCCTATATGTGTCCTTGTACGATGAAGGTACGGGCGTTCGATGGAGGCAAACGTGATGTGGTGGGAACTCTAGACATTCCACTCCTGATTGGACCAGTTACCTTTACGGTGGAATTTCAGGTAATGGATATTACACCATATTATAGTTGTTTGTTGGGAAGACCCTGGATCCACATGGCGGGAGCAGTGCCCTCTAGCCTCCATCAAAAAATGAAATTTGTGATGGGAGACCAGCTCATTTACGTCTCTGGAGAAACAAGTTTCCTTGTCACCAAACCTGCATCAGTCCCATATATTGAAAACAATGAGGATATACTGGAATGTTCCTATCGATCCTTTGAGGTCGTGAACATCACTTATGTACCAAGCTATCATCTCTCGAAGGCATTAAAGATGGTTGCAGCCACCATGATCAAATAGGGTTACAAATCGGGGCAAGGATTGGGCCCAAAAGCTCAGGGGATCCAGGAACCGTTGACCATCCAAGAAAATACCGAGAAGTTTGGGTTGGGCTACATACCTACTAGAGCTGACAAACAGAGGGCAGCTATCAAAAAGAAGGAAATCAAAATGGCAAAGTTGCAGAAGAGGCTGGTACAGGAAGAAAAGAGGAGCTTCCCCCCCTTAAGTGTTACATTCCGGAGTGGTGGGTTCATCCACAACAGCCAACCTGAGCCCGTGACAGAGTTTGTAGCCGCATTAGATGCAGACGAGCAGGTGCTGAGCAAGATGACTTTGGTGGTGCAAGGGGTTCCCAACCAGCCATTGAACAATTGGACCAGCCTGGACCTCCCCATAATGTAATGCCTAAGGGGTCACTGAGATTTAATGTATTCTATTTAATGTCTTTTGAAGCTATGAACATTGGTTTTCCTTAAACCTTTTCAATAAAATGTACTTTCTTCAAATCTTTCATGGTGCATTCCATTCATGACATATGCATATCATATTTAGTTACCAATTTGTCATTTCTCTTATAAGCAGGTATCACAATGTCAATGAAAACATAGTATGCGAAAGTGAAACGAGATGCCTAAGGTTCGACCAAAGTCCAAACTAGGAGCAGTCAATGTTTGAAGCGGATGAGAATGAGGTAGAGGAGACACCCGAGCTACCAGGAGAGATCATACGCTTATTGGAAAGAGAAGATCATTTACCCATTCCAAGTGAAGACTCAGTAGAGATGGTGAATTTGGGGACCGCAACCGAACCAAGAGACTTAAGGATAGGGTCTTTAATAGCTGATGACATCAAGAAACAATTAGTTGAGCTATTAAGGAATTACATAGATGTGTTTACATGGTCATATCAAGATATGCCGGGATTAGACACAAACATAGTGCAGCATCACATACCATTGAAGCATGAATGCAAGCCAGTTCAGCAGAAATTAAGAAGAATGAGACCGGAGATGCTACTGAAGATTAAAGAAGAGGTCAAAAAGCAATGGGACGCAGGTTTTCTAAGTGTCTCCCACTATCCAGAATGGGTGGCGAATGTTGTACCAGTACCGAAGAAAGGAGGCAAGGTCCGCATGTGTGTCGATTATAGAGATTTGAACTGGGCCAGTCCAAAGGATAACTTCCCACTTCCTCATATTGATACTCTAGTAGATAACACGGCAAAGCATGCTCTATTCTCGTTCATGGACGGCTTCTCGGGTTACAATCAGATTCGTATGGCCCCCGAACACAAGGAGAGGACCACGTTCATGACACTTTGGGGCACATTCTGTTATAATGTTATGCCATTTGGCTTGAAGAATGCAGGAGCAACTTATCAGCGAGCCATGGTGACCCTATTCCATGATATGATGCATAAAGAAGTTGAAGTATATGTGGATGACATGATAGCCAAATCGCGGAGCACTGAAGATCATATTGAAGTACTCCGTAAGCTTTTCAATAGGTTACGAAAATATCAGCTGAAATTGAACCCCGAAAAATGCACTTTCGGAGCCATGTCAGGAAAACTATTGGGTTTCATTGTGAGCCAAAAAGGAGTTGAAATTGATCCAGATAAAGTTCAAGCTATCCAAGAGATGCCGCCACCACGAACCATCAAGGAGGTTAGAGGATTCCTCGGGCGACTGAATTACATTGCTCGATTTATTTCCCAATTGACAGCCACATGTGAACTCATTTTCAAGACCTTACGGAAGAACAATCCAGAAATTTGGAATGACAAGTGTCAAGAAGCTTTTGACAAGATCAAGCAATATCTGTCTAATCCACCTATTTTGGTCCCACCAATACCAGATAGACCTCTGATCTTATACTTGACCGTTCAGGAGTCATCAATGGGTTGTGTTTTAGGGCAACATGATTCTACAGGCAAGAAGGAGCAGGCCATTTATTATCTAAGCAAGAAATTCACCATCAATGAAGAAAACTACACACCATTGGAGAAGACATGTTGCGCCCTTGTCTGGATAACAAGAAGATTGAGGCAGTACACTCTTTATCATACTACGTGGCTGATTTCAAGACATGATCCACTCAAATATCTCTTAGAAAAACCATCCATTTCGGGAAGAATCGCCAAATGGCAGCTGATCTTGTCAGAATATGATATCATCTACGTACCTCAAAAAGCCATAAAAGGAAGTGCGATAGCTGATTACTTGGCAGACAGAGCATTAGAAGACTATGAGCTTATGACTATAGGCTTTCCTGATGAGCATATTAACATCCTTACGGCAGAAGTATCAGACATATGGACAATGTGGTTTGATGGAGCCTCCAGCCTCTTAGGGCACGGCATCGGGGCCATCCTGATATCTCCAAAAGGCGAACATTCCCGATGGCAGCCAAGTTAACCTTCCCTTGTACCAACAATATAGCAGAATATGAGGCCTGTGTGATGGGACTTCAAGAAGCAATTAGCAAAGGCATCAAAAATTTACGAGTATTTGGTGATTCAGCGCTCATCATTTTTCAAGTAAGGGGAGAATGGGAAACTCGAAATCACAAGTTAATTCCATATCGGAAATATGTTACGGAGTTAGTGAGCGATTCGATGACATCACATTCGAGCATATGCCCAGAGAATGTAATCGCCTTCTGATGCACTGGCAACTCTAGCCTCCCTCCTTCGGCTGGACACAAAGTTGGAAGTTCAGTCTTTCGATATCCGCATACAAGATACTTCTGCACATTGTATGGCCATTGAAGGAAATATAGAGGAAAAGCCTTGGTACAATGACATCAGACAATATTTGCTTAAGCAAGAGTACCCAACAGAGGCTTCGAGTCCGATAAAAGAAATATCCGAAGGTCCGTATCCAACTATTATTTCGATGGCTCGCTTCCGTATAAGAGAAACCATGATATGGTATTACTGCGGTGTGTGGCAAAAGAAGAGTCAATACAGATAATGAAAGAAGTGCATGAAGGGGAATGCGGTTCACATACAAACGGACATGCATTAACAAGACAAATCATGCGAATGGGCTATTATTGGGTCACTATGGAGAAAGATTGCATGGAATATGTGCGCAAATGCCTCAAGTGTCAAATTTATGGCGATAAGATCCAAGTACCACCATCCAAACTGCATGTGATGGTTTCCCCATGGCCGTTCTCACTTTGGGGCATCGACGTTATTGGACCAATATCTCCGAAAGCTTCCAATGGTCATCGTTTCATTTTGGTGGCCATCGATTACTTTACCAAGTGGGTAGAAGCAGCGTCATATGCTAGTGTTACACAAGCTGTGGTACTTAGATTTATGCGGAATAACATTATATGTCGATATGGGCTTCCAGAGCAGATCATCACGGACAATGCCGCCAACTTAAACAGTCGGATGATGGGTAAGTTGTGTGAAACATACAAAATTCAACATCACAAGTCAACTCCCTATCGCCCCAAGATGAATGGAGCAGTCGAGGCAGCTAATAAGAACATTAAAAACATCATTAGAAAGATGACCGAGACATACAAAGATTGGCACGAGAAGCTACCATATGCTTTGCATGCTTACCGCACCTCGGTACGTACATCAACTGGGGCATACATTCAGCATATTCTGCAATTTCAGGAACGTCACTGCCGCTGAAGATCTCAAGAGCTCATACTCAGCAAGCTCTCCATTAAGCTCTCTAAAAGCTTCCCTTGTTCAATCCTTCTTTGCCATTTCCCCAAAACACCCTTTCGTCACTCGAACAAACTTCCCATCTTCTTTGGGTCACCTCGTAGAGCGATCTCCTTGAGTGAACTCGTAAAGGGAGCCCAGATCTCAAGCGCACCAATCCCCCAAAACATCTCCCTCAAATACCAATCGATGTTTCCAACAAATCTCTCCAGTTCAAGTCTATTACGTTGTTGCAGGCTTTAATTTGTCAGTTCAAGCCTATTACGTTGCTATAGTTTCTCAATTTTTAGTTCAAGCCTATTACGTTGCTGTAGGCTCTCAATTTTCAGTCTAAGCCTATTCCATTGCTGTAGGCTTTCAATTTTTCAGTCCAAGCTTATTATGTTGCTGTAGGCTTTCAATTTCCAGTATCTTTGCATCATAGGCGGCAATATTCTTGCCTCTGCGAACCTTTTCAAATTCTGTTAGGCCTTGGATGCCTTTTCCCTTTCTGTTGGGCCTTGGATGCCTTTTCCCTTTCTGTTGGGCCTTGGATGCCTTTTCCTTTTCTGTTAGGCCTTGGATGCCTTTTCCCTTTCTGTTGGGCCTTGGATGCCTTTTCCCTTTCCGATGGGCCTTGGATGCCTTTTCCTTTTCTGTTAGGCCTTCGATGCCTATTTCAATTCCTCTGAGGCCTTGGATGCCTTTTCCCTTTTCTATTAAGCCTTGGATGCCTTTTCAATTCTTATTAGGCCTGAGAGGCCTTTTCAATTCCTGATAGGCTTTGGATGCCTTTTCAATTCTTGTTAGGCCTTGGATGCCTTTTCCAACTCTGTTAAGCCTTAAATGCCTCGTCAAAATTGTCCAAAATTCACCGGCCTGAGAAACCCCTTGTCATGCTTGGAGACAGACACGACATCCCACTCTCCTTCTGCTTTAGCATTTGGTAAGTCAGGTAAGCACTCTAACCCGTCCAAAATGACTCCCTTTTATCTTTGTACAATGTTTGTATACAAACAATGCACAAAGAGGGGCAGCTGTCAGACCCCATTTTGTCCGGGTTGGACATATATATTTATTATTCCATATTTATCATTGACTTCGTATAGAAAATAAAGAGGCGTAACCATTAAAATAAAGGGAGGGAAAAAGATAGTCACAGGTGATGGAAAATCAAATTTGAGAATCAACACCTCCGACCATGCTTAATTCTGAGGTCAAATGATGAAGTTATGGTCAAAACACTGTTCAGACCGCTAATAGCGGTCAAATGATAATTGACTTACAAAACCACACTCCAAATCAGGTCACGAACCTCACCATCATGATCCTCTCATCATTGTGAGAATTTTGATATATATATTGGCTATTTCAAAAAAAAAAACATGCGTGAATAGTACCCGCATACTGTTCACAGCCCGAAAAATATTAATCTAAAACTAATACTAAAAAAACACGTGTGAACAGAACCCGTGTACTGTTCATAGGTCCAAAAATATATAAATTTAAAACTAAAAAAAAAATTAAAAAAAAAATAAAATAAAATAAAATAATTAATTAATAAATAATAATAAATTCTAACATGTTTGTTTTTTTTGTTTTTTTGTATTTTGTTTTTTTGTTATTTATTTTTTAAGAAAAAAACAAAATCAGAATAAAAATAATAATATTTCAAATTTGGGTAGTGTTCATGAACAGTACCCGTATACTGTTCATGAACAGTACCGCCGACAGTTTTTTTTCCCTCTTCTCTTCTTCTTCTTTAACTATAAATACCCCTCATTTTTCATCCAAAAAAAAAAACGAATTTTTCCCCCAAAAAAGCCACTTTCCCTCTTCCTTTCTCTTCATTTTCCTTCCCAAAACCCAAATAAAAAAACCTCATATTTCATCCCAAAAGTCCTACGAATTTTTCCAAAAAAAAGCCTACTCTCTCTTCCTTCCTCTCTACTCTCCTTTCCCAAAACACAAATCAAAAAACATCATTTTTCATCCCAAAAAAATCCTACGAAAATTCTCAAAAAAAAAAAATCATCCTCTCTCATTTTTCAATCTTCAAACAAAAAAAAAACCCAAAAATCATTACATATCTCCCTTCCTTTACAGCAATAAATCAAACCCAATTTTCTCCAATCCCTCCCAAGTTCTGATCCGTCTCTGGCATCGATTTCAAGTTTCGGCCAAGCTCCGGCGAGTTCACAGTTTTCCACCGGACTCGGAGTTTCTTTCAACACTACCGACGCCCACAGGATAGCTCGGACGTAGTGTCGCTGTCAAGATCGATAAAGTCGGTTCCGCCACCCTTTTATTATTACTTATTTTGTGCTATATTGCTAAATTTCGTTTTTTTTGTTTGTTATTTGTGTTTCCTCTTTTCTTTTTTGTTTAGGTGCTGTAATATTATTTTTATCTCTTTGTATTTTTTTTTTATTTTCTTTTTCTCTTCTTGTTGTATTTTTTACTTTTGTTTGTTTATTTTGTTGTATGTAATTGTAATATGTACAAAGAAAAAAAAGCAACAAACAAAAAGAGAAAATAAAAAAAAAGAGAGAAGGGATTGTATTTAGTATTCCGGTACACACACCACACAATTGTTTAATTTTTGGGTTTAATTATTTTTATTTCTTTGCTATGTTGGTTGTTTTTATTGTTGTGGTAAAAAAGGTAAAAAAATGTTTTTTTTAAAACTCAAATCAATACAAAAATATATGGTTTTATGAGGCATATGTTCCAAAAAAAAAGTGTAAAAAATCGTTTTTTTAATAATATAGTGATATATTTTTCTTGTTTTATTAGGTATGTTTTCAAAGCAAAAGATGTAAAAAAAAAAAATTAATTCACATAAATAAAATAAAGTGATATAAATGTTTTTTTTCTGTTATTATGTTAGTTTTCTAATATAAAAAAAGCAAAAGATGTAAAAACGTTTTTTAATTCACATAAATAAAATAAAGTGATATAAATGTTTTTTTTGTGTTATTATGTTAATTTTCCAATATAAAAAAGCAAAAGATGTAAAAACGTTTTTTAAATTCACATAAATAAAATGAAGTGATATAAATGTTTTTTTGTGTTATTATGTTAGTTTTTCAATATAAAAAAAAAGCAAAAGATGTAAAAATGTTTTTTTTAAATTCACATAAATAAAATGAAGTGATATAAATGTTTTTTTGTGTTATTATGTTAGTTTTCCAATATAAAAAAAGCAAAAGATGTAAAAACGTTTTTTTTAAAATTCACATAAATAAAATGAAGTGATATAAATGTTTTTTTGTGTTATTATGTTAGTTTTCCAATATAAAAAAAAGCAAAAGATGTAAAAACATTTTTTTAATTCACATAAATAGAATAAAGTGATATAAATGTTTTTTGTGTTATTATGTTTGTTTTCCAACATAAAAAAACAAAGCAAAAGATGTAAAAATGTTTTTTTAATTCACATAAGTAGAATACAGTGATATAAATGTTTTTTTTGTGTTATTATGTTAGTTTTCCAATATAAAAAAAGGCAAAAGATGTAAAAACGTTTTTAATTCGCATAAATAGAATAAAGTGATATAAATGTTTTTTTGTTATTATGTTAAGTTTTCCAATATAAAAAAAACAAAAGATGTAAAAACGTTTTTTAATTTACATAAATAGAATAAAGTGTTATAAATAAATAAATAAATATATATATATATACATATATATATTTGTGTTAGTTTTCCAATATAAAAAAAACAAACAAACAAAGATGTAAAAAAACATTTTTTTTAAAATAGAAAATAATGGTGATAAGTATAGCATTCTTAGATTTATCAAGTACATTTTTCAATACCAAAAATAAAACAAAAATAATAAAAATAACCAAAAGGCTTAGTTAAAAAAAAAAAGCAAAAAAAGGGTGTTTTCAAACCAAATACCAAAAGATTTCATGTTCCATTAAAAAAAAAACAACAACAACAACAAAAACAAGAAAACAAAACAAAAAAAAACAAAACAAAACAAAAAAAACAAAAAAAACAAAACATTTAGGATTTCCTTTAGAAATATATGGTAAAACAATTTTAACCATAACTTTAACAAATAACTTAGTAAAATAAAAGCATAGACTTTCTAGGAAAACTATAGTTCCTTGACCCAATTACAACAGTAAAAATAAATAAAAACCTCCTCCTCCGAAAATAGATACCGAAAGGGCGTTGTAGGGGTGCTAATCCTTCCCTACACGTAACCAACTCCCGAACCTTTCTCTGATAACGCAGACCACACCTTAAGCTACTCAAAGTAGAGGGTATCCAACTGTACCCCAAAAACAGTTGGTGGCGACTCTAAATTTCTCACCATTGGTTTAATTTGTGCCCACCCCAAAAGGGCCCGGACAAAAACCAGTGATGACAATATGCAGAGCTTTTATGTGCCCCTTTCCTTCTTATGGCAGCTCGTTATCTCCAAAGCTAATGATGTTGTTCTTGATGAGGTTACTGGTGAGTCCATCCACATTCGCTACTGAGATGGTCAGAGGAACATAGGCTTGGCTCAAAACTTTCAGTAGTGCTTCCCGATGAGGTTGGGAATCCATCATTAATGAGAGTAATGAGATACAAGCCGGTTGTCGACTTAACTGATCCACAATGTTATACTCGCTCTGCTTCATGAGTTTCGAAATTTCTGCTACCTCTCCTTCAGTGACTGGTGCTCCTTTCGTAGTTGGCTCCAGCATTGGTTCAATGTCTAGTTCCACAGTTTTTTCCTTCCTTCCTTTATCCACCATATCAGGGGCATAAGCCTTACTGCTCCTAGTTCTCTTTTCTGTTGCAGTGGCTCCCTGGACTATTTCGCAACTGTAGTTCCATGGGACTACCTTGTCTGTCTTGTAGGGGAAAAGAGCAGGAACACCTATAGTGAGAGGTGCAATGCCATGAGGCAATTGTGGGATATCGGTTCTCTCCTCCTTGTCTGACACGGAATTGGCGACATGGATGATGAGAGGCCTAATTCCATGTGGCAGTAGCGGGACTTCTGGAGTCCTAGCATTCAAGACAAGGGGCGTTGGTACCCATGGTGATTTGTATGAATTGTCTCCTTGGATCATGTGGCTTTGATTGTCCGTCTTTCCTCTTGAGAATTCTATCATCCTCTGGTCCATGAGCTTTTGTACCATGCTGGCGAACTCACTACATTGCTCAATGTCATGTCCCCGTGACATCTCGTGATAAGGGCATTGTTTCTTCCACTCTATACCCTTCACTACCTCTGATGTGTCTTTGGAAAGTATATATCCATGCTCCAGTAGTAGGTTAAAAAAATATCTCTTCTCCATTTGTATTTGTGAAACCTTCTCTAGCCTTCCTTCTGTTGTTATATTAGCGACATCGTGTGAATGTTCTGGGAGCGGATTACTGTTTGCATTTGGCGTCCCAGTCAGTGCAGAAAAATCTAGCCACTTTGCATCTTTTAATGCCTGAACCTTCCTTTTTGAATGTTATGCAATTTTCAATATCATGTCCTACTCCACCAGCATGATACTCGCATTTGGCATCGGGTTTATACCAAGCTGGGGGAGGAGACCTTATTTCTCCCAAGGGTGTAGGGAGTACCAACCTTGCTTCTAAAAGCTTGGGGTATAATTCAGCATATGTCATTGGAATCGGGTCAAACTCCTGTCGTGGTTGATGAGGAGCCTGATTTGCTCCTGCATACTGGGTCTGGGCCCTCGGTTGGCCCTGTCCTTGGAATGGGGCCCTTGGACCTTCCTGAATTGCTGCCCTTGGTTGAAACGGGTTAGGGGCCATTGGATAAAGGCTGCTACCAACCTGGGTAGAAGAGAATTTTTATTTGATTTTCAATTTTCATATGCATGTATGCATGAATGAATATGCAAAGGGTTAGATAAACAAACAACTTTATTGCAAACGTTTTCAAACAAACACACAGTACAATACAGAAATCCCATGTAGTAGCATAAGATGAGAGCTATTGCTACATGATCTTTAAAACAATCTTTCAGTCATCTCCTAAGGAGCACGGCGCCTCCTTCTCTGGGGTGGTCGCTCACCTGCCTCTTCCCTATGCTTCATTATGGTCTCGATCTGTTTTTCCCTCAGCCGCAGCCTTTGAGGAGCTCATTCTAGAGATGCTTCTAGCCTTTGGTTCTGCTGCCTTAGAATCTGATTCTCCTGGAGGATAGCTCTCATGTCAGTAGTTAACTGTGGCTTGTGCTGTGCCCTCCAAGATATGTATGTGGGGTGAACGCCAGGTTTTGGACTGTTGGGTTGGATCTTGTGTGGGGTGGACCATGCCTCATACATCTTTTTGCCTTTTTCTGTAAGCATAGTTCTGTTGTAAGTGAAGTCACAATCTTCCATGCCAAATAGCACAGGGATAATTTGATGATGCCTAACTTGTCTTCCACCCTGCAATGGCACATAAGCAGTTCCTCCCCAAGGACCTAAGAGTGGAACCCAATTGTAGTCCCCATAGCTATATGTCATGGAGACCACCGGCATCCAAGGAGCAGTCCAGGTAATGTCAGCTTCTGTGAGGCTTTCTCACTTCTTCCTCCAGTCTTCAAAGCCTTGAGGTAAACTCCATTTGCTGAGTAGAATATCCAATAGTGTCGTGACGGGCACTCGATAAACAGCATGGAAACGAGGAACAATGCAAGGGAAATGACCCTGTAGCCAAGTGCATAGGAGAGGCAGGCACCCCATGAACTGCCCCGAGCCCGTACTCCTCAGATAAGTAAAAGATCGAATGGTTTTGGCCAATATAGTAGGAGTAGGGTCACATCCATTGAGCACTTGCTGAACCAAATCCACAATTGCTCCGTTGATGTGAGCTGGAATCCTCGGGAAGATGATTAACCCGTATATGGCTAGTGTAAGTAGTTTGTGTGCCCCTACATCTGTTGTCGTCTGTATCATTTCTTTGATCGTTGCCCATGGAAGATATTCTCGCCCACCATAGGTTGTAGCCATTGGTGAGTCCCAAACTGGCTTTCCCATTATCTCAGCAAAGGCCCTTCGACATGTTTTTCTGGGATCCGGTAAATAAATCTTCCTTTTGTTTTCCACCACTGGGATATCTAGTAATCTTCTGTATTCTTCTATGGTAGGAACAAGATCTACACCATTGAAGTCGAAGCATCGTTGTTGAGGTTCCCAGAAATATATTGCTACCCCAAGCATATCCTTGTCAGCGAGTAGCTCAGTCACATGGAGCAAATCCCCAAACTGTTGTATATAGATGGTTTTCCTTTCATCTGGCCACTGCCTCCACATCGTCTGTACCTCCTTAGTGTAGTCCAACTGATCTTCTATGATAACATGTTCTGCCTTGTGGGCTTCTCCTGGTGGAAAATCTCCAAGGCGAAGTTGAATATCCCCAGATGCTTGGGCCACCACTGTGACAACCTCCTTATCCTGAAGGCCCTTTAGGAGATGACTAAAAGTTGCCATGTCTATATGAATGTCGTGTTATGTATGATGACAGGTTAGGATGACAGTTTAACACATATCAGGGCAAAAAGAATAAATCAATAGCAAGGCAACTAATATGTGCAAGGGATGACTTAAGAACTACCCTACAAAACAAAGGTTAGCATGACATGGAATAAGCAAACAACATGTGGGTCAATACCTCTGATGGGCTTCTATTGCTAGGCCTATCTTATTCATTGGTCCCCAAACTTCCTCTGTAGAGGGCTCCGTACATCATGGGATTTACCGGAGGGGGGTCTTAAAAGGACGAGCCTTAAAAGAACCTCAAGTTTGAGTGAGGAGTCTGAGGCCCCATTGCGGATAATGATCAACGCGCTGGGAACTGTACTAAACCTTGCTATCCTAGATTGTAATAAACCTGGGTATAGGGTTATGCATTAATGCAACAAGTAGGGAAAGCAGTAAAGCACAACTATTATGGTAGTTTAAAACATATAAATGAATCATAATTACAGTTAAAAAAGATGGCAGTTAAAGCGTATAAAGAAATCACGATTACAGTTAAGTAAACAAAATGACAATTCTTATGGCAGTTAAAGTGTATAAATAACAGTTAAATATATAAAAAAATAAAATAACCTCCTATTCCTAGTGCTAGACCTAACTCTCTAAAGTTTCACATTCCCCAGCAGAGTTGCCAGCTGTCATCACCGGTTTTCGTCCGGGCCCTTTTGGGGTGGGCTCAAACTAAACCAATGGTGAGAATTTTAGAGTCGCCACCAACTCTTTTTGGGGTACAATCGGATACCCTCTACTTTGAGTAGTTTAAAGGTGTGGTCTACGTTATCAGAGAAGGGTTCGGGAGTTGGTTACATGGAGGGAAGGATTAGCACCCCTACAACGCCCTTTCGGTATCTATTTTCAGAAGAGGAGGTCTTTATTTATTTTTGCTGTCGTGATTGGGTTGAGACACTGGTTTTCTTAGAAAGTCTACGTTTTTTATTTAGGTAAGTTATTTGTCAAGTTTATGGTTAAATTTGATTTACCCTAAATTTTTAAAGGAAATCCTAAAGTTTTTGCTTTAATTGAAGTATGCTTTTTCCATTTTTTTTTTGTTTTTTGGTTTTTTTTTTTTTTTTTTTGGTTTTTGTTTTTGTAAAAACAATTTTTTTGCATTAACAAATTGAAAACAATTTTGTTTACATATTGAAATAAATGTGACGTGCGTGATTGTGACATAAACAAAACAAAACCACTCTTTTTTTTTGGTTGGTCTCTATCATCTTTTTTTTATTTACAATTTACAACTCCATGAAAATGATAAAACAATTACAAACAAACCCAAAAATAAAATAAAAAAAATTACATTTGTAGCAAGTTACAATTATAGGACTGATTATAAATATACATATATAAGATCGACATTAGCTTTGACAAGGTTATGATAATCGTCGATTCGGGTGGCGGCAACACCGGCTTGAATAGTATGACACCAAAGAGCACTGGCCCGAACTGCAGATAACTTGTTTTATTTATTTATTTATTTATTTATTTGTTTTTTTGTGTGATCTATTTTTTTTAACGAAAATTAAATAAATATATACAACCACATCAGATTATTTACACTAAATAAATTATGCTAATTAAATGCTAGCTAACTAATTATGCTAATTTAATTATACTACTTAGAATTACAAACTAATTTAAAAACAAACTAACTAACTAATTATGCTAAATTTAATTACAAACTTACTACTAATTTAATTACAAACTAATTTAAAAACTAACTAACTAACTAATTATGCTAAATTACAAACTAACTACTAATTTATAAACCAAATAATAATTAAAACAAAAGAAGGAAAGGAATAAAAAACCTGAAATAATGCGGACCAAAGGCGCCCTCCTCCCGAATGCCTCTTTTTTCTGCAAAAGAAGGAAAAAGATTAATTTTACACTCTACTCTCTTTTTTAGAGTTTTGTGTATTTGATGTTGGTGTGTTTGTAGAAGGGGAGAGGAACCCTTTATATAGGAGTCATGGAGAAGGAAATTTTGTAAAACCTCCAATGTGGGACTTCCATTTTTTTGATTTTTATGATTATTATTATTAAGAAGTCAAATAAGGGGTGCAGGGTATTGTTCATGCAACAGTAACCCTGGGTATTATTCACGAATAGTGACATGAACAGTACCCTAAGTACTATTCACGGAAAATGTTTTTTTTTTGAATCTTATGTCGGCCGCGACTGATCGTTGGGACAGTTTTATTTATTTATTTATTTAACATATATATGTATATATACACACACACACACATATAACATAAACATACAAAGTGCAATTTATTTAGGACTCCGTAGTGGAGATATTACATGGTTTAGCCTAAAATATATTATGTGGCCATTGCCATTACATACAAGAGGATGATGAAAGCAAGTAGGGGTATGAAAGCGCCGCCCATCATAGGATACACAATAGTGCACGCCAGCACCAGCACCGTCAGCACGTACTTCGCCCAGTCAGCCATTTTCACAGATAAGGAGACAAAAACGTGGAGAATTAAAGAAGAGAGTTTGAAGAGTGGTAGAATGGAAGTTGTGTGAGTGAAGGAGGGGAATGAGGGTGTATTTATAAGTGCCTTGTGAGTTCCCAAATATAATTGAGGTTGTGTCCACATATCCGGGTGATCCACGTGTAAGATTCTTCAGGTTTTCAATGAGTTCGTCTTACATCGGGACACCACGAGCTAATAACTTTAAATGCGGTAGTTTGAAGTAGCATCTTCTTGATCCGGTGTAATTTTACTTACTCCGTTGCTAATGAAGCTCGGAACCTTACTCTGTGTCAGTGGTTGCTTACTCCGTATCTATTAGGTACTGGAATCCTTAGTCCGTGTCAGTGCTTCCTTATTCCGCATGTAAGTTCCTTACTCCGTATGAGTGAGTGGCCCGGATTCCTTACTCCGCATCTAATTTCCTTACTCCGTGTCTAATTTCCTTACTCCGTGCGAATAAAGACTCGGGTCCTTATTCCGCATCAATATTTCCTTACTCCGTATCTATGAAAGACTCGGATTCCTTACTCCGTGTCTTCTTTAGTTCGCTTGAGGGGAAGACTTAACCTTTTACTTCGTGCGACCTTGTAGACCAAGACTCTTACTCTGCATCAGTTTGACTTAGTCCGTTTGAGGCACTAGGAACATATTCCGCAATCCGTAGCTTTTAAGATCTTAGTCCGCACGAATGTTTCTTATTCCGTATGTATTGGTGACTTGGTTATTTACCAAGTGTTTGACGACACTCACTCTTGTCCGGATCAGGATTATGTATCCTGTCCTTAGCTTTGCTCTCACGAGTGTATCTCCAGGATTAATAACATATCTTCGCAACGATCAAAGAAACACAAAAGATCTCGGATCAAATTACATAAGGCTTTATCAAGATTATCCAAATCCGGGGCTTGATCCAACAATATCCCCCAATTATGGATATGCCCAAACCCTTTGTAATCTGATCTGGTAGCGATGCAAAAAGATAACATATAGAATACGCATCACAACCAATTTTCATTTATCAAGCAACAAAATACAATACAGCCTTAATACAAGATTTTCACTAAGGTACATAAGGCTTACTATACTTGAAGATCATAGTTCTGCTTTCTCTCTAAGCTCCATTGTCTGCTTCATCATATAAGTAGTGTGTTGGCTCCAAGATTTGTCCACAATCAAGAATGACTTGATGAAGTAATGGACAAATGCCCCAGGCTATCTCCATCAGGTCGTTGTGGCACTTGCTTCTTGCCCATGAATGTCGCCTTGACTTTTCAGTTGGACTCAAGGGAGTGATGCCCAACTCTTCATATAATCCAGCTTTCTTCACAGCTTCAGTCAGCCTGAGACACAGTGGTTCCCATTGGTTCTTTCTTACAAAATGCTCCACAATCTGATGAGAATCAATCAGAATCATTTGCTTGGACTGAATCATGAAGACAACCATCATGAAATGTGGCGACATGATCCGGTACGGAATGAGGATAGTTGAGAGAGTTTTCCATGGCTTGCTATCCTCAGCAGTTCCGTCAATGAAGGACTGAATGAGATCCACACTGGGAAGATAGCCTTCATTCCAACACGGCAGAACTTCAAACAAGTGCTCATCCTTGTATAGAGATGGAAACAGCCTCATCTCCATTTTAGCAGCCCTGGAGAAGTTGTCAATGTCTTCTGTTGTAAAGAGTCCTTTTTCCGAACAAAGGGTCCGAATGTCGTCCGGGGAAAAAGGGTACATGTCAGAGAGACATCTTCTCTCGGCAGAAGACTCAGCATAGGACTTCATTGCCTTACGCATGCTTCCATCCGCATCAGAAGGGTCACACGCCGCGTATGATGGGAGGAAGGTGTCAGCTGCGGATGGAGAGGATGGAGGAAGAGCTGCACTCGAGGAGCTTGGCTGAGAGAAACGACTACGTTTGGGAATTTGAAATCCCAGGAGCAATGAAGAGGCAGACCGCTTCTCAGCACAAGTGGATGGTTGTGGTGCAGAAGGAGCAAGATCAGATGACACTCTCTCCCCCGGTTTGGCAGATTGCCGGGAAGCAACGGGAGGGCGAGCCATCGTGTGTGCTAGGTCCGCGAAGGAAGTAGACAAGGAATGGACGGACGAGGCGACGAGATCCATTTTCTGCTCCATAGAAGTGGAGGAGTCAGTGAGAGCGGAGAGGAGTTGGGCGCCGAGTGCATCAACCTTGGCGGCGATGGCGGATATTTGGGTGATGTGAGCCTGAGCGTGGCAGTCCAGCTAGGCGGAGAGCACAGCATCGGAGTGGACCGTGCCAAAAGAGGCATGCCCAAGGACCAACTCCGGAGCTTTGGAGGACTCCCCCGCATGAACAGGAGCAAAAGTGCGCTGGGCAGAGGAGTCCGCAGGAGTATCAGCAGCAGCAGCAGAAGGGGCATCCGGAGCATCAGAGGCATCCGGAGCAGCTGACCCGCTTTGACCAGATAGGTCAACCACAGGAATGGCGTCAGCAGGAGAAGAGGGGCTAGCTTTAGCAGGGGAAGGACCCCGGGCGGAGGGGACTAGGCTGGAGGGGGTAGGGAACGGCACATCTGGAATGGAGGCCGGCGTAAGAAAGCTATGATCCAAGTTCCAGATGATCATGGTCTCCGGGGATTGCGTATGGCGTGTGAAAAACACCCGGAGATCGTTATCAAGAATGGAGGCAGTGTGGGCAAGGCTGAAACGGAGCCATAGGTCCGTTAAGGTGTCGGCGGAGAGATGGTCAAGGTAATCTCAGGGTTGAGGTAGGGGAGGCAAAGGAGCTTCAGGAGTAGATTCCGGGACATCAGCAATGACGGCAGCAACAACGGTATCAACCGCGGCAGCAACAGCGGAGGTGGAGGGAGTGGGGACATCCGCAGCAAAGGGGGCGGAGGAAACAACTTTAGGGGCACTGCGCTGAGATGGCCCCACAACCTCGGACGGTTCAGCACGGACGCTGTGCTGGGAGGCCCGAGAAAGGGAGGGTGCTGCAACGGACCGAATCCGGGAGGATCGGGGAGCAGAACTGATGTCAGGGGCTTGGCTGTCGGAGGGGTCACCAACAGAACTGCCTTGTTGCTCCGAGGCAGGGAGAATGCGGAGAGCTGCAGAGGGACGGCGGGTTGTCATGTTCCCATCCAGCGTAAGATAACGGAGGTAATAAGCCGAGGGAAATGGAACAACATCATAGCGGGCGAAATGGTTCGGATTAAGATGCCGGAAGACGATGCTTAGTATGCGCCCGAAAGAATGGTTCTTGGGACCATTCTGCAGCAGTTGGAACAAAAATGTCCCCCAGTCCATCGGAAGACCTTCAAAACGCCGTACATGGCCAGGAGAAGATCGTAAGGAACCGAGTCCAGAGCTAAAGTGCGAGCCAGTAAACAGCGACTCAGTATTGTCGCCATACAACGATAACGACCTTGGAAGGATTTCACCTTGTATTCCTTGCCTTTTTGGGTGCAACCCATAGAAGCCGCCATTGGATCGGCATCAGGGCGCTGTGGTTCACCGGGGGGAAGATGAAGAGCAGCGCGGAGTACGGCGGGAGTGATGAGAATGGATTCACCGCGAACATAGGAGATGATTGAGTCGGTGGTACAGCGGATCTATTGGTAATACTCACGAATGTCGTCTATAAGAAGATCGACAGGATTGGAGATCAAGTTGAGTATATGAGAGGCTTCTAGTAGAGGGCGAAGATGGAAAAACCAGTCCGGCGGGTTGGAGACAGCACTCCAATCAACCAGATGGCCAGGATTAACGCCGGATAGAGAGATTCTGGGTGCCATTGTAGATGAAGGATTGAAGGACGAAAGGAAAGGTGAGGTCTTGGGTATCAAAGGAGCAACGAGAGGTTTAGGGATTTGGAATGAGCAATACTCGTGCTTCGCAGGAATGACTAGAATATATAAGACCGAGTCCGTAAATATCAGCGGGTCTAGGAATTTGGCGAGTGAAACTGGGAACCACTTGACAGGCTGATGTCATTAGTCTGGATATCGATGCGCCTCCGAATGAAACGATGTCGTGGAGACCGCATGACCAAGTAAAGGTAACAGCTATTTGCCATCCGGAGAAATGTGTGCATCCCGAGATTTGCATTTAATGAATCATCATGATTCCTCCTCAAAAGCACGCGATATAAGAGAGGACATGGATTATCGCAATGTGACAGTGTCTGGAGTCCGGAGGAATGAACCGACAATCATCCGGAATTAACGATAGTCGTGTGACGAGTATCTGGATGAAAAGTAGACCGTTTCCGTAGTAACAAAGTGCGGTGAGAGAGAAATAGATTCCTTTGCTTGTTAAAAAGTCGAAGAGAAGAGAAGTACCACAACACTTCAAATCCAAGACGATGGACTAGATTTACCGATAAGGTTGCAAAGAGAATTTGAACCTGTAGCTTAAAACAAGATAAACTAAAAAATACAAAAGCTTAACAGGTAAGGATTAGTACGGATAAGAGAAAGTAGGCTGTGAAGAACGACATAACCCGAACTAATGAGAAACAGAACTTATGCATGACAAAGAATGTAATAGACATATACATACGAGAGAATGATCATATTATTGAATCAGGGCATATGTCAGATAAAAATACACAAGTTCATATAGGTCAACATAGCGAAACCGTCCTGCTGAACGACATAGCTAAGATTAATTAAAAATCATATGATTTGGCCAAATTAGGATTCATGAGTGAAAGATGAGTAAGCGGACACATGTCAAAAGTAAGCAGGTGATTATCCGATTAAAATGTATGGTTGAAGAAGGAAAATACATCCAAGCATGCCACTATTCCGATTCAAAACAGCATGTCCAGTCAGATCCGGAAGTAAAGGTTTAGAGGAGGGAGTATCCGAGACATATTAGGGGGTCATTACTAAGGTAATAGATGAAATGTAAGCTCCCCCGTAGATCATTTGATCCTCTCAATGAAAGACTCCCCCTCAAATAGACAGCCAGGAAAGAGGTCATGAGACATATACGGGGGTATTACTCGGATAATATATAAAGCATTTTCTCCCCCGTAGATTGTGTAATCCTCTCGGTTGACCTTTCCGGTTTGTAGAAATACAGCACTGTCTATCTTCTTAAAAAACTATACTTCAGAAGCTGATCAGACTGCGATTGAGTATTCATCCACCAGGCATTCCGAGCTAACCCATTTCATTTCTTCAACTATACATGTTAATAGAGTAATCTAAATGAACATGCTTTTGTTATGTGGTGATCAGTGGAAATTAAGATCATGAAACCAGAAAGAGGTGAATCATATAAACTTTAATCATGTTTGCTTAAACGACTTCAGTCGGGAAACGCAAGCATCCTCCCAATATGAAGTTGATATTAATATCAGAAGCATGAGGCCGTTAATCAGTAAGTATGATCAACATTAAAGTCAGTATGTATCCTCTACTTTCAATAAAAACACAATGCATGTTCTGATAGTAAGAATACTGTTGGGTAATTTAAATGTGAAGCTATGCAGAGAAGTCAAGCATACCTAATCGGATGAGTAGTTCAGAGAATCTTGCATCAGGTAGGGGCTTTGTAAGTATGTCTGCCAATTGATCTTCAGTAGCAACATGTTCCAAGGAAATGTGATTTTTGAGAACATGGTCGCGTATGAAGTGATACCTGACCTCAATATGCTTCGTCTTAGAGTGCATGACAGGATTGTTGCTGATAGCAATTGCACTAGTGTTGTCGCCGTAGAGTGGAATAGATGACATGTTGAAACCGTAGTCAGTAAGTTGACTTTGCATCCAGAGTAGGTGTGCGCAGCAACTCCCAGCAGCTATGTATTCCGCCTCCGCAGTAGAGGTTGATACGGAATTCTGCTTCTTACTGAACCATGAAATTAATCTATTTCCAAGAAACTAACACGTACCACTTGTGCTCTTCCTGTCGATGCGACATCCAGCGAAGTCGGCATCAGAGTATCCGGATAAGGTGAAGTTAGACTCCTTTGTGTACCAGAGTCCCAAATTCATCGTTCCCTTGAGATACCTTAATATCCGTTTAACATGAAGCATATGTGACTCCTTGGGATTCGCCTAATATCGTGCACAAATGCAAGTTGCAAATATAATATCTGGGCGACTTGCTGTAAGATACAGCAATGATCCTATCATCCCTCTGTAGTCAGTCACATTTACTGATATGCCATCCACATCAGGATCTAACTTGGCACTGACAGGCATGGGAGTTTTGACGGGAGATGAACCTTCCATACCAAACTTCTTAATAAGATCGCGAGTGTACTTAGCTTGATTAATGAAGATTCCTTCCTTTAATTGTTTAACTTCTATTCCGAGGAAGTAGGACAGTTCTCCCATCATGCTCATCTCAAACTTGCCTGTCATTAACTTAGCAAACTCTTCACAAAGCTTCGGATTCGTTGATCCGAAAATGATATCATCCACGTATATCTGTACGATTAGAGTGTGCCCTTTCTCTTTTCGTAGAAATAAGGTGGTGTCAATCTCCCCTTTTTGGAAGTTGTGAGCAAGTAGGAATTCTGACAGTGTGTCGTACCAGGCTCTTGGAGCTTGCTTTAAACCATATAAAGCTTTCCGAAGCTTGTAGACTAGATGTCCTGCTTTAGGTTCAATGAAACCGGGAGGTTGTTCTACGTAAACCTCCTCTTGAAGATCTCCATTCAGGAATGCGCTCTTGACGTCCATTTGATAAACTATGAAGTTTTCATATGAAGCATACGCCAGAAACATCCGGATTGCCTCAAGTCTTGCTACTGGAGCAAAGGTCTCATCATAGTCTATTCCTTCTTCTTAACGATATCCTTTGGCTACCAGTCTGGCTTTGTTCCGAATTACTATTCCATCCGTATCAAGTTTGTTCCGGAACACCCATTTAACGCCAATGACTTGCTGAGACTTAGGCCTTGGTACTAAGGTCCACACATTATTTCTCTTAAATTGATTGACTCTTCTTGCATGGCTTCTATCCAATTCGAATCCTGAAGAGCTTCATCTACCACCTTTGGTTCTATTTGTGATAGAAAACACGAGTAAAGACTCATGTTGGAGGTGGCTGCTCTTGTTCTTACACCAACAGTAGGATCACCAATCACTTGATCTGAGGGATGGTTTCGGGTCCATCTGTAATTCTGTGCATGTGATGGTTGATTGTGAATAATTTGAAGCTCTGCCAGAGTAGGTGGTTCACGTATATCTGCTGGTTGAGCTTCTTCCGGACCAGATGTTTCCGTATTAGAAGGTACGGTAGAACTAGATGGTTCTTCAACACTGTTTCTGTCAGTGTTAACTAGTCCGAACGGACTTGAAGGTGCTCCGGAATTTTGGGTATCCGTAGGAGTATGTCCAGAGCTAAACGGTAGTCCAGAGTCCGAGTCATCCGTAGCATCGTCCATATCATTTCTTTGTGCTCCGCTGGTGCCGCTTGGTTGGTCAGTATGTATAACAGGAACATTCATAAACTTTGAATAGTCGATGTTGTTGTCTAGAACCTGTACGTTAGAACTTAAACAAGCAACTTTTGACCAATCAAGATTAGTTTCATCAAAGGTCACATGGATAGATTCTTCAACTTTAAAAAGTTTTCTATTGAAGACCCGATAAGCTTTGCTATGTAATGAGTACCCGACAAAGATCCCATCATCAGATTTTGGTTCAAATTTATTCCGGGGTTCTTTGCCGTTGTTCAATATATAGCATGTACACCCAAAGGCTCTGAAATGTGAAATTGAAGGCTTTCGTCCTCTCCACATCTCATAGGGTGTTTTCATGGTAGATTTATTTATTAGAGTTCTGTTCTAAACATAGCAGGCAGTGGACACAGCTTCAGCCCATAGACTAAGAGGAAGCGTTGCCCCTGCTAACATAGATCTGCCAGCCTCGACTAAAGTATGATTCTTGCGCTCAGCTATCCCATTTTGTTGTGGAGTTCTGGGCGCAGAGAAGTCATGCTGAATGCCCTGTTCTGAACAATATGATCTCATTTCTGAAAAATCAAATTCTGTACCATGATCACTCCTGATGCACTTTATGCTCAGTCCTTGTGAGTTGCTTATCCAGTTGAAAAGATCTACAAGATGCTCAAAAGTTTGATCCTTTGATTTCAGGAACATCACCCATGTGTACCTGGTGAAATCATCGATAACCACAAGGGTATATCTCGCACCATCCAGTGACGGAACAGAAATAGGACCACAGAGGTCCATATGAAGAAGTTGTAGAGGAGCAGTTATTGAATTAACTGATTTGCTCTTAAAGCTATGTTTGGTCTGCTTGCCCAGTTGGCATTCTCGACAGAGAGTGTCTCTGGAGAACTTGAGTTTAGGTAGACCAGTGACAAGATCAAGTGACGTTAATTTAGACAAAGTCTTAAAGTTTAAATGTGCGCATCGCTTGTACCATAGCCAACTATCTTCATCTGATGCTTTAGTGAGGAAGCATACAGGGTCAAAAGAATTATTTCTTAAGACCACTGAGTATATGTCCCCATCTCTTGATCCGGATAACTTAACATCTCCGGATAAGTTTTCTCTTACTGTACAGGTGTTGGACATAAAGGAAACAGTAAATCCTTTGTCATATAAATTACTGACACTTAGCAAATTATGCTTCAAACCTTCGACTAGTGCAACTCTAGTGATTGATACATAGCCGTTAGTTAAAGTGTCATACCCGACAGTCTTACCTTTGCTGTTGTCGCCATATGAAACGGATGGACCTCGTTTTTCATTAACTTCTACAAGCAGAGTTTGATCACCCGTCATATGTCCGGAGCATCCACTTGCTTTGATTGATCTTTAACTTCAAGTGATCCGGCAATGCATTCCAGAGATGCTCCTGAAAGACAACAGTTTACACTTTTGGTGCCCAAACTTGTTTCGGGCGGTTAGTAAGAGCAGCATTAATGTCAACAGTTCCGGATTTGATTTTGTTAGGACTTTTAGCTCTCCAAGTTGACTTTAGCTTGTTAGTTTCAACTGCCTCTTTTATTTGAGTTTTCTTGGGAGAGACACTCCTTTGTGGTTTAGATTTTGTTTTTCTCGAAGAAACCTTTTTATTAAACTGATCTTTATTGGTTCGAATTTGATTACAAAGCTAGTTATCAGATAAACTCCAACATTCATAGTGATAATGACCCATTTCCCTACAGATGGAACAAACACTATAATGTGAAGTACAAACAGGGGATACAGGTCTCTTAGATTTTACAGACTTTCTACACTGTTCCCTATGGCCTAATCCATTGCGTTTGGGTGACGCGCTCTTGGCCCTAGATGCGTCAGCCTTAGCCTTTTCTTTCTTTTTGGGTGCTATAGTTTTGGCTTTAACTGCAGCAGCCTTCCCTTCATCATTAGTTACGGGTGCTACTGCTTCGGGAAGTGCGATGTGACCTCAACTCCACAGTCATAAACTATGGTGCCACCTGAAATGAAACCATCCAACGGTTTAGATGTACTAACAAGATATAAGTTGGTTAGTTTAGGAGTGAAATCCGGAGGGCACTCAGTAGCTTGAGCTATGGAAGTCGATGGTTCGGAACCTAGGCCAGGTTTGACTCGGATGTTGTCAGGATCAGTCCTAAAGGTAGAGGCTATTTCCCTGGATTTTAGCCACTTACGATTTATTTCCCTTTCCTGTTCCAGTTCATTTTCGAGTTGTTTCACAATAACTTTTAGGCCCATTAGGTTGGTATTTAATAGATGATTTTCAGCTCTTAGATCATGATACCAAGCCTCTTTTCCTCTGAAGTCAGCTATGTCCTTTTCAAGTCTAGTGATAGTAAATTCAAGGCGTTTATTCTGACTTTCCACATCTTTGTACATTTGAGTAATTATTTCTCTCTCATTCTTTTCATGATCATGTTCACTAATAAGAGATTCTAATTGACTCATGAGCTCAGAGATAGAAGGTACCTCAGTATTTGCCATGAGGCAGACGTTCGGCTTAGGAGTTGGCTCATCATCCGAGGATTCCTCCTCTTCTTCCGAGCCACTGATGTAATTTGTCACGAACGCCTTCCTCTTGTTCTTGCTGTTGTCTGAGGTGGAGCGGCGAGGAGTTACCTTGTCACTTTTCTCGGCCACTTTTGATTTGGATCTGCATTCCTTGGCCCAATGACCGGTTTTCCCACAGTTGTAGCATTCCTGGGAACTGGACTCCGGTCTCTCCTTCCTTTGAAAAGATGATGATGAGCGTCTCCTGAATCCTTTTCTGCTTTTCCGTAGGAATCACTCAAAGGATTTGACGAGAAGAGCTATCTCCTCCTCCTCGTCAGAGTCAGAATTCTCGGACACGTCCGTATCATCATTCCTCAGTATGTTTAAACATTTCGTAGTTTTGAGAGCTACTCCCTTTTCTTTCCGAGCTATTTTCTCATCCCGGTCAGAGTACTAAAACCTGACTTCATGAGTCCGCAGCTCTCCATATAGTTCTTCAAGGGGAACATACTACCAGTTTTTGTCTGATTGCATCTGGAGTTGTTTGGAGTAGTATCGATCCGGCAAGGAGCGAAAGAACTTGTCATTGATCTGAGATTGAGAATAATGCTCATTGACAGTCTTCAGCTCAAGAATGAGCTTGCTGAATCTCCGATAGATACTTTCGAGTGATTCGCCTAGTTTATGATTGAAACTCTCAAAGTTCTGCCTGAGAGTACATATCATATTTTGCATTTGGGACCGACTCCCCTCATAGAGGATTGTCGGTTTATCCCAAACGACTTTTCTTTGTCGTGCAGCCCTGGACGTCCGTGAAAGCCTCAGAATCCAAAGATGATGTAACATAAGCCAGAGCCTTTTCACTAGCGCACTGCCAGGCTCTTTCATCGTTGGTAAGTTCAGCATCCGTCTTTGGCCTCCTAACTCCATGTTCTCCGATAGTCATCGGAATTGGAATCTCCTGATGAAGACATGGCCACATTAGATGATCATGGCATACCATAAACATCTTCATGCGAGCTTTCCACTGGGAGAAAAGCTCAGGTGTGAATTTGGGTGGTTTCGTCAGAGTAAAACCAGAACTCCGTGGTTGAGGAGCGGCGGCAGCAGCAGGTTGAGGTGGGTCGACGTTTTCACTGCTGCTTCGATTTGGGATGGGCTCTTGTGCACCTCCGGAGTTAACGCGAGTGTTGAATAGCATACTGCTTTCTTTGGCCATTGCTTAGAGTAAAAGAGTGGGATCTCTACTTTTAAACAAATAGACTGCTCTGAAATCCTTAGTCCGTGTCAGTGCTTCCTTATTCCGCATGTAAGTTCCTTACTCCGTATGTAAGTTCCTTACTCCGTATGAGTGAGTGGCCCGGATTCCTTACTCCGCATCTAATTTCCTTACTCCGTGTCTAATTTCCTTACTCCGTGTGAATAAAGACTCGAGTCCTTATTCTGCATCAATATTTCCTTACTCCGTATCTATGAAAGACTCGGATCCCTTACTCCGTATCTTCTTTAGTTCGCTTGAGGGGAAGACTTTACCTTTTACTTCGTGCGACCTTGTAGACCAAGACTCTTACTCTGCATCAGTTTGACTTAGTCCGTTTGAGGCACTAGGAACATATTCCGCAATCCGTAGCTTTTAAGTTCTTAGTCCACACGAATGTTTCTTATTCCGTATGTATTGGTGACTTGGTTATTTACCAAGTGTTTGACGACACTCACTCTTGTCCGGATCAAGATTATGTATCCTATCCTTAGCTTTGCTCTCACGAGTGTATCTCCGCATTGATAACATATCTTCTGCAACGATCAAAGAAACACAAAAGATCTCAGATCAAATTACATAAGGCTTTATCAGCATTATCCAAATTCTGGGCTTGATCCAACAATTCTTCTATACAAAGTCAATGACAGATATGGAATAATATAAAGCTGAAAATGAATATGTATGTCCAACTCGGACAAAATGGGGTCCAACACTAGGCACACAAAACTAAAGAGAAATGAACTAAAACCAGTTTGTGTCAGGTAGAAGCTCAAAAGAAAGAAATTAGCTAATTCCAGTCTGTTCAGGAAGAAGCTAGGCACACAACGTCGAAATGGAAAGAGCTAAAACTAGTTTGTGTCAGGAAGAAGTTCAAAAGAAGGGAAACTAGCTAATTCTAGTTTGTTCAGAAAGAAGCTAGGCACACAAAGCTGAAGAGAAGTGAGATAAAACCAGTTTGTGTCTGGAAGAAGCTCAAAAGAAAGAAATTAGCTAATTCTAGTCTATTTAGGAAGAAGGTAGGCACACAAAGCTGAAAAGGAATGAGCTAAAACCAGATTGTATCAGGAAGAAGCTCAAACAAAGGAAACTGGATTGCACCGGGTTTGATGTTGTATGTGATGATGCATGATGATGCATGTCGATATAATGATTGTTTGAGGCTTGCATGAAGGTAGCATGCATGCACAATGTAATAAGATTTTAGCTAATTTCAGTCTGTTTAGGAAGAAGCTAGGCACACAAAGCTGAAAAAGAATGAGCTAAAACTTGTTTATGTCAGGAAGACGCTCAAAAGAAAGAAAGTAGCTAATTATAGTCTGTTCAGGAAGTAGCTAGGTACACAAAACTGAAAAGAAATGAGCTAAAACTAGTTTGTGTTAGGTAGAAGCTCAAACAAAAGAAACTAGCCAAGTCCAGTCTGTTTAGGAAGATGCTAGGCACACAAAACTATAAAGAATTGAGCTAAAACCATTTTGTGTCAAGAAGAAGCTCAAAAGAAAGAAATTAGCTAATTCTAGTCTGTTGAGGAAGAAGCTAGGCACCCAAAGCTAAAGAGAAATGAGCTAAAACCAGTCTGTGTCAAGAAAAAGCTCAAAGGAAAAGAAACTAGTTAAATCCAGTCTGTTCAGGAAGAAACTAGGCACACAAAGCTAAAGAGAAATAAGCTAAAACCAGTTTATATCAGGAAAAAGCTCAAAAAAAAGAAATTAGCTAATTTCAGTCTATTCAGGAAGAAGCTAGGCACACAAAGCTGAAAAGGAATGAGCTAAAACCAGTTTGTGTCAGGAAGAAGCTCAAAAGAAGGGAAACTAGCTAATTCTAGTCTATTCAGGAAGAAGCTAGGCACACAAAGCTGAAGAGAAATGAGCTAAAACCAGTTTGTGTCCGGAAGAAACTCAAAAGAAAGAAATTAGCTAATTCCAGTCTGTTTAGGAAGAAGCTAGGCACACAAAGTTGAAAAGGAAAGAGCTAAAACCAGTTTGTGTCAGGAAGAAGCTCAAAAGAAGGGAAACTAGCTAATTCTAGTCTGTTCAAGAAGAAGCTAGGCACACAAAGCTGAAGAGAAATGAACTAAAACTAGTTTGTGTCAGGAAGAAGCTCAAAAGAAAGAAATTAGCTAATTCCATTCTATTTAGGAAAAAGATAGGCACACAAAGTTGAAAAGGAATGAGCTAAAACCAGTTTGTATTAGGAAGAAGTTCAAACAAAGGAAACTGGACCACACCGCGTTTGATATTATATGTGATGATGCATGATGATGCATGTTGCTATAATGATTGTTTGAGGCTTGCATGAAGGGTGCATGCATGCACAATGTAATGAGATATGACATCTGATGTTGGATGAATGCATGGTTATGCAATGATATATGATGCTTGCATGATTTGTTAAGGGAGCTTAACCGTTAGTGATGCTGGGATACTTTTTGGATGGGGGAAATGATCCAATAGCTCTCTTGAAGTTTGGCATGCTGAGGGAAACTTGCTTGATTTTTGGAGGACATATGTCTTGGGGCAGTTATCTAGCTGAACCAAAGTTATTGAATGACATGCTGAGGAACCCTACTGGGGAATATGATTTTTATTTAAACACACACATGCAAATTTTTGAGACTTGAAACAAAGCTTTGTTGAAAACAATTTTTTTTGTTTGGAGTATGCAACATTCAGTCACAACTTGTTGTCCTCTTTTGATAGAGGTAATAATGTTTGGGTTATCCTGGTATAGCTTTCAGCTTGGGATATTTTTTATTTCGAGCCCCGGTTGACTGGGCTAAATAGGAATTCTGATGGTTTGAGTTAGTGCTCGGGGCTAGGTTAAAGATATGGTTTGTTTGTTTCCTCATGAGGTTTAGGGACTTATCAGAGTTTCCACTTGTCAGTTGGATTATCTTTGTGCATTGCGGTGTAGGGAGTTTGTAGTTCCAAAGTGAGTCTAGGGGGGGGGGGGTGAATAGACTTTCTTCGTGCGCGGAAGCTAGGCTGTTTGCTGGTATGTGTTACTTCTAAGGATAACTATGATGGAAGTATTTATAGAGAAAACGACAGTAGTAATTTGAGTGATAATGTGAGTTATGAACTATCAGACAAATTAGAGATGTAGTAAATGCTCCTTGTTCACAGATCTCAGTTGTGTAAGGAATAGTCCGTGATAGTTTGGATTGACGAAATCAACACTGAGGTTAGACTCGATTATCGTGTTGGATCTTGGATGAACAAGAGTATATGATGGATCGCAAGGTTTGATCTTGATCTTGGTTCAACGCGGCGCACAACACTTAGAAGTTTTCTCATGAAATCTCTTTCTCTTGCATTAGAACTCTTATTTTTGATTCTGCAAAAGATTATTGTAGGACCCTATTTTGTCCGGGTTGGACATACTAATCCCATTTGATATACCTTTCTGCCCATGCCATATACCTTATTGAACAGGTCCACAATGATCCCATACTTCCAAGGAATGGTCTACCCCAATCTGCGCGAGATGGATACAATTGACACGGATGGGGGAGTTCAAAATTAATGACTTTTGCTACAAGTCCTTGAAGCGCCCCAAGACCAACACCAGGTGATGGAGGATGAAAATTGGAGACCAACGCACTCGACCGAGCTCAAATCGGACTTAAAATGAAGAAGTTATGGCCAAAACAATTTTCGTTAGAAAAAGTCAAACTTGCCAAAAGACGGTCAATGCCCCTGGTCAAACTGCCCGCAAAAGTGATCATGCGAAACTCTTCAAAATGCCTATGTAGGCGAATACGGATCTCCCCGAACAATCCCTGGAAGGTTATCCATTTTTGCATTTTTGGTGGGGGTAAAAAGGTAATTAAAAAACGGGGGTTGACCGTTGACCGTTGACCTGCCGACACTTCGACCCATTGACCCCGAAGCTCGAAGCCTCGAAGCTCGAAGCCTCGAAGCCCCGACGCTCGAAGCCTCAAAGTCCCGAAGCCTCGAAGCCCCGAAGCTCGAAGCCCCGAAGTCCTGAAGCTCGAAGCCCCGAAGCCTCGAAGCCTCGAAGCCCCGTTGACCTGATGAGTTCTGACCTTCGACCCTTCGACCCCCGTACGCCTTCCACCTTCGACCCTTCGACCCTCGAAGCCCCGCTGCCGACACTCCGACCATTTGGCCCTTTGACCGTTGTTCCTCGAAGCCTCGCTGCCGACATTTCGACCCGCGGCACCCGTACGCCTTCCACCTCCGACCCTTTTTTTCCTTTGCTGATTTTTCTCGCTGGCTTCCTCGCTGGCTTATTTTTCTCACTGTTTATTCACGGGGCTTGTTTTATGCGCTGGCCACCTAACAAAGAATCATTTCTCACCAACCTGTCAATCACATGTGCTGCTAAAATACAAATTCAAAAAGGCAATCACGAGCTCCCCCTGTTTCTGCACAAGCCGTCCACCGGACAAAATACAAAATCTGCAATTAAAAACGCTGCCTTCATAATAGAGCATTAAATGCAGCAATTAATGATAATCTAGCCAAAAAATTTTCTGCAGCCCTTAAGATGCAGTCGTCCATTCCCTGCGCAGAAGGGTGTGGGTTTTCGTTGAAGAGAGCCATCAAAAACACAGAGAGAGGAAGAGGGAACCCTCCATCATTCCAGTGCAGAAAAACAGCAAAAGAAAGAAAAAAAGAGAGGGGTTTTCGTTGAAGAGAGCCATCAAAAAAAAGAGAGAGCCATCATCGTGAAAAAAAACACACAGAGAGAGCCATCATCGTGAAAAAAAACACACAGAGAGAGCCATCATCGTGGGAAAAGAAACCTGCAAACCAAAGAGAGCGAAAAAAAACAGAGAGAGAAAAGGAAAAAACAGAGAGTAAAAAAAAGAGAGAGAAACTCAAAAACCAGAAAAAAGATCACTCTTCCACGCCTCCCTGACTACCATCCTTTCAGATTAAACGCCTAGTCTTCTGCAATCAACATTACTCCTTCATCCTCTTTCTCTCCTATCTCACCCCAGCTCCTTTTTTTTCTCAGCAAGAAAAAAACACAAAAACAATCCCAACTTCAGCCTTTTTTCTGCGTGTTCAGCAAGCGAAAAACATAACAGACACCAATCCCTTTCCAATCCCCTATTACAGTGTTGATCTCTGCGAGTTTACGACTCACATATCTTTGAGTCTTCGAGGTTAGAGTTTGAGTTAGATTGTCTTTTGTGACACTCTATTAACTGTGAGTCGACGACTCTACAAGTCTATGACTCTATGAGTCTGCGACTCTCCTAATGGCTCTTAGAGTGACTTCTTCGTGGTGCGCCTAATCTACCCGTTGTTACAGCTACGAGTCTACGACCCTAACTTCGCGGGTTTGTCACCTTCGAGTCTCTCAGTTTATTTTACTTGACTACGAGGCTCTTTGATTCTTCGGCCTTGAGAATCTTCGACTCTGCGAGTCTTAGACTTTACATTTCTTCCTTAGTCTTTTGCAGCTGCTCTTGTACTGAGTTTCCGTATTCAACGAGTCTTCGACTCTACGGCTATGACCCTTTAGTTATAACTCTCGCCTTCATGATCTCCGAGTCTGTGATGTGTCTGACAAGTTCCTTAAATTACCTGTATCCCTTGAGTCTACGACTCTATGACTCTTGAGTCTATGACTCTCGAGTTAAAGTTTCACTTTAGTTGTTCAGTTTTTTTTTGGCTTCGACTCTTCGACCTTCGACCTATGAGTCTACAAGTCCTATGTTCCTAACTGTTTTTTCTGGCTACGACTCTACGACCCTTGAGTCTACGAGTCTAGCGGTACTTTAAATTCTGTTAAGTGACATAAGCGCTTTGTGGACTCTACAATTCTATGGGCTTCGAGTCTTTGAGTCATTTAGAGTTGGTTACTTTTCGTTAGAATTCTTCGACTCTACGAGTCTCTAAATTTGTCGTTGCTTGTAGTAATGCTCTCTTTTCCGCACTACGACCTTCGACCTTGGATCTACGAGTCACAATGCCTTCTGTCACAATTTTGCCTCGAGTCTCCAGACCCTACGAGTCTACGAGCCTCTCACCCATATGTCCTGTGACAGTTTTACTTGTAGTAACTTCGACTCTTTGACCCTACGGATCTACGAGTCTCAAGACTTAGACTGTATCTTGGCAGCTTCATCAAATCCTATATATCCAACAGAGTTGATTTGAAAGGATTTGTTGGGATTGGTATTAGGGTGCCTGAGTGTGTCAGTCCTAAAGCTCAATGTTGGCTGCTCTCGGGCCTTGAGTGCTTGACCTTCCTTTTGTGGCTTTTCACTTTTACTCTTAGTGCCCTTTTCGGGTTTTCACTAAGCCTGCCTTGTTTTCTGCTTGTTGTTTCTTTTACCTTGTAAGTGGCTTTGTATTTTACCCTTGATGCCCTTGCGAGTTATCATCAAGCCCGCCTTGCATCCTTGATCTCTATAACGCTGTTCCGAATTGCGCATATAAGAAATAACTTTGATCATTTAATCTGAGAGGACTTTCTTAGGACTGTAACATAGGCTGGGCTACTAGGTTTATCAAGAAAGGAATATAACAGGCTCAAACCTGTTCTAGGTTGGTTATGATCCATAGTTCAAACAGGACTCTCCTTTTTTGTTTGTCAAAAATTTGCCCCGGTGTGGGACATTATTGTTGCTTAAATGTTTTTTTTCTTCCACTGCCCCTAGTGTCAAGGGATTTCACAAAATTATCCCAATATGGGATTGTGATATTCAGAATATTTCTTTTTTCTCGCTTTCTATTTTTTTTGTTTTTACTCAAATTGCCCATGTGTGGACTTACGACATTCAAAACTGGACCCAATGTGGGGTGAACTATCGATTAGGTTATATATACAAGAAGAATTTAGTCGAGCTCAAAAGGGCTAGCGAGGGTAGCATCACGAGGTAGTGAAAGATGGCATCTCTTTATTTTAAACAGTCAAAGTCTTTCTCAAAGTGGACAAGAAGGAACTTTCAATGATAGAAGGAACTTTGTCGTGGCCCAATTTGACATAGGGACAGTTTCGTTGTCTTTCACGTTGACATGCTCTTCTGATCTGGTTGGAGTTTGAGGTGCAATCGAACTGGCTTAGATTTCCTTGGCTTGATATGCCCTAGTTTGGACTTATTACCCGTGCTAAAAGAGTAAACAAGTAGTGACACAAGTAGTGACAGACATTGCACACTAAAATCGTAGGTAAAATAAACTTAATAAAACAAAACAGAGTTGATTTAACACACAAAACAAAAGAAAATTGCCACATCCCCAGAGAGTTTTCTCACAACATCATAATCCTATTTATTTTATTTATGTGGCTCCATTGTTTATTGGCTTAGATGTTCTAGTAATGGGTTTGAGTCAACACTTGGTTCACCGGACGACTTCAAAAAGTCCAACCACTTAGCCCTTACTAACTGTTGGACAATTTTCTTGAGGGCAAAACAATTTTCAAGGTCGTGCCCCGCTCCATTGCTGTGATAGGCACATCAGGCCTCTGACTTGTACATGCAGGGGGTAGTTGTTTCACTTCTATTACTGGAATTGGAGTCACCATTCTGGCTTCTAGGAGTTGTGGATATAGCTCAGCATAGGTTATAGGTAGGGGTGTTAAACGGCTGGGCCGGGCCTGGCTCGTGCGGGCCCAGTTTAAACGGGCTAGAAATATCTGGCTCGGCCCGGCCTGCGTGCGGGGCGGGCTAGCCCGCCGGCCAGCCCGTTTAATAATTTATTTTTTTAAATAATTTTTTTTCTTAAAATATCTTATTTTTTCTAAAAACAAATAATAATTTTAGTTTTCATAGATCAAACACAATCTATAAATAACTATAAATATGATAAAACTTTTAAAATATTAATAATATATGTAAATTTTTAATAAAATAAACTAAAAAAAGTCAAAAAATTAAAATTAAATATAAAAATACCAGCCAGTGGGCCAGCCCCTGAACCCGCGGGCTCGGCCCGCTTTGGCCCGCAGCCCGTGGGCTAAAGCCCGTTTTGACCCGCGTATAAACGGGCCAGAATTTACAAGCCCGGCCCGGCACGTTTACGAGCCATCCCGCACGGCCTGTGGGCCGCTGGCCCATTTAACACCCCTAGTTATAGGGATCTTATCGAATTCTTGTCTGGGTCTATTGGTGGTTTGGCTTGGCCTGATAGGGGCTTGTTGGGGTTCTAGTTGCATGGTTGGAGTTGGATTTGGTGGAAAACGATAAGGAGCTCCCCTTTGTGGTTGATATGCTAAGTATGGAGGTGTTGGCACTGTATAGGCTGTCATTGGGAGTGGCCCTGCATATGATCCAAGTGTGGGATACAAATTGGGATATATCCCAAAGTTGCCTTGATGCATTGGAGTGCTTTGCTAGATTGACTGGACATCTGGTTCTTTCTTTTTCCCCGTTTGTGCAAACTTCTTGAATGTGTTTGGCATATCGCCATGAAGCTTCCCTTCTTTTACATGACCTAAATAAATTGATTTTATAGGTTTCACAACAATTGCACTGGTCAAGTAATAAATTGAAGTATTTAAACTCCGGTTGTTGAACCCACAAGGAGGTAGCTAATGCTGTCAAGCAGCAAGCACTAAGTTAACAAGTCTTATTTTATGTCTGAACAAATGATGTTTGTTTTAAATTGAGTTCTAAATACTAAACATGCAAAGCACTAAATCTAGAAAAATATCAATCTGTAGAAACTTCGACACAAATTGGAGATAGATAGCAAGTTTAAGGTTCTAGGGTCACAGCTTCACCACCCAATGCCCTGTAATATTCTGGTTATGATACTTGTTCTTAAACAATAAAATTAATTCCATATTCATAGTGATTATTACCCACCAATCTTACACTTGGTCCATGTTAAGAAAGGTTTAAGCCTTTTATTTCATTTGGTCCATGAGAATAAAAGATACAAAGGAAAACAACCAATCTAAAAATCACAGACTTGGTCCATCATGCAATTATCAAACCTAGTTCATCAAAATCCACCCTAGACAAGGGTTGAGATAATCTAATCATGCATAAATCAGATTGAACATTCAAACATGATGAACTAAATAAGAAATAGAATTTCTCATAATCAACAAGCAAAATCCATAAACCATAAGTATTACAAGTCATAGGGGCTACATTGCTCCCCTAGAAAGAGAGTTTTATCCCATAATCATCCTTACAATCAAAATAAACCCAGAATAACACATACTATCAGTACCAATAAAGAGATATATATAGAGAGAGAGATGATGATGAACAACTCCAGCACTCTTCCTTCTCTGCCAGAAACCCTAGCCATCAAACTCCAGATGCTCCTGTCTCCAAGAACGACTTCCTCTGTCTCCAAAATCGTGTTTCAGCCCCCAAGCATACGTTGGTGCCTCTAAGATCTCTCCTTTTATAGGGCTGCAGGTCATGCATAAAGTGTGCCTTATTGCCAGCTATTGTCACTTACCAAAACGACGTAGTTTTGGTAAATGCATCCATTTTTCATTCAACTCTCAATAAAACTTAAACTAAGCAAAATCTGAACCAGGTTCTTTAGAGAAAAATCATAAGCTTAAGAAAACAAAGCAGATGGTGCAGAAACATAGCTGCACGTGACAAAGGTCATTGTCACGTGCAGCCTCCAATTGGCCTCAAACTTCTCCACAAGCTTTATAACGTCATCTGGAAAGCTCCCATGCAGTTATACCATTGAACGTGACAATGACCATATCACGTGCAACCTCAAAATGAGCTGATAATCAACCCCAATCTTCCTATAATCATTTAGAAGGCTCCCATGAAGTTAACTCCTTGCCCGTGACAATGCCCATGTCACGTGCAGCTCTTATTTTGCCTTCTTTTGAGTTAATCTTCTGACCAAAGCTTCCTCTTAGGTAGATAAGGTGATCTAGCTAATGTGTATGAGTAAATATTTCCCAAAAACCTGTCAAAACAGCTTGAAAACACAAATATAGCACAAGCAATGTCTTCCTAGGGGTTAGAGCAAATGTATGCAAATTATGATGCAAATAAGCCTTAATCTCCCTCTAAAACACCCTAAACATGGCCTAAAATAACGGCATAAATGCACGTTATCAAACACACCACACTTGAACCATTACTTGTCCTCAAACAAAACACACAAACATGCAAAAAGGAAACAAGCACACAGTCAAACCAAAAGATAAATAAAATAACAAACAAAGAGAGGCATGGTTTCCTATGGCACACAACTCTATCATGATGAAATAGACATTCCAACAGCCATGATGAATCATAAATTAATCTAAACATGTCCATACTACCAAGTCCAACAACCATGTAATATCATTACTGAAAATTCAGATAGAAGCAAACATGCTATGATAAAATGAAACTTAGTATCCCTTATAGTCCTCACCATGGACAAATATGCCTCACTCAAATGTGTTTTTTGTTTCCTCTCCTTCTCAAGCCCTGACTGTTAATAACTAACAGTTAACAAGGATGCTTCACTCTCACACTCACCACTAGCTATTAATTAAGTTCTTGCCAAGTAAACATGAGAGGTCCCCATTGTGCTCATCAAAGAAAACACACCCTCTACACTACTCTTTTGAAACTCACACACTATTCTAAACTCAATGACTCACACTCTACTCTAATGACTGCACAAACACACCTTGAGCCAATGAATTAAGCTCAAAACTCTCAAAACAAAAACAACTCAGCTATTGTGGTTGCAAATTTAACCATAACACATAAACATCAAGCCATTGTGGCTTTATTCTGAAACTTTTTTTTTCCACACTTCTTTTAATTAATAACCTTACAAGGTTGCATTTTATGCTCTCCCTTGATAGATTATTCACTCATTTTTTTAATCTCAACCCTTTCATTACACACACATAAGGCTAATATGCCTTTTGACAATAATAGGGTTGGTTTTATTTTTTTGTTCAATGCTAATCCTTTGGCTTCACAACCACCACACAACATAACACAAACACACTAGGATACTTAGGAAGTCATTGTGACTTAATGTTCTTATATCACTAGCATCACACACCAAACACTGAGCTATTAACAGGTAATTCTCATGCCTAATCAACTCCAACCATTAAATAGTCAGTATTGAATGAAAAGAGCAAAAGTGTTAACCCTATAACCCATGAAATTCACTCAAAGGCAAGATGGAAAATGGTGCTCTCAAACTTTGTTGTCTTTTTCACTCAACTCCAAGGTTAGCTAATCCTAACATATCATGCTCGGCTTAATATTCAAACTTCAGCTCTAAAAACATGGTGATATCATGCAAGAAGTATAGACATGCTCTAACCAACTCATAACACACCGTAACTACTTAAACACCTTTATCACAACATGATACAAGTGGCAAAAATGTATAAACCAAAACTGCATACCCTATAACCATGCCGCTCACATGCAAACCACACAATCATATTACTTAAACAATCAAACACAATAACCAATCACTCAAATAAAACAAAACCAAGACAAGCATACAATAAGGACAACAAAACCAATGGTGACAAGTCACTGCCCCACACCAAACTTAAAAAGTTGCTATGTCCTCATAGCATGGCATAAGGGGTAGGAAGATACTTACCTTTGATTGGTAAGGCTGTAAAAGAAAATAACATGGGCCACCATCCGTCGAAGGTGGGTTACAAATTCAGTGGAAGTTTCACCTGTTAGGGTCCATGCATCTCTATGCTGTAGAAGAGCTATCAGATAGTAACATACAAAGATCCCACAGCTGAACTGGTCAAGCTGTTGGGGAAGCTCCATTTCGTTGAAATGTACTAGAGGGAACTTCGATGTCAACAGCCCCTCTTGCCTAAGTGCTCCCTTGATTTTCTTCAAAAAACCATGAATGATTTTGTAATGACCCGTGTTTTGCGGCATGTAAGAAGTTAATCACAGATGCCTTGTGAGTAGAAATTGTTGGGTTTTAAGGAGTTTCCTTCCCGCACACTTTAGCTAAAACACCTTGAATGTTGGTGCACAAGTTTGAGGTAAGAGATGGGACCAAGAGGGGACTTTTGGGAGGTGCACGTGACAATGCACGTCATATGGGGATATGACGTGCAAAGGGATTTTGGTTTGCCTGTCTTCTACATGATCCTAGGAAGTTTGGGGTAGATGTTGGAAACACAGGATTTGATGAAGCTGCCAAATTTATAGTCTAAGTCTGGAGACTCGAAGAACCGAAGGTCGTAGGGTCGAAGAGTCGAAATTCGTAGAAGTGAAACTATCATAGGACGTATTGGCAAGAGACTCGTAGACTCGTAGAGTCTGGAGACTCAAGGCGAAACAGTGACAGAACATTGCGACTCGTAGATCCAGGGTCGAAGATCGTAGAGTCATAGTACGGAAAAGAGTGTTACTGTAAGCGTCAACAAGTTCGGAGACTCGTAGAGTCGAAGCAGTGTTAAGAACAGTAACCGAAACTAAATGACTCGTAGACTCGTAGAGTCTTCATAAATACTTAAGTCAATTAACAGAACTTAAATTGCCACTAGACTCGAAGACTCGTAGAGTCATAGGGTCGAAACCTTCGAACACTGTTAAGAAAACAGGACTCGTAGACTCGTAGATCGAAAGTCACAGAGTCAAAGCCTTCAAATAGTGTAAAGAAAACCAGACTCGTAGACTTGTAGATTGAAAGTCGTAGAGTCCAAACCTCCGAACACTATAAAGAAAACTGGACTTGTAGACTCGTAGGTTGAAGGTTGAAGAGTCAATTCAATAAAGACTGGCAAACAAATGAAACTGTAACTCAAGAGTCATAGAGTCGTAGACTCGTAGACTCAAGAGACACAGTCACTATGGAGAAATTGCCACACTTCCTGACTCGGAGATCGACGGCGGAGAGTTGTAGCTAAAGGGTCGTAGCTATACAGAAACTCAGTTTATGAGCCCTTACGAAAGACTAAGGAAGAAAAGTGATGTTTAAGACTCGTAGAGTCGAAGATTTTCAGAGCCATTTAGTCAAATATAGTAAACTGAGAGACCTGAAGGTCGTAGACCCGCAGAGCTAGGGTCGTAGACTCGTAACGATAACAACAGGTAGATTGGGCGGACTACGAAGAAGTCACTCTAAGCGCCATTCGAAGAGTCGCAGACTCGTAGAGTCGTAGACTCACAGAGTCGTAGACTTCAGTTAATAGAGTGACATAAAAGACTAATCCAACCTGAGCTCTAGCCTCGGAGACTCGAAGATATGAGTCATAGACTCACAGAAACGCTGTAAAGCCTGAAGCAAACTTTTGCCACTTTCAACAGGTTCTAACTGAAATCTTTGAGTCACCGAACCTATGAGGCATCTACCTCCGAGGCAGACTTGCAACCCTAAACACAGTCACTTAGCGATATTGTTAGGTAGGGTTTGTACAGCAAGTCTGCGCCGTCCCGAGCAGTTGAGCGCATTAATATTGACGCATTAGTTGCTGCCAACTACCATCCTCGGATGAGCGGCCAAGACCAATTGCATGCAAAATACGCAGTATGGGCATCTGATCTGCAAATCAAAGCAAATCAACCCATCCCCTGACATTCCGCATTTTTAGTGGCGGGAAGTCAGTCTGTCGGGATGGACATCATGGCGCACGAGCACTTTAATCTTAAAAATATATCTCTCACGCACTTAACGACAAAATTAAGAGTCTAACCTCTCTCTAAAAAGAAGGAAACACAGAACACAAGAAAATGGTTCTGACGGACTAAGAGAAAAAAATCTCTTGCAGAACTAAGAAGAGAGTTCCAACACTAGAGAGAGAGACTCTGAGAGAATTTAGACAAGTGCTGTGCGCCGTGTTGAATCAAGAACAAGAGTAATCTATTCAATTATTCACGAACCTTGTTATTCATCAAAGATCTAGCACTTCCATTAAGTCTTGATCTCTGTGTTGTTTATTTTTCACACTTCGATCTATCATAAACCATCTCTTTCACAACTGAGATCTGTAGAGAAAAGAGCATTTGCTCTTATCTCAGTTTTGTCTGATAGTTCATCATCACTCACGCTATCCTCAATACTACTGTCGTCTTCTCCATAAATACTTTCATCATAGTCATTTGTAGAGGAATCCAAAACCAGCTAATAGTCTAGCTACCGCTGCGAAGAAAGTCTATTCACCCCCCCTAGACTCACGTTGGGACCTACAGTAGAATTTCACAGCTTTTGGAGGTGCACGTCATATGGGGATATGACGTGCAGCCATATTTTTGTACCGTCACCTTGGTTTTGTTGTTCTAAACATCTTTTTCCAAAGGGCCTTGTTGGAATTATGAGTACTTTGTCTTGTATGGATGCGGAAAGGTCGTAGCTTGTGCGATCAAAACTACGTCGTTTTAATGCTGGGATTCACTTAATCAAAACTACGTCGTTTTGATGTTGTGATGCCTATATAAAGAGGTGCAGGTTTCCTTGTTTTAGGTTTAGGGTTTCCTTCTATTAGCCGCCGCAGCCACAGAGAGAGAGAAAGAGAGAGAGAGGGTGGAGATTCTAATCGCTGCCGTGGTGGTTCGTGTGGGTGGACAACATCTAGCGTGGAAGCAAGAGCAAGAGGACGTTTTCAAGGTAGGGGTTCTGTTCTTCCTTGTACCTATCCCAGGGTTATGGCCTCGTGGTAGGCGATTTGTAATCTGGATATATATTATATGTAAATCATATAGATGTGATCTCTTATATGGATGTTGGCCTTCAGTGGCATGTATGTGTTTGATATTAGGCCTATGTGGCCATGCGTCTTATGTGTTTGATATTATGCCTGTGAGGATATGCATGCTAAGTGTTTGATGTTATGCCAGTGTGGATATGCATGTCAAGTGTTTGATGTTATGCCTGAATAGCTGAGATGTATGTTAAGTGTTTGGTGTTATGTCAGTGAGACTGTCTGTGGAGCCTAAGAAGCCTGAGAGGCTGAGGCAATGTCTGTGGAGCCTAAGAAGCCTGAGAGGCTGAGGCAATGCTTGTGTACCTGGGGAGCCTGAGAGGCTGAGTTAATGTCAGTGAGACTGACTGAGGAGCCTGAGAGGTTGAGTTACTGTCAGTGGGACTGACTGAGGAGTTTTTGTGGCAATGGTTATACTTGTTTTGTGGCTTGTTGTGTATAGTATTGATTATGACCTGTTTAGAATGTAATTGTCACGACACTGCACTTGAGCACTTCTTCATATAGATGGTAGGAGCATGGGATGGGTTGGGGAGACATGATCCCTACTAAGCTGTGGTTGCTCACCCCTCCTATTGTAGTGTGTTTTCTTGCAGAAACCTACAGGCGTTAGGTGGGAACACCAAGGTGGGAGAGTTCTTTTTGTGGCTTTGTTTTATGTTATTTGTGTTATGTAATTCCGTTGAGGGCTTGTAACCCCATCGGGGAGATATTGTAATGAAGTTTGAAACATAATAAAGGCATGTGGTTTGAATTTATTAAATATATGATTTTGTCTTTCTAAATATATCTTGTGAAGGTGTATGTTGTCTTGTGTGAGAAAGTTGTATCCTACCCCCTTATCCACCGCGTGGGTAAAGGGGGAGTCACGAACCGGTTTCCTCGGGTTGGAATTCGGGGCATGACAGATTTGTTTTCTTTCGCGTTGAGAATCCATGAGCTTGGCACGGATCATATAACACCACATGTCCTGCACTTAAATCCAATTGCAGAAGCACAAAATGACGGTCTACAAGGACAGGGATAAGTACCTCATGAACATGGTGCCAAGAGTGATGACCTTCGGCGGTGCCATTAATCCTTTGACGAAGAATATGCTCGACCAGAGGCTTCTCATACAACTCACAAAGCATGATAGAAGTGTATTGAGCGATAGGGTAATCATTCGGCTGAACCTCCACTACATGCCCAATGAAGGTACTAGGCATCCCAGTTTTCTCGTTGTACTGCATGTAGATAGCTATTGATGCTGATGGTGTTGTGATCAGAAACAAGGCCGGACTGGTGGAAAAAGGGTACAGACAAGAAGAAGAAATTGACTATGATGAAACCTTTGCACCAGTTGCTAGACTCGAGGCCATATGCATGTTTTTGGCATATGCAGCATTTAAGGACTTCAAGGTTTACCAAATGGATGTCAAGAGTGCGTTCCTTAACGGAGATCTCCAAGAAGAAGTCTATGTTGAACAACCTCTTGGATTTCTAGAGCCAAACCAAGAACACAAGGTGTACAAACTGAAGAAGGCTCTATATGGACTGAAACAAGCTCCCAGAGCTTGGTATGAAACGTTGTCAGAGTTTCTGATCAAGAACAAGTTCAGAAAAGGCAAGATTGACCCTACCCTATTTCTCAAGGAAGGAAAAGGATCACCTTTGATCGTTTAGATTTATGTTGATGACATCATCTTCGGATCAAGGCACAAAAAGTAGTGTGAAGAATTCTCCCATCTGATGAAAAGTGAGTATGAAATGAGTATGATGGGAGAACTTTCATTCTTTCTTGGGTTAAAGGTTATGCAGTTGAAGGATGGGATCTTTATCAGTCAAACCAAATACACTACGGAGATTCTGAACAAATTCAAGATGACTGATGTGACTCACATGAAAACGCCCATTCCTACAAACGCCAAATTGGATATGGATGAAGCAGGGAAAGAAGTGGATATCACAGAATACAGAAGCATGATTGGATCCTTACTGTATCTCACAGCAAGCAGACTTGATATAATGTTTGCAACATGAATTTGTGTAAGATACCAAGCAAATCCCAAGGAGTCTCATATGTCTTATGTCAAAAGGATTATGCGGTATCTAAAGGGAACTGAAAATTTGGAACTTTGGTACCCAAAGGAGTCTAAATTCAAACTAAGAGGCTTTTTAATTCAGACTTTGCTGGTTGCAGGATTGATAGGAAGAGCACAAGTGGAACATGCCAACTACTTGGCAACAGACTTGTATCCTGGTTCAACAAGAAATAAAATTCAGTTTCAACTTCAACAGCTGAAGCTGAATATATTGCTGCAGGAAGTTGCTGTGCTTAGTTGCTTTCGATGGCCAGTCAACTTTCAGACTATGGACTTAACCTGAAGGCTATGCCACTATACTGTGACAATGTGCTGAAGAAGGACATTTCCCTTGAGTATATATCCACTGATGACAACACAAGCGCGATTGCAATTTCCAACAATCCTATCATGCATCCCAAAACCAAGCACATCGAGGTCAGACATCACTTCATACGTGACCATGTGCTGAAGAAGGACATTTCCCTTGAGTATATATCCACTGATGACCAGCTTGCCGACATATTCACCAAACCACTACACGAAGCCTAGTTCAATGAACTTCTGACAAAACTCGGCATGCTAGATTTAACTCCATAATTCTTAATTGCATGTCTTGTGTTTCATTTCAAACTAAGTACCTATGCATGAACATAAGGATGACACTGTTAATGACTGGTTATCTCTCCATGAAAATTAGTAGTGTCTAAGTGTAATTTATACATTTCTACTGCGAGTAATTGAGAAATCACATGGATAAAACTTGCTACCTCTGAACTTGGTACAAGTCTTTTATGCAACCTATCATGATTCTGCAAGTCTTGAGTGTAATGAGTGCATTTCCCTTCATAACCATCAATTGATATTCCCATTATTTGTTGTTCTTCTTTTGAGTGAATATCACCTGTGTGGCATTGCATTTATTAACTAGCAGGAACTGTAGTATCTCATGGTACTGTTGGCTTGCACGGAAAGGATCCTCAATGATTTAATGCTCTAAGGATGATTAAGACTGTAGTACTTGAGAATAATAAAAAGCTGATTACTCAAAAAGAGCCAATACCTTTCAATGGAAAAAGGCAAGGTGAAAAAGGCAAAAAGAAACTATAAAATAGATTACCTATCGTAGGGGGAGTCCTCACTACTACCCTCAAATGTGTCTCCTTCAGAGTAATAATTGGAGTTCAAACTATACGATCATCTGATATCCAAAAGAAACTATGTTGAGCTTTTTCACAATAAAAAGGTTCATGAATTAGCACTGAAAATGCGTGCTCTACAAAGAAAAAAGGGCAGCTCACACAGACAGTATGAATGATCAACCTTAAAACTCTATACATGTACTATGTTATAAGTTAGACATTGATAGAGTGTGTGTTCTGATTCTCAATAGGACAACCCTGTCTCTCATTATCTATGCTGAAATGAAAATAATTGTTGGATCAGGGTTTGTGGTAAGAGTTGGTTGACCATAAGTATACCAAACAGTATAATCTTAGTTATTGAATCATACTCACATGCTGATCCGAGAGTGAGAGGGTGAGGCCTTCACTGAGTGAGTTTTGCTTATATGTGAGCTGACTTTTGAATTCATGACTGGGTTGGTGAAATGAACTAACTATGGTTTACTAGATGCCATGTTGACATTGTGATCAATGTCCTACATAAAGAATTGAATGATGAAGCACTTAGTCATTTCTAAGGTTAATGGCAAGAAAAATGGTCGTCAAACAGTAGTCATACATGTAAACCAGGTATTTCGGTTGTGAGAAGTCAAGCTCTGAACATGTACTCAAAATTCTATTTACAATACTATTCATCATGCATGTTTTTATGAGATATCATATGAGTCACATTTGTGTTGATAAGTGTTGAAAAAGTCCAGAGGAATCCGCCATTGTCGCTGAATTCGTAGTCGATCATGAAGCACAAAGCATTGAAGAATTGCTTCTTCGTAGCCTCGAAGCTCAGAGACTCTCTACACAGCTTTGTAGGATCACAGTCCTGAGGGTCGAAGCTTAACGGATTTGGCTCCCTTATTGCTCAAGTGTCGAAGACATGTAAGCACGCTACTGTGCACTTAAAATTCAAAATACACCGATACAAGGGGTGACGTGCACTCATTGCTTGAGTACTCCAACGGGTGGATCCGGAAGATTAAGAGACGAGTCAGAGAAAAGGACGCGGACGACGCTGAAGACGAACCGACAGAGTATGTGACTTCTACGGTACACTTCCCACCTCATATATAAGTCACTGATAGAGACAAAGCCCAGAGGTACGTTCGTCGTTTTCACACTCGAACCCTAACGCTATGTGCTCCCTCTCTCTCTCTCTCTTCGATACTTGTTCTCTCTCTCTCTCTCTCTCTATCTCTCTCCTCTGGCCACCTTCAAACCTTACAATCTCTCTCTATGAGTGCCTCTTTCTTTCTCTATAACCTCTATGGTAGGCCTCAGCTCATCGATGGCAGAAGGTCTAGGTGAAATTATCCCGGGTTTCATTGTCGACTGGGAAGCCATAGGCGACGCAAAGGTCAGCTGGCTGGGCGAGTTCAGAAATCGCCATGATAAATCTGGGATTGCATCCGTATGTTTGAGGATGCATGATATACTGGTAGAAGATGTCTCGGAGTTTCACGAGACTTCGGTGATCTCTGGAGACGACCTGGTGAGAACAGTACAAGGAATGGAGATTTGGGTCTCTGCCGAAACGCTTCAAAATGCACTTCCACTCCCTAAAGGTAACTGTGAACCTCTACCCAGTCTCTCCAGAGAAGAGTTTAAGTCTTTTCTGGGGTATTCCAACCCTGGAAAGCAAGGTCGGGGAGCCCTGAAGATTGGGTTCTCCGGTCAGGCACTGGCGACTCTCATAGTCACCAGACAATGCCTAATGTGCAAGAAGACTGCTCATGATTCTGCAAGCCATGAGCAGATGAAGATCATGTGTAGTGTATTTCAAGGAAAAAGAATAGACTGGGGAGCTCAACTACATAACATGATCAAGAGCAAGAAGGGGCACTTTGGACTGGTTCTTACTAAAATCCTAAGGTTCCTTCACCCTGATGTATTCAATCACCGACCCACGGTGCCACTACCATCCAAGTTTATCTTCAAGAGCATATACAAGGATGGCCGGCTAGAAATCAAGCCTATGAAAAGGCCCGGGTCGAGTGTGAGAAGTCTCGCTGAGGACACTGCAAGTTCTGTTAGAGCCCTAGCTCCAAAACCATGTCAAGCGGCACCTGTTCTCCAGACTTCTCGAGCATCCTCTGCGTCTGCCGCAACGGTCCATATAGCTGAAGTGGTGGAGAATATTGTTAGAACCTGTCTCCCCATTAACCCTACACTAGAGGAAGCTCAACCTATTGATAGGCCTAGTGATACTACAGAGGTAAGAGAGCTTATAGCTAGAGGGCAGTTACCGATACAGGAAACCCCAGAGGTTAGGGGTACAACACCTATTCTGTTAAGTTCTCTTGGGGAGTCCGAGCTAGAAGACTTTTATGTTGAGTATGCCAAGGCTCATATGACCCACGCTGATTTGAGGAAGGTATGGATTGTCTTTGGCAAGCAAATGGTAGATAGAGACCATCTGATCAGTTGGTTGGTATAGCAGGGTCTTGTGAGGAGAGACCCAGTGGAAGCTGTTTCAATGGTTGCCCCATCTCCCAGCATGGTGGACACACCTGTCCCATCAGCTCCCCATGATGTGACAATAGATTCAGCAGCTATGGCGGAGGAAGCAGAAGAAGCACGAGAAGCACTTGCAGCTGAGGCAAGTGGCTCTAAGGTTGAAGCAGCACCACAAGGTTTTATACCTATGGATGGCTCTGAGATGGACACACCACCTACACTGCTAACTCATCAAGTGGCCACTCGGGTGAGTGAGGATTGAGCAGCCCATATCCCAATGGCTATTCCATTGACAGCTGCATCTCACTCCCGTTCCCTGACGGCTGAAGAGGTAGATCTTCTTGCAACTAAAGTCCTTGAGAAACTGATTTTGTCGGGTATCCTTAAAGCATCAGTATCTCAAGCTTTTGAGGAACGACTTTCTGTGGTGGAATCAGGCATGGAAGAGGTACAAACTCAAGTAGAATTATCTGACCGTACTCTAGATAAGGTGCAGCAAGAGATGACGTCTCTCACGCGTGTAAACTCTAATGGGTTCAGACATTTGGAGGAACACTGTGAAGACATAAAAGGTGCTTACCAGAGGCAATACCAAGGTCTCAGTACAACCTTGGGGGCCATCCTCTCCGAATGTCATCTCCTTGCCAGTGGGGAGATAGCTCTAACTGTCAAAGACCCACACAAGTTGCCCACAGATAGGCCTGCACTTGAACCAGTTGAAGATCCTACACAATTAGCAGAGCCTACTCCAAGTTATTCACCACCTCCACCAACAGCCACTTACTCCCGTGTGCGAAAGCGTGCGCACAGAACCACTGTACTCACATACTCTGATGATGGTGATGATGTGCCCATTGGGACACGCATGAAGAAGCATCCTACTGCTCTAGCCCAAACCTCATCCTTCACTCGGCCTGGTCCCTCCACGACCCATCCAAGTCCGGCTGAGTACTCCATGCCAGCTTCACCTACTAAGCCAGCTGCTACCTCCACCACTCAAACGATAGCACCACCGCACACTGTCACTATCGGAGCCAACCCAGCTGAACTTACCGCTTTCAATAGCTATGTTGCTGGGGACACCACTATGCAGACATGTGGCTATGAAGCATTCTTCACTGGACCTGACCTATGCCGTTTACTCCACAATGGTGAAGAAATGGATAATATTGAGATGACACAGTTCATCTTTGCCCAAAAGTCCTATCTGGAGAAGTTTCCTCTCCATATCTGCCGAGATACCCGTGTGGAGCTCTGTTTGCCTATTATGCAGGCTCAACTCATTAATGATGCCTCAATGATCGAGTTTATTCAGGGTCGCAGATATGAGAACTCCTTCCGTCCATGGAATAAGGTCGACCATGTGCTAATCCCCTACCTGTCAACATCCCCACACTAGTTTCTTCTCGATATCGATTTCAAGAACCAGAGGATCGTCATCTTTGACTCCAAGCCTACTACTCTACTACTCCATCGGTGGGAACAACTCCGTGAATTTAATCGCACCCACATGCGTGTTATGTACGGATATTAGCATGGGTGTGGTGGCTATCATCTTTCAAAACCGATGGAGATTACTCGAGTCAAGCAAGGCATTCTGACTCAGGATGATACTCATAGTTGTGGTTTCTATGTATGCCACTATATTCACATCCTGACCACCACTGGCTTCCCTGCCCTCGTGCCTGAATTCGATTGTGTGAGCAGTTGAGCCGCCTCGTTACATCTTACTACTGCTCAACTCCTAGCGAGCAAGCCACTGTTTTTCTGTTTACGCAAAGTGTAAAATATTTTGACTTTAAACCATAACTGTCTTGTACTCTCTTTAATCGTACACTGCTCTTCTTATTTCCTCTTTCTGTGTACTTTCTTTCTCTCAATTACTTCTTGTGTATCTCTTTGTTATGCTGCCTACTGTCCTCTACTTTCTTGTGCTGCTCCCATGTGTTTTGGTGCTTGTTCCTCACCCCAGAAAGGAGGAGTGTGTGTCAGGGGGAGCAAGGTCATAGGGGGAGTAAGGTCATACAGGGAGTATCTTCGTAGGGAGGCAGCTACGACACTTCATGACTACGGGGGAGAGGAGTGTGCATTTCCTTAATTTTAATCTCCCCAAATTTTTATCATGCAAAAAGATTTATCTGTTAACTTTAAACTGCCCATCAAACTCGTAGTCTCAGACTTCATGTTTTTCACCCATTGTCAGCTTACATTAAATAGGGGGAGATTGTTGCAAATATAGGATTTGATGAAGCTGCCAAAATACAATCTAAGTCTGGAGACATGAAGATCCGAAGGTTGTAGGGTCGAAGGGTTGAAGTTCATGAAATAGACCTGTCACAGGTGTTGGATCAAGCCCAGAATTTGGATGATGCTGATAAAGCCCTATGTAATTTGATCTGAGACCTTTGTTGTTTTATCTTAAGTCATTGCAGAAGATATGACTTTCATCCGGATCTATACTCGTGTGAGCAAAGCTAAGGATGGGATATCTAATCCTGATCCGGGTAAGAATGAGTGTCGACAAACACTTGGTAAATAACCAAGTCTTTACTTCATACAGAATAAGGATCATTCGTGCGAAGTAAGAACCTAAAAGCTATGGACTAAGAAATCCACACCTAATACTTCAAACAAACTAAGTCTAAAAGATGCAGAGTAAGAATCTTGGCTTATAAAGACGCACGGAATGAGAGAGTCAACGTGGAGTTAAAAAGATAACTCTTCCACTCAACCGGACTAAAGTACAGAAGACACGGAGTAAGGAATCCGAGTTTTCCATACATGCGGAGTAAGGAAGTACTTCTACGGAATAAGGAATTGAGTCTTTATTAGATGCGGAGTAAGGAAATTAGATGCGAAGTAAGGAAACTAGATACGGAGTAAGGAATCCGAACCACTCACTCATGAGGAGTAAGGATGTGATGATATGGAGTAAGCCATCCGTTCCTTTAACTCATGCGGAGTAAGAAAACTAGTTGCGGAGTAAGGAAGCGCAGATGCAGAGTAAACACTCCGACCTTCTCTTTCATACGGAGTATGGAAGCGCTTACTCGGAACAAGGATTCCAGCACTAAATTGATACGGAGTAAGCAATCAGTATTACGGAGTAAGGATCTGAGCTTAATTTAAGCACGGAGTAAGGAACCTTACACCGGATTCAAGAAGATGCTACTTCATTTTTTCTCTTCATTATCAAAGTCATCAGCTCGCTGTTTCTCGATGTAAGACAAACTTGTTGAGAACCTAAAGCATCTTACACATGGATCATCCGGATATGTGGACACAACTTTAACTACACTTGGGAACTTACAAAGACTCTCATGCGTTGCAAACCCAAGATCTTGAAGACCACATCCGCATCAATTAATGCAGAGAGATTTCTGAGAGACAGTAAATGGGCACAATATTCGGAACAACAAGTTCCGAGGTTGTCTCTTGAGGATGTCACTATAAATAGCAACACTTGTATATTTAATAAGTGTGAATTTTTGAAAAAAAAAAACAGAGTGTTAGCTAGAGAGTGCTACTGTAATTAGCTGAAATTGCTGCTTATTTTGTTGTAATTATCATCAGATAATAAAGCAAAATACTTCCACTATCTGGTTATCTTCCGCATTGATTTTACATCTCGTAACCAGATTGTGCTGTACTTGAGAGAGAAAAAAAGTTTTGATATTAACCTATTCACTCTCCACTAGACTACTAGGGACTAACAAGTGGTATCAAAGCATGTTCTATTAGTTCTAATAGAGATTTCACTCTTTCACTCTCAACAATGGCCGAAGAAAGCAGCATGCTATTCAACACTTGCCTTAACTCCGGAGGAGCACAAGAGCCCCTTCCAAATCGAAGCAGTAGTGAAAATGTTGATCCACCTCAACCTGCTGCTGCCGCTGCTCTACAACCACGGAGTTCTGGCTTCACTTTGACGAAGCCACCCAAATTCACACCAGAGCTTTTCTCCCAGTGGAAAGCTCGCATGATAATGTTCATGGTCTGCCATGATCATCTCATGTGGCCATGTTTTTCATCAAGAGATACCCACTCCGATGACTATCGGAGAACATGGAGTCAGAAGACCAAAGACTGATGCCGAACTCACCAATGATGAAAGAGCCTGGAAGTGTGCCAACGAAAAGACTCTGGCATATGTTACATCGTCTTTGGATTCCGAGGCTTTCACAGATGTCCATGGCTGCACAATAGCAAAAGCTGTCTGGGATAAACTGACAATCCTTTATGAGGGAAGTTAGTCCCAAATGTAGAACGTTATTTGTACTCTCAGACACAACTTTGAGAGTTTCAATCATAAACCGGGCGAATCACTCGAGAGCATCTATCGGAGATTCAGAAAGCTTATCTTGGAGCTGAAAACTGTCAATGAGCATTATTCTTAATCCCAGATCAATGACAAGTTCTTTCGCTCCTTGTCGGATCGCTACTACTCCAAACAACTCCCGATGCAATCCGACAAGAACTGGCAATATGTTCCCCTTGAAGAACTTTATGGAGAGCTGTGGACTCACGAAGTCAGGTTTAAGTACTCTGACCGGGATGAGAAAATAGCTCAGAAAGAAAAGGGGGTAGCTCTCAAAGCTACGGAATGTCTAAGCATACAGAGGAATGATGATACGGACGCGTCCGAGAATTCTGATTCTGACGAGGAGGAGGAGATAGCTCTTCTTGTCAAATCCTTTGAGCGATTCCTATGGAAAAGTAGAAAAGGATTCAGGAGACACTCCTCATCATCTTTCCAAAGGAAGGAGTGACCGGAGTCCAGTTGCCAGGAATGCAACAAATGTGGGAAAACCGGCCACTGGGCCAAGGACTGCAGATCCAAATCTAAAGTGGCCGAGAAAAGTGACAAGGTAACTCCTCGCCGCTCCACCTCAGACAACAGAGACAATAGCAAGAACAAGAGGAAGGCGTTCATCACAAAATACGTCAGTGGCTCAGAAGAAGAGGAGGAATCCTCGGATGATGAGCCAACTCCCAAGTCGAACGTCTGCCTTATGGCAAATTCTGAGGTACCTTCAATCTCTGAGCTAATGAGTAAATTAGAATCTCTTATTACTGAACGTGATCATGAAAAGAATAAGAGACTAATAATTACTCAAATGTACAAAGATATGGAAAGTCAGAATAAATGTCTTGAATTTACTGTTACTAGACTTGAAAAAGACATAGCTGGCTTCAGAGGAAAAGAGGCTTGGTATCATGATCTAAGAGCTGAAAATCATCTGCTAAATACCAACCTATCAGGCCTAAAAGTTATTGTGAAAAGACTCGAGAATGAACTTGAACAGGAAAAGGAAATAAATCGTAAGTGGCTAAAATCCGGGAAAATAGCCTCTACATTTAGGACTAATCCGGATAACATTTCAGTCAAACCTGGCCTAGGCTCCGAACCATCAACTTCCATTGCTCAAGCTACTGAGTGTCATCCGGACTTCACTCCGAAACTAAACAACTTATATCCTGTTAGTACGTCTAAACCGTTGGATGGTTTCATTTCAGGTGGCACCATAGTTGTGGAAGTGAGGCTGTTACTGCACTTCCCGAAGCAGTAGCACCCAAACTTAATGATGAAGGGAAGGTTGCTACAGTTCAAGCCAAAACTGTAGCACCCAAAAAGAAAGGAAAGGTTAAGGCTGACACATCTAGGGCCAAGAGCACGTCACCCAAACGCAATGGACTAGGCCATAAGGAACAAAGTAGAAAGTCTATAAAATCTAAGAAACCTGTATCCCCTGTTTGTACTCCGCATTATAGTGTTTGTTCCATCTGTAGGGAAATAGGTCATTATCACTATAAATGTTGGAGCTTATCGGATAACTGACTTTGTAATCAAGTTTGTACAAATAAAGATCAGTTCAATAAAAAGGGTTCTTCGAGCAAAACAAAATCTAAATCTCAAAGGAGTGTCTCTCCAAAGAAAATCCAAGTAAAAGAAACAGCTGAAACTAACAAATCAAAGTCAACTTGGAAAGCTAAAAGTCCTAGCAAAGTTAAATCCGGAACTGTTGACACTACTGCTGTTCTTTTTAACCGCCCGAAACAAGTTTGGGCACCAAAAGTGTAAACTGTTGTCTTTCAGGAGCATCTCTGGAATGCATTGCCGGATCACTTGAAGTTAAAGATCAATCAAAGCAAGTGGATCCTCGATAGTGGATGCTCTGGACATATGATGGGTGATCAGACTCTGCTCGTTGAAGTTAATGACAAACGAGGTCCATCTATTTCATACGGTGACAACAGCAAAGGTAAGACTGTCGGGTATGGCACTTTAACCAACGGCTGTGTATCTATCACTAGAGTTGCACTAGTCGAAGGTTTGAAGCATAATTTGCTGAGTGTCAGTAATTTATGTGACAAAGGATTTACTGTTTCCTTTATGTCCAACACCTGTACAGTAAGAGAAAACTTATCCGGAGATGTTAAGTTATCCGGATCAAGAGATGGGGACATATACTCAGTGGTCTTAAGAAATAATTCTTCTGACCTTGTATGCTTCCTTACTACAGCATTAGATGAAGATAGTTGGCTACGGCACAAGCGATGCACACATTTAAACTTTAAGACCTTGTCTAAGTTAGCGTCACTTGATCTTGTCATTGGTCTACCTAAACACAAATACTCCAGAGACACTCTCTGTCGAGAATGCCAACTTGGCAAACAGACCAAACATAGCTTTAAGAGCAAATCAGTTAATTCAATAACTGCTCCTCTACAACTTCTTCATATGGACCTCTGTGGTCATGTTTTTGTTCCTTCACTCGCTGGTGCAAGATATACCCTTGTGGTTATCGATGATTTCACCAGGTACACATAGGTGATGTTCCTGAAATCTAAGGATCAAACCTTTGAGCATCTTGTAGATCTTTTCAACTAGATAAGCAATTCACAAGGATTGAGCATAAAATGCATCAAGAGTGATCATGGTATAGAATTTGATTTTTCATATATGAGATCATATTGTTCTGAACAGGGCATTCAGCATGACTTCAACAAAATGGGGTAGCTGAGCGCAAGAATCGCACTTTAGTCGAGGTTGGCAGATCTATGTTAGCAAGGGCAAAGCTTCTTCTCAGTTTATGGGCTGAAGCTGTGTCCACCGCCTGCTATGTTCAAAACAGAACTCTAATTAATAAATCTACCATGAAAACACCCTATGAGATGTGGAGAGGATGAAAGCCTTCAATTTCACATTTCAGAGCTTTTGGGTGTAGTTGCTATATATTGAACAACAGCAAAGAACCTCAGAATAAATTTGAACCAAAATCTGATGATGAGATTTTTGTCGGGTACTCATTACATAGCAAGGCTTATCGGGTCTTCAATAGAAAACTTTTTAAAGTTGAAGAATCTATTCATGTGACCTTTGATGAAACTAATCTTGATTGGTCAAAAGTTGCTTCTTCAAGTTCTAATGTACAGGTTCAGGACAATAACATCGACTATTCAAAGTTTATGAATGTTCCTGTTACACATAATGACCAACCAAGTGGCACCAGCGAAGCACAAAGAAATGATATGGACAATGCTACAGATGAATCGGACTCAGGACTACCATTAAACTCCGGACATGCTCCTACGGATATTCAAAATTCTGGAGTACCTTCAAGTCCGTCCGGACTAGTTAACACTGAAAGCAACATTGTTGATTCTACCGTACCTGCTAATATGGAAACATCTGGTCCGGAAGAAGCTCAACCAGTAGATATACCTGAACCACCTAATCTGGCAGAGCTTCAAATTATTCAATATCAACCATCACATGCACAGAATTATAGGTGGACTCGAAACCACCCTTCAGAACAAGTGATTGGTGATCCTACTATTGGTGTAAGAACAAGAGCAGCCACCTCCAACGTTTGTCTTTACTCATGTTTTCTATCTCAAATAGAACCAAAAGTGGTAGATGAAGCTCTTCAGGATTCGAACTGGATAGAAGCCATGCAAGAAGAGCTGAATCGATTTAAGAGAAATGATGTGTGGACTCTAGTACGAAGGCCTAAGTCTCACCAAGTCATTGGAGTTAAATGGGTGTTCCGGAACAAGCTTGATACGGATGGAATAGTGATCCGAAACAAAGCCAGACTGGTAGCCAAAGGATATTGTCAAGAAGAAGGAATAGACTACGACGAGACCTTTGCTCCGGTAGCAAGATTTGAGGCAATTAGAATGTTTTTGGCATATGCTTCTTATGAAAACTTCGTAGTTTATCAAATGGACATCAAAAGCGCATTTTTAAATAGAGATCTTCAGGAGGAAGTGTACGTTGAACAACCTCCCGGTTTCATAGAACCCAAGGCTGGACATCTGGTCTATAAGCTATGGAAAGCCTTGTATGGGTTGAAGCAAGCTCCAAGAGCCTGGTACGACACATTGTCAGAATTCCTACTTGCTCACAACTTTCAAAAAGGGAAGATAGACACTACTTTATTTCTACGAAAAGAGAAAGGACATACTTTGATCGTACAGATATATGTGGATGATATCATTTTTGGATCAACAAATCCGAAGCTTTGTGAAGAGTTTGCAAAGTTGATGACTGGCAAGTTTGAGATGAGCATGATGGGAGAACTGTCCTACTTCCTTGGAATAGAAGTTAAACAATTGAAGGAAGGGATCTTCATTAATCAAGCTAAGTATACACGTGATCTTATTAAGAAGTTTGGTATGGAAAGTTCATCTCCCGTCAAGACTCCGATGCCAGTCAGTGCCAAGTTTGATCCCGAAGTGGACGGCAACTCAGTAAATGTGACTGAATACCGAGGGATGATAGGATCCTTGCTGTATCTTACAGCAAGTCACCCAGACATTATGTTTGTAACTTCCATTTGTGCACGATATCAGGCAAATCCCAAGGAGTCACATATGCTTCATGTTAAACGGATATTAAGGTTGTTGGTCCCTGGTAGCCTAGCGGGGGGGTGAATAGGCTAAAATCAAAAACTCTTTCCTTACAGGTGTAACACAATCTGGTTAAAGGATATAAAATCAGTGCGGAAGATAACCAGATAGTGGAAATATTTTGCTTTATTATCAAATGATAATTACAACAAAATAAGCAGCAGTTAGTTGATTACTCTAGCACTCGGCTTTACAATTACACACGCTGGCGTTAATAATCTCTATAAGCTCTTGTACAATAACTTTGCTCACACACGTATCAGTTTTCCTCCGTATGTGTACGCTACTTTAATGTACAACACTACAAATATATATATATATATATAGACATCTTAGGAATCTATCTTGGAATTCTATTTTCTAAGCACTGTGTAAACATTAAGTTCTTCTCGGAAAATGCTAATGCTATAACTGCTTCGGATGTGGAGCTTGAAATATTGGAAGCATAAGTAAATTAAATAGCTTCGCTCGATTCCAATTACATTTGGGACTGCATCCACATCTCCGAGTGGTCCACGTGTAAGACAGTTTAGATCTTCAATGAGTTTGTCTTACATTGAAACACAACGAGCTGATATCATAAATGCGGTATTGAAGAGTTGAAGTAGCGTCCTTTTGGTCCGATGTAGATTTCCTTACTCCGTATCGACGAGGTTTGGATCCTTACTCCATATTAGTTATTGCTTACTCCATGTATATGAAGTCCTGAAAGCCTTCTTCCATGTCAGCGCTTCTTTACTTCGCATGAGGTAGATATGTGGAATCCTTATTTCGCATCAGCGCTTCCTTACTCCGCGTGAGTTCCTTACTCAGCTTGAGTAATGATTCGGATTTCTTATTCCGCATTAGATGTCCTTACTCCGCATTAGTTGTCCTTACTCCGCATCAGTCGTCCTTTCTCCGCTCGAATGAAAGACTCGGATTCCTTAGTCCGTATCTTCTTTTCCTTAGACAGCTGGAGTGAAAGACTTAATTCTTTCTCTGCAATAAATCTCTCTTACTCCGTACGAGGCGTAGACTCAGATTCTCATTCTGCATAAAATAACTTAGTCCAATCAACAATAAGAGCGTGGATTCCTTAGTCCTTTTGACAAGTGATTAGTTTGTACGAGAGAGTCCTTACTCCGGATGAAGACTTGGTTATTTACCAAGTGTTTGACGACACTCATGATGACCCGGATCAGGATTATATATCCTGTGCTTTGCTTTGCTCTTACAGGAGTAGGTCCGGATTAAAGTTTTATCTTCTGCCCAGACTTAGAGTAAACATGAAACAACTTAAATCAAATTACATTAGGTTTGATCTGCATCATCCAAATTCTAGGTTTGATCCAACAATCTCCCCCAATATGGATGTGCTAAACCCTTTGTAATTTGATCTAGTTAGGCAGCAAGATATACACAGAGATAAGGATAAATAAAAGAAATTTCCACTATGTCAGCAACATTAATACAAAGTAAGCCTTAGTACAAAAGTTATACTAAGAATTGTAAGGCTTACTGTACTTAAAGATTTTAGTTGTTGCCTGCTCCCTTAGCCGCTTAGACTGTTCTTTAGTGCACAAGAAAAAATAATTCCAGTTGGGATCATACTTCAAAAGGTGCCTAATAAAGTAACAGACATAGGCTCCACAGCTTTCTCCATCAGGTTGTTGGGGAACGTCTCCTTTGCTTAAAACTGACGAATTAAGAAGAGCATTGGGAGGTAGAGGAGGTTGGCCAATTGATTCGAAGAGTCCACTCTGTCTGACAACATCTAGCAGAGTCCGGAGCAATGGTCCGAGTTGGCTTCTTCTCATCTAGTGTCCCACAACCTGATGGGAGTTGTGCAGAACAACTCTCCTGTCCTTAATAGAGAAGACTGCGAGCATGTGATGAGGAGTGTTGATCCTGTATGGAATGAGAACAGTTGTAAGATCTTTCATGGCTTACTGTTCTCAGCTGTTCCATTTATGAGGGTCTGAATGAAGTCCATTTCAGGAAGGTAGTGATCAAGCCAGCAAGGTAGGATATCGAACATATGCTCATCTTGATACAAGGTGGGAAACAACCTCATCTCTTCCATTACTGCCAAGGTGAAGTTGTCAATATCCTCAGTAGAGAACTGTCCTTTCTCCGACAGTAGGGTGCTTATGTCTTCAGGGGAGAAAGGGGACAGAGATGACAAGCACCTTTTTGGGTTAGAGGGAGCAGCACTCACATATGCTAGCATGGCTGCAAGTACACGCCCATCTGTATCATATGGATCGAATTCTGCATATGATGGGAGAAACGTGACTTGCAGAGCCTGATCAGAAGAGGAGGGAGCTGCAGTGGAGGAGCTGGGACGGTCAGAAGGAGTGGGAGCAGCACTGGTCGGTCCAGAGAAGCGGCTGCGTTTGGGAACCAGGAGGCCCAGAGGAAGGCTGAGTGCAGGTCTTCGGCTTCGGCTGGGAACGTTAGTAGTGGCAGGAGCAGTAGTGTCAGGAGCAGGAGTGGAGGGAGCTGAATCAGATGAGACATTCTCCCCTGGTTTGGCAGATCGGCGAGGAGGGCGAGAGGGACGACCGACAACCTGAGTCAGATCCTGGACAGAGGTGGAGAGGCCCGAAAGAGATTAGGCAATAAGGTCCAGCTTCTGATCCAGGGAGAGAGAGAGAGGAGTTGGAGAGAGCGGAAAGGATCTGGGTCCTGATTTCATCAACTTTGTCAGCAATGACCTGGGCCCGGGAACGATTGTCTTCCGCAATACGATCCAGCTGAGCAGAGACCGCGGCTTCAGATAGGATCGTGGCAAATGAGGGACGGCCAAAACCAGAGGCAGGAGCCTTGGAGGACTCCCCCGCATGTAGAGGGGTAGGAGTGCGCAGTGCGGAGGAGTCAGCAGGTGGAGAGAAGGATGAGGGGACAGCAGCAGCAGCAGGTGTAGCGGAGCCACTCTGACCGGAGAAGTCAATGAGAGGAATGTCTGCAGGAGAGGAGGGACTAGCCTCAGCAGGGATAGGAGTCCGTGCGTCATGAGCAAGTCCGGAAGAGGCCGCAGTAGTTGGAGGTGCGGCCTGAAGCAGAGATGGCGTGAGAAAGCCGTGTTCAGTGTTCCAAATAATCATAGCTTCCAGGGTTTGGGAATGTTTGGTGTAATACAACCGGAGAGTAGATTCAGGGATGTCGGCAGTGTGAGCGAGACTGAAACGGAGCTAGCAATCAGTCAAAATATTGGCGGGAAGATAGTCGAGGTAGTCGTGAGGGTCAACAGGGCGTGCTTGAGAGGCAGCTGGAGAAAAGATAGGTATGTCAGCAATAACAGTAGTAACTGCAGCACTCACCGGAGAGGTGGGTGCAGGATCACCAGCAGCAGCATTGGCAGCAGCAGCAGGAGAGATATCAGCAGGGGCATCAGCAAGAGGGGCTAAAGAAACAGTGTCATGAGGAAACGGCTGAGAGGGCCCTGCAGCATCACGAATACTGTGCTGCGAACTACGGGAGCGTGACAGAGCGGCAACGGACCAGATGTGTGAAGACCGGGGAGCGGAGCTAACCTCGTGACCCGAGCTGGGGGCGGGGTCACCAATGGAACTATCGTGACGGTCCGATACAACAATGTGTGCACGAGAGACAGGAGGACGGCGGACAGTAAGCGTCCCATCGGAGGTGAGATGACGAAAGTAAAAATTCTACGGGAAGGGAATCATCAACTGGTCCTAGAAGTGCTCGGGGCGTAGATGTCGGAAAAGGTGGGAGAGAATCTGTCCGAAAGACGAGTTCCTTTTGCCATTCCGCATAATCCGAAAAAGAAAATCGCCCCAGTCTAGACGCAATTGCTCAAAGACCACGTACATCGCCAGGAGCAAATCGTACGGGACTGAGTCAAGCACCGTAAAGCGAGCCAGTAAGCATCGACTTAGTATGGTGGCCATATAGCGGTAGGGGCCATGAAAAGACTTCAGCTTGTATTCCTTCACTTTAGAGGGGCATCCCATGGCAGTAGCCATGGTCGAAGAGCTCGGCCGGAAATCACTGCCGCTGGGGAGATGGAAGGCATCACGAATCACTTGAGGAGTGATCTTGATGGGTTTTCCTCAGATACTAGAGACAATCGAGTGGTCACGGGATTCGAAGTGCTCATAGAAAGATCTGATGTCTGAGATGGGAAGATCAACAGGAGCAGAGACGATGTCGAGGAGACCACTGGAGGCTAACAAGGAGCGAACCTCCTCGAGCCAGGCAGGAGGGTCGGAAATGCCAGCCCAATCAACAAGATGGCTAGGAACAACGCCATAGAGAGCGGAAGATGCCATTGAAATGTCTAGATTGAAGGAGGATGGAAGGAGAGGTCTTTGGTGAATAGAGAGCAACGAAGATTTAGGGTTATGAGTAATGAAAGCGATATCCTCATGCTCGCGTGAGAGTTCGGTATAAATAGGACCCATTCCATGGAAGCCAACGGGTCTCGGGTTTAAGCGAGATGAGCAGTGATCCGCTTGACAATCCGATGTCATTAGACTTGATGTATTAGCGCCGCCGAGTAAACTAATGACGTGGAGGCCGTACTAACCATTCAAATGACAGCTGTATTCATACGTCCGAATTTTGAAAAGACAAGTTACAGGGCTCGAGACGTGCATTTAATGAACCATCATTAGTCCTCCTCAAAAAGATGCGATGTAAGATAATCACTTGGTTTATCGCGAATTCAGAATTCCAAGATTTAGGAGGAAACAAACCGACTCTCATCCGGGCTTGATAGTGTACGTGTGAACTATATCCGGATGATAGATTGACTGCCCGTAAAAGCTGAGTGCTGATTAAGAATGATTCCTTTGCTGTCCTGGTGTTGAGGAAATAAGAAGTACCACAACACTTCAAATCCGAGACATCAAAACAAGATAGAGCATTAAAGTGCAAAGCGAATCTGAACCTGTAGCTGAAAACATAAACTAAAGAAACAGTAGACTAACAAGTTGAGTTAGTACGGATATGGATCAAATTGTCTTGGTGAGAACATCATAATCCGAACTAAAAAGAGACAGAACTTATGCATATGGAAGAAGAGTAACAAGACACATACATATGAATTATGATCAAATTACTGAAGAAAATGCATATGACAGCTGATAAACACATAAGTTCATATAGGTCAACATAGAGAAACCTTCATACTGCCAGTGATAGCTAAGATAAATTAAAAATCATATGATTTTCTCAAGTTAGGATTCAAGAGTGAAACTGGAAATATGAACACATGGCAAAAGCAGGGAGATGATTGTTCGATTAAAATGCACAGTTGAGGAAAGAAAAAAATCCAGCCATGCCACAATTCCGATTCATCATTGCATGTCCAGTCAGATCCGGAAGTTAAAGTTTAGAGGAAGGAGCATCCGAGACATAAAAGGGGTCATTACAGAGGTAATAAGTGAAGCTTTTGCTCCCCCTTAGATCATGCGATCCTCTCAGTGAAAGACTCCCCCTCAGATAGACAGCCAGGAAAGAGATCATGAGATATATACGAGGGGTATTACTAGATTTATTAATAAAGCATTTTCTCCCCCGTAGACCATGCGATCCTCTCGGTTGACATATCCTGCTTAGAGAAAGTTAGCGCTGTCTACCCTTTTAGGAAACTACACTTCAGAAGCTGATCAGACTGCGACTGCATATACATCCGCCAGACATTCCGAGCTTACCCATTTCATATCTTCAACTATGCATGATAATAGAGCAATCTAAATGAACCAGCATTTATCATGTGGTGGAGAATGAGAAACAAGATTATAAAATCCTAAAAAGATTATTCATATAAGTTTTAATCAAGTTGGCTTAAATGACTTGAGTCGGGAAACGCAAGCATCCTCCCATTACAAAACTTTAGTATTTATCAGATGCATAGGACACTTTAAGCAGTAAGTATGATCAGAAATTAAATTTGGTATGAATCCTTTACTTTCAATAAATGCACAATGCATGTTCTGAAGACATACTGTTGATTGATTTAAGTGAAGCTATGCAGAAAAGTCAAGCATACCTAATCGGAAGAGTAGTTCAGAAAATTTTGCATCAGGTAGGGCCTTTGTAAAAATGTCTGCCAGTTGATCTTCAGTGGCAACATGTTCTAGAGATATATTCTTTTTGAGAACATGATCACGAATGAAGTGATACCTGACCTCAATGTGTTTCGTCTTTGGGTGCATGACAGGATTGTTGCTTATAGCAAGTGCACTAGTGTTGTCGCAGTAGAGTGGAATAGATGTCATGTTGAAACCGTAGTCAGTAAGTTGACTTTGCATCCAAAGTAGCTGTGCGCAGCAACTCCCAGCAGCTATATATTCCGCCTTAGCAGTAGAGGTTGATACGGAATTCTGCTTCTTACTGAACCATGAAATTAATCTATTTCCAAGAAACTGACATGTACCGCTAGTGCTTTTCCTGTCAAAACGACACCCAGCAAAATCAGCATCAGAGTATCTCATCAGAGTATCTGGATAAGGTGAAGTTTGACTCCTTTGGGTACCAGAGTCCCAAATTCATCGTTTCTTTGAGATACCTGAATATCCGTTTAACATGAAGCATATGTGACTCCTTGGGATTCGCCTGATATCGCGCACAGATGCAAGTTGCAAACATAATGTTCGGGCGACTTGCTGTAAGATACAGCAAGGATCCTATCATCCCTTTGTATTCAGTCACATTTACTGATTTGCCGTCCACATCAGGGTCTAACTTGGCACTGACTGGCATCGGAGTCTTGACGGGAAATGAACCTTCCATACCAAACTTCTTAATAATGTCATGTGTATACTTAGCTTGATTAATGAAGATCCCTTCCTTCAATTGTTTAACTTCTATTCCAAGGAAGTAGGACAGTTCTCCCATCATACTCATCTCAAACTTGCCAGTCATCAACTTTGTAAACTCTTCACAAAGCTTTGGATTTGATGATCCGAAAATGATATCATCCACATATATCTGTACGATCAGAGTATGTCCATTCTCTTTTCGTAGAAATAAAGTGGTGTCTATCTTCCCATTTTGAAAGTTATGAGCAAGTAGGAATTTTGACAGTGTGTCGTACCAGGCTCTTGGAGCTTGCTTTAACCCATACAAGGCTTTCCGTAGCTTGTAGACCAGATGTCCAGCCTTGGGTTCTATGAAACCGGGAGGTTGTTCAACATACACCTTCTCTTGAAGATCTCCATTCAGAAATGTGCTTTTGACGTCCATTTGATAAACTATGAAGTTTTCAAATGAAGCATATGCCAGAAACATTCTGATTGCCTCAAGTCTTGCTACTGGGGCAAAGGTCTCGTCATAGTCTATTCCTTCTTCTTGATGATATCCTTTGGCTACCAGTCTGGCTTTGTTTCGGATTACTATACCATCCGTATCAAGCTTGTTTCAGAACACCCATTTAACTCCAATGACTTGCTAAGACTTGGGCCTTGATACCAGAGTCCACATATCATTTCTCTTAAATTGATTCAATTCTTCTTGCATGGCTTCTATCTAGTTTGAATCCTGAAGAGCTTCCTCTACCACCTTTGGTTCTATTTGAGATAGAAAACATGAGTAAAGACAAATGTTGGAGGTGGCTGCTCTTGTTCTTACACCAACAGTAGGATCACCAATCACTTGTTCTGAAGGGTGGTTTTGAGTCCACCTGTAATTCTGTGCATGTGATGGTTGATCTTGAATAATTTCAAGCTCTCCCAAATTAGGTGGCTCTTGTTCATCCACTGATTGAGCTTCTTCCGGACCAGTATTATCAGTATTAACAGGTTCTGGAGTACTTTGAGGTTCTCTGGTACTGTTCATTTTAGTAGTAACTGGTTCGGATGGACTGGAAGGTACTCTGGTATTTTGAATATCCATAGAAATATGTCTGGAGATGAATGGAAGTCCAGAGTCCGATTCATCCATAGCATCATCCACATTATTGCTTCATTCTTCACTGGTAGCACGTGGTTGGTCAGTATGAGTGACAAGAATGTTCATAAACTTTGAGTAGTCGATGTTATCGTCTTGATCCTGCACATTTGAACATGAAGAACTGACTTTTGACCAATCCAAGTTAGCTTCATCAAAGGTCACATGGATAGATTCTTTAACTTTTAAAAGTTTTCTATTGAAGACCCGATAAGCCTTGCTATGTAATGAGTACCCGACAAAAATCCCATCAGATTTTGGTTCAAATTTATTCTGGGGTTCTTTGCCGTTGTTCAAAATATAGCAAGTACACCCAAAAGCTCTGAAATGTGAAATTGAAAGCTTTCGTCCTCTCCACAACTCATAGGGTGTTTTCATGGTAGATTTATTTATTAGAGTCCTGTTCTGAACATAGCAGGCAGTGGACACAGCTTCAGCCCATAAACTGAGAGGAAGCTTTGCCCCTGCTAACATAGATTTGCCAGCCTCGACTAAAGTGCGATTCTTGCGCTCAGCTACCCAATTTTGCTGTGGAGTTCTGGGTGCATAAAAGTCGTGCTGAATGCCCTATTCAGAACAATATGATCTCATTTCCGAAAAATCAAATTCTGTACCATGATCACTCCTGATGCATTTAATGCTCAATCCTTGTGAATTGCTTATCTAGTTGAAAAATCTACAAGATGCTCAAAGGTTTGATCCTTAGATTTCAAGAACATCACCCATGTGTACCTGGTGAAATCATCGATAACCACAAGGGTATATCTCGCACCAGCTAGTGAAGAAACAGAAATGGGACCACAGAGGTCCATGTGAAGAAGTTGTAAAGGAGCAGTTATTGAATTAACTGATTTGCTCTTAAAGCTATGTTGGGTCTGTTTGCCAAGTTGACATTCTCGACAGAGAGTATCTCTGGAGTATTTGTGTTTAGGCAGACCAGTGACCAGATCAAGCGAAGCTAATTTAGACAAAGTCTTAAAATTTAGATGAGCGCAACGCTTGTGCCATAGCCAACTATCTTCAGGTGATGCTGTAGTGAGGAAGCATACAGGATCAGAAGAATTATTTCTTAAGACCACAGAGTATATGTCCCCATCTCTTGATCCGGATAACTTAATATCTCCGAATAAGTTATCTCTAACTATGCAGGTGTTGGACAAAAAGGAAACTGTGAATCCTTTGTCACATAAATTACGGACACTCAGCAGATTATGCTTCAAACCTTCGACTAGTGCAACCTTTGTAAATGATACACAACCGTTGGTTAAAGTGCCATACCCCACAGTTTTACCTTTACTGTTGTCTCCATATGATATGGATGGGCCACGTTTGTCATTGACTTCTATGAGCAGAGACTGATCACCCGTCATATGTCCGGAGCATCTGCTGTCGAGTATCCACTTGCTTTGATTGATCTTTGACTTCAAGTGGGATGGTAGTGAATTCCATAGATGCTCCTGCAAGACAACAATTTACACTTTTGGCGCCCAAACTTGTTTTGGGCTGTTAGTAGAAGCAATAACAGTGTCCACTTTTTCGGATTTCACGTTGTTAGGAACTTTGACTTTCCAAGTTGACTTAGCCTTTTCCGTATTAGTTGGTTCTTTAACTTGGGTTTTCTTTGGGGATACACTTGACCCGTAAATGTTATGTCTATAGGTTTTGCAGCAAGTGCACTGGTCAAGTAATAAAATGGAGTATTGAGACTCCGGTTGTCAAACCCACAGGGAGGTAGCTAATGCTGTTAAGCAGCAAGCACTGAGCTAACAAGTTGAATTTATGTCTGGACAATTGATTTTTGTTGTGCAAATAGTTTGAATTTCGAATAGCTTAAGCAAAAATGATTAAATCAGAATGTTGGCAAGCTGTTGGTATAGAAATTGCAGTGATTAAGGATCTAGGGTCACAATGATTACCACCCAATGGATTGTAATAATCTGGTTATGGCTCTTGTTCTTGATTTATGTTCTAATTCATGTTCATGTTGATTATCTCCTACCTATCTTACATTTGGTCCATGCTAAGATAGATTTAAGGCTTTTATCCCATTTGGTCCATGTGAATAAAAGTGATCAAGGTAGATAAATAATCTAATAATTGCAGACTTGGTCCGTCATACAACATTAAATCTAATTCACTAGTCTTCCACCCTAGACAAGGGCTAAGATTACCTAATTATGCATAAACTAGGCATTTCCATTCAAGCAAGTGAATTAAACAAGAACTGAATTTTATTTTATTGAACAACCATAACCAAACTGAATACAATATATTGGGGGCTACATTGCTCCCCTAGACTAACAAAACTACTCCATAATCAAGGCAAAAGCAATAGAATTATAAGAAAGAACATGATTACAGTACCAGGACAATAAAGGAAGAACCCAAGATGAACCAGGACTCCAGCCTCCAAAGACTCCGACGTCTGCTGCCCAAATCACTCCTTGCCAAGGACAATCCGATCTTTTAGCAATGGCTAGAGCTCTTTTTCAGAACTCAGATCAGATTCTCTCTCTCAAGATGATTTACAATGCCTCCAAAGCCCCCTATTTATAGGATTTAGTGGGCCAAATTAGGGTTACAAAAGGTGTGCCCTAATTATAAATGTGGTCGCAGTCAAAACGACGTCGTTTTGGTTAGTGACACTATTCAATGTTCTAGGCTCAATAACACTCAAACTACACCAAATTTGACCCCAGTTCTTTAGAGGAAAATGATTAAAACAACAAAACACATCATTTGGAGCTCAGAAATGCCTGCACGGGAGAATGTACGTGAGAAGACCCTTTTGACGTGCAGATCCAATTCGACTCAAATTTGCTCCAAAGCTTCCTCTTGATTTGTAAAAGACATCCATGCAATAAACTCCTTGCACGTGAGAATGCACGTGAGAAAGCCTTTTCACGTGCACCTTGATTTTGCCTTCATTTTTCTTCCATCTTCTTCCTATAGCTTCCTTTTGAGTGTATGGAGTGATCTAGCGAAGGTGTGTGGGAAAAAGTTGCTCCAAAACCTGCCAAAAACACTCAAAAAGTACAACTATACACCAAACAAGGTCTTCCTAGGGATTAGAGCAAATATGTGTAAAATATCATGCAAATAGGTACAAAACATACTCTAAAACACCCTAAATAAGGCCTAGGATAACGGCATAAATGCACGTTATCAACACTCCGAAGAGATTTGGATTTAGCTTTACAAGAAGAACCCTTTTTGATAATCTGCTTTTTATTAATTGAAGTGTTATTACATAACCAGTCATCAGATAGACTCCAACATTCATAGTGATAGTGACCTATTTCACGACATCTCGAACAGATACTGTGATGTGGAGTTACAACGGGGGAAACAGGTTTCTTAGGTTATATAGATTTTCTACTCTGTTCCCTATGGCCTAATCCTTTGCAAACGGGTGACGCGCACTTGGCCCTAGAAGCGTCAGCCTTGGCCTTTCCTTTGTTTCTGGGTGCTACAGTTTCGGCTTTAACTGCAGCAGCCTTCCCTTCATCTTTTGATACAGGTGCTACTACTTCGGGAATAGCAGTAACAGCCTCTCTTCCACAGTCATAAACTATGGTGCCACCTGAAATAAAACCATCCAACGGTTTAGACGTACTAACAGGATATAACTTGGTTAGTTTCGGAGTGAAGTCCGGAGGACACTCAGTAGCGTGAGCAGTGGAAGTCGATGGTTCAGAGACTAGGCCAGGTTTGACTCGAATGTTATCTGGATCAGTCCTAAATGTAGAGGCTATTTCCCCGGATTTTAGCCACTTATGATTTATTTCCTTTTCCTGTTCAAGTTCATTCTCAAGTCGTTTCACAATAACTTTTAGGCTTGTGAGATTGGTATTCAGGAAATGATTTTCAATTCTAAGATCGCGAAACCAAGTCTCCTTGCTCCTGTAATCAGCTATGTCTTTTTCGAGTTTAGAAACAGTGAATTCTAGATGTTTAGTCTGACTACTCATATCTTGATACATTTGAGTAATTATTAGTCTCTCATTCTTTTCATGATCACGTTCCTTAGTTAGAGATTCTAATTTACTCATGAGCTCAGAGATAGAAGGTATCTCAGTGTTTGCCATGAGGCAGATGTTTGCCTTTTCTGTTGGCTCGTCATCGGAAGATTCTTCTTCTTCTTCCGAGCCACTCTTGTATTTCGTGACAAACACCTTCCACTTGTTCTTGCTGTTGTCTGAGGTGGAGCGTCGAGGTTTAACCTTGTCATCCTTGTCGGCCGTCTTAGATTTGGATCTACAGTCCTTGGCCTAGTGACCAGGTTTCCCACAGTTGTAGCAATCCTGGGATGTCGACTCTGACCACTCCTTTCTTCTTGAGGATGAGGAGGAGCCTCTTCTGAATCCTTTTCTTCTTTTCTGCAGGAAACATGTGAAGGATTTCACCAAAAGAGCAATTTCTTCCTCCATATCCGAGTTAGAGTATTCTGACTCATCCGTATCATCCTCATATAGTATGTTTGGAAGTTCCATAGCTTTGAAAGCTACCCCCTTTTCTTTCCGAGCTATCTTCTCATCTTGGTCAACATATTTAAAATTGACCTCGTGCGTCCGTAGCTCTCCATAAAGTTCTTCTAGGGGAACATACTGCCAGTTGTCTTTGGATTGCATCTGGAGCTGTTTGGAGTAGTAGTGATCCGGCAAGGAGTGAAAGAACTTGTCATTTATTTGAGACTGAGTGTAATGCTCATTGACAGTTTTGAATTCAAGAATAAGCTTGCCGAATTGCCGATAGATGCTCTCTAGGGATTCACCAGGTTTGTGATTGAAACTCTCAAAATTCTGTCTGAGAGTGCAGATAACGTTCTACATCTGGGACTGACTTCCTTCATATAGAATAGTCAATTTATCCCATACAGCTTTAGCTGTTGTGCATCCCTGGACGTCCGTGAAGGCTTCTGAGTCCAAAGATGAAGTCACATAAGCTAGAGCCTTTTCACTAGCATATTGCCAGGCTCTTTCGTCGTTTGTGAGCTCAACATCCGTCTTTGGTCTCCGGACTCCATTTTCTCCGATAGTCATCGGAATGGGAAGCTCCTGATGAAGACATGGCCACATTAGATGATCATGACATGCCATGAACATCTTCATGCGAGCTTTCCACTGGGAGAAAAGCTCTGGTGTGAACTTTGGCGGTTTGCTCAGAGTATAGCCAGAACTCCGTGGTTGAGGAGCAGCAGCAGCAGCAGGTTGTGGTCGATCAACATTTTCACTGCTGCTTCGGTGGGGAAAGGGATCTTGAGCTCCCCCGGAGTTGAGGCGGGTGTTGAATAGCATGCTACTTTCTTCAGCCATTTGTAAGAGAGAAAGAGTGGGATCTCTACTTGGAACAAGTAGAACTTGCTCTGATACCACTTGTTGGTCCCTGGTAGCCTAGGGGGGGGGGGGGGGGGTGAATAGGCTAAAATAAAAAACTCTTTCCTCACAGGTGTAACACAATCTGGTTAAAGGATATAAAATCAGTGCGGAAGATAACCAGATAGTGGAAGTATTTTGCTTTATTATCAAATGATAATTACAACAAAATAAGCAGTAGTTAGCTGATTACACTAGCACTCGGCTTTACAATTACACACACTGGCGTTAATAATCTCTATAAGCTCTTGTACAATAACTTTGCTCACGCGCGTATCAGTTTTCCTTCGTATGTGTATGCTACTTTAATGTACAACACTACAGATATATATATAGACATCTAGGAATTTATCTTGGAACTGTATTTTCCGAGCACTGTGTAAACATTAATTTCTTCTCGGAAAATGCTTCTGCTATAACTGCTTCGGATGTGGAGCTCGAAATATTGGAAGTATAAGTAAATTAAATAGCTTTGCTCGATTCCAATTACATTTGGGGATGCATCCACATCTCCGAGTGGTCCACGTGTAAGACAATTTAGATCTTCAATGAGTTTGTCTTACATCGGAACACAACGAGCTGATATCATAAATGCGGTATTGATGAGTTGAAGTAGCGTCCTTTTGGTCCGATGTAGATTTCCTTACTCCGTATCAACGAGGTTCGGATCCTTACTCCATATTAGTTATTGCTTACTCCGTGTACATGAAGTCCTGAAATCCTTATTCCGTGTCAGCGCTTCCTTACTCCGCATGAGGTAGATATGCGGAATCCTTATTCCGCATCAGCGCTTCCTTACTCCGCGTGAGTTCCTTACTCAGCTTGAGTAATGATTCAGATTTCTTATTCCGCATTAGATGTCCTTACTCCGCATCAGTTGTCCTTACTCCGCATCAGTCATCCTTACTCCGCTCGAATGAAAGACTCGGATTCCTTAGTCCGTATCTTCTTTTCCTTAGACAGCTGGAGTGAAAGACTTAATTCTTTCTCTGCAATAAATCTCTCTTACTCCGTACGAGGCGTAGACTCGGATTCTCATTCCACATAAAATGATTTAGTCCAATCAACAATAAGAGTGCGGATTCCTTAGTCCTTTTGACAAGTGATTAGTTCGTACGAGAGAGTCCCTACTCCGGATGAAGACTTGGTTATTTACCAAGTGTTTGACGACACTTATGATGACCCGAATCAGGATTATATATGGTGTCCTTTGCTTTGCTCTTACAGGAGTAGGTCCGGATTAAAGTTTTATCTTCTGCACAGATTTAGAGTAAACATGAAACAACTTAAATCAAATTACATTAGGTTTGATCCTTATGATCCAAATTCTAGGTTTGATCCAACAAAGGTATCTCAAAGGAATGATGAATTTGGGACTCTGGTACCCAATGGAGTCAAACTTCACCTTATCTGGATATTCTGATACTGATTTTGCTGGGTGTCGCATCGACAGGAAAAGCACAAGCGGTACGTGCCAGTTTCTTGGAAATAGATTAATTTCATGGTTCAGTAAGAAGCAGATTTCCGTATCAACCTCTACTGTTGAGGCGGAATATATAGCTGCTGGGAGCTGTTGTGCACAGCTACTCTGGATTCAAAGTCAACTTACTGACTACGGTTTCAACATGACATCTATTCCACTCTATTGTGACAACACCAGTGCAATCGCTATCAGCAACAATCCAGTCATGCACCCAAAGATGAAGCACATTGAGGTAAGGTATCACTTCATTCAAGACCATGTTCTCAAAAAGCACATATCACTGGAACATGTTGCTACTGAAGATCAACTGGCAGACATACTTACAAAGCCCCTACCTAATGCAAGGTTTTCTGAATTACTCTTCTGATTAGGTATGCTTGACTTTTCTGCATAGCTTCACTTAAATCACTTAACAGTAGATCTTCTTTCAGAACATGCATTGTGCTTTTATTGAAAGTAATAGATTCATACCGAAGTTAAATTTGATCATACTTACTGCTTAACATGTCCTATGTGTCTGATAAATACCAAAGTTTTTTTTTGGGAGAATACTTGCATTTCCCGACTGAAGTCATTTAAGCTAACATAATTAAAATGGATATGAATAACTTTTTTAGGATTTCATGATTCTAATCTCCACTCATCACCACATGACGAATGTTGTTTCATATTGATTGCTCTATTAACTTGTATGATTGAAGAAATGAAATGGGTTAGCTCGGAATGCTTGGTGATGGTACTCACAATCGCAGTCTGATTAGGTCCTGAAGTGTAGTTTCCTAATAGATAGACAGTGATGTTTCAAGATCTCAATTTTTAACAGGTAATGCCATCGAGAGGATCGCATGATCTACGCGGGAGAAAATGCTGTATATGTCTCATGACCTCTTTCCTGGCTGTTTATCTGAGGGGGAGTTCGCATGATCTAAGGGGGAGCAACCTTTGGAATAATCCCCTAATATGTCTTGGATGCTCCTTCCTCTAAACTATCACTTCCGGATCTACCTGGACATGCATTGTTGAATAAGATTTGTGGCATGCAAGGATGTTTTTCTTCCTTCAACCGTGCATCTTAATCGGCTAATCATTTGCTTGCTTTTGACATGTGTTCATTCCTACCGTCTCACTCATGAATCCTAAGTTGGACAAATCATATGATTTTTAATTATCTTAGTTACGTTATTCAGCAGAACGGTTTCACTATGTTGACCAATATGAACTTGTGTGTTTATTATCTGACATATGTCTTGATTTAGTAACAATGATCACTCTCTTGTTTGTATGTGTCTTTTACATTCCCTTTTAATGCACTAAGTTCTGTTTCTCATTAGTTCAGATTTAGATGCGCACATCTGATTTTATTCTCATATCTGTACTAATTCCTCCCTGTTAATCTTGTGTTCTTTTAGCTTATTTTTGTGAAGCTACAGGACCAGATTCTCTTTGCACCTTTATCGATACATCTCGTCTATAGTCTCGGATTTGAAGTGTTGTGGTACTTCTCTTCTCTTCGACTTCAAGACAGCAAAGGAATCTACTTCTCTCTTACCGCACTATGTTTCTCCGGACATGGTCTACTTTTCATCTGGATGATCTTCTCTCGGATATTATTTACTCCGGATGATTGTCGGTTCATTCCTCCGGACTCTTGAAACTCTCAAATCGTGATAAATCATGTTTTATTATAAATCGCGTACTTTTGAGGAGGAATAATGATGGTACAATAAATGCATGTCTTGGGATGCACACACTTCCCAAAGAAGGGAAATAGCTGTTATCACTCCCTGGTCATGCCATCTCCACGTCATCTCTATATCCGGAGGCGTGCCGCTATCAAGACTAATGACATCAGCCTGTCACGTGGGTCACTGTTACACTTGCTTAATCCCTAGACCCGCTGACAATCCCAGACTCGGTCCTATATATCCTGGACATTCCTGCACAGCGCGAGTTTTACATTTTCCAAATCCCTAAACCCCTCGTCGCTCCTTCAATCCCCAAGACTTCACCTCTTTCTCTCAATATTTCCCTCAATGGCACCCAAAACTTCTCTTTCCGGCGTTAACCTCGGCCATCTGGTTGATTGGCGTGCTATCTCTGATCCTCCAGCTTGGTTTCTGGAACTTCACCCACTTCTGGAAGCCTCTCACATCCTAAACCTGGTATCCAATCCTGTTGACCTTCTCATTGAAGACATCTGTGAGTTCTATCAACGGATCCGCTGCACCACCGACTCCATTATCTCCTACGTTCGCGGTGAATCTATCTTAATCACCCCTGACGTTTTCCGTGCCGCCCTCAACCTACCTCCCGGTGATCCTCAGCGCCCGGATGTTGAGACCATGGCTACCTCCATGGGCTGCTCCTACAAAGGGAAGGAGTACAAGATGAAGTCTTTCTAACGTTGCTACCGCTGTTTGGCGACCATTGTGAGTCGATGCTTCCTGGCTCGTACCACTGCCCTGGATTCCGTCCCGTATGACCTGCTTTTGGCTATGTACGGCGTCCTTGAGCGTCTCCTGATGGACTAGGGGACCTTCTTGTTCCGGCTGCTGAAGAACGGTCCAAAGAATCACTCTTTTGGGCGGATACTCAGCACTGTCTTCTGGCATCTCCATCCGGAACATTTTGCCCGCTATGATGCCATTCCTTTCCCTCAGGCTAATTATCTTCACTACCTTACGCCTGATGGGAACATGACAGCTCGCCGTCCCTCGGTTACTCTCCACCTTCTTCCCGCCTCGGAACAACAAGGCAGGTCGGTTGGTGACCCCTCTGACAGGCGGGACCATCTCAGCCCAGTTTACCTAAGGTTGTTTCCCCTGCACCATCTGCTGCGGATGTTCCCACTCCCTCCACTTCCGTTGTTGCTCCCGCAGTTGACACTGCCATTGCCACTACCGTTGTTGATGTCCCGGAATCTCTTCCGGAAGTTCCCTTGCCTCCTCTACCTCAACCCCAAGACTACCTAGACCATCTCTCCGCTGACACCATGACGGGCCTCTGGTTCCGTTTTAGCCTCGCTTGCACAGCCTCCATCCCCGATCATGAACTCAAGGTGTTTTACGCCAAACACACCCGCACCCCGGAGGATATAATTGTCTGGAATCTGGATCATGGCTTTCTTACGCCTACCCACATTCCGGAGGTTCCCTTCGCTGTCTCCTCCGGACCATCCCATGACGCATGAGTTTCCTCTCCTGCTAAGGCTTGGTCCGCCTCTCCAACAGATACCATCCCAGTTGTTGACCTGTCTGGTCATAGTGGCTCTGCTACTCCGGACGCTTCTGATGCTTCGGATGCCCCCTCTGCTGTTGCTGCTGACGACCACTCCACTCCTGTGGACTCCTCTACCTAGCACACCCCTGCACTTGTTCCTGTCGGGGAGTCCTCCAAAGCTCCAGAGTTGGTGCTTGGCCGTGCCTCTTTTGGAACGGTTCACTCTGATGCTGTATTATCTGCTCAGCTAGACCGTCACTCCCAAGCTCAAACCACCCAAATTTCTGCCATCGCCGCTAAGGTTGATGCTCTTGGTGCCCAACTCCTCTTTGCCTTAACCGACTCCTCCACCTCCATCGAGCAAAAGATGGACCTTATCGCCTCGTCCGTCCATTCCCTGTCCACCTCTTTTGTGGAATTGGCTCACACGATGGCTCGTCCTCCTCCCGTCCCTCGTCGATCTGCGCAACCGGGGGAGAAAGTGTCATCTGATCCTCCTGCACCTTCCTCCTCTTGTGTTAACAAAAAGAGGTCTGCATCCTCACTGCTTCCGGGAGTTACCATCCCCAAACGCAGCCGCTTCTCTCAGCCCAGCTCCTCTAGTGCAGCTCCTCCTTCGACCACTCCATCTGCCGCGGCTGACACCTTCCTCCCATCGTACACGGATCTTGATCCCCTTGATGAAGATGGAAGTGTTTTTAATGCTATGACCAGGTATACCACATCAAATGCTAAGAGAAGATGTCTATCTAAGTTGTACCCCTTCTCTCCCCAAGACATAAGCACTATTCACTCTGAGACAGGTCTGCTCACCACAGAAGACATAAACAACTTCTCTCGTGCAATTAAGATGGAGATGAGGCTGTTTTCGTCCCTATACAAGGACAGGCACATGCTTGACATCTTGCCGTGTTGGAGTGAAGGGTATCTTCCAGACTTAGCCGATATTCAGACCTACATCAACGGAACTGCTGAGGATAGCACTCCCTGGAAGACTCTTCAATCGGTCCTCATTCCATACCGGGTCATGACGCCGCACTTCATGCTGGTTGTCTTTATGATTCCATCCAAGCAGCTGATCCTAATTGATTCCCATCAAGTTGTGGAGCAAAACATTAGAAGGGTTCAATTTGAGCCACTGCGTGTTCATTTGACAGAAGCCGTAAAACGATCGGGACTTTATGAAGAAAGAGGCCTGACTCCGTTGGGTCCATCTGATAAGCTGAAGGCGACAATCTGGGGCAAGAAGTTAGTGCCACAACAGCCTGATGGAGATAGCTGCGGAGCCTTTGTCTATTTCTTCATCAAATCTATTGTCAAGGTTGATAAAAACTGGAACCACATTCAAGCCTATACAATGGAGGAGACAATGGAGCTTTGGGAGAAGGTTGCAACAATAATGTTCAAGTATAGTAAGCCTTATGTACCTTAATGAAAATTTTGTATAAAGGCTATATTGTACTGTGTACTGATCAATGAAATTGGAGTGTTTTTCTTTTCTGTATGTTATCTTCTTGCATTGCTTACCAGATCAGATTACAAAGGGGTTGGGCATATCCATAATTGGGGGAGATTGTTGCATCAAGCCCAGAATTTGGATGATGCTGATAAAGCCCTATGTAATTTGATCTGAGACCTTTGTTGTTTTATCTTAAGTCATTGCAGAAGATATGACTTTCATCCGGATCTACACTCTGTGAGCAAAGCTAAGGATGGGATATCTAATCCTGATCCGGGTAAGAATGAGTGTCGACAAACACTTGGTAAATAACCAAGTCTTTACCTCATACGGAATAAGGATCATTCGTGCGGAGTAAGAACCTAAAAGCTACAGACTAAGAAATCCACACCTAATACTTCAAACGGACTAAGTCTAAAAGATGCGGAGTAAGAATCTTGGTCTACAAAGACGCACGGAATGAGAGAGTCAACGCGGAGTTAAAAAGATAAGTCTTCCACTCAACCGGACTAAAATACAGAAAACATGGAGTAAGGAATCCGAGTCTTCCATACATGCGGAGTAAGGAAGTACTTCTACGGAATAAGGAATTGAGTCTTTATTAGATGCGGAATAAGGAAATTAGATGTGGATTAAGGAAACTAGACGCGGAGTAAGGAATCCGAACCACTCACTCATGCGGAGTAAGGATGTGCTGATACGGAGTAAGCTATCCGTTCCTTTAACTCATGCGGAGTAAGGAAACTAGTTGTGGAGTAAGGAAGCGTAGATGCGGAGTAAACACTCCGACCTTCTCTTTCATACGGAGTAAGGAAGCACTTACTCGGAACAAGGATTCCAGCACCAAATTGATACGGAGTAAGCAATCAGTATTACGAAGTAAGGATCCGAGCTTAATTTAAGCACGGAGTAAGGAACCTTACACCGGATTCAAGAAGATGCTACATCATCTTTTATCTTCGTTATCAAAGTCATTAGCTCACTGTTTCCCGATGTAAGACAAACTTGTTGAGAACCTAAAGCATCTTACACGTGGATCATCCAGATATATGGACATAACTTTAACTACACTCGGGAACTTACAAAGACTCTCATGCATTGCAAACTCAAGATCTTGAAGACCACATCCGCAGCAATTAATGCAGAGAGATTTCCGAGAGGCAGTAAATGGGCACAATATCCGGAACAACAAGTTCCGAGGTTGTCTCTTAAGGATGTCACTATAAATAACAACACTTGTATATTTAATAAGTGTGAATTTTTGAAAAAAAAAGAGTGTTAGCTAGAGAGTGCTACTGTAATCAGCTGAAATTGCTGCTTATTTTGTTGTAATTATCATCAGATAATAAAGCAAAATACTTCCACTATCTGGTTATCTTCCGCATTGATTTTACATCTCGTAACCAGATTGTGCTGTACCTAAGAGAGAAAAAGAGTTTTGATATTAGCCTATTCACCCCCCTCTAGGCTACTAGGGACCAACAACAGGACATATTGGCGAGAGGCTCGTAGACTCGTAAGGTCTAGACACTCGAAGTAAAAATATGACAGAACACGTTGCGACTCATAGATCTAGGGTCGAAGGTCGTAGAGTCGAAGTGTGAAAAAGAGAGAGTTACTGCAAGCGTAAATAAATTCAGAGACTCGTAGAGTCAAGGAATTCTAAAGAACAGTAACCAACTTTAAATGACTCGAAGACTCGAAGGCCGTAGAATTGTAAAGTCCCTAAGAGTGCCTAAGTCAATTAACAGAATGGAAAGTAGACTTGTAGACTCTAGGGTCATAGAGTGGAACCTTAGAACACTGTTAAGAAAATAGGACTTGCAGACTCGTAGGTAGAAGATTGAAGAGTCGAAGCCAAAAAGATTGACCAACTAAAATGAAACTGTAACTCGAGAGTCATAGAGTCGTAGACTCAAGGGATACATGTAATTGAAGGAATTGGTCAGACACATCATAGACTCGAAGATCATGAAGGCAGAAAGTAATAGCTGAAGGGTCATAGCCGTAGAGTTGAAGACTCGTTGAATACAGAAACTCAGTACATGAGCAAATGCGAAAGGCTAAGGAAGAAATGCAAAGTCTAAGACTCGTAGAGTCGAAGGTTTTCAAGGTCGAAGAGCCTCTTAGTCAAGTAAAATAAGCTGAGAAACTCGATGATCGTAGACCCGCAGAGCTAGGGTCATAGACTCACAGCTGTAACAACGAGTACATTAGGCGCACTTCGAAGAAGTCACTCTAAGAGCGATTAGGATAGTCGCAGACTCATAGAATCGTAGACTCGCAGAGTTGCAGACTTACAGTTAATAGAGTGACACAATAGACTTAATCTAACTCGAACTCTAGCCTCGGAGACTCGAAGATATATGAGTCGTAGACTCGCAGATATCAATACTGTAAAGCATGAAGTAAACTTCCGCAACCTCAACAGGATCTAACTGAAACCTTCGAGTCATCAAACCTACGAGGCACCCACCTTCAAGGCATACTTAGAACCCTAAGCATATCCATTTAGCGATAACTTCAGCTAGGGTTTGTATAGTAAGCTTACGCTGTCTCAAGCAGCTGGAGTGCAATTAATGCCGCATTAATTGCAATCAACCACTTTCCATGGATTAACGGCCAAGATCGACTGTGCAAGTATGGGCGTGCAACTGCGCAGCATGGGCAATAGATCTGCAAATCAGAGCAGATCAACCCATCCCCTGACATCCCACATATCCAGTGGCGGGAAGTTAGTTTGTCGGATGGACAACTAGGCGCACAACAACCTAAACTTAAAATATATATCTCTCTCACACTTAACGACAAAAAGTGGAGTTAGTCTCTTTCTCTGAAAGTGTGGAATACACAGAATACAAGAAAAAGGTTTCTTACACACATTAAAAAAAAAGATCTTTTGCAGAATTTAGAGAGGAGTTCCAACACTAGAGAGAGAGACTTAAAGAGAGAAAAAGAACTTCCAAGTGTTGTGTGCCGCGTTGAACCAAGATCAAGATCAAACGTTGTGATCCATCATATACACTTGTTCACCCAAGATTCAGCACGACTATCTAGTCTACCCTCAGTGTTGTTTTCCATAAATCAAAACTATCACGGATCATTCCTTACACAACTGAGATCTGTGAATAAGGAGCATTTACTACATCTTAGATTAGTCTGATAATTCATAACTCACGTTATCACTCAAATTACAACTGTTATCTTCTCCATACATACTTCTAGCATAGTTATCCTTAGAAGTACCACATACCAGCAAATAGTCAAGCTTCCGCGCACGAAGAAAGTCTATTCACCCCCCCTTTAGACTCACTTTGTGACCTATAAACTATGGTGTGGGAAGAAGTCAACAGCCAAATACTTCAGAATATTTGGATGCCCTTGTTTTGTGAAAATAAAGGGGCAAGGAAAAGGAAAGTTTCATGCCAGATCTGAGGAAGGGACATTTGTTGGATACTCATATCAGACAAAGGGATATAGAGTTTTTCTTCCAAGACTTGGAAAAGTAATGACTTCAAGTGAAGTTAAGGTGGATGAAATTTGGAAGAAAGATGTAACAGAAGATGAGACTCCAGACGTTGAAGTAGCAGAACCTCAGAAGGAAGAAAAGTCTGAGCATAAAAAAGAAGAGAAAAATGAAGATACAGAATCAGAGAAGTCTGATAAAGAGAAGCAAGAGTCCAATCTTGGAGAAAATTCTACTAAAAATACCAGGAGGACGTGGTCCAGTGTGCATGACAAGGATCAGATCCTTGGTGATCCTCAAGCAGGTGTAACTACCAGGAGAAAGTTTACAAGGGCTACTGCACTGCTCTCTCAGATAGAGCCCAAAACAATTATAGAAGCAGTAGAGGATGAAGCTTGGATCATAGCAATGAATGATGAGCTGGAGAAAATTGAAAAGAACAAGACATGGGAGATGGTTCCTAGACCAAAGAGCAAAAATGTCATCGGAACAAAGTGGGTGTTCAGAAATAAACTGAATGAAGATGGCAAGGTTGTTAGGAACAAAGCTTGACTGGTATGCAATGGATACTCTCAGATTGAGGGTATAGATGTTGATGAAACATTTGCACCAGTGGCAAGGCTAGAAACGATCAGGATGTTTCTTGCATTGGCAGCACACAAGAGGTTCAAAGTCTATCAAATGGATGTGAAGTCTACATTTCTGAATGGATTGCTAAAAGAGGAAGTTTATATTGAGCAACCAGATGGAGTACAGATTGCTGATAATAAGACACATGTGTGCATGTTAAAGAAAGCCTTGTATGGCCTGAAGTAGGCTCCTAGGGCTTGGTACAACCGATTGGATGGGTATCTCCAGAAAATGAACTTCAGTAGAGGAACAGTGGATCATAACTTATATATACTGAATTCAGATAGAGGTCAACTGGCTACCATAGTCTATGTAGATGACATCATATTCGGAGGAAGTCACTCAGAATTATGTAAAGAATTTGCCAAGAAAATGAGTGATGAATTTGAAATGTCTCTCATAGGTGAGTTAACATACTTCTTGGGATTACAGATCAGGCAGACTGCTGGAGGAATCTTTATATCACAACGCAAGTATGCCAAAGAACTGTTAAAGAAGTATGGTATGAATGATAGCAGGCCTGTTGGAACACCAATGGCTACAGGCTACAAATTACATAAAGATCAGGAAGGCATGAATGTGGAGTTACCTGTCAACATTTGGTGAGACAACCAGAGTGCAATTAATATTAGCAGGAATCCCGTTCAGCATTCAAAGACCAAGCATATCGACTACCGATACCACTACATCAAAGAACAAGTGGAAGAGGGAAATGTACAATTGGTGTATGTTCCCACGCAGGATCAAACTGCAGATATTCTCACCAAACCTCTTTCCATTGAGCTGTTTGATAGACACCGAAGTGGGCCGTCTGTACAGCTACCTCCTCATGCGTAAGGCGTTAGTGGGGTTCCCCTCTCTTTCTTTGCAATTGGTTGGCAAAGGGGGAGAGAAGAAGAGAGTATTGTGTCTAGGGGGAGCACACAGTGGGGAGTTCAAGGGGTGACTGGAATGTAGCTTCGATGTTGCCAACAATTCCAAAGGGGGAGATTGTTGTTCCTGTGAACCTTTTGGTTGTCATTGTTGTCAACATATCGTTGCGAGTTGGCACTGAGTCGAAGCTCAGTACAGGGTTGGATAACTTCGTAGAGTGATCTCATAGAGTGAGCTTGTAGAGGGAATCCACTATGTACTGACAGAGACTGGAAGATGGAGAGTCGAAGATCAACAGACCACTCAGCTCCAAACATCACTGCAGGAATTCAAGGTCGTAGCCAAGTGACTCGAAGGTCGAAGGTTGTAACCAGGTGACTCGAAGGTCGAAGGTCGTAGCCAGACGACTCAAAGGTCGAAGGGTTGTAATTTCGCATACCCAAGGAGCAGACAGGTAAAGAGCCGCATCTCGCAAACTTGAAGCAAAGAGTCGTAGAGTCGAAGCTTGCAAGGTCGTAGATTGAATGACCCACTACGAAGACCTGTGAACAGCTAATCAGCCAAGGCAGAATACAACTGTTACTGACTCACTCGAAGACTCGTAGAGCTCAAAGGCTCATAGAATGAGATGTCAGTGAAGCACTAGTTCTGATCTAGCTTCAAAGCTAGAGAGTAAAAGAATTGGAAGATCAATGCCCTTGGTTCAAAGACTCAGACTAGAAGAGTCGAAGATAAAGACTCGTAGACTCGCAAAAATACTACAAGGCAATATCTTCGAGGCTATAGCTAGTCAAAGGAATAGAGAGCACTAAGAAGGAGAAAAATGCGCTGAAGCTCACCATTTCAGTAAGTCATTACCCAGATAGTGGTTTCAAGTATGCTAAGTACAGGAAAACATATGGACATCATCCGCATGTGGTTTAACTTGTTTCAACGGTGAATATCAAAGGACGAAAAATGCTAAACCCTAGACGAAGGGTTTTTGATTGGTGCCGACCTATAAAAGCAAGGAATATGCCTGAATTAAATATAACGCCGAGAATAGTTTTTGAGCAGACAAGAAACGTATCTGTAGAAAACAAAAAGGGCGACATAGAGTAGTTCATATACAGAGAATACAGAGAGAAAGAGGGAGATTGAAGAAGAGATAACAGTGAGTTAATCTGTCCTTCCTCCTCATACATTCAGTGAACAGATCGTGAGTCTGGCAAAGAAAGGGTTGAAGGTCGAGCATAGCAAACAGTTATTTACGCAGGAGTAGATTGCGTTAGACAGATTCTTACAGTGAGTAAATTCTAAAGCAATACTGTTTTTGTATCTGCATTGAATAGACGAGAGAGTTGATCTAATTGTAACAAGGGCTAGACCTTACTGTATTAAAAAGACAATAGTGGATTGGACTCGGTGTAGGTACACCCTCACCACCGTGGAGTAGATCATATTGATCGAACGACGTATATTGTGTGTTACAGTCTTTACTTTCTCATACATGCGTCCTGGTAACTGATATTGCATGAGACACTAAAAGATCATCCATACAAATACCATATCTTATAGAGAATTCTCTCTAAAATATCCTACTCATTAAAACTAAAGAAATAGTTTTAAAGTATACAGATTCACCCCCCCCCCTCTTTGTATACACACACGCGTATATCAAGACAATCACGCTTGGACCTGGGAATGTCACTCTTCTTGCATAGCGTCTATCCAGTTTGAATCCTGAAGGACTTCATCCACCACCTTGGCTCTATCTGTGACAGAAAACATGAGTAGAGGCACAGATTGGAAGTGGCTGCTCTCGTTCTTACTCCAACAGTAGGATCACCAATCAATTGATCTGATGGGTGGTTCCGAGTCCACCTGTAGTTCTGTGCAAGTGGTGGTGAGTAGTTAATGATTTGAAGCTCTTCCAGAGCGGGTGGATATTCTACATTGGCTGGTTGAGCTTCTTCCGGGCCAGTTGTATTCGTATGATGAACAGTTTCGAAAGAACTTGGAGGTTCTTCGGCACTGTTACTTTCAGTATTAACAGGTCCGTACAGACTTGAAGGTTCTCCGATGTTATGAATATCCGTAACAATTTGTCCGGAGTTATGTGGAAGTCCTGAGTCCGTGTCTTCTGAAACATCATCAGTAGCATTTCTTGCTGCTTCACCGGTATTAGGTGATTCATCAGGAGTTGCAGTAGGGACATGTCTGAACTGAGAATAATCAATGATATTGTCTGTATAATCCTGCACAATTGAATTTGAAAATCCTACACTCAACCAGTCAAGGTTAGATTCATCAAAATGAACATGGATAGATTCTTCAACTGTTAGACGTTTTCTGTTGAAAATACGATAAGCCTTGCTGTGTAAAGAGTATTTGGCAAAGATCCCATCATCGGATTTTGGCTCAAATTTACTCCGAGCCTCTTTGCCATTGTTTAACACATAGTGAGTACACCCAGAAGCTTTGAAATGAGAGATTCATGGCTTTTTGCCTCTCCACATTTCATAGGGTGTTTTCATGGTAACCTTATGGATAAGAGTTCTATTCTGAACATAGCATGCAGTGGACATAGCTTCAGCCCATAGACTGAGAGGAAGCTTTGCCACTGCTAACATCGATCTACCAGCTTCGACTAACGTGCAATTCTTACCCTCAGCAACTCCATTTTGCTGTGGAGTCCTGGGTGTAGAGAAGTCATGCTGAATGCCCTGTTCAGAATAATAGGATCTCATTTCTGAAAAATCAAATTTTGTACCATGATCACTCCTGATGCACTTGATGTTCAGCCCTTGTGAATTGCTTATCCAATTGAAGAGATCTATTAGATGTTCAAAGGTTTGATCTTTTGATTTCAGGAACATCACCCATGTATACCTGGTGAAGTCATTGGTAACCACGAGGGTATATCTTGCACTGGCAAGAGAAGTAATAGAAATGGGACCACAAAGATCCATGTGAAGAAGTTGCAGCGGAGCAGTTATTGAATTAATGGATTTGCTCTTAAAGCTGTGTTTGGTCTTCTTGCCAAGTTGGCATTCTCGATAGAGAGTCTTTGGAGAATTTATGTTTGGGCAGATCATTTACTAAGTCAAGCAACGTTAATATAGACAAAGTCTTAAAATTTAAATGTGCGCAACCCTTGTGCCATAGCCAACTTTCTTCATCTGATGCTTTAGTGAGGAAGCATACAGAGTCAGAAGAATTATTTCTTAATACCACTAAGTATATGACCCCATATCTTAATCTGGATAACTTAAAATCTTGGGATAAGTTTTCCCTAACTTTGCAGGTGTTGGACATAAAGGAAATAGTAAACCCTTTGTCACATAAATTACTGACACTCAACAGATTATGCTTCAAACCTTCGACTAGTGCAACTTTAGTAATTGATACACAGTCGTTGGTTAAAGTGCTATACCCCATAGTCTTACCTTTTCTGTTGTCCCCACATGATACGGATGGGCCTCGTTTGTCAGTAACTTCAACGAGTAGAGACTGATCACCCGTCATATGTTTGGAGCATGCACTATCGAGGATCCACTTGCTTTGATTGATCTTTGACTTCAAGTGATTTGGCAATACATTCCAGAGATGCTCTTGCAAGACAACAGTTTACACTTTTGGTGCCCAAACTTGTTTCAGGCGATTAGGAGAAACAGCTGTAATGTCAATAGTTCCAGATTTTACTCTGTTAGGAACTTTAGCTTTCGAAGTTGACTTAACTTTATTAGTGTCAGTTGCTTCTTTTATTTGGGTTCTCTTGGGAGAGATATTCTTTTGAGATTTAAATTTTGGTTTACTCGAAGAACCATTTTTGATGAACTAATCTTTATTAATACGAACTTGATTACAAAGTCAGTTATCTGATCAACTCCAACACTCATAGTGATGATTGTCATCACTGGTTTTCGTCCGGGCCCTTTTGGGGTGGGCTTAAACTAAACCAATGGTGAGAATATTTAGAGTCGCCACCAACTATTTTTGGGGTATAGTTGGATACCCTCTACTTTGAGTAGTTTAAAGGTGTGGTCTGCGTTATCAGAGAAGGGTTCGGGAGTTGGTTACGTGTAGGGAAGGATTAGCACCCCTACAACGCCCTTTTGGTATCTATTTTTGGAGGAGGAGGTTTTCTATTTATTTGTACTGCCGTCATTCGGTTGAGGCACTATTGTTTTCCTAGAAAGCCTATACTTTTTATTTAACTAAGTTATTTGTCAAAGTTATGGTTAAAATTGATTTACCCTAAATCTCTAAAGGGAATCCTAAAAATTTTGTTTTTTTGCTTTTTTATTTAAGGTGGAAAATGAAATCCTACGGTTTTGTTTTTGTTTTGTTTTGTTTTTTTGCTTTTTTTATTTTGTTTTTTTTGTTTTTTTGTTTTGTTTTGTTTTTTGCTTTTTTTAAGACATTTTGAAAAACATTTTGAAAAACTTTTATTGAAAACGTTTTGGAAAACATTTTGTGGAACACGTTTTGTTTTTTTGTTTTTTTTGTTTGTTTTTTTGTTTTTTTTTTTGTTTTTTTAAGAATTGACCATATCAAAATATATGCATATCAAAATAAAACGTGAATTGTGTGTTCGTGACATACAAAAATAACATAAAAAACACAACCACCCTCTCTTTTTTCTTCTTTTTTTTTTCTTTTTCGTTTTCATTTCTCTCTTTGCTCTCTCTTTTTCCTTACTATTCTTTACCTATTACAACATACAATATATATACAGAGAAAAAAAACATACAAGGAAAATACAACAGATGTCAACAACATAAAAAGGAAAATACAAAGAAAATACAACACATAACAACGACTGAAAAAAGAAAAAAAATACAAGAAAAGACTAAGAATTACATCAAATATAAGGATAATTAAGCTAAGAAATAATAAATGACAGAAATTAGCTAGGATTATAGAACCGACTTTAGAGCTTCGAACACTGGACTGCTGTGTGAATCCCGTCCATGCCTATAGTCGCCTTCTCCAATGGAACCAACAAATTTGGCAATCAGATTTGTGAAAAAGATTTCCTAGTATTTGGAGGACTGGAGTGATGTATTTTTTTTTTTTTTGGTTTGAGATTTTTGGTGACTGGGAATAAGGAAAGTGGGCATAAGAAATAGAGAAATAAAGATTCTTTTGATTTGTGATGGAAACGTAAGAACAAAAAAAAAGAAGGGGGCAGACTGGAATTATTTTTTTGTATTTTTCGTTTTCTGGGAAAAGAGAGCTAAGACGAGCAAGAGAGAAAGAGGAGTTGGAAGAGATAGGCGATTTTGGTTTTGGGAAAGGGAGAGAGTTGGGCGAAAATCTGGGTGTTCCTCTTTTGGGATCAGGGAATTAGATGTGAAGATTGGGCAGATGACAGAATAACAGAACTTTTCATTTTTTTTTTCAGAATGTCCTCCCTTTTTTTGGGCGTAATCTCTCTCTTCTTTTTTTTTTCTAGGGCTGAACTCTTTTTTTTCTCTCTGTCGAACTCTCTTTTCTGTGTACAAATCTCTCTCTGTTTTTCTCTTTTCTGTGTGCCAATCCCCTTTTTTTCTCTTGGCCGAACTCTTTTTTTTTTTTGGACGAACTCTCCTTTTTTTCTCTCCTACCGAACTCCCCCTTTTTTTCCTTGGTCCAACCTTTTTTTTTTTGCGTGGACAGAAGACTGGTTTTAAAGAGCTGGCTCAATTTGGCTGGATTGCCTTGATTGCAGCATTTAATGCTCTATTATGAATGCCAGCATTTTTAATTGTAAGATTCTGGCTTTTGTCTAGTGGTTGGACGACCTGTGCGTAAAATTAGGGGGCCTGTGATTGCCTTTTCGTTTTTTGTGAGGACATGTGATAGACAGGCATTGAAAAGCATCTCTGACAAAAATGGCCAGCTAATAAAACGTGTCCCGTGAGTAGCCAGCGAGAATGCTAGCGAAAGAGGCCACACAGCGAAGGTCAACGGGTCGAAGTGTCGACAGGGTCGAAGGTCAACGGTCAATGGGTCGAAGTGTCGGCAGGCCGAAGGTCAACGGTCAAAGGGTCGAAGGTCGGTGGGTCGAAGGGCAAAGGGCGAAGGGTTGAAGTGTCAGCAGGTCGGAGTGTCGGCAGGCTTACAGGCTTCGAAGCTTCGAGTCTTCGAGTCTTCGAGGCTTCAAGGCTTCGAGTCTTCGAGGCTTCAAGGCTTCGAGTCTTCGAGGCTTCGAGGCTTCGAGTCTTCGAGGCTTCGAAGCTTCGACCTGTGGACACTTCGAGGCTACGTGTCACGTTTTTTTTTTTAAAACTTTTAATTACCTTTTTACCCCACCCAAAATGCAAAAATGGACTACCTTTCGGGGATTGTTTGGGAGGACCCATATTCGCAAAAATAGACATTTCGGACTATTCCTCACATGCACATTTTCGGGTAGTTTGACCAGGGGCATTGACCGTCTTTTGGTAAATTTGACTTTTTCCAACAAAAATTGTTTTGGCCATAACTTCTTCATTTTAAATCAGGATTGAGCTCGGTCAAGTGCGTTAGTCTCCAAATTTCATCCTCTATCACCTGGCATTGATCTTGGGGCACTTTAGGGGCTGGCAACAAAGGTTATCAATTTTGGGCTTCCCGGTTCGTGTCAATGCATCCATATTGTGCAAATCGCATGGAATCTCTAAGGACCTATTCAACAAGGTATATGGCATGGGCAAAAAGGTATATGCATCAAATGGGGTTAGTATGTCCAACCCGAACAAAATGGGGTCCAACAGCTGCCCCTCTTTGTGCATTGTTTGTATACAAACAACGTACAAAGATAAAAGGGAGTCATTTTGGACGGGTTGGAGCACTTACCTGGCTTACCTTGCACAGAGGAAGAATAGAATGCGATGGTCAGGTCTGTCCCCCAGAGTGAAAAGTAGCTTCTTGGTTGGTGGGTTTGAATAATACTTTGATGAGGCATCTAAGGCCGCCAATGATGTAAAGATACTGGAGATTGAAAGCCTACAACAATGATAGGCTTGAACTGAAAAAGAAAGCCTACGGCAACGATAGACTTGGGTTGAAAATGAAAAGCCCACAGCAATGATAGGCTTGAACTGAAAAATGAAAAGCCCACAGCAATGATAGGCTTGAACTGAAAATTGAAAGGCCCACAACAACGATAGGCTCGAATTGAAAATGGAAAGCCCATAGCAACGATAGGCTTGAATTGAAAATGGAACAGCCCACAACAACGATAGGCTTAAACTGAAAAGGGAAAGGCCCACAGCAACGATAGGCTTGAATTGAAAATGGAAAGGTCCACAGCAACGATAGGCGTGAAGTAAAAATTGAAAGACCCACAGCAATGATAGGCTCGAATTGAAAATGGAAAGCCCACAGCAACGATAGGCTTGAATTGAAAATGGAAAAGCCCACAGCAACGATAGGCTTAAACTGGAAAGACTTGTTGGAGACATCAATTGGTATTTGAGGGAAATGCTTTGGGGAATTGGTGAGCTTGGGAAGTAACCCAATCTGGGCTCCCTCTACGAGTTCACTCAAGGAGATCGCTCTACGAGGTGACCCAAAAAGGGAAAAAGTTTGTTCACGTGCCAAAAGGATGCGTTTAGAGCTTGGTGAAATTGCAAAGAAAGATTTGTATAGTTGAACAAACAAAGCTAGGATAGCTTGATGAGAAGCTTGCTGAGTATGAGCTCTCAGGATCTTCAAAGGTGATAACATTCCTGAAATTGCAGAATATGTTGAATGTATACAAATGAGGCATGGAATGCAATGTTCTGTATGCGGGGATACATAAACCTCAACCTGTGGTAAAATATGATGCAATGTGATGCAATGCAATGTATACATCGAATGGAATGTGATGTATCACCGAGGGTTTGGCCAGGAGTAAAGATTTATCTCAATGTTGTTGGAGAGGTTGGTTAACATTCAACTTGTTGGGGAACAATTTTCTCTTTGGATGGGGAGTCTGCTCTACCTTTGCTGGGGAACTCCCTTTTGTGGATGAAGGGTCTGTTTAATTTAGCTTCGCCGCATTGAGGATCTTGACTTGACGACTTCTCTGGGGATAGTGATATTCTGTGGAGATATAGGTACTCTGAGTTGGGGGACTTAATTTGTTTGGGGATTTTGAGCTTGACCCTACTCATAAGGCAATGCTAAAAGACCTTACGGGAAATTTAAGATATTCTACTTAAATGTGAAATGAATGTCATCAATGGTTTTCATCCGGGCCCGTTTGGGGTGAGCTCAAACTAGACCAATGGTGAGAAAATTTAGAGTCGCCACCAACTGTTTTTGGGGTACAGTTGGATACCCTCTACTTTGAGTAGTTTAAAGGTGTGGTCTGCGTTATCAGAGAAGGGTTCGGGAGTTGGTTACGTGTAGGGAAAGGTTAGCACCCCTACAGCGCCCTTTCGGTATCTATTTTCGAAGGAGGAGGTTTTCTATTTTATTTGCACTGCCACGACTGGGTTAGATTTCCTAAAAAAGTCTATGATTTTTATTTAGCTAAGTTATTTATGAAAATCATGATTAAAATGGATTTACCCTAAATTTCTAAAGGGAATCCTAAAAGTTTTGGTTTTTTGTTTGAAGTGGGGAATGAGATCCTAAGGGTTTGTTTTGATTTTTGGTTTTGTTTTGGAAATTGAAGTCCTAAAATGAAAATATATTTTTTACTTTCTTTTTTTGGTTTTTGGGTTAGAAAACATTTTTTTTCTTTGTGTTTCGTCAAACAAACATTTTGTTTTTGTTTTGTTTTGTTTTCTTTTTGTTAGAAAAACGTTTTATTTGTTTTTGTTTTTTCTTTTTTAAGGAGACATTTTTGAAAACATTTTGAAAACCTTTTATTGAAAATGTTTTAGAAAATATTTTGTGGAAACATTTTGGTTTTTGTTTTTTTTTTTGTTTGTTCCCCTTTTTTTGTTGTTGTTTTTTGTTTAAGAATTGACCATATCAAAACACATGCATATCCGAATAAAACGTGAATTGTGTGATTGTGACATATAATAACATAAAAAACGAAGCTACCCTCTCTCTTTTTCCTTTTTTTTCTTTGTTTTCATTCCTCTTTTTGCTCTCTCTTTTTTTTTTCACTACTATTCTTTACATATTACAGCATACAATATATACAGAAAAAAACGAACTACAAGGGAAATACAACACAGAACAACAACTGAAAAAAGAAAGAAAATATAAAGGAAAAGACTAAGAATTACATCTAATATAAAGATAAATAAGTTAAGAAATAATAAATGACAGAAATCGACTAGGATTATAGAACCGACTTTAGAGCTTCGAACACCGGACTACTGTTTGGATCCTTGTCTACACCGACGGTCACCGAGCTCCAATCGCGCAAATGGCAAAATCAGTTGGGATTTTGATTTGGAGATTGCAGTGATGTGTGGAGATGAGAGAAAATGAGAAAAAAAAAATTCTGGGTTTTGGGTAAAACGTGGGAAATGAGGGTGATGTGTATTTTTGGGATTAAGATTTTTTGTGGCTGGAATTGAGGGGAATGGGCGTAAGGAATAGGGAAATGACAGAGAATTAGATTTTTTTGTTTGATGTCTTTTTTTTGATGAAAACGTAAGAGGAAGGTGGCAGAACTGGTTTTTTTTTTTGTTTTTCGTTTTCTGGGAAAAAGGGAGCTGAAACAAGAAAGAGGGAAAGAGGGGCGATTTTGATTTTGGGAAAGGGAGAGAGTTGGGCGATTTTTTTTTTTTGTGTCAATCCTTCTCTTCATTTTTCCTGGGGCTAATATCTGTTTTTTTTTTGCGCAGGGAAGAAGCTTGGGCGTAATCTCTCTTTGTTTTTCTCTTTTTCGAACTCCCCCTTCGCCTGAACAGAAGACTGCATTTTAAAGGATTTGGCTAGATTGCATTGATTGCAGCATTTAATGCTGTATTATTGATGCAGTATTTTTATTTCTAGATTCTATGCGTGGTCGGGTGGTCTGGCGACCTGTGCAGCTCGTGACTATCCTTTTTTAAGTTTCCATTTAACACATGTGACCAACAGGCGTTGACAAACGGTTCTTTCAGATGGCCAGCTCATTAAAACATGTCCCGTGAGTAGCCAGCGAAAGAAGCCAAACAGCAAAGGTCAACGGGTCAAAGGGTCGAAGTGTCGGCAGGGTCGATGGTCAATGGTCAACGGGTCGAAGATCAACGGTCAACGGGTTGAAGTGCCGGCAGGGTCGAAGGTCAATGGTCAATGGGTCGAAGTGTCGGTAGGTCAGAGTGTCAGCAGGCTTACAGGCTTCAAGGCTTCAAGGCTTCGAGGCTTCGAGTCTTTGAGGCTTTGAGGCTTCGAGGCTTCGAAGCTTCGAGTCTTCGAAGCTTCGACCTGCCGACACTTCGAGGCTACGAGTCAAGTCTTCGAAACTTTTAATTACCTTTTTACCCCCATCCAAAATGCGAAAATGGACGACCTTTTGGGGATTGTTTAGGAAGACCCATATTTGCTTAAATAGATGTTTTAGAGAATTTCGCACAGTCACTTTTCCGGGCAGTTTGACTAGGGGTATTGACCGTCTTTTGGCAGGTTTGACTTTTTCTAACGAAAGTTGTTTCGACCATAACTTCTTCATTTCAAATCAAAATTGAGCTTGGTCAAGTGCGTTAGTCTCAAAATTTCATCCTCTATCACGTGGCATTGATCTTGGGGCATTTTAGGGGCTGGCAACAGAGGTTATCAATTTTGGCTTCCCGGTTAGTGTCAATGCATCCATCTTGTGCAAATCACAGGGAATCTCTAAGGACCTGTTCAACAAGGTATATGGCATGGGCAAAAAGGCATATATATCAAATGGGGTTAGTATATCTATCCCGGACAAAATGGGGTCCAACAACTGCCCCTTTTTGTGCACTGTTTGTATACAAACAACATACAAAGATAAAACGGAGTCGTTTTGGACGGGTTGGAGTACTTATCTGACTTACCTAGCACAAAGGAAGAGTAGAATGCGGCGGTTGGGTTTGTCCTCGAGAGGCAAAAAGGGCTTCACAGGTCGGTGGACTTGGATAATACTTTGATGAGGCATCTAAGGCTGCCTTCTGATGGTCCCTTGGAGCCTAAAGGGTGGGGGTGAATAGGCTCTTATCACAACTCTTTTCTTTCTCTTAAGACACAAACACTTGTCTAGTTAAGTGATAGAATCACTGCGGAAGATAACCAGATAGTGAAAGTATTTTGTTTTATTATCACAAGATAAATACAACAAAATAGAAGCAAGACTCTCTTACACTCTATTTACAAATGAACTCACACATTAGCCAACTTCTATCTCCAAAGATGAAAAACACTTGTGCATACACAGAATTAGTCTTTTCTTAACTGATGCACATTTTTTTTAATGTACAAGTATGAATATTTATACAAAACATTCCTAAGAGACAACCTTGGAACTTGTAGTTCCGGAATACGTTTAGCACTAACTATCCCTCGGTAATCTCTCTGCCTTGACTGCTGCGGTTTGTGGAGCTCAAGATCTTGGGTTCGAAGAGTATAAGTGCGTTTGTGAGTTCCCAATTACAATTAAGGTTGTGTCCACATATCCCGATGATCCACGTGTAAGATTCTTTAGGTTCTCAATAAATTCGTCTTACATCGGGACGCCACGAGCTGATAACTTTAAATGCGGTTGTGTTGAAGCAGTATCTTCTTGATCCGGTGTAATTTTCCTTACTCCGTAGCTAATGAAGCTCGGAACCTTACTCCGTGTCGGTAGTTGCTTACTCTGTATCTATTTAGTACTGGAATCCTTAGTCCGTGTCAGCGCTTCCTTACTCCGCATGTAAGTTCCTTACTCCGTATGTAAGTTCCTTACTCCATATGTAAGTTCCTTACTCCGTATGTAAGTTCCTTACTCCGTATGTAAGTTCCTTACACCGGGCGAGTCTTGAAAAGTCTGATGACTTATTCCGTGTCAGCGCTTTCTTACTCCGCATGTAAGTTCCTTACTCCGTATGTAAGTTCCTTACTCCGTATGTAAGTTCCTTACTCCGGGCGAGTAAGATATCCGGATTCCTTACTCCGTATCTGGTTTCCTTACTTCGCACTTATCCTTTAAGTTCTTAGTCCGTACGAATGTTCCTTATTCCGTATGTATTTGTGACTTGGTTATTTACCAAGTGTTTGACGACACTCACTCTTGTCCGGATCAGGATTATGTATCCTGTCCTTAGCTTTGCTCTCACGAGTGCATCTCTGGATTAGTAACATATCTTCTGCAATGATCAAATAAACACAAAAGATCTCAAATCAAATTACATAAGGCTTTATCAGCATTATCCAAATTCTAGGTTTGATCCAACAATCTCCCCCAATTATGGATATGCCCAAACCCTTTGTAATCTGATCTGGTAAGCAATGCAAAAGAATAACATACAGAATACGCAACACAACCAATTTCATCAATCAGCAACTAAATACAATTCAGCCTTAATACAAGTTTTTCACTAGGATACATAAGGCTTACTATACTTGAAGATCATAGTTGCCGCCTTCTCTCTTAGCTCCATTGTCTGCTTCATCGTAAAGGTGGTGTGTTGGCTCCAATATTTGTCCACAGTTAGGAATGACTTGATGAAGTGACAGACAAAGGCTCCGCAGCTATCTCCATCCGGCTGTTGTGGCACTTGCTTCTTGCCCCAGAATGTCGCCTTGAGTTTCTCAGTCGGATGCAGGGGTGTGATGCCCAACTCTTCATATAACTGGCTTTCTTCACGCCTTCATCGGCTGAGACACGAGGTTCCCATTGATTCTTCCTAACGAAGTGCTCCACAATCTGATGAGAATCAATGAGAATCATTTGCTTGGACTGAATCATGAAGACAGCCATCATGAAGTGTGGCGACATGATCCGGTACGGAATGAGGATGGTTGAGAGAGTTTTCCATTGCTTGCTATCCTCAGCAGTTCCGTCGATGAATTACTGAATTAGCTCCACACTGGGAAGATAGCCCTCATTCCAACACGGCAGAACGTCAAACAAGTGCCCATCTTTGTAGAGAGATGGAAACAGCCTCATCTCCATTTTAGCAGCTCTCGAGAAGTTGTCAATGTCTTTTGTAGTAAAGAGTCCTTTCTCCGAACAAAGAGTCTGAATGTCGGCCGGGGAGAAAGGGTACATTTCAGAAAGACATCTTCTCTCAGCAAAAGACGCAGCATAGGATTTTATTGCCTTGCGCAAGCTTCCATCCGCATCAGAAGGGTCAAACTCCGCATATGATGGGAGGAAGGTATCAGCTGCGGATGAGAAGGATGGAGGAGGAGCTGGAGCTGCAATAGAGGAGCTTGGTTGAGAGAAGCGGCTTCGTTTGGGAATTTGAACTCCCTGAAGCACTGAAGTGGCAGGCCGCTTCTCAGTCTGAGTAGATGGTTGTGGGGCAGAAGGAGTAGACGGATCAGATGACACTCTCTCCCCCGGTTTGGCAGATCGCCGGGAAGCAACAGGAGGACGAGCCATCGTGTGCGCCAGATCCGCGAAGGAGGTAGACAATGAATGGACGGATGTGGTGACAAGATCCATTTTCTGCTCCATGGAAGTGGAGGAGTCAGTGAGAGCGGAGAGGAGTTAGGCGCCGAGGGCATCAACTTTGGCAGCAATGGCGGAAATTTGGGCGCTTTGAGCTTGGGCGTGTCGGTCCAGCTGGGCGGAAAGCACAGCGTCGGAGTGGACCGTGCCAAAAGAGGCACGCCCAAGGACCAGCTTCGGAGCTTTGGAGGACTCCCCCGCATGAACAGGAGCAGGAGTGCGTTGGGCAGAGGAGTCCGCAGGAGTATCAGCAGCAGCAGGAGCATCCGGAGCATCAGAGGCATCCGGAGCATCGGAGGCATCCGGAGCATTGGAGGCATCCGGAGCAAGGGACCCGCTTTGACCAGATAAGTCAACCATGGGAATCGCGGCAGCAGGAGAAGAGGGTCCAGCCTTAGAAGAGGAAGGACTTCGTGCAGCAGGGACTGGGCCGGAGGGTGTAGGGAACGGCACATCGGGAATGGCAGCCGGCGTAAGAAAGCCGTGGTCCAAGTTCCAGATGATCATGGTCTCCGGGGATTGGGTATTGTGTGTGTAAAACACCCGGAGATCGGTGTCAGGAATGGAGGAGGTGTGGGCTAGGCTGAAACGGAGCCAAAGGTCCATTAAGGTGTCGGCGGAGAGATGGTCAAGGTAAGCTCGGGGTTGAGGTAGGGGAGGCAAAGGGGCTTCCGGAGAAGCGGCCGGGACATCAGTGGTGGCAACAGCAACAGCGGTATCGACCGCGGCAGCAATAGCGGATGTGGAGGGAGTGGGGACATCAGCAGCAGAGGGGGTTGAGGAAACAGCTTTAGACGCACTGCGCTGAGAGGGCCCCGCAACCTCGGACGGTTTGGCACGGACGCTTGGCTGGGAGGCCCGTGAGTGGGAGGGCGCAGCAACAGACCGAATTCGGGAGGATCGGGGTGCAGAACTGACCTCGTGGGCTTGGCTGTCGGAGGGGTCACCAACAGAGCTGCCTTGTTGTTCCGAGGCAGGGAGAATGCGGAGAGCTACAGTGGGTCGGCGAGCGGTCATGTTCCCGTCCGGCGTAAGGTAACGGAGGTAATAAGCCGAGGGAAACGAGACAGCATCAAATCGGGCGAAATGGTCCGGACGTAGATGCCGGAAGACAATGCTGAGGATGCGCCCGAAGGAATGGTTTTTGGGACCATTCTACAGCAAACAAAATAAGAAGATCCCCCAATCCATCGGAAGACCTTCAAAAACGTCGTACATGGCCAGGAGAAGGTCGTACGGAACTGAGTCCAGGGCGGATGTGCGAGCCAGTAGGCATCGACTTAGAATGGTCGCCATACATCGATAGCGACCCTGGAAGGATTTCACCTTGTATTCCTTCCCCTTGTTCGTGCAACCCATAGAAGCCGCCATTGGATCGGCATCCAGGCGCTGTGGTTCACCAAGAGGTAGGTGGAGAGCAGCGCGGAGAATAGCCAGAGTGATGATGATGGATTCACCGCGGACATAAGAGGTTATGGAATCGGTGGTGCAGCGAATCCGTTGGTAATACTCAAGAACGTCGTCGATAAGAAGATCGACGGGATTGGAGATCAGGCTGAGTATATGCGAGGCTTCAAGGAGAGGGCGAAGCTGGAAAAACCAATCCGGAGGATTAAAAACAGCATTCCAATCAACCAGATGGCCAGGATTAACGCCGGAAAGAGAGATTCTGGGTGCCATTGCAGATTAGATTGGAAGGATAAGATGAAAGGTGAGGTCTTGACAGTGGAAGGAGCAATGAGAGGTTTAGGGATTTGAAATGAGCAATACTCGTGCTTCGTAGGAATGATCAGAACATATAAGACCGAGTCCGCAAATGTCAGCGGGCCTAGGAATGTGCGAGTGAGATAGGGACCCGCACGACATGCTGATGTCATTAGTCTGGATATCGATGCGCCTCCGAATGAAACGATGTCGTGGAGACCGCATGACCAAGTAAAGATAACAACTGGTTGCCATCCAGAGAAGTGTGTGTGCAACCAGAGATATGTATTTAATGAATCATCATTATTCCTCCTCAAAAGCATGCGACATATGAGTATACATGGATTGTCACAATTGAACAGTGTCAGGAGTCCGGAGGAAAGAGCCGACAATCATCCGGAGTAAATACTATTCGTGGAAGAGTATCCGGATGAATAATAGACCTTGTCCGTAGTAAATAGAGTTCGGTGAGAGAGTAGAGTAGATTCCTTTGCAGTCAAAAAGTCGAAGAGAAGAGAAGTACCACAACACTTCAAATCCGAGACTATGGACTGGATTTATCGATACGGTTGCAAAGAAAATCTGAACCTGTAGCTAAATAAGGATAAATTGAAAATACAAAAGCTTAACAGGCAAGGATTAGTACGGATTAGAGAAGATAATCAGTGAAAAACAACATAATCCGAACTAATGAGAAACAGAACTCATGCATGGCTAAGAATGTAGTAGACATATGCATACGTGAAAATGATCAATATTACTGAATCAGGGCATATGTCAGACAGCAATACACAGGTTCATATAGGTCAACATAGCGAAACCGTCTTGCTAAACAACGTAGCTAAGATTAATTAGAGAGCATATGATTTGGCCACATTAGGATTCATGGGTGAAAAATGATAGAGCGAACACATGTCAAAAGAAGGCAGATGATTAGCCGATTAAAATGCATGGTTGAAGAAGGAAAATACATCCAAACATGCCACTTTTCTGATTCAAAAAAGCATGTCCAGTCAGATCTGGAAGTAAAAGTTTAGAGGAAGGAGAATCCGAGACATATTAGGGGTTCATTGCTGCTCCCTCGTAGATCATTTAATCCTCTCAATGAAAAGCTCCCCCTCAGATAGACAGTCAAGAAAGAGGTCATGAGACATATACGGGGGGTATTACTGAATAATATATAAAGCATTGTCTCCCCCGTAGATTGTGCAATCCTCTCGGTTGACCGTTCTGATTTGTAGAAGTTCAGCACTGTCTATCTTATTAGAAAACTATACTTGGCAGGTGATCGATTGCGATTGAGTATTCATCCACCAAGCATTCCAAGCTAACCCATTTCACTTCTTCAACTATGCATGTTAATAGAGTAATCTAAATGAACATGCTTTTGTCACGTGGTGATTAATGGAAGTTAAGATCATGAACCCGAAAGAGGTAAATCATATAAACTGTAATTATGTTAGCTTAAACGACTTCAGTCGGGAAACGCAAGCATCCTTCCAACATGAGGTTGAGATTAATGTCAGAAGCATGAAGCCGTTAAACAGTAAGTATGATCAGCAATACAGTCACTAAGTCTCTACTACTTTCAGTAAACGTACAATGCATGTTCTGAGAGTAAATATACTATTGGGTAATGCAAATGTGAAGCTATGCAGAGAAGTCAAGCATACCTAATCGGAAGAGTAGTTCAGAGAACCTCGCATATTAGAATTTGAAGAACCGACTTTTGACCAATCAAGATTAGCTTCATCAAAAGTCACATGGATAGATTCTTCAACTTTAAAAAATTTTCTATTGAAGACCCGATAAGCCTTGCTATGCAGTGAGTACCCGACAAAAATCCCATCATCAGATTTTGGTTCAAATTTATTCCGGGTCTCTTTGCCATTTACCAGTATATAGCAAGTACACCCAAAAGCTCTGAAATGTGAAATTGAAGGTTTTTGTCCTCTCCACATCTCATAGGGTGTTTTCATGGTAGATTTATTTATTAGAGTTCGTTTCGAACATAGCAGCGGTGGACACGGCTTGACCCATGGGCGAGAGGAAGCGTCGCCCCTGCTAACATGGATCTACCAGCTTCAATTAAAGTACGATTCTTGCGTTCAGCTACCCCATTTTGTTGTGGGGTTCTGGGAGCAGAGAAGTCATGTTGTATGCCCTATTCAGAACAATATGATCTCATTTCTGAAAAATCAAATTCTGTACTATGATCACTCCTTATGCATTTAATGCTCAGTCCTTGTGAGTTGCTTATCCAGTTGAAGAGATCTACTAGATGCTCAAAAGTTTGATCCTTTGATTTCAGGAACATCACCCATGTGTATCTGGTGAAATCATCGATAACCACAAGGGTATATCTCGCCCTGACTAGTGATGGAACAGATATAAGACCACAGAGGTCCATATGAAGAAGTTGTAGAGGAGCAGTTATTGAGTTAACTGATTTGCTCTTAAAGTTGTGTTTGGTCTGTTTGCCAAGTTGGCATTCTCGACAGAGAGAGTCTCTGGAGAACTTGAGTTTGGGTAGACCAGTGACAAGATCAAGTGACGCTAATTTAGACAAAATCTTAAAGTTTAAATGTGCGCATTGCTTGTGCCATAGCCAACTATCTTCATCTGATGCTTTCGTGAGGAAGCATACAGGGTCAGAAGAATTATTTCTTTAGACCACTGAGTATATGTCCCCATCTCTTGATCCTGATAACTTAACGTCTCCGGATAAGTTTTCTCTTCTTGCAGGTGTTGGACAAAAAGGAAACGAAGAAATCCTTTGTCACATAAATTACTGACACTTAGCAAATTATACTTTAAACCTTCGACTAGTGCAACTTTAGTGATTGATACACAGCTGTTAGTTAAAGTGCCATACCCGACAGTCTTAACTTTGCTGTTGTCACCATATGAAACGGATGGACCTTGTTTATCATTAACTTCTACAAGCAGAGTCTGATCACCCGTCATATGTCCGGAGCATCCACTATCAAGGATCCACTTGCTTTTATTGATCTTCAACTTCAAGTGATCCGGCAATGCATTCTAGAGATGCTCCTGAAAGACAACAGTTTACACTTTTGGTGCCCAAACTTGTTTTGGGCGGTTAGAGAGAGCAACGATATTGTCAACATTTACGGATTTGATTTTGCTAGGACTCTTAGCTTTCCAAGTTGACATTAACTTGTTAGTATCAACTGCTTCTTTTATTTGGGTTTTCTTGGGAGAGACACTCCTTTTAGATTTAGATTTTGTTTTGCTCGAAGAACCCCTTTTATAAAACTGATCTTTATTGGATTAAAATTGATTACAAAGCCAGCTATCAGATAGACTCCAACATTCATAGTGATAATGACCCATTTCCCTACAGATGGAACAGACACTATAATGTGAAGTACAAACAGGGGATACATGTCTCTTAGATTTTACAGACTTTCTACTCGTTCCCTGTGGCCTAATCCATTGCGTTTGGGTGACGCGCTCTTGGCCCTAAATGCGTCGGCCTTAGCCTTGTCTTTCTTTTTGGGTGCTACAGTTTTGGCTTTAACTGCAGCAGCCTTCCCTTCATCTTTAGTTACGGGTGCTACTGGTTCGGGAAGTGCAGTAACAGCCTCGACTCCACAGTTATAAACTATGGTGCCACCTGAAATGAAACCATCCAACGGTTTAAATGTACTAACAGGATATAAATTGGTTAGTTTAGGAGTGAAATCCGGAGGACACTCAGTAGCTTGAGCTATGGAAGTTGATGGTTCGGAACCTAGGCCAGGTTTGACTCGGATGTCGTCAGGATCGGTCCCTAAAGGTAGAGGCTATTTCCCCGGATTTTAGCCACTTACGATTTATTTCCTTTTCTGTTCCAGTTCATTTTTGAGTCTTTTTACTATAACTTTTAGGCCTGAGAGATTGGTATTTAACAAATGATTTTCAGCTCTTAGATCGTGATACCAAGCTTCTTTTCCTTTGAAGTCAGTGATGTCCTTTTCGAGTCTATTAATAGTAAATTCAAGACGTTTATTCTGACTTTCCATATCTTTGTACATTTGAGTAATTATTAGTCTCTCATTCTTTTCATGATCACATGCGGTAGTAAGAGATTCTAATTTACTCAAGAGCTCGAGATAGAAGGTACCTCGGATTTGCCATGAGGCGGACGTTCGGCTTAGTGGTCGGCTCATCATCCGAGGATTCCTCCTCTTCTTCCGAGCCACTCATGTATTTTGTCACGAGCGCCTTCCTCTTGCTCTTGCTTGTTGTCCGAGGTGGAGCGGCGAGGAGTTACCTTGTCACTTTTCTCGGCCACTTTTGATTTGGACCCGCATTCCTTGGCCCAGTGACCGGTTTTCCCACGGTTGAAGCATTCCTGGGAACCGGACTCCGGTCGCTCCTTCCTTTGGAACGATGATGATGAGCGTCTTCGAACCCTTTTCCGCTTTTCCGTAGGAATCGCTCAAAGGATTTGACAAGAAGGGGTATCTCCTCCTCCTCGTCGAATCGAATTCTCGGACACGTCCGTATCATCATTCCTCAAGTATGTTTAGACATTCTATAGCTTTGAGAGCTACCCCCTTTTCTTTCCGAGCTATTTTCTCATCCCTATCGAGTACTTAAACCTGACTTCGTGAGTCCGCAGCTCTCCATACGGTTCTTCAAGGGGAACATACGGCCGCTTTTTGTCGATTGCATCTGGAGTTGTTTGGAGTAGTAGCGATCCGGCAAGGAGCGAAAGAACTTGTCATTGATCTGGGATTGAGAATAGTGCTCATTGACAGTCTTCAGCTCAAGAATGAGCTTTCCGAATCTCCGATAGATGCTTTTGAGTGATTCGCCCGGTTTATGATTAAAACTCTCAAAGTTCTGTCTGAGAGTGCAGATCACATCTGCATTTGGGACCGACTCCCCTCATAGAGGATTGTCGGTTTGTCCCAAACGGCTTTTCTTTGTCGTGCAGCCCTGGACGTCTGTGAAAGCCTCGGAATCCAAATATGATGTAACATAAGCCAAAGCCTTTTCACTAGCGCACTGCCAGGCTCTTTCATCGTTGGTAAGTTCAGCATCTATCTTTGGCCTCCTAACTCCATGTTCTCCGATAGTCATCGGAATTGGAATCTCCTGATGAAGACATGGCCACATAAGATGATCATGGCAAACCATAAACATCTTCATGCGAGCTTTCCACTGGGAGAAAAGCTCAGGTGTGAATTTGGATGGTTTCGTTAAAGTAAAGCCAGAACTCCGTGGTTGAGAAGCGGCGACAGCAGCAGGTTGAGGTGGGTCGACATTTTCACTGCTGCTTCGATTCGGGATGGGCTCCTGTGCACCTCCGGAGTTAAGGTGAGTGTTGAATAGCGTACTGCTTTCTTCGGCCATTTCTGAGATTGAAAGAGTGGGATCTCTACTTAGAACAAAATAGAACTTGCTCTGATACCACTTGATGGTCCCTTGGAGCCTAAAGGGGGGGGGGGTGAATAGGCTCTTATCACAACTCTTTTCTTTCTCTTAAGACACAAACACTTATCTAGTTAAGTGATAGAATCACTGCGGAAGATAACCAGATAGTGGAAGTATTTTGTTTTATTATCACAAGATAAATACAACAAAATAGAAGCAAGACTCTCTTACACTCTGTTTACAAATGAACTCACACACTAGCCAACTTCTATCTCCAAAGATGAAAAACACTTGTGCATACACAGAATTAGTCTTTTCTTAACTGATGCGCATTTTTTTTAATGTACAAGTATGAATATTTATACAAAACATTCCTAAGAGACAACCTTGGAACTTGTAGTTCCGGAATGCGTTCAGCACTAACTATCCCTCGGTAATCTCTCTGCCTTGACTGCTGCGGTTTGTGGAGCTCAAGATCTTGGGTTCGAAGAGTATAAGTGCGTTTGTGAGTTCCCAATTACAATTAAGGTTGTGTCCACATATCCGGATGATCCACGTGTAAGATTCTTCAGGTTCTCAATAAATTCGTCTTACATCGGGACGCCACGAGCTGATAACTTTAAATGTGGTTGAGTTGAAGTAGTATCTTCTTGATCCGGTGTAATTTTCCTTACTCCGTAGCTAATGAAGCTCGGAACCTTACTCTGTGTCGGTGGTTGCTTACTCCGTATCTATTTAGTACTGGAATCCTTAGTCCGTGTCAGCGCTTCCTTACTCCGCATGTAAGTTCCTTACTCCGTATGTAAGTTCCTTACTCCGTATGTAAGTTCCTTACTCCGTATGTAAGTTCCTTACACCGGGCGAGTCTTGAAAAGTCTGATGACTTATTCCGTGTCAGCACTTTCTTACTCCGCATGTAAGTTCCTTACTCCGGGCGAGTAAGATATCCGGATTCCTTACTCCGCATCTAGTTTCCTTACTCCGTGCAAATAAAGACTCGGATCCTTATTCCGCATCAATACTTCCTTACTCAGCATGTATGAAAGACTCGGATGCCTTACTCCGTGTCTTCTTCACTTTAGTTCACTTGAGGGGAAGACTTAACTATTTAACTCCATTTCAATCCTTTTGCTTCGTGCGACCTCGTTGACCAAGACTCTTACTCCGCATTAGTTTGACTTAGTCCGTTTAAGGTACTTGGGAACATATTCAGCAATCCGTAGCCTTTAAGTTCTTAGTCCGCACGAATGTTCCTTATTCTGTATGTATTTGTGACTTGGTTATTTACCAAGTGTTTGACGACACTCACTCTTGTCCGGATCAGGATTATGTATCCTGTCCTTAGCTTTGCTCTCACGAGTGCATCTCTGGATTAGTAACATATCTTCTGCAATGATCAAATAAACACAAAAGATCTCAGATCAAATTACATAAGGCTTTATCAGCATTATCCAAATTCTGGGTTTGATCCAACAATCTCCCCCAATTATGGATATGCCCAAACCCTTTGTAATCTGATCTGGTAAGCAATGCAAAAGAATAACATACAGAATACGCAACACAACCAATTTCATTAATCAGCAACTAAGTACAATTCAGCCTTAATACAAGATTTTCACTAAGGTACATAAGGCTTACTATACTTGAAGATCATAGTTGCTGCCTTCTCTCTAAGCTCCATTGTCTGCTTCATCGTATAAGTAGTGTGTTGGCTCCATGATTTGTCCACAGTCAAAAATGACTTGATGAAGTAATGAGACAAAAGCCCCGCAGCCTATCTCCATCCGGCTGTTGTGGCACTTGCTTCTTGCCCCGGAATGTCGCCTTCAGCTTCTCAGTTGGGCCCAAGGGTGTGATGCCCAATTCTTCATATAAACGGGCTTTCTTCACAGCTTCAGTCAGCCTGATACACAGTGGTTCCCATTGATTCTTTCTTACAAAGTGCTCCACTATCTGATGAGAATCAATGAGGATCATTTGCTTGGATTGAATCATAAAGACAGCCATCATGAAGTGTGGCGACATGATCCGGTACGGAATGAGGATAGTTGAGAGAGTTTTCCATGGCTTGCTATCCTCAGCAGTTCCGTCGATGAAGGACTGAATTAGATCCACACTGGGAAGATAGCCTTCATTCCAACACGGCAAGACATCAAACAAATGCGCATCCTTGTAAAGAGATGGAAACAGCCTCATCTCCAACTTGGCAGCCCTTGAGAAGTTGTCAATATGTTCTATTGTAAAGAGTCCTTTCTCCGAACAAAGAGTCTGAATGTCGTCCGGGGAGAAAGGGTACATTTCAAAAAGACATCTTCTCTCAGCAGAGGACGCAGCAAAGGATTTCATTGCTTTGCGAACGCTTCCATCCGCATCAGAGGGGTCAAACTCCGCATATGATGGGAGGAAGGTGTTGGCTGCGGATGAGGAGGATGGAGGAGGAGCTGGAGCTGCGGTAGAGGAGCTTGGCTGAGAAAAGCGGCTTCGTTTGGGAATTTGAACTCCCTGAAGCACTGAAGAGGCACGCCGCTTCTCAGTCCGAGTAGATGGTTGTGGTGCAGAAGGAGCAGGATCAGATGACATGTTCTCCCCCGGTTTGGCAGATCGACGGGAAGCAACGGGAGGGCGAGCCATCGTATGCGCCAGGTCCGCAAAAGGGGTAGACAATGAATGGACGGACGAGGCGACTAGATCCATTTTCTGCTCCATGGAGGTGGAGGAGTCAGTGAGAGCGGAGAGGAGTTGAGCGCCAAGTGCATCAACCTTGGCGGCGATGGCGGAAATTTGGGCGCTGTGAGCCTGGGCGTGGCGGTCTAGCTGGGCGAAAAGCACAGCGTCGGAGTGGACTGTACCAAAAGAGGCACGCCCAAGGACTAACTCCAGAGCCTTGGAGGACTCCCCCGCATGAACAGGAGGAGGAGTGCGCTGGGCAGAGGAGTTCGCAGGAGTATCAGCGGCAGCAGCACAGAAGGAGCTTCCGGAGCATCGGAGGCATCCGGGGCAGCTGACCCGCTTTGACCAGATAGGTCAACCACTGGAATGGCGGGGGCAGGAGAAGATGAGCCAGCTTTAGCCGGGGAAGGACCCCGGGCAGAATGGACTGGGCTGGAGGGAGTGGTGAATGCTACATCTGGAATGGAGGCCGGTGTAAGAAAGCCGTGATCCAAGTTCCAGATGATCATTGTCTCCGGGGATTGGGTATGGCGGGTGTAAAACACTCGGAGATCGTTGTCTGGAAGGGAGGCGGTGTGAGCAAGGCTAAAACGGAGCCAGAGGTCCGTTAAGGTGTCGGCGGAGAGATGGGCTAGGTAGTCTCAGGGTTGAGGTAGGGGAGGCAACGGAGCTTCTGGAGAAGAGGCCGGGACATCAGCAGTTGCATCAGCAATAGCGGTAGCAACCGCGGCAGCAACAGCGAAGGTGGAGGGAGTGGGGACATCCGCAGCAGAAGGAGCTGAGGAAACAGCCTTTGGGGCACTGTGCTGAGATGGCCCCGCAACCTCGGACGGATCGGCACGAACGCTGTGCTGGGAGGCCCAAGAGTGGGAAGGTGCAGCAATAGACCGAATCCGGGAGGATCGGGGTGCAGAACTGACCTCATGGGCTGGGCTGTCGGAGGGGTCACCAACAGAGCTGCCTTGTTATTCCGAGGCAGGGAGAATGCGGAGAGCTGCAGTGGGTCGGCGGGCGGTCATGTTCCCATCCGGCGTAAGGTAACGGAGGTAATAAGCCGAGGGAAACGAGATAGCATCAAATCGGGCGAAATGGTCCGGATGTAGATACCGGAAGACAATGCTGAGAATGCGCCCGAAGGAATGGTTTTTGGGACCATTCTGCAGCAAACGAAATAAGAACATCCCCCAATCCATCGGAAGACCTTCAAAAATGCCGTACATGGCCAGGAGAAGGTCGTACGGAACTGAGTCCAGGGCAGATGTGCGAGCCAGTAGGCATCGACTTAGAATGGTCGCCATACATCGATAGCGACCCTGGAAGGATTTCACCTTGTATTCCTTCCCCTTGTTTGTGCAACCCATAGAAGCCTCCATTAGATCGGCATCCGGGCGCTGTGGTTCACCGGGGGGTAGGTGGAGAGCAGCGCGGAGAACAGCGGGAGTGATGAGGATGGATTCTCCGCGGACATAGGAGATGATGGAGTCGGTGGTGCAGCGAATCCGTTGGTAATACTCAATGATGTCGTCAATAAGAAGATCGACGGGATGGGAGACCAGATTGAGTATATGTGAGGCTTCAAGGAGAGGGCGAAGCTGGAAAAACCAATCCGGAGGATTGGAGACAGCGTGCCAATCAACCAGATGACCAGGATTAACGCCGGAAAGAGAGATTCTGAGTGCCATTACAGATGAAATATGAAGAACAAGAGGAAAGGTGAGGTCTTGATGAGGAAAGTAGCAACGAGAGGTTTAGGGATTGGAAATGAGCAATACTCGTGCTTCGCAGGAATAACCAGAATATATATATATAAGGCCGTGTCCGGAAGTGTCAGCGGGTCTAGGAATTTGCGAGTGAAACAGGGACCCGCTCGACAGGCTGATGTCATTAGTCTGGATATCGATGCGCCTCCGAACGAAACGATGTCGTGGAGACCGCATGACCAAGTAAAGATAACAACTGGTTACCATCCAGAGAAGTGTGTGTGCAACCCGAGATTTGCATTTAATGAATCATCATTATTCCTCCTCAAAAGCATGTGACATATGAGTATACATGGATTGTCACAATTGAATAGTGTCAGGAGTCCGGAGGAATGAGCCGACAATCATCTGGAGTAAATAATAGTCGAGGAAGAGTATCCGGATGAATAATAGACCTTGTCCGTAGTAAACAGAGTTCGGTGAGAGAGTAGAGTAGATTCCTTTGCAGTCAAAAAGTCGAAGAGAAGAGAAGTACCACAACACTTCAAATCCAAGACTATGGACGAGATTTATCGATACGGTTGCAAAGAAAATCTGAACCTGTAGCTAAACAAGGATAAACTGAAAATTCAAAAGCTTAACAGGCAAGGATTAGTACGGATTAGAGAAGATAATCAGTGAAAAACAACATAATCCGAACTAATGAGAAACAGAACTTATGCATTACCAAGAATGTAGTAGACGTATGCACACGTGAAAATGATCAATATTACTGAATCAGGGCATATGTCAGATAGCAATATACAAGTTCATATAGGTCAACATAGCGAAACCGTCTTGCTGAACAACGTAGCTAAGATTAATTAAAGAGCATATGATTTGGCCAATTTAGGATTCATGAGTGAAAAAAAATGATAGAGCGAACACATGTCAAAAGTAGGCAGATGATTAGCCGATTAAAATGCATGGTTGAAGAAGGCAAATACATCCAAACTTGCCACTTTGCTGATTCAAAACAGCCTGTCTAGTCAGATCCGGAAGTAAAAGTTTAGAGGAAGGAGAATCCGAGACATATTAGGGGTTCATTGCTGCTCCCCCGTAGATCATTTAATCCTCTCAATGAAAAGCTCCCCCTCAAATAGACAGTCAGGAAAGAGGTCATGAGACATATACAGGGGGTATTACTGAATAATATATAAAGCATTGTCTCCCCCGTAGATTGTGCACTGTCTATCTTATTAGAAAACTATACTTCAGAAGCTGATCAGACTGCGATTGAGTATTCATCCACCAGGCATTCCAAGCTAACCCATTTCACTTCTTCAACTATACATGTTAATAGAGTAATCTAAATGAACATGCTTTTGTCATGTGGTGATTAATGGAAATTAAGATCATGAAACCAGAAGAGGTAAATCATATAAGCTTTAGTCATGTTAGCTTAAATGACTTCAGTCGGGAAACGCAAGCATCCTCTCACATATGTAGTTGAGATTAATATCAGAAGCATGAAGCTGTTAAACAGTAAGTATGATCAGCAATACAGTTAGTAAATCGCTACTACTTTCAGTAAACGTATAATGCATGTTCTGAGAGTAAATATACTGTTGGGTAATTTAATTGTGAAACTATGCAGAGAAGTCAAGCATACCTAATCGGAAGAGTAGTTCAGAGAACCTCGCATCAGGCAGGGGCTTTGTAAGTACGTCTGCTAATTGATCTTCAGTAGCAACATGTTCCAGTGAAATATGCTTTTTGAGAACATGATCGCGTATGAAGTGATACCTGACCTCAATGTGCTTCGTCTTAGGATGCATGACAGGATTGTTGCTGATGTTGTCACAGTAGAGTGGAATAGATGACATGTTGAAACCGTAGTTAGTAAGTTGACTTTGCATCCAAAGTAGGCGTGCGCAAGAACTTCCTAGACTATATATTCCGCCTCAAAGTAGAGGTTGATACGGAATTTTGCTTTTTACTGAACCATGAGATCAATCTATTTCCTAGAAACTGACACATACCACTTGTGCTTTTCCTGTCGATGCGACATCCAGCGAAGTCGGCATCAGAGTATTCGGATAAGGTGAAGTTGGACTCCTTTGGGTACCAGAGTCCCAAACTCATCGTTCCCTTGAGATACCTTAATATCCGTTTTACATGAAGCATATGTGACTCCTTGGGATTCGCCTAATATCGTGCACAGATGCAAGTTGCAAACATAATGTCTGGGCGACTTGCTGTAAGATACAGCAAGGATCCTATCATCCCTCGGTAGTCAGTCACATTTACTGAAATACCGTCCACATCAGGATCTAACTTGGCACTGACAGACATGGGATTTTTGACGGGAGATGAACCTTCCATACCAAACTTCTTAATAAGATCGCGAGTGTATTTGGCTTGATTAATGAAAATTCCTTCCTTTAGCTGTTTAACTTCTATTCCAAGGAAGTAGGACAGTTCTCCCATCATGCTCATCTCAAACTTGCCTGTCATCAACTTAGCAAACTCTTCACAAAGCTTCGGATTCGTTGATCCGAAAATGATATCATCCACGTATATCTGTACGATTAGAGTGTGTCCTTTCTCTTTTCATAGAAATAAGGTGGTGTCAATCTTCCCTTTTTGGAAGTTGTGTGCAAGTAGGAATTCTGACAGCGTGTCGTACCAGGCTCTTGGAGCTTGCTTCAAACCATATAAAGCTTTCCGAAGTTTGTAGACTAGATGTCCAGCTTTAGGTTCAATGAAACCGGGAGGTTGTTCTACGTAAACCTCCTCTTGGAGATCTCCATTCAGGAATGCGCTCTTGACGTCCATTTGATAAACTATGAAGTTTTCATATGAAGCATACCTGGAAACATTCGAATTGCCTCAAGTCTTGCTACTGGAGCAAAGGTCTCATCATAGTCTATGCCTTCTTCTTGACGATATCCTTTCGCTACCAGTCTGGCTTTGTTCCGGATTACTATTCCATCTGTATCAAGCTTGTTCCGGAACACCCATTTAACTCCAATGACTTGCTGAGACTTAGGCCTGGGTACCAATGTCCACACATTGTTTCTCTTAAATTGATTCAGCTCTTCTTGCATGGCTTCTATCCAATTTGAATCCTGAAGGGCTTCATCTACCACCTTTGGTTCTATTTGAGATAGAAAACACGAGTAAAGACTCATGTTAAAGGTGGCTGCTCTTGTTCTTACACCAACAGTAGGATCACGAATCACTTGATCTGAAGGATGGTTTCGAGTCCATCTATAATTCTGTGCATGTGATGGACGATCTTGAGCAATTTGAAGCTCTTTCAGATTAGGTGGTTCAAAAATATCCGCTGGTTGAGCTTCGCTCGGACTAGTTGTTTCCGTATTAGAAGGTACGGTTGAACTAGATGGTTCTTCAACACTGTTTCTTTCAGTGTTGACTGGTCCGGACGGACTTGAAGGTGCTCCAGAATTTTGGGTATCCGTAGGAGTATGTCCGGAGCTAAATGGTAGTCCGGAGTCCGAGTCATCTGTAGCATCATCCATACAATTTCTTTGTGTCTCGCTGATGCCACGTGATTGGTCAGGATGTGTAATAGGAACATTCATAAACTTCGAATAATCGACGTTGCTGTCCATGACCTGCACATTAGAACTTGAAGAACCGACTTTTGACCAATCAAGATTAGCTTCATCAAAAGTCACATGGATAGATTCTTCAACTTTGAAAAATTTTCTATTGAAGACCCAATAAGCCTTGCTATGTAGTGAGTACCCGACAAAAATCCCATCATCAGATTTTGGTTCAAATTTATTCCGGGTCTCTTTGCCATTTATCAGTATATAGCAAGTACACCCAAAAGTTCTGAGATGTGAAATTGAAGGTTTTCGTCCTCTCCACATCTCATAGGGTGTTTTCATGGTAGATTTATTTATTAGAGTTCGTTCGAACATAGCAGGCGATGGACACAACTTCAGCCCATGGGCGAGAGGAAGCGTTGCCCCTCGCTAACATGGATCTACCAACTTCAACTAAAGTACGATTCTTGCGCTCAGCTACCCCATTTTGTTGTGGGGTTCTGGGGAGCAGAGAAGTCATCTCGTATGCCCTGTTCGAACAATATGATCTCATTTCCGAAAAATCAAATTCCGTACCATGATCACTCCTGATGCATTTAATGCTCGGTCCTTGTGAGTTGCTTATCCAGTTGAAAAGATCTACTAGATGCTCAAAAGTTTGATCCTTTGATTTCAGGAACATCACCCATGTGTATCTTGGTGAAATCATTGATAACCACAAGGGTATATCTCCCCTGACTAGTGATGGAATAGATATAAGACCACGAGAGGTCCATATGAAGAAGTTGTAGAGGAGCAGTTATTGAGTTAACCGATTTGCTCTTAAAGCCGTGTTTGGTCTATTTGCCAAGTTGGCATTCTCGAACAGAGAGAGTCTCTGGAGAACTTGAGTTTGGGTAGACCGGTGACAAGATCAAGTGACGCTAATTTAGACAAAGTCTTAAAGTTTAAATGTGCGCATCACTTGTGCCATAGCCAACTATCTTCATCCGATGCTTTCGTGAGGAAGCATACAGGGTCGAAGAATTATTTCTTAAGACCACCGAGTATATGTCCCCATCTCTTGATCCCTGATAACTTAACGTCTCCTGGATAAGTTTTCTCTTACCGTCAGGTGTTGGACAAAAAGGAAACAGTAAATGCTTTGTCACATAAATTACTGACACTTAGCAAATTATGCTTTAAACCTTCGACTAGTGCAACTTTAGTGATTGATACACAGCCGTTAGTTAAAGTGCCATACCCGACAGTCTTACCTTTGCTGTTGTCACCATATGAAACGGATGGACCTTGTTTATCATTAACTTCTACAAGCAGAGTCTGATCACTCGTCATATGTCCGGAGCATCCACTATCAAGGATCCACTTGCTTTTATTGATCTTTAACTTCAAGTGATCCGGCAATACATTCCAAAGATGCTCCTGAAAGACAACAGTTTACACTTTTGGTGCCCAAACTTGTTTCGGGCGGTTAGAGAGAGCAGCAGTATTGTCAACATTTACGGATTTGATTTTGCTAGGACTCTTAGCTTTCCAAGTTGACATTAAATTGTTAGTATCAACTGCTTCTTTTATTTGGGTTTTCTTGGGAGAGACACTCCTTTTAGATTTAGATTTTGTTTTGCTCGAAGAACCCCTTTTATAAAACTGATCTTTATTGGATTAAAATTGATTACAAAGCCAGCTATCAAATAGACTCCAACATTCATAGTGATAATGACCCATTTCCCTACATATGGAACAGACACTATAATGTGAAGTACAAATAGGGGATACAGGTCTCTTAGATTTTACAGACTTTCTACTCTGTTCCCTGTGGCCTAATCATTGCGTTTGGGTGACGCGCTCTTGGCCCTAAATGCGTCAGCCTTAGCCTTGTCTTTCTTTTTGGGTGCTACAGTTTTGGCTTTAACTGCAGCAGCCTTCCCTTCATCTTTAGTTACGGGTGCTACTGGTTCGGGAAGTGTAGTAACAGCCTCGACTCCACAGTTATAAACTATGGTGTCACCTGAAATGAAACCATCCAACGGTTTAGATGTACTAACAGGATATAAATTGGTTAGTTTAGGAGTGAAATCCGGAGGACACTCAGTAGCTTGAGTTATGGAAGTTGATGGTTCGGAACCTAGGCTAGGTTTGACTCGGATGTCGTCAGGATCAGTCCTAAAGGTAGAGGCTATTTCCCCGGATTTTAGCCACTTATGATTTATTTCCTTTTCCTGTTCCAGTTCATTTTCGAGTCTTTTTACTATAACTTTTAGGCCTGAGAGATTGGTATTTAACAAATGATTTTTAGCTCTTAGATCGTGATACCAAGCTTCTTTTCCTCTGAAGTCAGTGATGTCCTTTTCGAGTCTATTAATAGTAAATTCAAGACGTTTATTCTGACTTTCCATATCTTTGTACATTTGAGTAATTATTAGTCTCTCATTCTTTTCATGATCACATGCAGTAGTAAGAGATTCTAATTTACTCAAGAGCTCAGAGATAGAAGGTACCTCAGTATTTGCCATGAGGCAAACGTTCGGCTTAGTGGTCGGCTCATCATCCGAGGATTCCTCCTCTTCTTCCGAGCCACTCATGTATTTTGTCACGAGCGCCTTCCTCTTGCTCTTCTCGTTGTCCGAGGTGGAGCGGCGAGGAGTTACCTTGTCACTTTTCTCGGCCACTTTTGATTTGGACCTGCATTCCTTGGCCCAGTGACCGGTTTTCCCACAGTTGAAGCATTCCTGGGAACTGGACTCCGGTCGCTCCTTCCTTTGGAATGATGATGATGAGCGTCTTTTGAACCCTTTTCTGCTTTTCCGTAGGAATCGCTCAAAGGATTTGACAAGAAGGGGTATCTCCTCCTCCTCGTCAGAATCGGAATTCTCGGACACGTCCGTATCATCATTCCTCAGTATGTTTAGACATTCTGTAGCTTTGAGAGCTACCCCCTTTTCTTTCCGAGCTATTTTCTCATCCCTGTCAGAGTACTTAAACCTGACTTCGTGAGTCCGCAGCTCTCCATACAGTTCTTCAAGGGGAACATACTGCCAGTTTTTGTCTAATTGCATCTGGAGTTGTTTGGAGTAGTAGCGATCCGGCAAGGAGCGAAAGAACTTGTCATTGATCTGGGATTGAGAATAGTGCTCATTGACAGTCTTCAGCTCAAGAATAGGCTCTTATCATAACTCTTTTCTTTCTCTTAAGATACAAACACTTGTCTAGTTAAGTGATAGAATCACTGCGGAAGATAACCAGATAGTGGAAGTATTTTGTTTTATTATCACAAGATAAATACAACAAAATAGAAGCATGACTCTCTTACACTCTGTTTACAAATGAACTCACACACTAGCCAACTTCTATCTCCAAAGATGAAAAACACTTGTGCATACACAGAATTAGTCTTTTCTTAACTGATGCGCATCTTTTTAATGTACAAGTATGAATATTTATACAAAACATTCCTAAGAGACAACCTTGGAACTTGTAGTTCTAGAATGCGTTCAGCACTAACTATCCCTCGGTAATCTCTCTGCCTTGACTGCTGCGGTTTGTGGAGCTCAAGATCTTGGGTTTGAAGAGTATAAGTGCGTTTGTGAGTTCCCAATTACAATTAAGGTTGTGTCCACATATCCGGATGATCCACGTGTAAGATTCTTCAGGTTCTCAATAAATTCGTCTTACATCGGGACGCCACGAGCTGATAACTTTAAATGTGGTTGAGTTGAAGTAGTATCTTCTTGATCTGGTGTAATTTTCCTTACTCCGTAGCTAATGAAGCTCGGAACCTTAGTCCGTGTCGGTGGTTGCTTACTCTGTATCTATTTAGTACTGGAATCCTTAGTCCGTGTCAGGGCTTCCTTACTCCGCATGTAAGTTCCTTACTCCGTATGTAAGTTCCTTACTCCGTATGTAAGTTCCTTACTCTGTATGTAAGTTCCTTACACCGGGCGAGTCTTGAAAAGTCTGATGACTTATTCCGTGTCAGCGCTTTCTTACTCCGCATGTAAGTTCCTTACTCCGTATGTAAGTTGCTTACTCCGTATGTAAGTTCCTTACTCCGTATGTAAGTTCCTTACTCCGTATGTAAGTTCCTTACTCCGGGCGAGTAAGATATCCGGATTCCTTACTCCGCATCTGGTTTCCTTACTCCGCACTTATCCTTTAAGTTCTTAGTCCGTACGAATGTTCCTTATTCCGTATGTATTTGTGACTTGGTTATTTACCAAGTGTTTGACGACACTTACTCTTGTCCGGATCAGGATTATGTATCCTGTCCTTAGCTTTGCTCTCACGAGTGCATCTCTGGATTAGTAACATATCTTCTACAATGATGAAATAAACACAAAAGATCTCAGATCAAATTACATAAGGCTTTATCAGCATTATCCAAATTCTGGGTTTGATCCAACACCTTCGATGTAAAGAAACTAGAGATTGAAAACCTACAACAATGACAGGCTTGAACTGAAAAAGAGAGCCTACGGCAATGATAGACTTTGGTTAAAAATGTAAAGCCCACAACAATGATAGGCTTAAACCGAAAAATGAAAAGCAGACAGCAATGATAGGCGTGAATGGAAAAATGGAAAGCACACAGCAATGATAGGCTTGAACTGAAAAAGAAAGCCTACGGCAACGATAGACTTGAGTTGAAAATGCAAAGCCCACAGCAATGATAGGCTTGAACTGAAAAATGGAAAAGGCCCACAACAATGATGGGCGTGAACTAAAAATTGAAAGGCCCACAGCAACGATAGGCATAAATTGAAAATGGAAAGCCCACAGCAACGATAGGCTTGAATTGAAAATGGAAAAACCCACAGTGACGATAGGCGTGAACTAAAATTGAAAGGCCCACAGCAACGATAGGCTCGAATTGAAAATGGAAAGTCCACAGCAACGATAGGCTTGAATTGAAAATGGAAAAGCCCACAGCAACGATAGGCGTGAACTAAAAAATGAAAGGCCCACAGCAACGATAGGCCCGAATTGAAAATGGAAAGCCCACAACAACGATAGGCTTGAATTGAAAATTGAAAGCCCCACAGCAATGATAGGCTTGAACTGAAAATTGAAAGGCCCACAGCAATGATAGGCTCGAATTGAAAATGGAAAGCCCACAACAACGATAGGCTTGAATTGAAAATGGAAAAGCCCACAGCAATGATAGGCGTCAACTAAAAATTGAAAGGCCCACAGCAACGATAGGCTCGAATTGAAAATGGAAAGCCCACAACAACGATAGGCTTAAATTGAAAATGGAAAAGCCCATAGCAACGATAGCTGTGAACTAAAAAATGAAAGGCCCACAGCAACGATAGGCTCAAATTGAAAATGGAAAGCCCACAGCAACGATAGGCTTGAATTGAAAATGGAAAAGCCCACAGCAACGATAGGCGTGACCTAAAAAATGAAAGGCCCACAGCAACGATAGGCCCGAATTGAAAATGGAAAGCCCACAACAACGATAGGCTCGAATTGAAAACGGAAAGCCCACAACAACAATAGGCTTAAACTGGAAAGACTTGTTGGAGACATCAATTGGTATTTGGGGGAAATGCTTTAGGGAATTGGTGAGTTTGGGAAGTAACCCAATTTGGGCTCTTTCTATGACTTCACTCAAGGAGATTGCTCTATGAGATGACCCAAAAGGAGAAAAAGTTTGTTCAGGTGCCAAAAGGGTACGTTTAGAGCTTGGGGAAATTGCAAAGAAAGAGTTGTACAGTTGAACAAAGAAAGCTAGGATAGCTTGATGAGAAGCTTGCTGAGTATGAGCTCCTAGGATCTTCAGAGGCGGTAACATTCCTGAAATTACAAAGTATACTGAATATATGCAAATGATGCATGGACTGCAATGTGCTGTATGCGGGGATCCATAAACCTCAACCTATCGTGCCATATGATGCCATGTGATGCGATGCGATGTATGCGTCGAATGCAATGTGATGTATCACTGAGGGTTTGGCCAGGACTAGAGATTTATCTCAATGCTGTTGGAGAGGTTGGCTAACATTCAACTTGTTGGGGAACAATTTTCTCTTTGGATGGGGAGTCCGTTCTATCTTTGCTGGGGAACTCTCTTTTGTGCATGAAGGGTCTGTTAAATTTAGCTTCGCCATATTGAGGAGGTTGACTTGATGGCTTCTCTGGGGATAGTGATATTCTGTGGAGATATGAGTACTCTGAGTTGGGGGACTTAATTTGTTTGGGGATTTTGAGCTTGGCCCTGTCCATAAGGCAATGCCAAAGGAGCCTAGTGGGGATTTAAGATATTCTACTTAAATGTGAAATGAAGATGATAAAATATAATTAGGGATATAAAACGGGATTTTGCTGGTTTGATTCCACAAAACATATTTATATCATAAAAAGTGCCATATTGTTATAATTTGATAAACAGAATTACAAGTCTTTAAAAAGCATAATATACAAATTTGATTCGAGCGTGCCTTAGGTTTGACCAGGTCATCTACCGTTTACAGCTGTTGTCTTTAAGTGACACTGTTTCCACTATTTGCAAAGGACCCTGTTCTAGGTGGTCCTGATCCTTGAATTCTAACTACTTTTACCCTTCAGGATTTGTCGTTGGCTTTGTATTTTACCCTTGGTGCCCTTTTGGGTTTTCACCAAGTCCGCCTTTGCTTGCTTCTTTGTCTTTTGTTGGAGCTTTGTATTTTACCCTTGGTGCCCTTTCGGGTTTTCACCAAGTCCGCTCATTGCAGGGATAAGAATCTTGTTTGAGAGGTATGAGAGTTAAGCATAGAACTTTTTCACCGCATCGCTATTCACCGGGTTAGGGAGTTCATCCCCATCCATCCTGGCAAGGATTAAGGCGCCTCCTCAGAATGCTTTTTTTGCCACATATGGGCCTTCATAATTGGGAGTCCACTTGCCTCTATGGTCATGTTGAATTGGTAAAATCTTCTTGAGGACGAGGTCACCTGCTTAAAAGCTTCTGGGCTTCACCTTTTTATTGTAGTTGTTCATCATTCTCTGTTGATATAGCTGTCCTCTACAAACAGCCGCCAAGCGTTTGCCCTCAATCAAATTCAACTACTCATAACGACTTTGGGCCCATTCTGCTTCTTCGAGCCGAGTATCCTTGAGTACTCGGAGGGAAGGTATCTCCACTTCGATAGGTAGAACTGCTTCCATGCCGTAGACCAAAGAAAATGGAGTTGCCCCAGTTGATGTTCGCACTAAGGTATGATAATCATACAAAGCATATGGTAGCTTCTCATGCCAATCTTTATATGTCTCAGTCATCTTCCTGATAATGTTCTTGATGTTCTTATTGGCCACTTCAACTGCTCCATTCATTTTGGGGCGATAGGGAGTCGAGTTGCGGTGTTGGATTTTGTATGTTTCGCACAACTTACCCATCATCCGACTGTTCAAATTGGCAGCATTGTCTGTTATGATCTGGTCAGGAAGTCCATAACGGCATATGATGTTATTCCGCATAAATCTAAGTACCACAGCTTGTGCGATGTTGGCATATGATGCTGCTTCTACCCACTTAGTAAAGTAATCGATGGCCACTAAGATGAAGTGGTGACCGTTGGAAGCTTTTGGCGAGATTGGTTCGATAACGTCGATGCCCCAAAGCGAAAACGGCCACGGGGAAACCATCACATGCAGTCTAGATGGCAGTAATTGGATTTTATCGCCAGAAATTTAACACTTGAGGCATTTGTGCACATATTCAATACAATCTTTGTCCATGGTTACCCAATAATAGCCCATTCGCATGATTTGCCTTGTTAATGCATGTCCATTTGCGTGTGAACCGCATTCTCCTTCGTGCACTTCTTTCATTATCTATTTTGACTCTTCTTTTGCCACACACCGTAATAACACCACGTCATGGTTTCTCTTATATAGAACGGGACCATCAAGGTAGTAGTTGGACGCCGACCTTCGGATATTCCTTTTATCAGACTCAGAGGCCTCTGCTGGGTATTCTTACTTAAGTAAATACTGTTTGATGTCATCAAACCAAGGTTTTTCTTCAGTATTTCCTTCAATGGCCATGCAATGTGTAGGAGCATCTTGTATATGGATATCGAAAGACTGGACTTCCAACTTGGTGTCTAGTCGCAGGAGGGAGGCTAGAGTGGCCAGCCCATCAGGAATCTGATTGTACTCCCTGGGCATATGCTCGAATGTGATGTCTTTGAATTGCTCGGCTAACTCTGTAACGTGCTTCCGATAGGGGATTAGTTTGTGGTTTCGAGTCTCCCATTCTCCCTTTACTTGAAAAATGATGAATGCCGAATCGCCGAACACTCGTAATTTCTTGATTCCATTGTTAATTGCTTCTTGAAGTCCCATCACACAAGCCTCATATTCTGTTATACATTGTTTGTACAAGGGAAGGTTAGCTTTGCCACCGTGGGGAAATGTTTGCCTTTTTGGGATATCAGGATGGCCCCAACACCATGACCTAAGAGACTAAAGGCTCCATCAAACCACATCGTCCATATGTCTGATATTTCGGCCGTGAGAATGTTGATGTGCTCATCTGGAAATCCAACAGTCATAGGCTCGTAATCTTCTAGTGCCCTGTCTGCCAAGTAATCAGCTATTGCGCTCCCTTTGATGGCTTTTTGAGGCACATAAATGATATCATATTCCGATAGGACCAATTTCCATTTGGCAATTCTTCCAGAGATGGATGGCTTTTCCAGGAGATATTTGAGTGGATCATGCCTCGAAATCAGCCATGTGGTATGATAAAGAGTGTATTGCCTCAATCGTCGTGTTATCCAAACAAGGGCACAACATGTCTTTTCCAATGGTGTGTGATTTGTTTCATTGATGGTGAACTTCTTGCTCAGATAATAAATGGCTTGCTTTTTCTTGCCTGTAGAATCATGTTGCCCCAAGACACAACCCATTGAGGACCCTTGGACAGTCAAGTATAAGATCAAAGGTCTATCTCGTACTGGTGGGACCAAAACAGGTGGATTAGACAGATATTGTTTGATCCTGTCAAAACTTGATTCCTACTGAGCTGTGGTTGCTCACCCCTCCTACTGTTTGTTTTCTTTACAAGGACCTACAGGCGTTAGGTGGGAACACCAAGGTGGAAGACTTTCTGCCTTGTGGCTTTGCTCCTTTTGTTATTTGAGTGTTTTGTTAAATGTTATGTTGGAGACTATTGTAACTCCAAATGGAGATGATATAATGGATTTTGGAATTCAATAAAGATAAGCGGTTTGCCTTTCGGTTATTTATTATGGATTATTATGAATGTGTTTGTTGTCCTGCTTGGATGTCGGATTCTGTACATTTACCCCTTGCCCACCGGGTGGGTAAAGGAGAGTCACGAACCGGTTTCCTCGGGTTAGAAATTCGGGGCGTGACAATATGGTATCAGAGCATGGTCTAGTTGGCCTAGGGTAGTGAGCGGATCTGGATGTCTTGAGTCCTTTGGAGGAGCCTGGATGGACGTGCCTGATCAACCCGGTCCTCTTTGAGCCTCTAAGGTGTACTTGGGGAAGTCTAGTCTTGTGGTAGGATTTGCATGCATTGGCATTAGGGCACTGGTTGCATTTGTTGTCTATGTGTGCTAAACTGTGATAAAAATGTGGATAACGTGATTAAGTGTGAAATGTGCAACTCTGATTTTGTTACTAGTGTTATTCGAGTTGTGTGCCTGTGGAATTGATTCCTGTGCAATGTGATTTCATGAGAACTGGAATGTGTGTGATGCCATGTGCTAGTTGACTTGATAATGGGGTAGAGGTAGTGAAACTCGATAGTTGTCGAATACATTCTGACGTTTGTGCTTCTTACTTCATGTAGTAAGAATGCCACTGAGGAGAGTGACATGTGCGTCCGGGGCAGTGGCTGACGAGTCATCTGCCCATGAGGGCCCGGGTGCGGGGCAATCCGCTGGAGGACATGCGTTGTTGCTGGCACAGCTACGAGAAGGCATCTGACTGGAAGTATGAGAGCTAAGGGAGGGCATCCGGCAAGAGGTTCGGGAGGAGCTGCGCAGTGAGATGGCAGCACAACAGGTGGTGCCACCTCCACCACCACCACCAGTGGGGGAGCTGCCTCATGAGCGTGAGAGTTCACTGGGCGGCGTACCAATTCGTGCTGAGGATGATGTGGTGACACGGTTTCAAAAGGAACAACCTCCGCGAATCAAGGGGGAGGGGGACCCAGTGTTAGCTGAGCACTGGCTGAGGCAGATCGAGCATGTGTTCTCCTTTCTCCTACCCCGGGAGGAGGATAAGGTGAGGCTAGCCATTCAGCAGCTGGAAGGGAATGCTTTGGATTGGTGGCTGAGTGTCGTGGGGAGCCGTGCGGTACAATACATGTTGTGGGACGAGTTCTTGCAACTCTTCCATGATGAGTTCTTCCCCAAGTCGTTGAGGTGGCAGAAGAGGGAGGAATTCGGTAGTCTGAAGCAAGGGATAAAGACGGTGCCCGAGTATGAGCGCAAATTCCAGAGCTTGAGCAGATTTGCTCCCGAGACCGTGGCGCAAGAGGACCTGAAGGCCCACAAGTTCACCTTGGGTCTCAGGCCGGCCCTTAGGCAGAGGGTGGCAATTCTGCGTTTGAAGACCTATGCTGAGGTTGTGGAGATGGCCCGTATAGCTGAGAGAGAGCTGGATGATGGGAGGCAGGCTCATCTGGGTCGCCAATTGCAGAGTGGGCCTGATCGAGATTTAGGGTCCAAGAGGCTCAAGACTGAGGAGAGAGATAGCGGTTCTTTCCGCAGCCAGGGTCAACCATCTGTGAACCCAGGGAGGTTCACCCTTGGCGGCAGTAGACAGGGAGGTCCATCGGGGGGGTCTACCTAGCGGTTGTCACTACTGTGGGGAGCAAGGTCACTTTAAGGGGGAGTGTCCCAAGAAGGACTGGCGGTGCAACAACCGTGGACAAGAGGGCCATTTGTGTCGGGTTTATAGGAGTGGCAACAGGGGAGCAGGAGGCGAGGCATCCAGCATGAGGAGTGATGCTAGCTTCCGTGCACCAGCTGAGAGACCAGCTCATCAGTGGCAGGCCAGCCAGGCAAGATCCAGCCATACCCAACCTCAGGGGAGGCCAGAGCGACAGCTGGCTGATGCTAGAGGCAGTTAGGGCGGGAACCACCCCGCGAGTGAGCCAACCGGTGGCACGAGCCAAGGAAGGGTGTTTGCGCTGAATGCTACACCCCAGGAGGAGGTTGAGCTACCACCTTCACCGGCAGAGGATGGAGCATGACTATCAGTGGTTACAGGTACTCTTTTGATCTCCCGCATGCTTGCTTTTACTCTTTTCGATACGGGTGCATCATGTTCTTTTATTGCTGAGCTTATAGTTGATGGCTTGGGGTTAATATGTGTTGAGGCGGAGATACCCTTAGTTGTAAAGTCTCCGGTGGGAGGTATGATTAAGGTGCGACGAGTTTGCCGCGATTGTGTGTTAACCATGGGAGATGTGGAGCTGAGCTTCGATTTGCATGTGATGCCTTTGAGGATGTTTGATCTGATCTTGGGCAGAGATTGGCTTATGGCTTTCCAGACCAAGATAGATTACTATCGGCGGCGTGTATCCTTCGTGTCACCTGCAAGGATCTCTTGTACCCTGTAGGGGGAGTGGGATCGTGAGGCGAGTCGAGCTGGGCCATTGTTGGACCAGTGGGGTGCCATTACCCATAGGTTGGCAGCCCTGACCTTTGCTGAGGAAGAGAAAGTGGATAAGAGGGTGTGGCTAGTGGTCGTTGACCAATTTCAGGACGTCTTCCCTGACCAGTTGAGGAGTTTACCACCTAAGAGAAGTGTGGAGTTCACCATTGAGTTGGTACCAGGGACTGGTCCGATTTCCCAAGTGGCTTATCGGATGGGACCAACTGAGTTGAGGGAGCTCCAGAGGCAGATAGAGGAGTTGGTGGACCAGGGGTATATCCGACCGAGTACCTCACCCTAGGGTGCTCCGATGCTCTTTGCTAAGAAGGCAGATGGCACGCTTCGCCTCTGCATTGACTACAGGAAGCTGAATTCGGTGACTGTAAAGAACAAGTATCCGTTGCCTCGGATAGATGACTTGTTTGATCAGTTAAGTGGGGCCCGGTGGTTTTCCAAGATAGATCTACGATCGGGGTATCACCAGTTAAGGGTTAGGGAGGAGGACATCCCTAAAACAACTTTTCGGTGCAGGTATGGGCACTATGAGTGGGTGGTGATGCCTTTCGGACTCACAATTGCACCAGCGGTGTTCATGCATTTGATGAATCAGGTTTTTGCTCCATACTTGGATTCTTTCGTGGTGGTGTTTATTGATGATATTTTGGTGTATTCCAAAACGGAGAGGGAGCATGTGGAGCATTTGGCAACAGTGTTGCAAACCTTGAGGGACTAGCAGTTGTTTGCTAAATTTAGCAAATGTGAGTTTTGGATGCAGGAGGTTCACTTTCTTGGCCATGTGGTGTCAGGTGAGGGAGTTAGAGTGGACTCAGCCAAGATTGAGGCTGTGGCATCGCGGGAGAGGCCAACCAATGTTTTCGAGATTCGTAGTTTCCTTGGCTTAGCGGACTTAAACCTATGACAGCTTTGACTAGGAAGGGAGTGAAGTTTGAGTGGACTGACAAGTGTCAGCAGGCATTTGAGGCCCTCAAGACCCGTTTGACCACTGCTCCGGTGTTGAGGTTACCTAGGGAGGATATCCCATATGAGGTGTATTGTGATGTGTCCAGGATTGGTTTGGGGTGTGTGCTTATGCAAGAACATAGTGTTGTAGCTTATGGGTCGAGGCAGTTGAAACCTCATGAGCAGAATTACCCGACCCATGATCTTGAGTTGGCAGCTGTCATCTTTGCCCTGAAGAGTAGGTAACATTACCTCTTGGGGGAGAAGTTTGTGGTGTTCTCAGATCACAAGAGCCTTCAGTGCATCTTTACTCAGAAGGACTTGAATCTGAGGTAGAGGAGATGGGTAGAGTATTTGCAGACCTTCGACTTTACTATTGTCTATACCCCAGGCAAGGGCAATGTTGTGGCTGACGCGTTGAGTAGGAAAGGAAAGGCTGAGGTGGCTGTGAGAGAGTGGAAGCTGATGGAGCAGTTGGCGATGTTGCAGCTGCAGCCTATTGTTCGTGATGGTGGGACAGTCCTGAGTCCTATCGTTGTTGTGCCTGAGCTGTACCAGCGCGTCCGGGAGGGACACTTGGGTGATATGATATTGAGTGTGAAGTTCTCCGTGCCCGTATTGAGGCTGGTGAGCTATCTGAGAATTGGACAGAGGGTCCTGATCATGAGTTGTCTTTTCAGGGGCGGCTAGTGGTGGCTGCATCTCTTTGGGATGAGGTGATGAGGGAGTTTCATCAGTCTAGAGTTGTTGTGCATCCAAGGGGTACGAAGATGTACCATGCGCTTCGGGGGCATTTTTGGTGGCCTGGGATGAAACGTGATGTAGCTGCTTTTGTTTTGAGGTGCCTCACTTGTCAACAAGTGAAAGCTGAGCATCAGCGGCCGGCGGGCATGTTACAGCCGTTACCAATAGCCGAGTGGAAGTGGGACCACATCGCGATGGACTTTGTGACTGGTCTTCCACCCACCACCGGAAGGAAGGACATGATATGGGTGATTGTGAATCGGCTTACCAAGTCGGCACATTTCCTTGCGGTTCGCGAGCGGGATTCCCTTGGGGCTTTGAGTCAGCTGTATGTGAACGAGGTCGTGAGACTGCATGGGGTACCCTCGTCGATTGTGTCTGACAGAGATTCACAATTTACTTCCCGTTTTTGGGCTGGCTTGCAGGAGGCTATGGGGACAAAGCTTAACTTGAGTACAGCCTTTCACCCTGAGATTGACGGTCAAACTGAGAGGACGAATCAGACCATAGAGGACATGTTGAAGGCTTGTGTGCTAGATTTTGGGGGTTCGTGGGCAACTCACCTTCCTTTCGTGGAATTTGCCTACAATAACAGTTATCAAGCATCCATTGGGATGGCCCCTTTTGAAGCGTTGTATGCGAGGCCGTGCCGATCACCCTTGTATTGGACTGAGGTAGGAGAGGCAGCTCTCTTGGGACCACAGTTGGTTCAAGAGGCTACTGAGAAGGTCAAGTTGATTCGTCAGCGCTTGTTATCAGCCCAGAGTCGCCAAAAGTCTTATGCAGATCAGCGGCAGCGACCTTTAGAGTTTTCTATGGGAGATCATGTGTTTCTACGTGTTTCTCCCCGTCGTGGACATCGGCGCTTTGGGCGAGGTTCCAAACTCTCTCCCCAGATCATTAGTCCTTTTGAGGTTATAGCTCATGTGGGGCCTGTAGCTTACCGGTTAGCATTGCCACCGCGATTGAGTCGGGTGCACAATGTGTTCCACATGTCCCAGTTGAGGAAGTATCATCCTAACCCCACTCATGTGATCGATTGGGGGACATTGGACATTGAGGATGATATATCCGTTGTTGAGGCCCCTATCCGTATCCTAGATCGGCGGGAGAAGCTTTTGCATGGTCGTGCTATTCCTTTGGTTCACGTGTTGTGGCAGCACCATGGCATTAAGGAGGAGACATGGGAACGTGCATCCGTGATGCGTGAACAGCACCCAGAGTTATTCGAGGACGAACAATCTTGACAGTGGGAGGTGGCTGTTGGCCAAGGGGTAGTAATGTGTTTTCGGTAATAATGTGTTTTTTTGTATGTGGTTCATAATTTGGTGTATTTGTATTTGTATTTGTAGACTGGTATTTATATTTATATTGAGATGTGTTTTGAGATTGTGATGTGTTTGAGATGTCCTGTTTTGTTGTGTGATCCATCTGGGCATTGTGGCTTGCCATCTTGAAAATGGGTACCATGTGTTTGTTATCCCTTGTATGTTTCTTTTCAAGGACGAAAAGTCTTAAGGGGGAGAGGATGTAATGACCCGTGTTTTGGGATGTGTGGAGTTAGTCACAATTTTGCCTTTTGAGTGGCAATTTTCTAGTTTTTGGGGAACTTCTACTCATGGACTTCAGGCAAATCATTTTATTTACCAAATAGGGAACTTTTCACGAAATAGGGCAGCCTAGGGAGGCAGAAATAGAGTGCACGTCATATGGGGCATTATGACGTGCAAGGTTTTTATTGCATGCCTGCCTTCTACATGATGCAAGGAAGCTTGGGGTAGAATTTCATAGCATTTGGAGCTGCACGCCATATGGTGATATGACGTGCATTATGGCATGCAGCCATATTTTTGTACTGTCACCTTGGTTTTGTTATTCTAATCATCTTTTCCCAAAGGACCATGTTGGAATTATGAGTATTTTGTCTTGTATGAATGCGAAAAGGTTGTTGCTTGTGCGATCAAAACTACGTCGTTTTAATGCTGGGTTTCATTTAATCAAAACTACATCGTTTTGGGATTTGACTTGTCTATATAAAGAGGTGAAGGCTCCTTGTTCTAGGTTTAGGGTTCTCTTCTTCAGCCACCGTAGCCGTCGCAGAGAGAGAGAGAGAGAGAGAGAGAGAGAGAGAGAGAGAGAGAGAAGAGTTCTGGCCATTGCTGCTGTGGTGTTTCTCGTGGGCGGACGACGTTCGGCGTGGGAGCAGGATCGTTGCTATGGTGATACGTTTTCCTACAGGTAGGGGTTCTGTTTTCCCTTTGATATATCCTAGGGCTCTGACCTGGTGGTAGGCGATTCATGTTTATTTCTGGATATATATATATATACATATGTAAATTCATTTAGGTATGATCTCCTATATGGATGTTGGCCTTCAATGGCGTTTTGGTATGATTCTGATGTTGGGTGGTCAGTGCATGTTAAATGTTCGATAAAATGCCTGTGTGAATATGCCTAGTACGTGTTTGATAATATACCTGTGTGGCTGGATTTGCGAGTTTGTAAATGTGTGCATGCTAAGTGTTTGTTTTTATGCCTGAGTGGCTAGGTTTGTGCAGTTGTGAATGTGTGCACACTAAGTGTTTGGTATTATGCCTGAGTGACCGAGGTGTATGCTGTGTGCTTGATTGCATGGTTGTTAGCCCGAGAGGCTGTGGAAAAAATTTGCCTAAAGAGGCGGTTAAATCACTTGCCTGAGAGGCGATTAAATCATTGGCCTGGAGAGGCGGTTAAATCACTTGTTTGAGAGGTGGTTAAAGTGTTAGCCCATGTGGCTGTGGAGCCTGTGTGGCTGGGGTTGAGGTTGCGCTCGTTTGTGTGGTGTGTTTCCTTGCTATTTGTTTCTGCCACGTAACTGCACTGGTACACGCTCTCATATAGATGATAGGTGCATGGGATGGGTTGGGGAGACTTGATCCCTACTGAGCTGTGGTTGCTCACCCCTCCTACTGTTTGTTTTCTTTACAGGGACCTACAGGCGTTAGGTGGGAACACCAAGGTGGAAAACTTTCTGCCTTGAGTGTTTTGTCAAATGTTATGTTGAGAGACTATTGTAACTCCAAATGGAGATGATGTAATAGATTTTGGAATTTAATAAAGATAAGCGGTTTGCCTTTCGGTTATTTATTATGGATTATTATGAACGTGTTTGTTGTCCTGCTTGGATGTCGGATTCTTTACATTTACCCCTTGCCCACCGGGTGGGTAAGTGGAGTCACGAACCGGTTTCCTCGGGTTGGAAATCTGGGGCGTGGCATCACCTGCCAGTTGAATTGGAGCACCGTGCATATTGGGTTATAAAGAAGTTGAACTTAAATCCAATTGTAGCTGGAGAGGAAAGACTTCTTCAGCTGAATGAGCTTGATGAGTTCAGGATGGAGGGTTATGAAAATGCAAATTTGTATATGGAGAAAAATAAAGCATGGCATGATAGCAAAATTCTTCCACATACCTTTCGGCTCGAACAAAAAGTGTTATTATGTAATTCTCGACTGAAAGTATTTCCTGGTAAGCTCAAATCCAAATGGATGAGACCATACACTGTACGAATCATGTTTCCTTATGATGGAGTAGAGATTCAATCCACAGCAGGTGGGGTATTCAAATTTAATGGCCAGTGCCTCATACCTTACTATGAAAATAAAAAGATCAAGGTGCTGGAACACCTATTCTTACCACTACATGCATAACAAAAGGAAGGTTAAGCTCGGGACCTTAAACAAGCACTGAATAGGAGGCAACCCATTAGTTATCCTTTGGATTTTGTTCACTTCATATTTTCATTTAGCTTACTTATTCTATTATAAATTATGTGCTTCCTAGCTGGAAAAGAGTTCCACCAATTCCACCAGCTTCACTGTCTATTTGCAAGGTTTTTATCCAAAAACATAGACACATGCAGACTAAATGTTGGTTCCTATAGTTTTTGGTGACAAAGGAAAAGAAAATAATCATGCACGTATCTAGTGAACGTGTCCAGTTTTGACACGTGCATGCTTAAATTGAGTCCACATCTTTATCTGACTCATCTATTGTGGATTACAGCTGCACGGATGATGCACATGTCCAATTCTGATACATGCACGTTTTAATTTATCTCACGACCTATGGGTGGTCATATTAGGTCAATTGAGATTAAATCAGGAGATCGTAGCCCCCATTCTCATATTCTTCCTCCCACTTGCTGCCATAAACTAAAATTTCATATTAGATTCCAGCTAGTAGTGTGACTGTTAATTTCTACTTCAATCACCATGGTATGAACTCGACAATCCGGCCCTACATCTCCTTCAACAAATGAGCACGATGCCCGTGAGGTTTATACTAGCCATGTTCTTGACTGGAATGCTTTAGCCTGTACAGCTTGTTCATGGACACATGAGATGTTTGGGAGGCTTAAGACACTTGGTTTGCGACAGGTAATTGCTGATCCGTGCTCCTTGTTGATGGATGAGATGACAGAATTTTACAATACTACAGAGGTGGATGAAGATGAAACAATGATTTTTGGTGAATTCCAGGGCCTGGTGATTTTAATTTCGATAAACATAATCAGAGATTATTTTGGTCTTCCAGAGGTACCTCATCCTTTCCCTGAGAATTTTGTTCACCAACTAGCTAGATTGATGGGTTATACTATTCAAAATGAGAGAAAAAGACAACATACAAAATGTCACGCTCCCGAATTCCAGGGAACCCAGAACCGGGTACATGACTTCCCCTTGCCCGCACCCAAAAGGTCAAGGGGATGGTGACTAGCACCAATAGAGACTACACCGCAGGTGCTGTCTCAAATATGCAACCCTGTACTGTCACGCCCCGGATTTCCAACCCGAGGAGACCGGAACGTGACCCTCCCTTTATCCGGTTTTGGACAAAGGGGTAGAATACAATATACACTTCACATTTCTTTTCAGAAACCAAAATCATATAATTATTTAATTGAAACCACATGCCTTTATTATGTTTCAAACTCCATTACAATATCTCCCCACTGGGGTTACAATGCCTCAACAAAATTACATAATGCAAATAACACAAAACAAAGCCACAAAATGGAACTCTTCCACCTTGGTGTTCCCACCTAACGCCTGTAGGTTCCTTGCAAGAAAACACACCATAGTAGGAGGGGTGAGCATCCACGGCTCAGTAGGGATCATGTCTCCCCAACCCATCCCATGCTCCTAGCATCTACATGCCATGTGTACAAGTGCGGTGTCGTGTTACAATAATTTCAACAGACATAACAACAACCACATCAACAATTACAATCGCCACCGCCACACAAGGCTAACACTTTAACAACAAGTGATTTAACCGCCTCTTCAGGCCAAGTTATTTAACCGCCTCTTCAGGCCAAGTGATTTAACCGCCTCTTCAGGCCAAGTGATTTAACCGCCTCTTCAGGCCAAGTTTCCACAGCCTCACAGGCTAACACAAAACGGTCCCGGGCTTCCACACCACCGGGTGTACAAGCAACCACACAAGACATAAGGCCATACAGGCATAACATCAAACACTTAATATGCTTAGTCACACGGGAATAACGTCGAACTCTTAGCATGCACATATTCACAGGCTCACAAACCCGGCCACACGAGATATTATTTCGGATCACGGAATATACATAGCCTCACAGGCATTATTTCAAACACGTTTCGAGCATACACACAGGCATATTCATACAGGCATATCCACACCGGCATTTTATCAAACACTTAACTTGCACTAACCACCCAACCTCAGAAATCACACCAATACGCCACTGAAGGCCAACATCCATATAGGAGATCACACCTATATGGATTACATATGTATATATATAAACAGATACAGCCCAGAATCTGCCCTAGGACCCTAGGACAGAGGAGGGATTAGGAAGAACAGAACCCCTACCTTAAAGCAGATCTTCCTTGCTCCCGCGCCAAACGCCGTCCACCCCACGCAAGATGCTCCAGGCAAAGAACCAAACAACTCCCCTTCCCTCTCTCTCTCTAGCTCTCTCTCTCTCTCTCAGGCAGCAGCTGCAGCAAAGGAACACAAGAACCCTTAACTCAAACTCAAGCCCTCCTTATATAGACACCATCCACATCAAAACGACGTAGTTTTGATTAAGTGAATCCCAGCATCAAAACGACGTAGTTCTGATCACACAAGTTAGCACCTTTCTGCACCCATATAGGCCAAAATACTCAGAATTTCAACATGGTCCTTTGGAGAAAGATGATTAGAATAACAAAACCAAGGTAACCATGCAAAAATATGCCTGCACGCCAATTTGAACGCCAATTCCCCAATTGGCGTGCAGCTCCAAATGCACTCAAACTTTACCCCAAGTCTCCTTGCATCTTGTAGAGGCCTGAGAAGCAAAAATATGCTTGCACGTGAAATGGGTGAATTCACGTGCAGCTCCAAATGCTCTAAGAAACTTTTTGTTCTTGCACGCCAATTGTTTGAGGCCATCTACTAGGTCAAAAGTGAGCTCCAAGATCAGCCAAAACAGCTTAAAACCGCCTGTAAACGCATAGCATCTTCCTAGGGCATAAAGGTACGTTATTACTTGTCACATGCACCTCCCAAAAGTCCCCTCTTGGGCTCATCTCTTACCTCAAACTTGTGCACCAACATCCAAGGTGTTTGTGGTTAACTTCTTACACACGGGTTACACACGGGTCATTACATGTACAATCATACATCAAGGGTAATCCTATACTTTCCCATACATCATCATGCATACAATAAGTCAAACAGTCATACAGACATCACATCACAAACAGTATGCAAATACAAGTCCACGGACCCATGTCCGGGATATAATACAAACAATACAGAATACAGCATTGTATCATACATCAGAGTAGTGGGCACGTCCTCCTGGAAGAAAGTCCTCCACTAGTCCCGGGTCACACTTGAAAAAGGTAAACAGCAAGTAGGGGTGAGCGACAAGCTCAGTAGGTGACCCCAACACTCCACATCATGCAAACATACACGTCTATACTACATGCTCTGTGTAGTCGTGCACTATGCAGTGTGCACAAACATCAGGACTCAGCCTGCAAACAAACATCAGGAACTAGCCTACCCACACAGGACAGTTTGTCCACGATCCTCAACAGGATCCCAGCTTAGGGCACTTAGCCCAAGCTCCACGAGCTCAATAGCTCAACACAATCCTCAATGGGATTTCAGCTCAGGGCACTCAGCCCTTCCACAGCAGTATATGCCCGGACACAGTGCCACACGGGCCTGCCATCGGCGCATATGCCTGCCACGGCCACAACGCAATATGCCCGACCACAATGCCACACAGGCCTGCCATCGGCGCATATGCCTGCCCCGTCAACCATATAGCATCATCTGTGCTTCACGGTGAGAACCCAACAAGTTATGGAACCCAAGTCCCAAATCCACAAACCAACATACCAACACTAATATGGTCTTAAGGTGTACAACACTCCCTTTAGAACTGTAGCCAGTCTTCACAAGTCGATCTTCATTCCTTAACTAAGGAAGGAGATACCCATAACAGCTATTTTCTTGCAATAAAAAGTCTCGGCATTATGTCTCCATATCATAACTATGATAATATGATTTTTGGGGATTTTTCTGAGATGTCTAATCCCACTTTCCAAAAAGTCACCACTACGTACTTTTGGGTTTTTCCGAGATTTTACACTAAATCCCAATTTTCCCATTTTGAAAGAGTGGGAATTAATTTTTCTAGTATTTTTCTTTGAATCCAAATGGGGGGTATTTCGTTATTTACATTGTAACTTAAGTATACTTAGGCATAATGGTTACAATGTAAATGGGTCCAATCCAGTCAAACTGGAACTGCACTGTCCAACTGCTCGAAACTACCTGCTCGAGACACCTTGCTCGACGCTCTGCTCAATGCTGCTCGACACTCTAGGCTCAAGCATCATGCTCGAGGCTCCCTACTCAAGGCTGCTCGACGCTCTGCTCGAGGCCTCCGCTCAAGACTGCTCGAGACTCTGCTCGAAGCTGCTCGAAACTAGCCTCGAGCAGTTCCCCAGTCGCGATATTCCGACTGCGTTCTTCCCCAAATCGTCCCAAAACCCAATTATACTCGTTAAATCTCCATTTTTAAGCAACAATTCATCCCTATTAAGGTTTCTAACATCATCTAGCCATAGTAGGCTACCAAACAACCTAAATTATCTAGGTTTCATGCTCAATTTCCATTTTCCCCAATTTCTAGGGTTCATCACCAATTTGCATGATTTCATCAAATTCTTACATGTTAATCCAATAAAACAGCAAGAAAAGGGTGAAGAATCAATGGAACACCTACCTGAAATGATTCTTGATGTTTGAACGAGCTCAAAACGCCCCAAATCAAAGGCTCCAAGCTTCCTTCTCTCTTTCTCTCTCTAAGCTCTCCAACGTAGACGCAGAAACGCTGAAACGTAACATGGAAGCTCTCTTTCCCCCTATTTATATTTCTGTATTTTCTTTTATTAATAAATCCCAAAAATATTAATTGACCTCCCGAGGTCACGAACTCCAAATTGAGCCTAAGTACAGTCAAAACGCTCGGAATGACGAGCACATCACTATCCAGATATTTTCCAACCCAATTGACTGCTCAAACGCAAAGTCAACCAATAAAACTCGAAAAGTCAACAATCGGGCCACTCAGGGCCCCGACCCGGAATTGGGCCCAATTACTGTCAAAATGCTCACATCGATGACTATACTACCGTCCAGATAGTTGTATTCCCATAGAATGACTATCTCTCAACACTACCTAAATACGGGTTTTTACATCCTCCCCACCTTAGGACTTTTCGTCCTTGAAAATAAAACAAATGCCCAAAGGACATAGCAAAATTCAAGCTCAAGCACCGCACAACAATCAGACAGAAACACATGATCATCAACATGATCACCAAGCACATATGTGCAATGCAACTCACAACAAGCCAAAAAGGCTTCACAATATTTAAAAACAACAAGCTAAACCAAGCTTAACCACATCCCAAACCACATCTCAAGCATAACCACATAAGGGTACAAAACATATGCAAAACGAATGCGTAAAATATAACGCATACCTCAGGGAAGGTCCTCACATCCTCCCCACCTCAGGACTGATCGTCCACGAACAGCTCAGGATGAAGAACCCGCATCTGGCTCTCTTTCTCCCAAGTCTACTCCTCCATGCCTCGGTGTCGCCATAACACCCGAACTAGTGGAATTGTCTTGCCCCGCAAGACCTAGTCCCGCCTGTCCAAAATCTGTGTCGGCATCTCAACAACGGCACCATCATCAGCCAAGTCTATCTCGCGATAGTCGAGCACATGAGAAGGATCTGGGTGATACCGTCTCAACTGAGACACATGGAACACATCATGTACTCACGCCAACTCCGGTGGCAAAGCTAATCGGTAAGCCACTGCGCCCACGGTGGCAATAATCTCAAATGGCCCCACAAAACGAGGGGAGAGTTTGGATCCACGTCCAAACCTCCGATGCCCTTGACGCGGCGAAACCCGCAAAAATACGCGATCACCCACCTCAAACTGCAAAGGTCGACGCCTTTTATCCGCATAGGACTTCTGCCTACTCTGCACTGTCAACATACGCTGTCGAATCAGCTGCACTATCTCCATGGTCTCTCGAACCATATCGGGACCGAGAACCGCTGTCTCTCCCGTCTGTGCCCAACACAAAGGTGACCTACATGGCCGCCCATACAGCGCCTCATACGGAGCCATCCCAATCGTGGCCTGATAACTGTTGTTGTAAGAGAACTCCACCAAAGGAAGGTGAGTCTCCCAACAACCTCCAAAATCTAGGACACAGGAACGCAACATATCCTCGAGCGTTTGAATCATCCGCTCCGACTGACCATCCGTATGCGGATGAAAGGCTGTACTGAGGTTCACCCTGGTACCCAAAGCTCGTTACAACTGTCTCCAAAATTGAGAGGTGAACCTTGCATCCCGATCAGATACAATAGACAATGGGACTCCATGCAACCGCACAATCACATCAAGATACTTCTGTCCCAAAGTCCTCACTGGGTCTGTCTCTCGAATCGAGATAAAATGCACCGATTTGGTTAATCGGTCCACAATAACCCATATAGTGTCGTGTCCCCTGGAACGAGGAAGTCCAGTGACAAAATCCATGGTCACGTGGTCCCATTTCCACTCTAGCACTGGCAATGACTGCAACTCACCAGCTGATCTCAGGTGCTCTGCCTTGACCTACTGACAGGTCAAACACCTCCTCACATAATCAGCAACGGCCTTCTTCAGGCCTGGCCACCAATACTGGCTCCTCACGGCATGGTACATCTTGGTCCCACCAGGATGTACAGCTAACCTCGACTGGTGAAATTCCCAAAGAACCTCCTCCTGAAGAGAAGTGGGAACTATTAGGCGACCCCTATACCTCAATATATGCTCAGCATCCTCAGTCCAATCAGAAGATGTCTGCCCAGTCTGAATCCTGTCCCTGATTGTCACGCCCTGCATTTCTAACTCGGGAAACCGGTACGTGACTCCCTATTCACCCACACGGAGGGCAACGGGGTTGGATTACTAGATGCCACACAAGCAAAACTAACAATTATAATAAATCAAACAAGCCACATCTTTATTTAATTCCAAACCTCAAAGGTTCACAAACCAACCATGTTCTGTACTACAATTCAGTCTCTTAGTACATTTCCCCCATGGGGTTACATAAGTCATAAAATTACATCACAGAAGAGCAATAAAATGAAGATGGTCTTCCACCTTGGTGTATCCACCTAACGCCTGTAAGTCCCTGGAAAACAAGCAAACACAGTAGGAGGGGTGAGCAACCACGGCTCAGTAGGGATCAAGTCTCCCCAACCCTTCCCATGCTCCTAGCGGCTACATGCATGTGCACAGGTGTAGTGATGTGGCAGTAGTAAGAAAATAAAGCATTTCACATAACGGGCGTAACCTCAGCCCCAGCCACACTGGCTAACAAACCACAGCTCAAATAAGTGATTTAACCGCCTCTTCAGGCCACTGATTTAACCGCCTCTCAGGCAAAGTAGTTTAACCGCCTCTTCAGGCCACTGGTTTAACCGCCTCTCAGGCAAAGTAATTTAACCGCCTCTTCAGGCCAGATACCACAGTCATGCACACAACACACACTACGGTCACTCAAGCATAAAACCAACCACTTGGTGTGCACCCGTTCACAAGTGCACAAACCCAGCCATTCAGGCAATAGAACAAACACCCAGCATGCATACATACACCAAATCACAAGTCCAGCCACACAAACATATTACCAAACATGTAATGGGCATATACACACAGCTATATTCACACAGGCATTTCATCGAACATATAGCATGCCACAACAGAATCACACCAAAATGCCACTGAAGGCCAACATCCATATAGGAGATCACACCTATATGGATTACATATATATATATATATATATATATATATATATATATATATAAACAGATAGAATCCATAATTTGCCCCAGAACGCTAGGACAGAGGAGGATTTAGGAAGAACAGAACCCCTACCTCAAGTAAGACGCAACAACACAACAATAGTCTATTCCCACGCCGAATGCCGTCCACCCACGAGACTCCGACCACCCACGCAAGACGCCCGGCAGCAACCAGGAGCTCCCCTTCCCTCTCTCTCTCTCTCTCTCTCTGCGACGGCTGGTGGAGCAACAAACCCTAACCCTAAAACAGAGAGGCTTCTCCTCCTTATATAGACAACACAACATCAAAACGACGTAGTTTTGATTAAGTGAATCCCAGCATCAAAACGACGTAGTTTTGATTACACAAGTTACAACCTTTCTGCATCCATACACACCAAAATACTCACTATACCAACCTGGTCCTTTGGGAAAAGATTATTAAAATAACAAAACTAAGGTAACCATGCAAAAATATGCCTGCACGCCAATTTGAACGCCAATTCCCCAATTGGCGTGCAGCTCCAAATGCACTCAAATTTCACCCCAAGCCTCCTTGCATCTTGTAGGGGTCTGAGAAGCAAAAATATGCTTGCACGTGAAATGGGTGAATTCACGTGCAGCTCCAAATGCTCTGAAATTTCTGTGGTAGGTAGAGGACCTCATTCTAAGAAACTTTTGTTCTTGCACACCAATTGTTTGAGGCCATCTACCCTATCTAAAGTGAGCTCCAAGATCAGCCAAAACAGCTTAAAACCGCCTGTATATGCATAGCATCTTCCTAGGGCATAAATACACGTTATCACTTGTCATATGCACCTCCCAAAAGTCCCCTCTTGGGCTCCCTAAAACCCAACAATTTCCACTCACAAGGCATCTATAATTAACTCCGTACATCCCACAAACACGGGTCATTACACCGATGACCTCACAGTCAACGTCCCCCAACTGATCCTCTATGATCCTACGCTGCAACTCAGGGACTGCGACAATAACACTAAGGGTCTCCCGTCCCCCACTGGTCACCATCTGCAACCTCATCGCCGCCAACTAGCCCATCATTTCCCATTCCTTAATGGCATAATGGGCAACCACGGCCCTTCTCTTCCTACTCAGAGCATCTGCCACCACATTACCCTTGCCAGGGGTATACAGCATATCAAACTGAAACTGTTGCAAGTACTCCACCCACCGCCTCTGCCTAAGGTTCAGGTCTTGCTGAGAAAAGATATACTGTAAGCTCTTGTGGTCTGTATATACCACAAATTTCTCCCCAAGGAGATAATGCTGCCAGCTCTTTAGAGCAAAGATCATTGCAGCCAACTCCAAATCATGCGTGGGATAGTTCTGCTCATGTACTGCCTAGATCTATAAGCAATCACCTGCCGAGTCTGCATCAACACACAACCAAGCCCTACCCTAGAGGCATCACAATACACCTCAAAAGGCACACCCTCCTGTGGGAGAATCAAGATAGGTGCTGAGGTCAATCGTGCCTTCAGCTCCATGAAAACACTCTCACACGCATCAGACCAAACGAAAGGAACTCCCTTCTTGGTCAAGTTCGTCATAGGAGCCGCCAACCTGGAAAAATCCTCCACAAACCTCCGATAATAGCCTGCCAAACCAAGGAAGCTACGAATCTCAAACACATTCGTGGGGCTCTTCCACGACATAACTGCCTCGATCTTCTCAGGATCCACTGTGATACCCTCTGAAGATACCACATGCCCCAAGAAATGTACCGGTTGCAACCAGAAGTCACATTTCGTGAACTTCGCGTACAACCAATGCTCTCACAAGGTCTGCAACACAACCTGCAAATGGTCCTCATGCTCCCTCTTGGTTACTAAATAAACAAAAATATCGTCGATGAACACCACAACGAACATATCTAAATATGGAGCAAATACCTGGTTCATCAATCCCATAAACACTGCTGGAGCATTCGTGAGCCCAAACGGCATCACAAGCCACTCATAATGCCCATAACGACAACTGAACGCGGTCTTAGGGATATCTGCCTCCCTAACCCTCAACTGATGGTATCCAGACCTCAAGTCTATCTTGGAAAACCACCTCGCACCGCGAAACTGATCAAACATGTCATCGATCCTCGGCAATGGATACCTATTCTTCACGGTCACCTGGTTTAGCTTTCGGTAGTCTATACACAGCTGAAGTGAACCATCCGCCTTCTTGGCGAACAACACTGGAGCGCCCCACGGTGAGCTACTCCGTCTGATAAAGCCTCGTGCTAGAAGATCATCTATCTGCCTCTTGAGCTCTCTAAGCTCTGTCAGCGCCATCCGGTAGGCCGCTAACCTAATAGGTGTCGTCCCTGGTAACAACTCGATCGAAAACTCTACCTCCCTCGCGGGTGGCAAACTGATCAAGTCCTCGAGAAACACATCCAAGAACCGATCTACAATGGGTGGCAAAATAGCCTTCCCCTCTCTCCTACTGTCAACCAACGTCAAGCTGGCTAACTGGTGGGTCACATCACCCCACCCATGCCTCAAAGGTCCCAACTTGCATGCCTCCTCAGTCCACTCACCGACAAAGACACCTCGCGTGCCCTCTGGCGTGAGGAACATCATGCGCCGTCGAAAACAATCAATCTTAGCCTCCATAGAGACCAACCAATCCATACCTAGGATAATATCAAAATCATCTAACTCCATGATATACAAATCACACAACAGGTTAACACCCCCAAGTGTTACCTGACAAGCACGACAGATACTCTCAAGTATCATAATTCCACCCAAAGGTGAAGCAATCATCAGAGACTGACTCACTGTCTCCTGGTCTAACTCCAATCCAACTATCGTAGCATACGAAATAAAAGAATGGGTAGCACCAGTATCAATGAAAACTGAACAGATAGTATGAGAAATGATAATAGTACCTCTCACAACTGAAGGTCCTGCTCCTGCCTCGTCCACTAGTGGAACCTCTGCCTCTCTGTTGATAAGGGCAAAAGTCCTCCCTCGTGGCCCACTGCCACTAACCTGGCCTATTGGGGCCTTGCCCCGCTGATCAACATGACCCTGTGCCTCCCGCTGAGGCTGCTGCACCGCAGGTCGCGTCTGCGTGCTCTGTGCCGGCGGCACCGACCTCTGAGGCGGAGCCCCACTCATCTGTCCCTGCTCTCTTGGACAAGAGCCTACACTGCTAGTTAAGCTAAGGGTAACACATTCCCTGTCACGCCCCCGAATTCCAAGAAAACCCAGAACCATGAACATGACTTCCCCTTGCCCGCACCCAAAAGGTCAAGGGGTTGGTGACTAGCACCAATAGAGACTACACCACGGGTGCTGTCTCAAATATGCAACCCTGTACAGTCATACATCAAGGGTAATCCTGTAGTTTCCCATACATCATCATGCATACAATAAGTCAAACAGTCATACAGACATCACATCACAAACAGTATGCAAATACAAGTCCACGGACCCATTTCCGAGATATAATACAAACAATACAGAATACAGCATTGTATCATACATCATAGTAGTGGGCACGTCCTCCTGGAAGAAAGTCCTCCACTAGTCTCGGGTCACACCTGAAAAAGGTAAACAACAAGTAGGGGTGAGCGACAAGCTCAGTAGGTGACCCCAACACTCCACATCATGCAGACATATAAGTCTATACTACATGCTCTGTGTACTCGTGCACTGTGTAGTGTGCACAATCATCAGGACTCAGCCTGCAAACAAACATCAGGACCTAGCCTGCCCACACAGGACAGCTTGTCCACGATCCTCAACAGGATCCGGCTCAGGGCACTCAGCCCTACCACAGCACTATATGCCCAGACACAGTCGCCACACCGGCCTGCCATCGGCGCATATGCCTGCCACGGCACAGCGCAATATGCCCGGCCACAGTCGCCACATAGGCCTGCCATCGGCGCATATGCCTGCCCCGTCAACCACATCGCACCATCGGTGCATCACGGTGAGAACCCAAATAAGTCATGGAGTCCATGCCCCAATACCTCACACCAACATACTAACATGAGTATGGCATGTCATTCTTAACATTTCCTTTAAAACTGTAGCCAGTCTTCACAAGTAAATCCTCAATCCTTGATTTATGAAGGAAGTACCCATAGCAGCTATTTTTTTGAAATCAAAAGTCCCGGCATTGGGTTCCCATATCATAAATAAGATAATCTGATTTTTGGGGATTTTTCTGAGATGTCTAACCCCACTTTCCAAAAATTCACTACTACAAACTTTTGGGTTTTTCCGAGATTTTACACTAAATCCCAATTTTCACATTTTGAAAGAGTGGGAACTAATTTTTCTAGTATTTTTATTTGAATCCAAATGGGGGGTATTTCGTTATTTACATTGTAACTTAAGTATAATACTCTAATGGTTTACAATGTAAATGTCCAGTGCAGTGCACTGCTGCGGAACACTGTTGCGGAATGGATGCTACGGAAACACTACTGCGGAGCGATGCTACGGATCACTGCTGCTGATCTAGACTACTGATCCGGACTAAATGATCTGGACTATAACTGCTCCGGACTACTGATCTAGACTAACGAAGCTGCTGACTCCATAGCTGCTGACTCCACAGCTGCTGACTCCATAGCTGCTGACTACGAAGCTGTTGACCATGAAGCTGCTGACTACGAACTTCGACCTTACAGTTCGCCCAGGGTACTGTTCATCATCGTTTTTGGCCTGGTTTTCGTCTAGAATCAACCCAGCAACCCCCTAGGCACTCACAAACACGCGTTTTACTAAACAGAGTACCAAATTACGTACCCAAACTGATATAAATCAGTTCTTAACCACAGATTTTATGCTAAATCATTATATCTAACCCCAAAATTGGGTTTCCCCCAAAACTTAGGGTTCATGCTCAAATTCATAATTCATTATAAATTCACACATATTCCAAGACAAAATCGAGATAAGAGGTTCAAGGACACCTACCTTGAAAGATTATTTGCGATCCACGAGCTCCAATCGCCCCAAAATCGCCAAAAGGAGTTCTTCACTTTCCCTCTCTCTCTATCTTGCTCAAACATGCTCGCACCAAGCAAAAATAAAGGGATAATGCAGTTTCTTAATTATTTATACTGCTGCCAATAATTGCCCTCCCAGTAATAATTGACCCGAACGCAATAATTGACCTCCCGAGGTCACGAACTCCAAATTGAGCCCAATTACTGTCAAAACACTCGAAATGACGAGCACAATACTAAACAGATATTATTACACCCAGAAGACCGCCCAAACGCAAAGTCAACCAATAAACCCCGAAAAGTCAACAATCGGGTCAAACGGGGTCCCGACTCGGAATCGGGCCCAAGTACAGTCAAAATGCTCACATCGACGACTACACTACCATCTAGATAGTTGCATTCCCATAGAATGGCTATCTCTCAAAACTACCCAAATACGAGTCTTTACATTCCCTAGCTCCTTGTCCTACCTTCCCGCATCGGAAGCATGTCATCCTTTTCCTCAGGCAGTCTCTCGACAAATGTCCGGTCAAACCACAACTCCAACAAGTACCTAACCTCCGACTGGCTAAACTCTCACGGGGTCCCACTGCCTGGCTGGAAACCCTCTACACCTGCCTCCTCTCAGGCTGAGCAGCACTGCTCTCCCCACTTTGCCTCTTCTTGCTCGGACCTGCCAAACCGCCCGGCCTTTGGGCTCTCGCCTGATCCTGACCTCGCTCAATAATAAGTGCCTTGTCAACCGCCTCCCGGCAGCTGGTCAACTGCATCGGTTCCAGCTGTTTCTTCAAAGATGACCTCAAGCCCTGAATAAAATCCTGCGTCTTACGGGCTTCCTTTTCCCAAGCCTCAAGAGCAAACCGCCCTAAATCTATGAAGGCTTGCACATACTCACCCACATTTTGGCTACCCTGCTGAAGCTCATAATACTCTCTCCGTCGGGCATAATGTACCGAGCTGGGAAAATACTCCCCAAAGAAGCGCTCAACAAACTCTCTCCAACTCATCTGACTGCCATGGACAGCTCTCGTGAATTCCCACCACTTGCGTGGGATACCCAACAGATAGTGCGTCGCCACTCGCACCCGCTCCTCATCTGGCACCCCAATCATCTCAAAGATGTCCTCTGTCCATCTAATCCAGTCCTCGGCTACCTTTGGCCGCGAACCATCCTCAAAAGTCCTAGGTGCATGTTTCAAAAACTGTGCAGCCTAGTCCACTCCTCGTCATGCTGGCTCTATCACGACCTCCTACTGGTGCATATCCTGCACCACCCTCGCCTCCTGCTGCTGAGGCTGTGGTGGATGCTGAGGCTGCTGTTGCCTCTTCAGCTCATCCACCTCTCTAGCCATATCCCTCACCGAGCCCTGCATACCCTGCATGGCCTCCTGCAACTGAATCAACACCAGAGCCAAATCAGGTCCCACAACGGGAGCCTATCGTGGGCTCCTCTGCCGGGCCCTGGCCTCGGACAACTCTCCTCAGTGGTGCCATCACACTGGCCACAACAACAAACAACAAACGATCAACACTAGCACTGCTAGCACAAACAGCCATCAAAGGCACAAATTAACTCGTAGGTTCTCACCACACGACCCGTAGGTCCACAACCATGTGTTGGACCCCATTTTGACCGGGCTAGATCACAGCCAAAGAAACCCAAAAAAATAAGAGTCATTTCTGAGGAATCTTAAAGTGCCCCAAGGTCAACACTGAAGGATAGAGGACGAAATTTGGAAACCAACGCACTTGACCGTGCCAAATCCGATTTAAAACGAAGAAGTTATGACTAAAATAGCTTTCGGCATGAAAAGTCAGACTTGCGAAAGAACGGTGAATGCCCTTGGTCAAACCGGCCGAAAGTATGATGGTGAAAACCTCCCAGAGACGGTTTAGGCAAATTCATGGTCACTGCCTCGAAGGTTCATAGCGCTTACCCTCGTAGCCTCGTAGCGCAACCTAGCCTCGAAGCCCCGTAGTCCAGCTCACCCTCGAAGACTCGTAGCTCAGCCTGCCTCGTAGTCCAACTCAGCCTCGCAGACTCGCAGCCCTCGCAGTCAGTCTAGCCTCGTAGCGCAGCCAGCCTCGAAGCCTCGCAGTCAGCCCAACCTCGAAGCCTCATAGTGCAGCCAGCCTCGCAGCACTCCCAGTCGAAGACCAGCAGTCAGCCTCGAAGACTCGTAGCAGGCAGCCTCGAAGACCCGCAGCACTTAAAGCTCGTAGCCTCGGAGCTTGCAGCCTCATAGCCAAGCCTGCACTTGCAGCACTCACACTCGAAGCTCTTAGCCTCGAAGCCTCGCTCGCAACACCCACTCGAAGCCTCGAAGCTGAGACTCGAAGCTCCCAGCCTCGTAGACCCGTAGTCCAGCTCCGCTTCATAGACTCGCAGCCTCGCGGTCAGCCCTGCCTCGAAGTCTCGCAGTCAGACTCACAGACACAGACCCGCAGTCAGCCTCAAAGCCCAGCAGATGCAGCCTCGAAGCTCAGCAGACTCGTAGCCTCGTAGCGCAGCCTCGACCTTCGAAACAGCTCCGACCCTTCGAGGCTGCCTTCAGCTACGACCTCTGAAGCACCTTCAGCTACGACCTTTGAAGCACCTTCAGCTATGACCTTCGAAGCACCTTCAGCCTTCGATCTTGCGGCCTGCGAGGCAACCCAGCCTTCGACCCTGCGAGGCTACCCAGCCTTCAACTCTTTAAAACACCCCCAGTCTTCGACTCTTCGAAGCAACCTCCAGTCTTCGACCCTTCGAGGCAACTGCTAGTCTTCGACCCTGCGAGGCACCTCAGTCTTCGGCCCTGCACCAGCTACGACCTTCGACCCCGCGAGGCCACCATGGGACCTTCGACTCTGCAGCCTTCGGTTGGAGACTCCAAAATGGCGCCGTTTCACCCGTTCTTTAAGTGCACAGTGAAATAAGCGTTGAAATGCAGTTAAACGACTCTAAATCACACATTTAAATGCTGGGACTCTCGGAAATGCATCAATTATTGCCTGGGAATTCGTTATCACCTCGTAAACGCATATGTCAGCCTTGGAACCTGCGATTGACGCTTGGGAATTTCAAAAGTCATGTCATTTAATTCTCTAAGTTCCCAAAGAGCCGTCTGTCCCCTCCAAGACCTCTATAAATAGTCGTTTGCTCCATCAAAACAGGGGACTAATATTTTTTGGAGACTAACAACATAGAGACTTTGGGGGGCTGGAACTGAAGAAGACGTCCTCCACCACCTTGCTGGATTTTGTCTCCACGTCCATTGACCCGCATAAATTATGTCTGAAGGGTTTGCAGCAAGTGCACTGGTCAAGTAGTAAAATGGAGTATTAAGACTCCGGTTATCGAACCTACAGGGAGGTAGCTAATGCTGTTAAGCAGCAAGCACTAAGCTAACAAGTTGATTTTATGTCTGGACAATTGATTTTTGTTGGACAAATAATGTAAACGAAAGGTGATTAAATCAGAAAGTTGGCAAGCTTTTGGTATAGAAATTTCAGTGATTAAGGATCTAGGGTCACAATGTTTACCACCCAATCGATTGTAATAGTCTGGTTATGGCTCTTGTTCTTGATTTATGTTGTAGTTCACGTTCATGTTGATTATCTCCTACCTATCTTACATTTGGTCCATGCTAAGATAGATTTAAGGCTTTTATCCCATTTGGTCCATGTGAATAAAAGTGATTAAGGTAGATAAACAATCTAATAGTTGCAAACTTGGTCCATCATGCAATATTAAATCTAATTTACTAGTGTTCCACCCTAGACAAGGGCTAAGATTACCTAATTATGCATAAACTAGGCATTTCCATTCAAGCAAGTGAATTAAACAAGAACTGAATTCTATTTTATTGAACAACCATAACCAAACTGACTACAATTTATTGGGGGCTACATTGCTCCCCTAGACTAACAAGACTACTCCATAATCATAACAAAAACAAGAACAATCACAGGAAAGAACATGATTACAGTACCAGGACAATAAAGGAAGACCCCAAGATGAACCAGGACTCCAGCCTCCAAAGACTCCGGCGTCTGCTGCCCAAACTCACTCCTTGCCAAGGACAAACCGATCTTTTAGCAATGGCTATAGCTCTTTTCAGAACTCAGATCACCCCCACAAACTTGAGGTTCTCAGATCACCCCCACAACTCAGAACTCAGAACTCAGATCAGATTCTCCCACTCAAGATGATTTACAATGCCTCCAAAGACCCCTATTTATAGGATTTAGTGGGCCAAATTAGGGTTACAAAAGGTGTGCCCTAAATATAAATGTGGTCGCAGCCAAAACGACGTCGTTTTGGTTAGTGACACTAATCGACGTTCTAGGCGGAATAAAACTCAAACTACACCAAATTTGACCCCAGTTCTTTAGAGGAAAATGATTAAAACAACAAAATACATCATTTGGAGCGCAAAAATGCTTGCACGTGAGAATGCACGTGAGAAGACCCTTTTCACGTGCAGCTCCAATTTGACTCAAATTTGCTCCAAAGCTTCCTCTTGAGTTGTAGAAGGCAACCATGCAATAAAATCCTTACACGTGAGAATGCACGTGAGAAGGCTTTTCACGTGCACCTTGATTTTGCCTTCATTTTGCTTCCATCTTCTTCCTATAGCTTCCTCTTGAGTGTATGGAGTGATCTAGCGAAGGTGTGTGGGAAAAGGTTGCTCCAAAATCTGCCGAAAACACTCAAAAAGTACCACTATACACCAAACAGGGTCTTCCTAGGGATTAGAGTAAATATGTGTAAAATAACATGCAAATAGGTACAAAACATACGCTAAAACACCCTATATAAGGCATAGGATAACGGCATAAATGCACGTTATCATCCATCAAGCAGTCAAAGAAGAGTGAAGCTAGCAGGAACATCAAGCTTGATTTCCAGGTTTTATTCCCCTCTTATCTTACATTCATCATCATCCCTACACCAAAATCTCACCTTTTTATTCAAAAATACAACAAAACATTTTCAAAGGCCCGGTGGCCGTGGGATTGAGCCTTTGGTGCTCATATCCTCGCCACTTGGCCAACATTGAGTCTGGGAGTGAATCTGAGCTTCACAGTATGCTCTTCATGACATCAGACTCTACCTTTTCGTTTTAACATAAAACCTCAAATTCTCTTTAAAACAAACCCAGGCCCTTGTGACTGCGGGATCAAGTCCTATTGCTTATGTCTCCATCATCCGGCCAACATCAACTGTAGCAATGAATCTAAGCTCCATGCTGTGCTCTTCATGCTACGGGCTTTCTTTCTGTTTTCCAAGATAAAACAAAAAGAATAACATTTTTCTTCTAAATAAAACCATCATAGTTTTTACAATGAAATAAAAGAAAGAAAAGGGAAGTTAAAATAAGCAAGCACCTATAGACAAAGACTAGGTACCAACTTTGGGCGTTGTGGGGGTGTAAGAGCTTTTCTTCCTTCCCCCCACGTAACTCTGACTCCCGAACCTATTCTCTGGAAACCGTAGACCCTCCTAGGTGGCCAAACACACCTTTATTTTTGTTTGGTGGCGACTCTGTTCTTCTATCTCTCTTTTTGGTCCCGTGCGAGCTATGACAATGATGGCTCAATGACCAAATCTCCATCCAAAGCAGTAATCTCAAGCCAGTCACGAGCCCGGACGACACCGGGTGATGACACCATGCATATAGCATCGTGTCCCCCTCAGGGTACACCACACGACCCGTAGGTCCTCAACCATGCATATAGTATTATGTCACCCCTTAGGGCACACAAAATCAAGTCATGGCTCTCACGACCACGTGCCATTCAGGCACCAAATGCAATCACATCCCACACAAAGACAATCTAGTGCCCTATATGCACACAATCATACCACTAGAGATGCATCCATTCCTACATATGCTCCTAGGATGATCTAACTGACACCAACATAACCAAGAATACATGTAAGGACTGCGTTGATCAGGTGCCCTCCCTACAGTTTTCCAAGTCACATGGAATCAATTAACCACCCCTCACTAACCTAGGTCCGCTAGACCATGCTTTGATACCAACTTGTCACGCCCCCGAATTCCAGGGAACCCGGAACCGGCTACATGACTTCCCCTTGCCCGCACCCGAAAGGTCAAGGGGTTGGTGACTAGCACCAATAGAGACTACACCGCGGGTGCTGTCTCAAATATGCAACCCTGTACAATCATACATCAAGGGTAATCCTATACTTTCCCATACATCATCATACATACAATAAGTCAAACAGTCATATAGACATCACATCACAAACAGTATGCAAATACAAGTCCACGGACCCATGTCCGGGATATAATATAAACAATACAGAATACAGCACTGTATCATACATCAGAGTAGTGGGCATGTCCTCCTGGAAGAAAGTCCTCCACTAGTCCTTGTCATCACTGGTTTTCGTCCGGGCCCGTTTGGGGTGAGCTCAAACTAAACCAACGGTGAGAAAAATTTAGAGTCGCCACTAACTGTTTTTGGGGTACAGTTGGATACCCTCTACTTTGAGTAGTCTTAAGTGTGTGGTCTGCGTTATCAGAGATGGGTTCGGGAGTTGGTTACGTGTAGGGAAGGATTAGCACCCCTACAGCGCCCTTTCGGTATCTAATTTAGGAGGAGGAGGTTTTTCTTTTATTTGTACTGTCATAACTGGGTTAAGTTTCCTAAAAAGTCTATGATTTTTATTTAACTAAGTTATTTATTAAAGTTATGGTTAAAATGGATTTATCCTAAATGTCTAAAAAGGGAATCCTAAAAATTTTGGGTTTTTGTTTTGAAGTGGAGAATGAGATCCTATGGGTTGGTTTTGGGTTTTTGGTTTTGTTTTGGAGTCCTAGAAAATGATTTTTATTATTTTCCCTTTTTTTTTGTTTTGTTTTGTTTTGTTTTTTTTTTTTTTGTTTTTGAAAGTGTAAGGACCCGTACCTTGAGTTAGTCAGTTTTGCCTCCTGAGTAGAGTTTTTCTAGATTTTGACCTAGTAAATGGACTCCAATGAATTCACGTGCAAAAGGAAAGATGCTTAGAATGGTGTCCTCTATCTACCACAGAAGTTTCAGGCCAATTGGACATGTATGTGAGGTGCACGTGATATGGGTCCAATTCACGTGCAAGTGTGGTTGTCTTCTAAATGATGCAAGGAGGCTAGGGGTGAAGTTTGAGAGCATTTGGAGTGCATATGGAGTTGCACGTGAATTGGGGAATTCACGTGCAAATTGGCGTGCAGGCATATTTTTGCATGGTTCCCTTGGTTTTGACATTCTAAGGAACTTTCTCCAAAGGACCATATTGAAATTCTGAGTATTTTGGCCTATATGGGTGCGGAAAGGTGCTAACTTGTGTGATCAAAACTACGTCGTTTTGATCTTGGGATTCACTTAATCAAAACTACGTCGTTTTGATGTTGTGTTGTCTATATAAGGGGGAGAAGCCTCTGTTTTAGGTTTAGGGTTCACTTCATTGCTTGCGGCCGTCGTAGAGAGAGAGAGAGAGAGAGCTAGAGAGAGAGAAGGAAGGGGAGTTCTTTGGTTCTTCGCCGGAGCATCTTGCGTGGGGAGGACGGCGTTTAGCGCAGGAGCAAGGAAGATCTGTTGTAAGGTAGGGATTCCGTTCTTCCTAAATCCTCCTCTGTCCTAGGGTCCTAGGGCGAATATGAGTTATATCTGTTATATTATTTATATGTAAATTCATATAGGTGTGACCTCCTATATGAATGTTGGCCTTCAATGGCGATTTTGGTGTTTCTGGTGTTTGTGTGATGCATGAAAAGTGTTTGATAAAATGCCTGTATGATATGCCTGCTACATGTTTGATGAAATGCCTGTGTGAACTTAGTCGTGTGAATATGCCCATTAAGTGTTTGGTAATATGTCCGTGTGACTGGACTTGTGGTTTAGTGTATGTATGTATGCTTTGGATGTTTGCTCTATGGCCTGAATGGTTGGGTTTGTGTGCTTGTGAACGGGTGCACACCAAGTGTTTGGTTGTATGCTTGAGTGACCATGTGTGTTGTGTGCTTGATTGTGGTATCTGGCCCGAAGAGGCGGTTAAATAACTTTGCCTGAGAGGCGGTTAAACCAGTGCCCTGAAGAGGCGGTTAAATCACTTGGCCTGAAGAGGCGGTTAAATCACTTGTGGTTAAAGTGTTAGCACTTGTGTGGCAGTGGAAGATTGTATATTGTTGATGTGGTTGTTATTATGTTTGTTGAAATTATTGTAACACAACACCGCACTTGTACACATGGCATGTAGATGCTAGGAACATGGGATGGGTTGGGGAGACATGATCCCTACCGAGCCGTGGTTGCTCACCTCTCCTACTGTGTTTGTTTGTTTTCCAGGGACTTACAGGCGTTAGGTGGATACCCCAAGGTGGAAGACCCTCTCCACTTTATTGTTCATTTCGGTAATGTACTTTTATGATTTACGTAACCCCCGGGGAGGGGAATGTACTAAGGGATTGAACGTAATCGGGGACTTGGTTGTTTTGTGAACCTTTGATGTTTTGGAATTAAATAAAGATGTGGCTTATTTGATTTATTGTAATTGTTAGACTTGCTTGTGTGGCATCAGTAATCCAACCCCATTGCCCTCCGTGTGGGTGAATAGGGAGTCACGTACCGGTTTCCTCGGGTTGGAAATCCGGGGCGTGACAATATGGTATCGAGCATGGTCTAGTTGGCCTAGGGTAGTGGGCGGACTTGGTTATCTTGAGTCCTTTGGAGGAGCCTGGAGGGACATGCCTGATCAACATGGTCCTCTTTGAGCCTCCAAGGTATACTTAGGGTAGTCCAGTCTTGTGGTAGGATTTGCATGCATTGGCATTAGGGCACTAGTTGCATTTGTTGTCATGTGTGAAGGATGTGCATAACCTGATTATGTGTGAACCGTGCAACTCGAATATTCCAATGTGTCTTGTCTTGTGTGCAATATTGGTTGATGCAATGGTTAAAATGTGTGTAATGCCATGTACGGCTTGACTTGATAATGAGGTAGAGGTAGTCAACTTGTTAGTAGTCAAACGTGTTCGACGTTTGTGCATCTTACTTCATGTAGTAAGAATGCCACCGAGGAGAGTGACACGTGCGTCGGGGCAAGTGGCCGATGAGTCATCTGCCTATGAGGGTCCGGGAGCGGGACCATCCGTTGGAGGGCATGCGTTGTTACCGGCACGCCTACAAGAAGGCATCCAGCTGGAGGTACGAGAGCTACGGGAGGGACTCCGGCAGGACGTTCGGGAGGAGGTGCGCCGTGAGATGGCGGCACAGCAGGTGGTGCCACCACCACCACCAGCAGGAGAGGCGCCTCGTGAGCGTGAGAGTTCGCTGGGTGGTGTACCGACCCGTGCGAGAGGATGACGTGGTGACACGGTTCCGAAAGGAACAACCTCCGCGATTTAAGGGGGGGAGAAGATCCTGTGGTAGGCGAGCGGTGGTTGAGGCAGATTGAGCATGTGTTCTCCTTTCTCCTGCCCCGGGAGGAGGATAAGGTGCGACCGGCAATTCGGCACTGGAGGGGGATGCTTTGGAGTGGTGGACGAGTGTTGCGGGGAGCCGTGTAGTGCAACTCATGTTTTGGGAGGAATTCTTGCAACTCTTCCATGATGAGTTCTTCCGGAATCGGTGAGATGGCAGAAGAGGGAAGAATTTGGCGCCTGAAGCAAGGATCAAAGACGGTGCCCGAGTATGAGCGGGAGTTCCGAAGCCTGAGTAGGTTTGCGCCCGAGACAGTGGCAAAGGAGGACCTGAAGGCCCACAAGTTCACTCGGGTCTTAGGCCAGCCCTTAGGGAGAGGGTGGCGATTCTACGCTTGAGGACCTATGCCGAGGCCGTGGAGACGGCCCGTATAGCCAGGAGAGAGCCGGATGGTGGGAGGCAGGCCCATCGGGGGCGCCGGTTGCAGAGTGGGCCCGATCGAGATGCAGGGTCCAAGAGGCTCAAGACGGAGGAGAGGGATAGCAGTTCTTTTCGCGATCGGGGTCGGACATCCGTGAACCCTGGGAGGTTCACCTTTGGCGGCGGAAGACAGGGTGGTCCGTCCGGGAGTCTACCGAGCGGATGCCACCGTTGTGGAGAGCAGGGTCACTTCAAAGGGGAGTGCCCCAAGAAGGACCGGCAATGCAACAACCGTGGACGAGAGGGTCATTTGCGCCGGGTTTGCGGGAGTGGCAACAGAGGAACAGGGGCGCGGCATCCGGCGTGAGGAGTGATGCTAGCTTTCGTGCACCAGCGAGAGACCGGCTCGTCGGTGGCGAGGCCGGCCCAGCAGATCCGGTCGGACCCGACCCCGGGGGGAGGCCGGAGCGGCAGCAGACCGAGGTCGAAGGCAACCTTAGCGGGAAGCGCCCAGTGAGTGAGCCGACCAGTGGCACGGGCCAAGGGAGGGTGTTTGCGCTGGAGGCGACGTACCAGGAGGAGGCTGAGCTACCACCCCCACCAGCTGAGGGTGGAGCAGGACCATCGGTGGTTAGAGTTACCCTCTTGATCTCCCGTACATTAGCTTCGTTCTTTTCGATACGGGTGCATCATGTTCGTTTGTTGCCGAGCTTGTAATAGACGGCTTGGGGTTAGCTTGTGTGGAGGCCGCGAGGCCCCTAGTTGTGGAGTCTCCGGTAGGAGGCATGATTGAGGTACGGCGAGTGTGTCGTGATCGTGTGTTAACCATAGGCGAGGTGGAGCCGAGTTTTGACTTGCATGTGATGCCTTTGAGAACGTTTGACCCGATCTTGGGTATGGATTGGCTTATGGCTTTCCAGGCCAAGATAGATTGTTACCGGCGGCGTGTGACCTTCGTGACACCTGCGGGGACCTCTTGCACCCTGCGCAGGGGGAGTGGGATTGTGAGGCGAGTCGGGCCGGGCCGGTGTTGGACCAGTGGGGTGCCATTACCCACAGGTTAGCAGCCCTGACCTTTGCCGAGGAGGGTAAGGTGGGAAAGAGGGTGTGGCCTGCTTGTTGTGGACCAATTTCGGGATGTTTTTCCTGAGCGGTTGAGGAGTTTGCCACCTAAGAGGAGTGTGGAGTTCACCATTGAGTTGGTGCCTGGGGACGGGTCCGATTTCCCAAGTAGCGTATCGTATGGGACCAGCCGAGCCGAGGGAGCCGCAGAGGCAAATCGAGGAGTTGGGGGACCAAGGGTATATCGGACCAAGTACCTCACCTTGGGGTGCCCCGGTGCTTTTTGCTAAGAAGGCCGATGGCACGCTTCGTCTCTGCATCGACTACAGGAAGTCGAATTCGGTGACCGTGAAGAACAAGTACCCGTTGCCTCGGATAGATGACCTGTTTGACCAATTGAGTGGGGCCCAGGTGGTTTTCCAAAATAGATTTACGGTCGGGGTATCACCGGCTCGGGGTTAGGGAGGAGGACATCCCTAAGACGGCTTTTCGGTGCGGTATGGGCATTATGAGTGGGTAGTGATGCCTTTCGGGCTCACTAATGCGCCAGCAGTGTTCATGCATTTGATGAACCAAGTCTTTGCCCCATACTTAGACTCGTTCGTGGTGGTGTTTATCGACGATATCTTGGTGTATTCCAAGACCGAGAGGGAGCATGTGGAGCACTTGGCAACAGTGTTGCAAACCTTGAGGGACCAGCACTGTTTGCTAAGTTTAGCAAGTGTGAGTTTTGGGCCGCAGGAGGTTCACTTTCTTGGCCATGTGGTGTCAGTGAGGGAGTTAGGGTGGACCCGGCCAAGATTGAGGCCGTGGCATTGTGGGCGAGGCCAACCAACGTCTTTGAGATCCGTAGTTTTCTTGGTTTGGCGGGGTACTATCGTCGTTTTGTAGAGGGGTTCTCCCGTTTGGCGGCTCCTATGACAGCGTTGACTCGGAAGGGCGTGAAGTTTGATTGGACTGACAAGTGTCAGCAGGCGTTTGAGACTCTCAAAACCCGTTTGACCACCGCACCCTGTGTTGAGGTTGCCTAGGGAGGATATTCCATATGAGGTATACCTGTGATGCGTCCAGGGTTGGTTTGGGGTGTGTGCTTATGCAGGAGCACGGTGTGGTAGCTTATGGGTCGAGGCAATTGAAGCCTCATGAGCAGAATTATCCTACTCATGACCTTGAGTTAGCGGTCGTTATCTTCGCCCTAAAGAGTTGGCAGCACTACCTCTTGGGGGGAAAAGTTTGTAGTGTTCTCGGATCACAAGAGCCTTCCAGACATCTTTACTCGAAGGACTTGAATTTGAGGCAAAGGAGATGGGTGGAGTATTTGCGGACCTTTGACTTTACTCTTGCCTATACCCCGGGCAAGGGTAATGTTGTGGCCGATGCATTGAGCGAGAAAAGGGAAAGCCGAGGTGGCCGTGAGAGAGGGGAAGGCGATGGAGCGGTTGGCGACGTTGCGGCTGCGGCCCGTTGTTCGTGATGGTGGGACGATCCCGAGTCCTTTGGTGGTAGTGCTGAGTTGTACCAGCGCGTCCGGGAGGAACAGCTGGGTGACATTGAGTGTGAGGTTCTCCGTGCCCGTATTGAGGCTGGTGAGCTATCTGAGGACTGGACAGAGGGTCCTGAGCATGAGTTGTCATTTCAGAGGCGGTTGGTGGTAGCTTCTTCCCTTAGGGACGAAGTGATGAGGGAGTTTCACCAATCTAGAGTTGCTATGCATCCAGGGGGTACGAAGATGTACTATGCGCTTCGCGGACATTTTTGGTGGCCTGGGATGAAACGCGATGTAGCTGCCTTTGTTTCGCGGTGCCTCACGTGTCAGCAGGTGAAGGCTGAGCATCAGCGGCCGGCGGGCATGTTACAGCCCTTGCCCATAGCAGAGTGGAAGTGGGACCATATCGCGATGGATTTTGTGACTGGTCTTCCACCCACCACTGGGAGGAAGGATATGATTTGGGTAATTGTGGATCGACTCACAAAGTCGGCCCATTTCCTGGCTGTTCGCGAGCGGGACTCTATTGGGACCTTGAGTCAGCTGTACATGAACGAGATTGTGAGACTGCATGGCGTACCCTCATCGGTTGTCTCTGACCGGGATTCGAGGTTCACTTCCCGTTTTTGGGCCGGTTTGCAGGAGGCTATGGGACCAAGCTTCACTTGAGTACAGCCTTTCACCCTGAGACCGACGGTCGACCGAGCGGACGAATCGGACCATGGAGGACATGTTGAGGGCTTGTGTGCTAGATTTTGGGGGTTCGTGGGCAACTCACCTTCCTTTGGTGGAGTTTGCCTACAACAACGCTTATCGAGCATCCATTGGGATGGCTCCTTTTGAGGCGTTGTACGGACGGCCGTGTCGGTCACCTTTGTGTTGGACCGAGGTGGGGGAGACAGCTCTCTTGGGGCCACGGTTGGTTCAAGAGGCTACCGAGAAGGTCAAGTTGATTCGTCGGCGTCTGTTGTCGCTCGAGTCGGAGAAATCTTATGCGGATCAGCGACGGCGACCTTTGGAGTTTTCCTGTTGGTGATCATGTGTTCCTTCGTGTCTCTCCACGTCGTGGACATCGACGGTTTGGGCGCGGTTCCAAGCTATCTCCGCGGTTTATTGGTCCTTTTGAGATTCTTGGATCGTGTAGGGCCTGTGGCCTACCGGTTAGCGTTACCACCCGGGCCGAGTCGAGTGCACAACGTGTTTCACGTGTCCCAGTTGCGGAAGTATCACCCTGACCCCACTCATGTGATTGATTGGGGGACGTTGGACATTGAGGATGACATGTCCGTCATTGAGGCCCCTATCCGTATCCTCGATCGGCGAGAGAAGCTATTGCGTGGTCGTGCTATTCCTTTGGTTCGCGTGATGTGGCAACACCGTGGCATTGAGGAGGAGACATGGGAACGTGAGTCCGTGATGCGGGAGCAGCACCCAGACTTGTTCAAGGACGAACAATCTTAAGCGTGGGAGGTGGCTGTTGGCCAAGGGATAGTGATGTGTTTTCTTGTGATGTGTTTTCTTGATGTGTTTTCTTGTGATGTGTTTTCTTGTATTAGTTGATGTATTTGTATTGTCTTTTAAAGACATGTGCTTAATTGTGATGTGCTTTGAGATGTGTATTCGTGCCATGCGGACATGTGTTATGTGCATTATTGTGGTTATGGATTATGGTGGTACTTTGTTATGTGCTGTTATGTGCTGTGTGCGATATATGACTCATTTGGGTGTTGTGGCTTGCCGGGTGGCAAATGGGTAGCTTGTGTTTGTTTTCCTCTTATGTCATTTCTTTTCGAGGACGAAAAGTCTTAAGGGGGAGAGGATGTAAGGACCCGTACCTTGAGTTAGTCAGTTTTGCCTCCTGAGTAGAGTTTTTCTAGATTTTGACCTAGTAAATGGACTCCAATGAATTCACGTGCAAAAGGAAAGATGCTTAGAATGGTGTCCTCTATCTACCACAGAAGTTTCAGGCCAATTGGACATGTATGTGAGGTGCACGTGATATGGGTCCAATTCACGTGCAAGTGTGGTTGTCTTCTAAATGATGCAAGGAGGCTAGGGGTGAAGTTTGAGAGCATTTGGAGTGCATATGGAGTTGCACGTGAATTGGGGAATTCACGTGCAAATTGGCGTGCAGGCATATTTTTGCATGGTTCCCTTGGTTTTGACATTCTAAGGAACTTTCTCCAAAGGACCATGTTGAAATTCTGAGTATTTTGGCCTATATGGGTGCGGAAAGGTGCTAACTTGTGTGATCAAAACTACGTCATTTTGATCTTGGGATTCACTTAATCAAAACTACGTCGTTTTGATGTTGTGTTGTCTATATAAGGAGGAGAAGCTCTGTTTTAGGTTTAGGGTTCACTTAGATTGCTGCGGCCGTCGTAGGAGAGAGAGAGAGAGAGAGAGCTAGAGAGAGAGAAGGAAGGGGAGTTCTTTGGTTCTTTGCCACGGAGCATCTTGCGTGGGGAGGACGGCGTTTAGCGCGGGAGCAAGGAAGATCTGTTGTAAGGTAGGGATTCTGTTCTTCCTAAATCCTCCTCTGTCCTAGGGTCCTAGGGCGAGAATATGAGTTATATCTGTTATATTATTTATATGTAAATTCATATAGGTGTGACCTCCTATATGAATGTTGGCCTTCAATGGCGATTTTGGTGTTTCTGGTGTTTGTGTGATGCATGAAAAGTGTTTGATAAAATGCCTGTATGACATGCCTGCTACATGTTTGATGAAATGCCTGTGTGAACTTAGCTGTGTGAATATGCCCATTAAGTGTTTGGTAATATGTCCGTGTGACTGGACTTGTGGTTTAGTGTATGTATGTATCTTTGGATGTTTGCTCTATGGCCTGAATGGTTGGGTTTGTGCGCTTGTGAACGGGTGCACACCAAGTGTTTGGTTGTATGCTTGAGTGACCATGTGTGTTGTGTGCTTGATCGTGGTATCTGGCCTGAAGAGGCGGTTAAATAACTTTGCCTGAGAGGCGGTTAAACCAAGGGCCCTGAAGAGGCGGTTAAATCACTTGGCCTGAAGAGGCGGTTAAACAACTTGGCCTGAAGAGGCGGTTAAATCACTTGTGGTTAAAGTGTTAGCCTGTGTGGCAGTGGAAGATTGTATATTGTTGATGTGGTTGTTATTATGTTTGTTGAAATTATTGTAACACAACACTGCACTTGTACACATGGCATGTAGATGCTAGGAACATGGGATGGGTTGGGGAGACATGATCCCTCGAGCTGTGGTTGCTCACCCCTCCTACTGTGTTTGTTTGTTTTCCAGGGACTTACAGGCGTTAGGTGGATACCCCAAGGTGGAAGACCCTCTCCACTTTATTGTTCATTTCAGTAATGTACTTTTATGATTTATGTAACCCTAGGGAGGGGAATGTACTAAGGGATTGAACTGTAATCAGGGACTTGGTTGTTTTGTGAACCTTTGATGTTTTGGAATTAAATAAAGATGTGGCTTATTTGATTTATTGTAATTGTTAGACTTGCTTGTGTGGCATCCAGTAATCCAACCCCATTGCCCTCCGTGTGGGTGAATGGGGAGTCACGTACCGGTTTCCTCGGGTTGGAAATCCGGGGCGTGACAGAAAGACACTTGGAATACATTTTATGAAAACATTTTCAAAACATGTTATTGAAGAGATTTTTAAAAAATATTTTATTGAAAAAAACGTTTTGTTTTGTTTTGTTTTGTTTTGTTTTTTTTGTTTTTTGTTTGTTTGTTTTTTTTTTTTTGAAAACATTTTGAAAATTATATATTGAAAACGTTTTTTAAAAAACATGTTTGTTTTTTTGTTTTTTTTTTTTTGAGATTGAAAATGCATATATCAAAATAGATGTGGAGTGTGTGAGTGTGACATCCACAAAAATAAAATCACTCTTTTTTTTTCTTTTCTTTTTTTTTCTTTTCTTTTTCTTCATCCTTTCCCTTTGCTCTCTCTCTTTTTTCTTTTGTTGTTTTTTTTTTGCTACACTTTACATATTACACATACACATAAGAAGAAATACAAGGAAAATGCAATGGAAAAAGGTTGAAAAGCAATTACATCAAATATAGATAAACTAAAAAAACGAAAATTAGAAATAAATGCTAAACAAATACACCAAATATAGATACAAATCAGCTAAAAAAAAGGAGTGAAAAGATAAGGGCTGAACCGACTTTGAATCTTTTGCTTGAGCTCCCACTGATGCTGATGGTCACCACCTGCTTGGATCCAGCAAGATTTGACAACGAGGTTTGTGAGGGGGGGGTTTCTTGGTATTTGGAGAGGGAGGGCTGAAGTGGGCGTGAGAGAAAGGGGACTGGAAAAGGATTGTGTCCTGTTGTATTTTTTTGCTTGCTGAACACGCAGAAAAAGGGGGCTGAAATTGGGATTGTTTCTGTGTTTTTTTTTTGTTTGCTGAAAAAAGAAGAAAAAGCTGGCGTGAGAGGAGGGAAAGAGGATACAGGGGCGATGCTGATTGCAGAAAAACTGGGCGTTCAATCTGAGAAGATGAGGCTGGGGCGTTTCTCTCCTTTCTTTCTTCTTCAATGATCTCTCTCTTCTTTTTTTTCAATGATCTCTCCACTCTGTGTTTTTTTTTTGCTCTGTTGCACTAGGATGAGGGAGGGATGAAAGGGTACAGGTTTTTTCCCTTTTTTTTTCAACGATTTTGCTCTGTCTGTGTTTTTCTCTCTTTTTTTTTTGCAGGGATGAAGCTGGGGCAGAAGAATTTTTCTTGTGCGTGGGAGTCTCAGGCGTAATCTCCTCTCTTTTTCCTTAACGAATTTTTTCCTCAAAAAAGAATCCCCCCTGCGCAGGGACTGTCGAATACCTCTTAAAGTGCTGCAGAAAAGTTTTTGGCTCCACTGTCATTAATTGCTGTATTATTTGATGCAGTATTTTTAATTTGCAGGTTTGATGCCTTGTCGGGAGGACAGTGTGTGCGGGAAACAGGGCAGCTCGTGATTGCCTTTTTCAAGTTTGTATTTTAGCAGCACATGTGACCGATAGGTATTAAAAATGATGTTTTGTCAGATGGCCAGCACATAAAACAGGTCCCGTGAACGACCAGCGAGAGAAAAAAGGAAACCCGTGAGAAAAAGCCGGCGCGAGAAACCAGCGAGGAAAAAAAATCAGCGAAGGCAGAAAGGGTCGGAGGTTCGAAGTGTCGGCAGGTCGGAGCGTCGGCAGGGTCGGAGCTTCGGTCAATGGTGGAAGGCGTGCGGGTGCTGCGGGTCGAAGGTCGGAGTGTCGGCAGGTCGAAGTGTCGGCAGGGTCGAAGCTTCGGTGGGTCGACCTCGGTGGGGCAAAAGTCAACGGTCAACGGGTCGAAGTGTCGGCAGGTCGAAGGTCAACGGTCAACGGGCCGAAAACTTACTGGTATTGCAAGTCAAGGTTCGAAGGTCGGAGTGTCGGCAGGGTCGGAGCTTCGGGGGTCGAAGGGTCGAAGGTGGAATCAGCAGGTCAACGGGGCTTCGAGGCTTCGGGGCTTCGGGGCTTCGAGGCTTCGAGCCGAGCCCGGGGCTTCGAGCCCAGGGCTTCGAGGCTTCGGGGCTTCGAGCCCGGGCTTCGAGGCTTCGGGGCTTCGAGGCTTCGAGGCTTCGGGGCTTCGGGCTTCGGGGCTTCGAGGCTTCGAAGGTCAAAGGGTCGCAGTGTCGGCAGGTCAACGGTCAACGGTCAACCCCGAAGTTTTTTTTTTTAACTTTTAATTACCTTTTTACCCCCACCAAAAATGCCAAAATGGGTAACCTTCCAGGAATTGTTTGGGGAGATCCGTATTCGCCTACATAGGCATTTTGAAGAGTTTCGCATGATCACTTTTGCGGGCAGTTTGACCAGGGGCATTGATCGTCTTTTGGCAAGTTTGACTTTTTCCAACGAAAGTTGTTTTGGCCATAACTTCTTCATTTTAAGTCTGATTTGAGCTCGGTCAAGTGCGTTGGTCTCGAATTTTCATCCTCCATCACCTGGTGTTGGTCTTGGGGTGCTTCAAGGACTTGTAGCAAAAATCATTAATTTTGAACTCCCCCATCCGTGTCAATTGTATCCATCTCGTGCCGATTGGGGTAGACCATTCCTTGGAAGTATGGGATCATTGTGGACCTGTTCAACAAGGTACATGGCATGGGCAGAAAGGTATATCAAATGGGGTTAGTATGTCCAACCCGGACAAAATAGGGTCCTACAGTCTTGGGTCACACCTGAAAAAGGCAAACAGCAAGTAGGGGTGAGTGACAAGCTCAGTAGGTGACCCCAACACTCGACATCATGCAAACATACACGTCTATACTACATGCTCTGTGTACTCGTGCACTGTGTAGTGTGCACAAATATTAGGACTCAGCCTGCAAACAAACATCAGGACCTAGCCTGCCCACACAGGACAGTTTGTCCACGATCCTCAACAGGATCCCAGCTTAGGGCACTTAGCCCAAGCTCCACGAGCTCAATAGCTCAACACAATCCTCAATGGGATTTCAGCTCAGGGCACTCAGCCCTTCCACAGCGCTATATGCCCGGACACAGTGCCACACAGGCTTGCCATCGGCGCATATGCCTGCCACGGTCACAGCGCAATATGCCCAGCCATAGTGCCACACAGGCCTGCCATCGGCGCATATGCCTGCCCCGTCAACCACATAGCAACATCTGTGCTTCATGGTGAGAACCCAACAAGTTATGGAACCCAAGTCCCAAATCCTTAAACCAACATACCAACACTAATATGGTCTTAAGGTGTACAACACTCCCTTTAGAATTGTAGCCAGTCTTCACAAGTCGATCTTCATTCCTTGACTAAGGAAGGAGATATCCATAACAGCTATTTTCTTGTAATAAAAAGTCCCGGCATTAGGTCTCCATATCATAACTATGATAATATGATTTTTGGGGATTTTTCTGGATGTCTAACCCCACTTTCCAAAAAGTCACCACTACGAACTTTTGGGTTTTTCCGAGATTTTACACTAAATCTCAATTTTCCCATTTTGAGAACACGTTATGTAACGCCCCCAAATCTGGACTTCCAGACCGGGTGCGTTAGACAAATAAAATATTACAATTATATGAATAGTAATCTATTACTCAACATAAATTCGATGGTTTATTTATTACATCAAGACTCATCACAAGATCTCTAAGGTTTAGCGTTTAGAGACTAGGTGTTGATAACCCATTATAGTTTTACATGACATAAATACTACATGCATAATCTTCTTATGATTTTATTCCAAGCACTCTGGACACCATTATCCTAGCATCCTTGCTTTCTCCTAGTTCCCTAGGGTTTGAAACAAAACATGAAAGGAAATGAGCTCAAATAGCCCAGTAAGGTTAAAAGTAAGGGATAATATATGGAGAATAATAAACTAATGGAAAAATAAGAATATCTACTCATCTAGGTTCACCACCTAGATATCTTGCATAACTTGTTATCAACTGGATTGACACTCTCCAGTGATGTTCTTTACCCAATGCATTGGAGGTCTTTTCTGGAACCACCCATAAACATATTGCCAAACATAAAACATATCTTCACAAACTTTCAAACAATCACATCAATGGTAAATTTCAACGTAAAGGAAGATCTTGCAATAATAGCCCCGATAAGTAAAAGGGGTATTCACCATTCAATAAATTAGATTACCAAGTTTCCAAGAAGTGTCAAAGAAAGTTAATTCTTCTTAAAATAATATTATGAGAAAAAAAAATCTTAAGATATAAATATAGAGAAGAAATAGAAAATGAATTTCCACGTCGGAGATCGTGGTAAGGAAAAGAAGAGGGGATCCTTACTATCTTTTTGTCTTCCGCGTTTATAAACCTTGAAAAAAATTTAAAAGTTAATATTTTAGTTTGAATAATAATAGTATATTCATAAATAATATATTGAGAGACATATATAAGTATATTATGGTGGAAAAACTTCTCATGATAATAATAATAATCTATACATATACATATACATATATAATATACGTATATACTATACAATATACATATATATATTGAGGGGCAAAGCCATCCATAATATATATATGTATGAGGAGACTTAGCCTTCCATAGAATAATAATCTATATACTCATATATACATATCATATACATATATATATTGAGGGACAAAGCCATCCATAATATATATATGTATGAGGAGGCTTAGCCTTCCATGGAATAATAATAATTTATATATACACATATACGTATTGTTTAATAAATATACATATATATATTGAGGGGCAAGGCCATCCATAATATATATATGTATGAGGAGGAAGAACATGATTAATATATGCTTGAAATATTTACCTCTTGGAACTTCCAACAAGTGAGAGGAAGATTGAGAGAAGAGAAGGCTTGGAGGGCTATTGGGGTGTTAATAAAACTTTTTGGGAAGTATTTGGAGGAGAGTTTTGTGGCTTATTTAAATGGAAAGAGTGCTTGAGAAGGGAAGTGAGGCATGCTATTTATAGGTAAGGTGGTAGGTGTAATAGTGTGAAAAATAGTGTACGAATTTGACTTTGGCATTAAATTAAATTATTTAAAATATATATAATACTTTATTTTCCTCATATTATCTCTTATTAAAAACGTGGTTATCTCCTCCTACCATTTAAAAATGTTTTAAGACTTTTAAACCTAGAAGGTTCCTTTGGCATCAAAAGTCCACATTGGTGTACTCCCTACTAATTCAATTATAACATTTTTAATTTTGTAGTTTTTGACAAATGGCCAATTGTATTGCATTAGTAACTCAAATATCTACAAATGGGTACCAATTTTATAATTTTCACATGTGTATAACAAAAGTTATTGAATTTTAAAGTCATACTAAAATGTTTACCCGTTCACACTGAACCTATGTGTAGTATTTTAACTTCTGGAATTGATTGGCTTCATATTAAATTCTGAAATTTTTACACGTTTTAGCTAAGTGATAAAGTAACAAATTGGCTTTGGTTTCATGTCAATTGGATCTGTATAACTCAAGTTATGAATTTTTGAATGGGACCTCCAGAATCTGCCTTATTCAAATTTTTGGGTCTTACCTATGTTCCATACTTTTGGTAAAGTTAAGGCTTGTAATACTTACTTACCCATAGTAATTTGGTTTAAGAAACTAAATGACATAATATATAGCATCTAAACGTTTTATGACGTATAAGAAATTATTTTATTTTTATAACGTATTTAATATTAACGCGGATAAAATAATATAATTGCGTAATTAATAAACAATAAAGTAAGATAACATTATATTCCATGACTTCTTACTTTATAACCTATAAAGTATAATATTATAAAACATTATTACATACACATACCTATTTATAACAATTCAAATGGATACTATTCATAACGGTTACTTACTAGTCACATGCTACTTAAATGACTATATTGGGTACTTATTTTTATTTTGATGATATCTAAAATATTCTTTCTAACTATTTTTTTTAGTAATGACATTATTATTATTACTATTTAAGGAAGGGCTTAAATTTTTGCGGGTCTTACACGTTATGTGTTAATTTGTTGTACTATATATTGTGTTTGTGTGAGATGTTTTGTTGTAGTGGATATTGTGTTTGTGGACCTATGTACATAAGGTATGGTTGTCGATGTGGCATGATCGCCTAGGCTGGCGATTGCTATGAGCCCGAATGAGGGGTACATCATGATATTGTTCTGCCCATGGTGACAATTGGTTTTGAGCCCGGAAAAGGAGAACCCTTGTTTGTGTTATTGAATTAGTAGTTATGATTCATATATTTTGTGAATTGTTGTTATAAATTGATATGTTGAATTTATTATGGCTCAACACTACACATGTACAATTGTACATAGAGCGTGTAGTATTAGGAGTTCATTATTAAGTGTTGGTAAGGAGTGATAGTTCACCTACTGAGCTATGTGCTCACTCTTACTCATTGATTTGGTTTTCTTCAGGTGTTGATTGGAGCTAGTATTGGATTAAGTTGCTCAGTGAAGTTTATTTATTTGATGTATCAACTTTGTTTAGATGTTATTTTTTTAAACTTTATTTTCCCAGACAAGGGTTCGTGGACAGTTATAATGAATTGATTGGTTTGTGTGATGACTTTATTAATATAGTTTATATTAGTTTGACTTTGAAAAAGTACTTTCATATTTTTGATGTATGTTATACAGGGAATTTGGATAAAACCTACTTTGTGTCCCTCATAGGTACTTGTCACTAACCCTTTGACCATTCGGGTGCAGGTATGGGGAAGTCACATGTTTGGTTTTAAATTTCTAAAATTAGAGATGTGACAGCTGAGGGTGCCCAGGTTGGTTTGTGTGGGTGGGGTGAGGCTGGCAGGTTGGGCGGAGGCTTGATGGGGTGGGTGGGTGTGGGTTCGGGTTCGTGGGCTGAGGCCTGCAAGCTAGCTCATATTCGTGCGGGCTAAGTCTGTTTAAACTGCAGCTCTCGGGTTATAAACCGTGTAGGCCTACTATTAAAATGGGCTCAAAATTATGAGCCCAGCCGACCCCATATTATGGGCCAGCCCATGCGGCCCGCGAGCCTTTGGCCTATTTAACACCCCTATCTAATGTATTAAAAAGTACTATTTATTCCCTATAATTATTAAATCATATATAAAAAAATTCTCTCAACTCTATCTTTCACGTTTTTTATAATATTTATTTTTATTTTATATTAAATTATAAAAAAATTATTATTAGATAAAAATAATAATATAAAATATTATTTTAATAATATAAAGAGTAATTTAGGAAATTTATTGTGATATATATTTATATATGAAAATAAAAAATTATTTAAATCTGTAAAATTAAAAAAAATAATTGATAAGATATTTTCAATGTTAGGAAAATAAAAAATAATTTAAATATATAAAATTTTAAAAAAAATTGTTATCCGCTCGATCCTTGCCTCCATCCAGCCTCTCCGATCAGATCCCCCAACTCTGCAGTCTATCACCCGGCACAAAATCCCACACGCCCTCCCCCGCGGCTTATCCACTCTGTTTCCATGACGTTATCATCTGCATACATCGCAGGAGCAAGTCCCTTCGCTCCTCTCAGGGCTAATGTCCCTTCCCTATCCGTCTCTAACCAAAGACTCCCAGGTCTGCTGAAACCCTTACCCTTCTTTCTTCTCAAATATTCGCATATCTCACACATAAATTCTATGCAGGTCTGAGAAGAAACGCTCTCAGAGTCAATGCAATTTCAAAGAAATGGGAAACTACTAAGGTTTTTATCTTTTTTTTTTCTTTTTGGATTCAATCGAGCTTTTTATTCGTGGGTTTCATTTAAATGCTCGTGATTTATGTTCTACAGATTGTTCCCCAAGCAGATAGGGTGCTCATTCGATTACAAGACCTTCCTGAGGTAGCGCAATTTGTTTCTTCGTTTTTTGTTGCTGTTCATTGTGTGGGAAATTAATGTAGAGAGCTTCTTACATAGAGATGTGGAGTTCTACTACGTTTATTGTTTCTTGGGTTGGGATTTAGATAACTGGATTTGATGTGGAATAGATTTAGTTGGGTTTGAGTTTTTTTTTCTGTTCACCCACTATTCATTTGGTTCTTCAATTGTTTTAAAATCACACCAGGGATCAAAATTTTCAATTTGATAAGAAATGGAAAACCCGAGGTGCAGTCTGGTTGATTGCATGTTAATTCTTCTGGGTATCATCACACCACACAATGCAGGTGTAAATGTAAAACATATGCAGGAAGCAAAAAGGAGGATGCCTTGTTTTTTTTTGATGACCCTTGTCCATGTGAATTTTTTAAGTTCACCAATATTCTTGAGCCCATATTGTTGCTGTTAGACTTAATTTTGTCTGAGTTGGACACACATGATGACAGCTACAATGATTGCTAATCTAGTTTTCTCTAGTCTCACAATAATTATATAAATGGCCTAGCAAATGAGAACAGAAAAAGGTACAGTAATATGAATCAATATGCCTATTTCTGTGTTATCTTTGTTCGGTTAAGATATATTGATTTTTAAAAAAATGATGGCATTCACTATTGTAGTATCAGCTACAAGTACTTGGTTAAAAGCAGTCTGCTAATGATTGAAGATTAAAAATTTGTTGTGTTTTTTGTGCATTATGAGCTTTATATGTTATCAAAATTGTATGATTCATCATTGGAAGTGATTAAGGTGTAACACGATTCAAATTGATACATATAATCATTTTTTTAAATGAATTGTTATGATTAATCATTCGATATGGTTTATTTTTACAATTATGTATATTTTCTAAAAGGTTTAAATTTGGGTCTAGTTATTGGGCTTTTAAAATAATTAATAGCTGGACTTCTAAGAAAGTGTTATTAGGCTCTTTATTGGATTAATTTATTTGAGAATATACTTTGTTATATATAAAACATGGTTCGAAAAAGCGGACTAAGGTGCTGCCTTGATATCAAACTGCATCGAAGCACCACCGCAGAAGGTGTATCAGCCGCCGTCTGCCTTGGACGGGTGGGGCGGTCTGAGGTGGCCTGTTCCGCCGCCTGCAACATAGAATGCGTTTTAATTAGGTTAAAAAAAGGCCATAGGATAAGGTGCCTGTGACACAAAACACGTTTTAAATAGGTTTAAAAAAAAGGCTTAATCTAATTTTCATCACACACAGATGCATCTTGTACCTGTATCCTTTTCCGATTTCAGCCTCGTATGTTCCTTCGTCGTCGTCGTCAATCGTTGAAGAAGATTATTGTCGTTGATCGTCGAAGAAGATCATCATCGTCACCTCGCCTGTTCCTCTGTTAGCAGTGATTGGAAGACCATTGTCGCCGTCGTCCGACACTCCAGCATTGTCATCGATCGTCGTCCTGAGTCGTCTCTGTCACTTTGCGTCGTCATCAAAGTCATCGTCCTGATAGGTGAGTGAATTAACTTAAATGTTAAGTATATAACTTATTTATATAAATATATTAAATTAACTATATAAATAAACGCGAGTTAAGTGTTAACAACTATATGAATATTTATATATTTATTCTAATATATAAATGTATTAAATATATACATTTATCCTAACAATAAACATTACTATATATTAAATTATAAATTTATGTTGTATCAAATTATTTTAAATTCCTCAGCTGTCGACGATAATTATTTTTTAATATATAAAATTATATGAATTTATAACATATAATTTTATAATTATTTGTTATAAATTCATATAATTCTATATATTAAAATACAATTATCGTCAACAGTTGAGGTGTCTGCCTTAGTGTACAGCATTGAATCAATACCGTACTACATTCTGTATTTTTGAGCCTTATATAGTTGTTAACACATAACTTACATTTATTTATATAGTTAACTTAATATATTTATATAAATGTTAAGTTATATAGTTAACATTTAAGTTAACTCACTCACCTATTGGGATGATGACTTCAATGACGACACAGAGTCGCATAGACAACTCAGGACGATGATTGATGACGACGCTGGAGTGTTGGACAACAACGACAACAACGATGACGGTCTTTCGATCATTGCTGACGAAGGAAGGAGGAATAGGAGAAGTGGAAACAACGATCTTCTTCGACAATTGACAACAATGACGGAGGAATAGGCAAGGTTGAGATCGGGAAAGGGTACGAGTACGAGATGCATCCGTCTGTGTCGTGGGAATTAGGTTAGGCCTTCTTTTAAACACCTATTTAAAACATGTTTTGTGTCGCAGACGCCTCATCTATGATACTGGATGAGGTGGCAGAACGGACCACCTCAGATTGCCTCACCTGTTTGAGGCAGGTGGCGGCTGATACGCCTTTTGGGGTGGTGCCTCGATGCGGTTTGATGTCGAGGCGCCTCAGCTTGTTTTTTCGAATCATGATTGTCGTTTCATTGGAGATATTAGATATTTCGGCTATTTAATATATTGAATGATTATGTATTTAACTATTAAGTGTGTTATTATCTCTCTAATTTTTTTTTTGCATTTTTTCTTGAACTATACAATTTGTGATTCAATTCAATTCAGAATTTGAAAAAGAACTAAAACGACTAATTACTCAATTAACAATCTGACAACTATGAGTCCGTGTGCATTTGTACTTGTCTTGCTTAATCTAACCATTTTTGTTGTTAGCTGTTAAGGCTTCTTATAAAATGATTTGCTACGGGATATCAAAGCTAGACATCAAGCCTGGAAGGATATTGTTACGCCTTCTTGGCAGTTCATGAGCAAAGGGTCTAAAGATGTGTGAGAGTTTAAAAGGCTTGGCTCTTTGAGTAATTGTGATATCGAGGTTTCTCAGCCTTTTAGGTTGAGGTGGTCAGGTAGTCTAACTCTTTGGTGGGGCATTAACCCAATGAATGGGGCACCCTGTCGTGGTCCTGAGGCTATAGTCATTGCTTCGAGAGTGTATTGTTTTGTTTCTGGTTGTATCGTGTTATTGTTTCTGGTTGCTTCCATTGAACTTGTTATTGTATTTTTGTTTTTCGCACACGCTTTGTGTATAATTTTTGTTCTAATAAAGCAATTAGTTATCAAAACGAAAAAAGTTCAATGCCTTTCTTCTCATATTCTTCTCCTGGCCAAACAATGCTTGTAATAAAATGTAATTTGTGATCTTTTTTCTAAGATGCCATGCTCATTGCTGGATTTGTTTATGCTTCAGAAATCAGCTGGTGGAGTTCTTCTACCTAAATCTGCTGTTAAATTTGAGCGGTACCTTATGGGGGAGGTTGGCAAAATTATTCTCATAGAAAGATGCAAACATACAATGTCTTTTCCTTTCCTTTTTACTGTTTTTTTTCAAATGTTATTTTTTTTATTTTCAGATTCTTTCGGTTGGTGCTGAGGTTAGGGAAGTGGAGGCTGGGAAAAAGGTGAGAAAATTATCGAGTATCAAGTCAGCTGACATGAGGGAATAATCATTTCCAGAAGACTCCCCATTGGTTATGCTTATTTAATGTCACTGCCAATATTAAGTTGCCCAAGTAATGCACGTGGGAAAGCTTTAATGGTTTTATTAGTTCATTTACTCTGTTCTGGTGCTTGTTGCATAACCTGAGATGATGAAATGTCTATTTTGCAGGTTCTTTTCTCCGACATAAGTGCATATGAGGTAAGCCTTCCTTAATATAGCCAGTAACTAAATACCATAGATCAATAATTGAGCCATTGAGGTTTCATGTTCTGTCGTTAAGACTCCTAAACAAGATCTTGGATGAGCGTAGTTTTTGCTGCATAATATTCTGTGTAGTACATTGGCTTCAAAAGAGAGGATTCGAAATGAATCTATGCGTTGTGTTTTAAGAATATTGTTTGATACATGACTGAAGACTGGATGGGGTTCAATTTTGCTTCATGAAGTTGGAGAACATTATCTGATATTTAATTGACGGCAAAGTATAATTTATCTTCTTGATCTGGTTGTCAACGTAGTATTTTCAGTGGGCAACAGTAACTGCCCTCCATATAAAAAGTTTGTCAATGAATTTATTTTCTTTCATAACAGCTTAGTGTTAATTAGTCCACAAAAAACTAGTGGCTTGTTTTGGATATTAAATTTCGTGATTACAATTTATAACCCTTCATTAGTCCATAAAACAATAGTAGCCTTTTTGATATGGAAACTGGAGTGCGGAACACTGTAACCATGATGCTGCCACTACACCATAATGATAACCAAAAAATGCTGTAGCGAAAATAACTCTCAGGAATTTACGAGTGCTCCATGTAGTAGTAATTCTTCTTTATGAAGTAGGTATTAGTGGTGATACTGCACTGTTGATGGCAGTGGTGTTATCTATTGATAAATGAAGCTTTAGCGCCCTCATGGGTAGATCAAGTGGTGTTGATCGAGTGGCTCTGGTCCTGTGGTTTAAAACCTGCCAGCAGCTTGGATTATCTGTTTCTTATACCTGGGCAGGTGGGGGCCAAAAGGGGTGCTTGCCCCATGGTTTCTCTTGGCGGGAGTCCTAGGGTCAGCTGCCGGTGGGGGGGTTTCCCTCGTTATCCAAGTAAAAAAGATGCTTTAGCGTCAAAGAAACATGTTTTAGCTTATCCAAAAATTTTAGCTAATTCATGGGAACCCAACAATGGCAGTACTAGTAGAGATTGAGACTGCAGCGCTAATCCAAAAATTTTAGCTAATTCATTGTATGAGGTCTCACCCACCCATGTTTTCATGAACCATTCATTTTTTTTTTTTTGAGAATTTGGGACTGTCCTTCGAGTTTCCAACAAGATTGCTGGGAGCAAATTGGCAGCATAACATACACTTTGGTTGTTTTTTTCAGGTGGAATTGGGAACCGATTCCAGGCACTGTTTTTGCAAGGCGAGCGAGCTTTTGGCTGTGGTTGAATAGCTTTGACCACTCGAGCATCTCTCACTAAAAGTTTTGGAGAGAAATGACATTTTGTTGATTGGGGTTTGTCCTTTCCCGAAGCGGGAATGAAAATTTAGCTCTAGCCGTTTTCCCCTTACATTCAAGTTGTTTCAGGCTGGGTTTGTTTAGTCTGAAAGTGGTCTGAATTTGGAGTATGTTGGATTCACCAAGCGGTTGTATGGGTGTTTGTTTCATAGTTCGAATTGGTTTTGACGTGACTCGGAAGAATAGACTTTAAAGGTAATTTTGAATGGCTATTGTTGGGTTGATCAAATTCATCTCCAAATTTCGCCTATCATTAATCACAACCACATATTTAGATATGGATTGTAGCATATAAGTCTAAAATAGTTGTGTTATGGCCTAATTCTTTTTCTAATTTTTGGCTTGTGCTACATTGCCAAGTACAGGTATTCCAATGCTAGTGTGTAGTCATATTTGTTTATGAATTTTAGCATAAGTTTAAAATTTGAAAAAGAATTTGGTTAAAATACATACTTATTTTGACCATATATACTATCCGTATTTAAATATAGTTGATGTCAGTTAAATTCGAAGATGAATTTGTTAGGTTAGTGCTCTAGTATTTACTGTTAAAAATATATTTTGTTAAATTTAAAGAAAGTTTTAAATTTTACATAACAAATATCATACTCTAAAATTTAAATAATAAAAATAAAAATTAAAGAGAAAGTTTTTATAGGAGAATTATTATTTATTTTATAAATATTTTATTATTATTATTTTTTATGTATATGTACTTTTGATTGGTTATAATAAATAAATAAATTATAATTTAAAAGAATAAAAATTGAGATGGAGAATAAAATGTGAATGATAAATAAAACATATCAAATCATATATTATTTATTCTCTAAAATAGAGATGAAGATTATGGAGCTAGTAGTATAGATACTTTAAGAGCATAAATATAGATTTTCTAAAATTTTAGTTAAATCTATCTATATAGAGCAATATGGATTACAAATTATACTTGAGATTTATGTTTTAACTATAAACTTTGTTAAAATTTAAATATTGAGTCACCGACTGGCTAAATTTAACTATATTTAGCTAACTAGTGCCTTGATGTTTTGATTTTAATAAAGTTTGTAGTCAAAACATAGATTTATTGAGTATAATTTATGGCCCATATTGGTCAATATATACAAATTTAGCTAAAATTTTAGAGTCTACAATTAATGTTCTAAGAGCACTAGGATTTAATTCATCAAATATATTTTTAAAAATTATACATACATGGTTAAATATTAGTTATATATGATTATAAAGTATTCTCGAAGTAAACATTTTAAATAAAAAAAATTAGTAAATTATGACTTTTATTTTATCAGTAAAGTAAAAGTCATAATTTGCTAAAGTTTTTAGTTACAATGTATATTTTAAGAATATTTTATAGCTTAAAGAAATATTTGATAAGTCCAATGTCATTACTGTAAGTGTATAACGAAAACTATGGGCTCATACTTGCAAAATAAAATAAAATTTACATTTCATGAAAAAAAGGAATTTATTTATTTAAACAATTGATTTTTAAAATCTTATTTTATTTATAGTTTTTTTAGGTTCTTAAAATAAATTTATAACATAATTTTTGTAAAATAAGTTTACAACTTTATATTCAATTCAACAATACAATCAGTTAAATTAGATTTTAGGGAATTATTTAAAAACAATTTAGAATAAGGGAAAATTAAGAAACTACCTGACATTTTGTTATCAAAACATTTTCATATTAAAAATGCACCAACATGTGAAAAATATTATATTAGAAGAATTAAGACATTAAAGGGAAAAATTAACAAATGTTGTACCAGAAATCGCTTGTCATATAAAGTAAAAAATGGATGTTGATTTCATTGAAACGTGCTAGTGTTGAGCATTCTTTAACTGTGCAAAGAATTTCAGACAAAAAATGTTAATAATTGGAGTTGAAAATTTTAGTTTGACTGTACAATTTATCGTAGTTTCTCAAAAGTTTAGCATACAACATGTGTTGAACAATTCCATGGTCGGCAATGATTGACTTTCAACTCCATTCATGGCTTTGCATTTTTCCTGTAGGCCAAATACATATCTATGAAAGATATGTATGCTTTACTTTATGTAAGTTGAACATATGCAAACAATAGCCTAAAAACGGAAAAATTAAAAATATCATAACAATTATCGAAGATTATTATGACAGATAATCTAAATATGGTACTAAGATTTTCTAACTCAGCATTGATTGGTCCCGATCAGAGAGGAGAAAAGATTAATGTGTTCTGCTTTAGGCGAGAACAAGCCACAGGTGTTTTTTTTATAAAATCTGCTTTTTTATTTCATCACAATCGATTTATAAAGGAAGAAAACAATTGCAGATCAGCACAACTTCTATTTTCTAGATACATCTTCCCCGATAATTGCCTCCCTTTCCCAACGGAACAATAGAATGCAAATATCTAATTATTTAACAAACTCCTATTATGTTGTAGCACTTCCTCCACGCAGACTTGGATTAATTCCTGCATGCCAATCCCTTTATCATGAATCCACGTATCTAGGATTTTGTCTGGGCACTCTTCTGGATCGACGTGGCTGTACGGTAGCTGTATCATCACCCCTCCCAGGGACTTCGACCTTGTCGCCAAGGTTGAGATTAAGGTACCTATCATAAATCGCAGAAGTGTTTTCCAAGCAGCGTCTTCTTTGGGCAGGTTGCACCACTTGATCAAGCTCTCGTCAACAAATGTTGACCCTTGCTGGATCCAATGTTGGTCTAGCACGGCCTCTGGTTCCAGCACCAAGTGCCCATCATCCGTCATCGGGGGCAAGTTGACTAAGGCCACCTCACCTAATTTTTTCTTAAGTAAGGAGACGTGAAAAACAGGATGGATAAGAGAAGTCGGTGGCAACTTGAGTTTGTAAGCGACCTTGCCTATACGCTCTTCAATTTGGAAAGGTCCATAGAAACGGCATTCCGACTTATGGCAGGCTCTTTTAAATATGGACTGCTGACGATAAGGCTGCAGTTTAAGAAAGACAAAGTCGCCAACCTTATATTCCACATCCCTTCGCCTGGCATATGCTTGCTATTTCATTCTATTTGCTGCTGCATTGAAGTTTTCATTGAGGCGCTATAACAAGGCATCTCTGGTTGCCAAACTTTGGTCAACTTCATTAACGAGACAATCTCCTGTATGGTAAGTTGGAATTATTAGAGGTAGTCTCCCATATAAGGCCTGAAATGGGGTCATCGCGGTGGAAGCATGGTAAATGGTATTATACCAATATTCTGCCCAAGGAAGGAAGGAAAACCATTTACGTGGTTGCTGGTGAACATAGCTGCGGAGGTATTGTTTAAGACAACAATTCACGACCTTTGTTTGACCGTCAATTTGAGGATGGTATGCAGAGGACATCTTCAAGTGAGTTCCAGACATTTTGAAGAACTCACGCCAAAAATGACTAAGGAATATGGGATCTCAGTCATTAATAATTGAGCAGGGCATGCCATGGAGCTTCACTACACCTTCCACGAATTTTTCTGCTACTATCTTTGCAGTGAATGGATGGGATAATGGCAAGAAATCTGCATACTTACTCAGCCTATCAACCACCACTAGAATTGTAGCTTTTCCATGAGAGGGTGGGAGCCCTTCAATGAAGTCCATACTAATGTCTTCCCATACTTGACAAGGGATTGGTAGTGGCTGAAGAAGTCCAGCAGGAGACAATGTTTGACTCTTGATTCGTTGGCAAACATCACAAGCGGCAATATACTTGTGGACTGTTGCATACATTGATGGCCAATAAAACAATTGAGACAAGCGTTTACACGTCCTCAACACCCTGAATGGCCACCACTAGGGGAGTCATGGAATTCTTTTAACAATTGCTGTACGATGTCTGACTGTGGGGGCACCACGACCCGATTTTTGTAGAACACCAACCCATTCTGCATTTTGTATGGATGTCCTTGGTTGTTTGCTGCCAATTGCTGAATTTTCTGCATAAATGGATCTGTCTTAGCTATATTTTTAATGGCATCCCAAATAGAAGAGTGGGGTGTAAACAAAGCATTTAGGCTAGGACTGCCCGCCACCCTGGAAAGAGCATCTGCTGCCCCGTTCTCTTTACCAGGCTTGTAACGAATTTCATAATCATATCCTAGTAGTTTTGACACCCATTTCTGCTGCTCAGGCGTTGTAATGCGCTATTCCATTAGAAACTTGAGGCTCTTTTGATCTGTGTGGATATAAAATTTGTTGCCTAGCAAGTACGGACGCCATGTTTGAATTGCATGAATAATGGCCAGCATTTCCTTTTCATAAATTGATAAAGTAAGTTTGTTAGTACCCAAGGCTCGACTCATATAGGCAATGGGTTGTCCATGCTGGCACAAGACTACTCCTATCCCTCCACCAGATGCATTGGTCTCGATAATAAATGGAGCCTTAAAATTGGGCAGCGCAAGTGTTGGTGTAGTCGTCATGGCCGTTTTGAGCTGACCAAAGGTAATTTCTGCTGCGGCATCCCATCCAAACTGCCCCTTTTTGAGTAAATTGGTAAGGGCTCGTGCAATGATGCCATAATTGCAGACAAATTTCCTATAATAGCCAGTTAAGCCTAGAAAACCACACAATTTAGAGACATTAGTGGGCTTAGGCCAATCCACCATGACATCAATTTTTTCTTGATCAACCTTGACCCCTTGAGGAGTAACAATGTGACCCAAATATTCCAGCTCTTGTGATCCAAAGACACATTTGCTGAGTTTGACAAAAAACTGGTGCTGCCAAAATGAATTGACGAAGATAGGAGCTGAAAATTGAATTCATAATGGCTTGGAATGTTGATGGGGCATTGCATAGGCCAAAGGGCATGAATAAATATTTGTAATGGCCATTATGGGTGCGAAAGGCAGTTTTGTGGACATCATCAGGATTTACTCTCACTTGGTGATAGCCTGCCCGCAAGTCAAGCTTAGTGAAATAGGTTGCTCCATGGAGCTCATCAAGCATGTCCTCTACAGTTGGAATAGGGAATCTATCTTTTATGGTTACTGCATTTAAAGCCCGATAATCGGTGCAAAATCGCCATGACCCATCCTTTTTCTTTACCAACAAAACAGGAGACGAGAAAGGACTAGTACTTGGTTTTACAAGTCCCAATTTGAGCATGTTTTGAACTTGTTTTTCAATTTCATCTTTTTGAAAATAGGCATACCTGTAGGGCCTCACATTGACTGGTTCACTTCCCTCCTTTAGTTTAATAGGATGAGCAATTTCTCTTATCGGTGGAAGCTGTGTCGGCTTGTTGAAAATATCCTTAAATTGTTGCAATAATTGTTGCATTTTCGGTTGCACTACATGCTAGCCTTCAATAACGTCATCTTCAAAGGTGAGGGCAATTATGGACCCTGTTTGTCGCCCTCCTTTATTGATGGCTTTCAGGGTTGCTTCTTTTATGGTCGGTGCTCCCATTCTTTGGAGTTTTTGGACTTGGTTATCCCACTGGAATTCCATAGTTTGATTCTTCCAATTGCACACCATGGTTCCTAGTTGTTCTAACCAACTAACACCAAGAACCAAATCCAGCCCAATTAATGGTAGGGCATATAGAGTAAGAGTGAAAGGTATACCATTCAAATGAATTGTCACATCTTCAAATCTTCCCTGGCACTTGAGGGCTGTCCCGCTGGCTACTTCAACGTCAAAAGTCTTGGTTAGTTGGACTCTAAGATGCAGTTGGTTTGCCAACTTAAGGCTAATAAAATTGTGAGTTGATCCGCTGTTAATTACAACCACCATGGTTTGGGTCCCAATTCTTGCCATCACCCGCATGGTTTTGTGTGGGGACCAACCAGTGAGTGCGTGCAAGGATATCTGAGCTTGAGGAGTTCTTTCACTCCCAGAGTCCTCGTCGTCAGAGCCTTGGCTTTCACCTTCGAGGAGTAACAATTGAGGCCCCTGACACTTGTGCCCCGCAGTGAACTTTTCATTACAGTTAAAACACAATCCTTGTGCTCTCCTTCGCTGCATTTCATCCCATGACAGCCTCTTGAAAGAAGTACTTGCCTTAACGTTAGCTGGGGGTTGTGCGTCTATCATTTGCTTACTGATTGGTTTGGAGATTCTCCTTTGCCGCAAGAGTTGTTCATCCTGCATACGCGCGAGGCTAATAGCTTCCTTCAATGACCGAGGCTTGAACATTGGGATGCCATCGGCAATTTCAGCCTTAAGCCCTCCCATGAATGTCCCTACCAATGCTTTCTGGGTCCATCCTTGTACCCTATTGCTCAACCTTTCAAATTCTTTTTGATAGTCTCGTAGGGAGTTGATTTGTTTGATTTTTGATAATGATTCATCAAAGTCTTTGTTGGAAATATAGGATTTGATGAAGCTGCCAAAATATAGTCTAAGTCTGGGGACTCGAAGATCCGAAGGTCATAGGGTCGAAGAGTCGTAGTTCGTAGAAATAAAACTATCACAGGACATATTGGCAAGAGGCTTGTAGACTCGTAGGGTCTGGAGACTCAAAGCATATTTGTGACAGAACACATTGCGACTCATAGATCCCGGGTCGAAGGTCGTAGAGTCACAGTATGAAAAAGAGAGTGTTACTGTAAGCGACGAGTAAATTCAGAGACTTGTAGAGTCGAAGAATTCTAAACGAACAGTAACCAAACTTAAATAACTCGAAGACTCGAAGCCTGTAGAACTGTAGAGTCCCTAGAGCGCTCATGTCACTGAATACAACTTGAAGTACCGCTAGACTCGTAGACTCAAGGGTCGTAGAGTCGCAGCCTTAAAACACGATTAAGAAAACAGGACTCGCAGACTCGTAGGTTGAGGGTCGAAGAGCCGAAGCAATAATGACTGACAAACACAAGTGTAACTATAACTCAAGGGCCATAGAGTCGTAGACTCAAGGGTCGTAGAAATAGATACTATTAATCTAAAGAAATTGTCAGACGTCATAGACTCGGAGATCTGGAAGGTTGAGCGTTATAGTTGGAGGGTTGTAGCCGTATAGTTGAAGACTCGTAGAATACGGAAACTCAGTACACGAGTAAATGCGAAAGGCTAAGGAAGAAATGTAAAGTCTAAGACTCGTAGGGTCGAAGGTTTTCAAGGTTGAAGACTCGTAGAGTCGAAGAGTACGAGTCAAAGAGCCTCTTAGTCAAGTAAATAACTTGAGAAACCTGAAGGTCGTAGACCTGCAGAGCTCGGGTCATAGACTCGCAGCTGTAACCACGGGAAGATTAGGCGCACCTCGAAGAAATAACTCTAAGAGCCATTAGGATAGTTGCAGACTCATAGAGTCGTAGACTCGCAGAGTCACAGACTCGTAGTTAATAGAGTAACACAACAGACTTAATCTAACTCGAACTCTAGCCTCGGAGACTTAAAGATATGTGAGTCATAGACTCACAGATATCAACACTATAAAGCCTGAAGTAAACATCCGCAACTTCAATAGGCTCTAACTGAAACCTTCGAGTCATCAAACCTACGAGGCACCCACCTTCAAGGCATACTTACAACCCTAAGCATATTCACTTAGCGATATCTTCAGCTAGGGTTTGTACAGTAAACCTGCGCCGCCTCGAGCAGGTGGAGTGCAATTAATGCCGCATTAATTGCGATCAACCACTTTCCACGGATGAACGTCCAAGATCAACTGCGCAAGTATGGGCATGCAACTGCGCAGTATGGGCAACAAATCTGCAAATCAGAGCAGATCAACCCATCCCCTGACATCCCGCATATCCAATGGCGGGAAGTCAGTCTGTCGGATGGACAACTAGGCGCACATCAATCTAAACTTAAAATATATCTCTCTCTCACACAAAATGACAAAAAAATGAGTTAGTCTCTTTCTCTGAAAGTGTGGAATACACAGAATATAAGAAAAAGGATTCTTACACACATTAAGATATATCTTTTCAAGAATCAAAAAGGTAAGAGTTCCAACACAAGAGAGAAAGACCAGGAGAGAGAAAGAGAACTTAAAAGTGCTGTGCACCGAGTTGAACCAAGATCAAGATCAAAAGTTGTCATCAATCAAAAACCCTTGTTCATCAAAGATCCAGCACTATCATCGAGTCTCATCTCTGTGTTGTTTCCCACAATCCAAACTATCAAAGCTCATTCCTGTTACATCTGAGATTTATTTAGCAAAGAACATTTACTCCTATCTCAGATTTGTCTAATAGTTCATTATGCCTCACATTATCACTCAAATTACTACTGTCATCTTCTCCATAAATACTTCCATCATAGTTATCCATAGAAGTAGCATAAACCACTAACGGTCTAGCTTTAGAGCACGAAGAGAGTCTATTCACCCTCCCTCTAGACTCACTTTGGGACCTACAATTAGTATTAGAGCAGTTCTACAACTCCGTAGAGATCCCTAAATGGCCGACATGGATTCCAGCAGTGCAGCTCCAGCTCTTGAGCACGCTCCAGCTCCTATTGAGGAAGTTGAAGCCAGTCGTGTTCTAGAAGAAGGAGCGACTGGAGATCAGGAGCAGGAAGAACTGAGTACCAGCAGCAACAAGAAAGATCAAGAATATTTCTACGACATCCTGCCCAAGTACCTATTGTTGGTCCTTTGGAGCCTAAAGTGGGGGGGGGGGGGGGGGGGTGGCGTGAATTGGCTCTTATCAAAACTCCTTTCTTAACTCTTTGGCGCAACACCTATATGGTTAAGAAATAGAATCAATGAGGAAACTGACCAGATAGTGGAAGTATTGTTTATTATCAAAAGATAAGTACAATACAATAAAAGCAGATAAAGCTTGAAGAGCTTTAATCTACTTAACAACTCTCAAACACTCTGATTACAAAATACTCACACACTAGCCTCTTTTATCTACTTGAGCTCTTGTATATTCTTACCTCTATAAATTACAAAGTTTACATAACATATATATATATATATATAGTACATCTTTGAGAGAACAATCTTGGAACTTGTTGTTCCAGACTATATGCACAATTACTGTTCCTTGGAATCCTCTTCGGCTTAAGTGCTACAGATGTGGAGCTCAATGTCTTGGGTTTGCAAAGCATAAGTGTGATTGTGAGTTCCCAAGTTCAGTGAAAGTTGTGTCCACATATCTGGATGATCCACATGTTAGATGCTTTAGGTTCTTCAATGAGTTTATCTTACATCGGGAAATAGCGAGCCGGCGACTTTGAATATGAAGAGATAAGTTGAAGTAGCGTCATCTTAAATCTGATGTAAGGTTCTTTACTCCGCGTTAAACTAAGCTCGGATCCTTACTCCGCAGCAATGATTGCTTACTCCATATCAATTTGGAGCTGGAATCCTTATTCCGTGTAAGCGCTTCCTTACTCCGTATGAATGATAAGGTCGGAGTGCTTACTCCATATCAGTGCTTCCTTACTCAGCATCTAGTTTCCTTATTATGAGTTAAAGGAACGGAAAGCTTACTCCGTATCAGTGCTTCCTTACTCCGCAAGAGTAACAGGTTCGGATTCCTTATTCCGTATCAAATTTTCTTACTTCGTGCGAAATTAAGACTCGGGTCCTTATTCCGCATAAGTCGTTCCTTACTCCGTATGTATAGAATGCTCCGGATTTCTTACTCCGCGATTCTTTTCCTTAGTCCATTTGAGTGGAAGACTCAGCCTTTTTACTCTGTAAAAAACTGTGATTTTCTCCGTGCGACTTATGGACTAGGATTCTTACTGCGCATCTATCGACTTAGTCCATTTTAGAGAATTGGATGAAGATTCCTTAGTCCATAGCTTTAACTCATTAGTCCGCACATATGATCCTTATTCCGTATGAAGTGAAGACTTGGTTATGTACTAAGTTTTTGACGACACACACTCTCATTCGGATCAGGATTATGTATCCCGTCCTTAGCTTTTATCTCACGAGTGTAGGTCTGGATTAAGTTCATATCATCTGCAATTACTTAACATGAAGCACAATAAAAGTCTTAAATCAAGTTACATAGGGTTTTGCTCGCATCATCCAAATTCTGGCTTGATCCAACAATCTCCCCCAATTATGGATATGCCAAAACCCTTTGTAATCTGATCTGGTAAGTACAGCAAAAAGATAGCATACAGAACAAAAACCATAACCATTTTTCATTATGAAGCAACATAGTACAGGTCAGCCTTTATACAGAATTTCTTTAAGGTACATAAGGCTTACTATACTTGAAGATCATAGTTGCTGCTTTCTCCCTTAGCTCCATTGTCTATTCCGTTGTGTAGGCTTGGATGCTGTTCCAGCTTTTATCCACCTTGATAATAGATTTGATGAAGAAACAGACAAAGGCTCCGCAGCATTCTCCATCGGGCTGTTATGGCACTAGCTTCTTGCCCCGGACCGTCGCCTTCAGGTTTTCAGTTGGACCCAACGGAGTTAGGCTCCTGTCTTCATAAAGTCCAGATTGCTTTACTGCTTTCGTTAGACGAAGATGTAGTTACTCTCATTGATTCCTTCTAATGTTGTGCTCCACGACTTGATGAGAATCAATTAGGATCAGCTGCTTGGACGGAATCATAAAGACAACCAGCATGAAGTGCGGTGTCATGATCCGGTATAGAATGAGGACAGATTGGAGAGAGAGTTTTCCAGGGAGTGCTATCCTCAGCAGTTCCATTAATGAAGGTCTGAATGTGGGCTATATCCGGAAGATACCCTTCATTCCAACATGACAAGACATCGAACATGTGCCTGTCCTTGTATAGGGATGGAAACAGCCTCATCTCTATCTTAACTGCCTGAGAGAAGTTGTCTATGTCTTTTGTGGTGAGCAGACCCATCTGAGAACGAATAGTCTTAATGCCTTCAGGAGAGAAGGGGTACAACTCGGATAGACATCTTCGCTCTGCATTCGATGCGGCATACTTGGTCATAGCATTAAAAACACTTCCATCCTCATCAAGAGGATCAAGACTAGCGTATGATAGGAGGAAGGTGTTAGCTGCTGTAGATGGAGAGGTCGAAGGAGGAGCTGCACTGGAGGAGCTGGGCTGAGAGAAGCGGCTGCGTTTGGGAATGGTAACTCTCGGAAGCAGTGAGGATGCAGACTGCTTTTCAGCACGAGCTGGGGAAGGTGCAGGAGAATCAGATGACATTTTCTCCCCCCGGTTTGGCGTGTTGCTGAGATGCGGTAGGAGGACGAGCTATCGTGTGCGCCAAGTCCGCAAATGAGGTGGACAAGGAGTGGACGAACGAGGTGACAAGATCCATCTTTTGCTCGATGGAGGTGGAAGAGTCGGTCAAGGCAGAGAGGAGTTGGGCGCCGAGGGCATCAAGCTTAGCGGCGATGGTAGAAATTTGGGCACTTTGGGCTTGGGCGTGACGGTCCAGCTGGGCAGAAAGCACAACATCGGAGTGAATCGTGCCAAAAGAGGCACGTCCAAGCGCCAACTCCGGGGCTTTGGAGGACTCCCCTGCAGGAATGGCGGTAGGAGTGCACTGGGAAGAGGAGTCAGCGAGAGTAGAAGGAGTGTCAGCAGCAGCAGCAGGAGCATCTGGAGCAGCAGAGACATCCGAAGCATCAGAGGCATCCGGAGCATCAGAGCCACTTTGACCAGAGAGGTCAACGATGGGAACATCGACGGCAGAAAGAACAGGGCGGTCGGCGGCAGGAGAGGACACGCGTTCGCCCGGGGCCGGTCCGGAGGTAACAGCAAAAGGAACGTCCGGAATGTGAGCCGGCGTGAGGAAACCATGGTCTAGGTTCCAAATGATCATAGCCTCTGGGGATGGCATCATATCTGGCGAAATGAGCCAGATGTTGATGCCTGAAGACAATGCTGAGAATCCGCCCGAAAGATTGATTCTTGGGGCCGTTCTTCAGCAGTCAAAACAAAAATGTCCCCCAGTCCACTGGAAGGCCTTCGAAAATGCCGTACATGGCCAACAGAAGGTCATATGGAACAGAGTCGAGAGAGGAGGTTCGAGCTAGAAGACATCGGCTGAGAATGATCACCATACATCGATAGCGACCGTGGAAGGATTTCACCTTGTATTCCTTCCCTTTATACGTGCAACCCATAGAAGCTGCCATGGTTTCTGGTTCCGGACGGTGTGGTTCACCGGTGGGTAGATTGAGTGCTAAACGAAAGACGGCAAGGGTGATGATGATGGATTCACCCCGAACATGGGAAAGGATGGAGTCGGTGGTGCAGCGGATGCGCTGGTAGTACTCGGTGATGTCGTCGATGAGAAGATCAATAGGGTTGGAAACCAGATTCAGAATATGGGAGGCTTCCAGAAGAGGACGTAGGTCCAGGAACCAAGCTGGAGGATCGACAACTGCAGGCCAATCGACCAGATGGCCGGGATTTACACTAGAGAGAGAGAGAGAGCTTGGGTGCCATTCCGATTTAGAGGAGGAAAGAAGGAAGGTCTTAGTGAGTGGAAGAGTGACGAGGGTTTAGGGATTTGGAAATATAAACTCATGCTGCATGAAGATCCATTATATATAAGACCGAGTCCATGGTTGCCAGCGGATCTTGGGATTAAGCGAGAAGAATAGTGATCCGCTTGACACGCTGATGTCATTTATCTTGAGATATGGGTGCCTCCAAATGTAAACATGATGTGGAGGCCGCAGAATCAAGTAAATAGGACAGCTGTATGCCTTCTTCCAAAAAATGTCTTGTCTCGAGACTAGCAATTAAAATAGCCCATCATTATGTCTCCTCAGAAACACGCGATAAGACTTGAGTATTTCAAGAGTCCGGAGGAGATAAACCGACGATCATTCGGAGGAATGAGTAATCCATAAAAGTATATCCAGATGATTAATAGAGTGTGTGAGAGAGAAAGAGATTCCTTTGCCAGGTAAAGTCGAAGAATATGAAGTACCACAACACTTCAAAGTCGAGGCTTCAAACAAGATATGATAGTGAAAATGCAAAGCGAATCGGAACCTGTAGCTGCATGAGGATAAGCTAAAAAGAACACAGAGCTTTCACAGGTTGAGATTAGTACAGATATAAATAAATATTTAAAGGTAGCAAAATCCGAACTAATGAGAAACATAACTTATGCATTAAAATAAAATGCTATAGACACATATATACGAATGAATGATTATAGTTACAGAATCAAGTCACATGTCAGATAATAAACACACAAGTTCATATTGGTCAACATAGTGAAACCGTCCTGTTGAACGACATAGCTAAGATTAATTAAAAATTATATGATTTGCCCAAGTTAGGATTCATGAGTGAAATTGGATAATCGAACACATGTCAAAAGCAAGCAAATGATTATCCGATTAAAATGCACAGTTGAAGAAAGAAAAACATCCAAGCATGGCACAATTTTGATTCAACAATGCATGTCCAGTTAGATCCGGAAGTGAGAGTTTAGAGGAAAAAGCATCCGAGACATATTAGGGGGTCATTACAGAGGTAATAGATAACTATTGCTCCCCCTAAGATCATGCAATCCTCTCAGTGATAGACTCCCCCTCAGATAGACAGCCAGGAAAGAGGTCCCGAGACATATACGGGGGTATTACTTGGATAATTAAAAAAAATTTCTCCCCCGTAGATCATGCGATCCTCTCGATGGTCATTTCCTGTTTAAGAAGTTAGATCATGAGACAGCGCTGTCTACCCATTAGGAAACTACACTTCAGAAGCTAATCAGACTGCGACTGTGAGTACATCCACCAACCATTCCGAGCTAACCCATTTCATTTCTTTAACCATACAAGTTAATAGAGCAATCAATATGAAACAACATTCGTCATGTGGTGATGAGTGGAAATTAAAATCATGAAATCCTAAAGAGGTTATTCATATACGTTTTAATTATGTTGGCTTAAATGACGTCAGTCGGGAAACACAAGCATCCTCCCACTATGAAAATATGAGAAAATTATCAGAAACATAATGCATGACACAAGTAAAAATAATCAGCATGAGGAACTGGAGGTGTCAAATGTGCATTATAAATGCGATGCATGTTTGAAAAGAAGTACTATTGGAATTATAAATTAGAATCTATGCAGATAGGTCAAGTATACCTAATTTAAGGAGAAGTTCACAGAATCTTGCATCAGGTAGGGGCTTGGTGAGTATGTCTGCGAGTTGATCATCCGTAGCAACATGTTCGAGAGATATGTGCTTTTTAGGAACATGATCTCGGATGAAGTGATACCTGACTTCAATGTGCTTGGTCTTTGGGTGCATCACTGGATTGTTGTTGATGGCAATGACACTAGTGTTATCGTAGTACAGAGGAATAGATGTCATGTTAAAACCATAGTCAGTAAGTTGATTTTGCATCTAGAGTAGTTGAGCGCAGCAACTCCCAGCAGCTATATATTCCGCCTCAGCAGTAAAGGTTGATATAGAATTCTGCTTCTTACTGAACCATGAAATCAATCTGTTTTCGAGAAACTGACAAGTACCGCTAGTGCTCTTCCTGTCGATGTAACACCCGGCAAAATCAGCATTTGAATAACCGGATAAGGAGAAGTTGGACTCCTTTGGGTACCAAAGTCCCAAATTCACTGTCCCTTTTAAATATTGCAATATCTGTTTCACATGAAGCATGTGTGACTCTTTGGGATTCGCCCGATATCTTGCACAAATGCAAGTTGCAAACATTATATCCGGGCGACTTGCTATAAGGTACAGTAATGATCCAATCATCCCTCTGTATTCAGTCACATTTACTGATTTGCCGTCAAGATCAGGATCTAACTTGGCACTAATGGGTATGGGAGTTTTTACGGGAGATGAGTTTTGCATTCCGAACTTCTTGATTAAGTCTTGTGTATACTTCGCTTGGTTGATGAAGATTCCATCCTTCATTTATTTAACTTCTATCCCAAGGAAATACATTAGTTCTCTCATTCAAATTTTCCAGTCATCGATTCTGCAAATTCTTTTCAAAGCTTTGGATTAGATGATCCGAAAATGATGTCATCCACATAGATTTGTACGATGAGTGAATTATCTTTCTCCTTTCGTAGAAATAGAATGGTGTCTATCTTCCCTTTTCTGAAATTATGTTTGAGCAAGAATTCTGACAGTATGTCGTACCAGGCCCTTGGAGCTTGCTTCAATCTGTACAAAGCTTTCCGTAGTTTATATACCATATGCTCAGCCTTGTGTTCAACGAACCCCGGAGGTTGTTCAACATAAACCTCCTCTTGAAGGTCTCCATTTAGAAATGCACTTTTGACATCCATTTGATAAACCTTGAAGTTTTCATATGATGCATACGCCAAGAACATTCGAATTGCCTCAAGTCTAGCTACTGGAGCAAAGGTTTCGTCATAATCAATGCCTTCTTCTTGACGATATCCTTTGGCTACCAATCTGGCTTTATTACGGATTACTATTCCCTCAGTATCCAATTTATTCCAGAACACCCATTTAACTCCTATGACTTGTTGACATCTTGGCCTTGGTACTAACGTCCACACTTTATTCCTCTTGAACTGATTAAGCTCTTCTTGCATAACGTCTATCCAATTTGAGTCTTGAAGGGCTTCTTCTACGACCTTTGGCTCTATTTGTAATAGAAAACATGAGTAGAGGCATAGATTGGAAGTGGCCGCCCTGGTACGTACTCCAACAGTAGGATTACCAATCACTTGATTGGATGGGTGGTTCCGAGTCCACCTATAGTTCTGCGCAAGTGGTGGTGAATAATTGATGATTTGAAGCTCTGCCAGATTGGGTGGATCTTGTACATCAGCTGGTTGAGCTTCTTCCACACCTGATAAATCCGTATGATGAACAGGTACGGAAGTGCTTGGAAATACTTCGGCACTGTTGCTTTCAGTACGAATAGGTCCAGACGGACTAGACGGCTCTCTAGAGTTATGGATTTCCGTAATAGGTTCTCCGGAGTTAAGTAGAAGTCCTGAGTCTGAGTCTTCTGAAGCATTATCAGTAGCATTTCTTCTTGCTTCACCGGTGCTTGTTGATTGGTCAATAACAGTAGCAGGAACATGTCTGAACTGAGAGTAGTCGATTATATTTGTATGATCCTGCATAATTGAATTTAAAGATACTACACTTGACCAGTCAAGGTTAGATTCATCAAAATTAACATGGATAGATTCTTCAACAGTTAGACGCTTTCTATTGAAAATACGATAAGCCTTACTGTGTAAAGAAGATCTGACAAAGATCCCATCATCGGATTTTCTCTCAAATTTACTCTGGGCCTCTTTGTTATTATTTAACACGTAACAAACACACCCAAAAGCTTTGAAATGAGAGATTAATGGCTTCCTTCCTCTCCACATCTCATAGGGTGTTTTCATGGTAACCTTATTGATAAGTGTTGTGTTCTGAACATAGCATGCAGTTGACATAGCTTCAGCCCATAGACTGAGAGGAAGCTTTGCCCCTACTAACATGGATCTACCGGCTTCGACTAGGGTACGATTCTTACGATCAGCAACTCCATTTTTTTGTGGAGTCCTGGGCGCAGAGAAGTCGTGCTGAATGCCCTGTTCAGAACAATATGATCTTATATCGGAAAAATCAAACTCCGTACCATGATCACTCCTGATGCACTTAAGGCTCAGTCCTTGTGAATTGCTTATCCAGTTGAAGAGATCTACAAGATGCTCAAAGGTTTGATCCTTTGATTTTAGGAACATCACCCATGTATACCTGGTGAAGTCATCAATAACCACTAGGGTATATCTCGCATCGGCAAGAGAAGCAATAGAAATGGGACCACAGAGGTTCATGTGAAGAAGTTGCAGCGGAGCAGTTATTGAATTAACTGATTTGCTCTTAAAGTTGTGTTTTCTCTGTTTGCCAAGTTGGCATTCTCTACAGATGGAGTCTCTGGAGAATTTGTGTTTGGGCAAACCATTTACTAAGTCAAGCGACGCTAATTTAGACAAGGTTTTAAAATTTAAATGTGCGCAACGCTTGTGCCATAGTCAACTTTCTTCATCTGATACTTTAGTAAGGAAGCATATAGGGTCAGAAGAATTATTTCTTAAGACCACTGAGTATATGTCCCCATCTCTTAATCCGGATAACTTAACTTCTCTGGATAAGTTTTCCCTAATTGTGCAGGTGTTGGACATAAAGGAAACAGTAAATCCTTTGTCACATAAATTATTGACACTCAGCAGATTTTGCTTCAAACCTTCGACTAGTGCAACTTTGGTGATTGATACACAACCATTTGTTAAAGTGCCATACCCCACAATCTTACCTTTGTTGTTGTCCCCATATGATACGGATGGGCCTCATTTGTCAGTAACATCAACGAGCAGAGACTGATCACCCGTCATATGTCCGGAGCATCCACTATCGAGGATCCACTTGCTTTGATTGATCTTTAACTTCAAGTGATACGGCAATGCAATCCAGAGATGCTCCTGTAAGACAACAGTTTACACTTTTGGTGCCCAAACTTGTTTCGGGCGGTTAGGAGAAACAGCAATGGTGTTAACAATTTGGGATTTAACTTTGTTAGGAATTTTAGCTTTCCAGGTTGACTTTATTTTGTTAGGTTCAGCTGCTTCTTTTACTTGGGTTTTCTTGGGAGAGACACTCCTTTGAGATTTAGATTTTGATTTGCTCGAACAACCCTTTTTGATAAACTGATATTTATTAATATGAATTTGATTACAAAGCCAGCTATCAGATAAGCTCCAACATTCATAGTGATAATGACCTATTTCTCTACAGATGGAACAGACACTATGATGCGGAGTGGTAACAGGGGATACAGGTTTCTCAGGTTTTACAGATTTTCTACTTTGTTCCCTATGACCTAATCCTTTGCGATTGGGTGACGCGCTCTTGGCCCTAGATGGCCAGCCTTGGCCTTTCCTTTCTTTCTGGGTGCTACAGTTTTGGCTTTAACTGCAGCAACCTTCTTTTCATCGTTAGATACGGGTGCTACTGCTTTGGGAACAGCAGTAACAGCCTCAGTTCCACAATCATAGACTATGGTGCCACCTGAAATGAAACCATCCAACGGTTTAGATGTACTAACAAGGTAAAGGTTGGTTAGTTTTGGAATGAAATCCGGAGGACACTCAATAGTTTGTGTGGAGGTCGATGGTTCGGAGCTTAGGCCAAGTTTGACTCGGATGTTGTCTGGATCAGTCCTAAATGTAGAGGCTATTTCCTCGGATTTTAGCCACTTACGATTTATTTCCTTTTCCTGTTCCAGTTCATTTTCCAGTCTTTTCACAATAACTTTTAGTCCAGTTAGGTTGGTATTTAGCAAGTGATTTTCAGCTCTAAGATCATGATACCAAGCCTCTTTACCCCTGAAGTCAGTTATGTCCTTTTCTAGTCTAGCAACAGTAATTTTAAGACGTTTGTTCTGACTTTCCATATCTTTGTACATTTGAGTAATTATTAGTCTCTCATTCTTTTCATGATCACGTTCAGTAATAAGATATTCTAATTTACTTATGAGCTCAAAGATTGAAGGTACCTCAGTATTTCCCATGAGGCAAACGATCGACTTAGGAGTTTGCTCATCATCCGAGGATTCCTCCTCTTCTTCCGAGCCACTGACATACTTTGTGACGAATGCCTTCCTCTTGTTCTTGCTGTTGTCTGAGGTGGAGCGGCGAGGAGTAATCTTGTCACTTTTCTCGGCAACTTTATATTTGAATTTACAGTCCTTGGCCCAATGACCGGGTTTCCCACAATTATAACATTCTTGGGAACTGGACTCCGATCACTCCTTCCTTCGGAATGATGATGAAGAGCCTCTTCTGAATCCTTTTATGCTTTTCCGTAGGAATTGCTCGAAGGATTTGACAGGAAGAGCTATTTCCTCTTCAGCGTCAGAGTCAGAATTCTCAGACTCTTCGGTATCATCATCCCTCAGTATGCTGAGGCATTCCGTAGCTTTAAAAGCTACCCCCTTTTCTTTCCGAGCTATTTTCTTGTCTCGGTCAGAGTATTTGAACCTGACCTCGTGAGTCCGTAGCTCTTCGTATAGTTCTTCAAGGGGAACATACTGCCAGTTCTTGTCGGATTGCATCTGGAGTTGCTTGGAGTAGTAGCGATCCGACAAGGAGCAAAAAAACTTCTCATTGGTTTGAGCTTGAGAATAATGCTCATTGACAGTTTTTAGCTCAAGAACAAGCTTGCCGAATCTCCGATAGATGCTCTCGAGAGATTCACTAGGTTTGTGATTGAAACTCTCAAAGTTCTGTCTGAGAGTACAGATAACATTCTGCATTTGGGACTGACTTCCCTCATAGAGGATTGTCAGTTTATCCCAGACAGCTTTCTGCGCTCGATGACGACATGTTCACGGATGTGCAAGACTTAGAGACAGCGAAGGAGGTATGGGACAAGCTATGTCTCATCTACGAAGGAGATGAACAAATACAGGACAACAAGATCTCCATGCTCAAGCTGGAGTATGAAGCCTTCAGATATGAACCAAAGGAATCACTAGACTGCATATACAAACGGTTCACAGGTCTGATCCAACGGATGAAGACTCACAATGTTGAGATCTCTCAGAAGGACAAGAACGACAAGTTTTTGAGATCTCTACCCTTGAGACTGCTGATAAAGACATCAGCCATCCGTCAGCTGAAGGAATGGAAGACTTGTACCTTGGAAGCACTTTATGGGGATCTCAAAATGTTCGAGATGCAAAAAGAAGAACTTGAGGCATTTGAGAACCCTTCCAAGAAAAAGGAGAAGTCTATTGCCTTTAGGGCAGCTGCTGAACCAAGGGAACCATCTTCAGAAGAAGAAGAAGATGATGCTAAAGAACTTGTTTCAGATAACGCCTCAGATGAAGAGGTGGCATTTCTGATCAAGAAACTGTTGAAGAGATGGGGGAACTACAGGAGGAAAGCAAGGCAGTTATCCTCATCTTTCTCTAAGGGAAAAGATAAGGAGAAGTTGTAGTGTTACCACTGCAACCGACCTGGCCACTTCGCTGCCAACTGTTACAAGCTGAAGAGGGAGAAAAAGGAGGCAGCTGAGCAGAAGAAAAAGACCAAAGGCTCCTCAAGCAAAAAGGACGACAAGAGGAAGAAGGCTCTTGTCACCAACAAGTTTAATAGTAAAACTGAGGAGGAAGAATAATCGTCTAATGAGGAGAAGAAGGAAAAAGGTCTCATCTGCTTCATGGCTGACCATTCACCTCCCCTCAAGGTAAGAACTTATGAACAACTCTACATTGAATATGAAGATACCTATAGAGCTCTTAAAGGAATAAAGGAACAATTTCTCCCTATGAAAGCTGAGAAAGAAAGATACTATTCTAAATTGGAACAGCTTTCATGTGAATATAGAGACTCTACAGATGACTATGAAAGAACAGAGAGAAGATTAAAAGCTGAAGTGAGTGAGATGAGAAGCACACACGATGATCTTTTGGACAAAGCTGGACAATTGAAAATGGCTAATAAAGACATCAATAGGCTTGAAAAGGAACTAGCTAAAACGAAAGCGGAACTGGAGAAAGAAAGACAAATCAGTAAAAAGTGGCAAGATTCTGCTGAAATTGCAGCTCACTTTAGGACCACTCTAGATGTTAAAGGTCTAGCCTTAGGTCTAGGTTTCTCTGAAGACCAAATAGCCAAGGCCCAAACTTACCCTGTGCAGACCAAGTGTCTTGCTGGCTTTGTTCCTGCTGGCAGTGTGCTTCTTGATTGTGGAAAGGAGATACAAATGGCTGTTACTTGTCCACCCAAACCTGTAACACCCGAACTTAGAGATATGGGTACTGTTGCATCTCAAGACAGTGATACAGCAGTTGATCAGATAGAACTAAAAGCTGAACCTTTAGTCAACCTGTCCTCTACATCCTGATAACGTGCATTTTATGCCGTTATTCTAGTATTTATTTAGGATGTTTAAGAGCATGATTAGAGCCTTATTGCCTCATATATCATATATATTTGCTCTAACCCCTAGGAAGATGCTAGTTGCAAATACATGCGCTTTTAAGCTGTTTTGGCAGGTTTTGGACCTCACTTTTGACATAGTAGATGGCCTCAAACAATTTGCGTGCAAGAACAAAAGTTTCTTAGAATGATGTCATCCACCTACCACAAAAATTTCAGAGCATTTGGAGCTGAACGTGAATTCACCCAATTCACGTGCAAGCCTATTTTTGCCTCTCAGGCCTCTACAGGATGCAAGGAAGCTTGGGGAGAAGTTTGAGCTGATTTGGAGGTGCACGTGAATTCACCATATCACGTGCAAATTGGCGTGCAGAGATATTTTTGGACCGATCCAATCGTTTTTCCATGCTGATCATTTGTTCCTGAAGGCCCAAGTCCAAATTGTGGATGGAAGATAGAGTTTTTAATGTTTCAAGTGTTACTTATCAAAACTACGCCGTTTTGATAAGTGGGCTAGGTTACACACCTCAAAGCCCATCCAAACTCTATAAATACAAGCCTCCACGCCTCTGCTAGCCAGGCCTAACCCCACTACACGTTTGAGAGAGAGAGAGAGGCTCCACGACTTGGAGGTGCTCCTTGACCTAGGAGAGCAGCCGCCGCAGTGCCGGCCGTTGCGGATTTTGGAGCCTGGATTTGAAGCTTTGCTTGTGCGCGTGATCAAGAAGAAGATGTTGAGCTTTTCTGCTATGGTTTTGCTTGTAATCATGCGTGAGTAGTCTTTTAATCTAGGGGAGCAATGTAGCCCCCTTGTTGCTTTGCTGTGTTTATGAATATTGGGTTTGGATGATTGAGTTTTGCATGTTTTATGAATCTGTTCTTAAATTCTATCTTTGGATGTACACCTTGGTATTCTTAGCCCTAGTCTGGGGCAGATTGAGATTCATAACTTATTTGTAATTGGTGTGATCATTATCCTTTTGCAAATATGATTTATTGGCTTTGCATGTTTGTGTGTTTTGATGACCATTCTGGCATACAACTCTTAAAAGGACCTCAATGACCATTTGTTGTCCTTGGCTTATGTTTAGCATGTTTTCAATCAGACAACCCTAATACCATGAACCAGTAGAGATAACATAGGGAGGTGAAATTGTGACCCTAGATGCTTTTAATCCTTGAATCTTAATCCTAAAATCAGTTTACTTTCTTTGTTTATTCAGAAAACCAAATAAAAATTAGATCTTTAGTTTAAAAAAAGAAAACTTTTTGCCAAGACATTTTATAGAACAAGAGTAATTGAGTGATTTGATTTGAGAACTAGAGAACTAGGCTAATCCCTGTGGGTTCGACCCCTTTCTTGCCGCTATTCTTTTAGTGCAAACTTAGGGAATTTATTATCTTGAAGAGAGATTTAACGACATTAGCTAGCTCTTTTAGAGAGGCTAAAAATCTTGTCTGTCAAATTGGTGCCATTGCCTGGGGATTCAACGGTCAACTAGTTTTTAAAATCAACATTGAGTGAAATTGTTTGAATTCGATCTTGGTGTTTTATTTTGTCTTTACTTTTCTGTTATTTTGTGTTCTTTATTTGTTTATTTTGCATTGTTCGGAGCTGCTGGGTGTGTTCTTGTTGTTTTACAGAACATACATCAAGGAATCCTAGTTGTGCATGCAAAGAGAGGAGGATATACAATTTACGCGGGAACCTGAAAGGTTGTTCGGAGCGTGTCGTAGAAGCGACTAGGGAAGCAAGACGTGAGGCGGAAGAAGCACTACAAGGCTTGGAGCAATCCGTAGGCGATCCGATGGCAGATCTCGGACTTGATGGTGGTGCACCGCAAGGAGGGGCCAATTACAATGGCCAATATCCAGAAGAAGAGGGTAATAGGTTTATGCCCAGAACCTTCTTAGATTATGCGAGGCCGATGATGTCAGACCATTATTCTGGGATTCGGCAGACAAGAGTCCAAGCGAATAGCTTCGAGTGAAGCCGGCATTGATCAACATGGTGAGCAACAACGCGTTTGGAGGAACAGCCGTGGATGATCCACACCAGCATTTGATGAGGTTCTACCAGGTGTGTGACACCATCAAGATCAACAATGTGTCGGAGGAGGCCATAAAGCTAAGGCTTTTCCCTTTCTCTTTAAGGGATAGAGCTCTTGGCTGGTTCAACAGTCTGCCAACAGGTTCAATCAACACTTGGGAGGAGATGCAGACCAAGTTCATGTCAAAGTACTTCCCTCCTTCCAAGGTGATCCAGCTTAGAGGAGAGATTAGCAAGTTCAGGCAAGATGAGATGGAGACTCTTCATGAAGCTTGGGAGCGTTTCAAAGATTTAGTGAGAAGATGCCCTGATCATGGAAGACCCCAGTGGATTCAAATTGAATCTTTCTACACACGGTCTTCGGTCCCATTCACAAGACAAGGTGAATGCATTGCTGGAGGATGCTTGATGAATCTAGAGCCTGACGCAGCAGCAGAGCTACTGGAGAGGCTGTCATTAGCTGATTGGCAGTGGTCTAATATGCGTACTTCAAAGCCAAGGGAGAAGATAGCTTCAGTTGATAATTCTTCCAATGATATGCAAGCACAGATTCAAGCTTTAGTGAAAGGCATGGAAGTATTGGCTCTTAAAGTTGAAGGATCACAACAAGCTTTACCAATAGCCGAAGGGGCTGGAGTGGAGCTGAAGAAGCAAATTATGTTGGAGGAAAGGGCTTGTACTAGAAACAGCAATTTTATCCTCAACAACAACAACTAGGGTACAACCGGAATCAGCAACAATCTCAACCATTTCGGAGAACTCGAACCGAGGGGGAGATACCTCATTTCAAGACAAATATGTGCCCCCAGGGATGAAGCGAGAATCCGTATGCTACGGATAATTATTTACACCCACCTCCAGGATTCGAGCGAGCTTGACCTCGGCCTCAACAAGAAAGAGGAAGGGTATATCGAATGTGGATGAGCCAACCAAAAGAGAGGATAGTTTGGAGGAAAGGGTAGTCACCATGGAATCTTCAATGAAGAATATAGAAAAGCTGCTTGTGAGTTTGGCTCGAGAATGTAAATCAAGGGGTGTCAACCAATACTTTTCCAAGTGACACCGAGGTGAACCCCAAGGAGAGTTGCAAGGCTATCACTCTAAGGAGCGGGAAGACACTGAATGAAGCTGAAGAGCCTAAGAAGAAGGCAATTCCGGAAGAACAAAGCAAACCCTTGGAAGTCAAGACCAAGGAAAATCAGATAAAGTCAAGAAAAAGTGCAAGAAAAGAAGGACAAGCAAGCTGAGTCAAGACAGAATAGCTGAAGAATAGAAGCAAGAGCTCAGGCCTACTATGCCATTTCCTCGGAGGCCGAGGAACCGAGAGGGTTGAAGAAGAGTATGAGCGCTTCCTGAGTTTGTTCAAGAAGCTTGAGATTAACATTCCATTTGTGGAAGTTTTGGAGCAGATGCCTAGGTACAGAAAATACATCAAAGATTTTGTGACAAAGAAGAGGAAATATGGGGATCATGAGACGGTGGCAGTCACTAACGAGGTGAGCAGTGTTGTTCAACAGAGTTTGCCCATCAAGCATAAAGATCCGGGCAGCTTTAATCTCCCTTGTGTGATTGGCAATGCACCGCAACGAGCAGGCCCTATGTGATTTAGGGGCCAGCATCAATTTGATTTCCTTTGCTTTGTACAAGCAGCTTGGGCTTAAGGGCATGAAGCCCACTTCCATATCATTGCAGTTTGCTGACCGGTCTACTGGAAGGCCTGAAGGGGTAATTGAAGACGTGTTAGTCAAAGTGGGCTCCTTCATATTTCCAGCAGACTTTGTAGTTTTGGAGATGGAAGAAGATAGAGGAGTTCAGCTACTCCTTGGAAGACCGTTTCTCAGAACGGGTTGTGCATTGATTGATGTTGCTCAAGGGCAGCTAACTCGAGAATTAATGAGGAGACCTTAGTCTTCCACATGGGGAAGGCTTTGCAAGGTCAAGAGGAGGAGGATTGCCTTTGGGTTGAAGACCTTGAGGAATTGGTGGAAGATTACTTGGCGAAGAAATTACCACCACCAATGATGAAGCCCTTCAGCTTATAGAAGCTCAACAAGATGAAGAGATGTACTTGACGGCTGAGAAAGATGAGCAAACTACAAACTCTTTGGAGCAAGCTGAGGAGGAGAAAGAAGATGACGTGCATCCAGCTCCAGAACTGAAGGAGCTGCCTGGACACCTAAGGTATGAATTTCTAGACTCTACAAATCAATTCCCTGTCATTGTTGCTTCTAATTTGAATGATGTGGAGTGTACTCAATTGTTAGAAGTCCTTAGGAAACACAAAAAGGCCCTAGGATGGAACATTGAAGACATTAGGGGTATTAGTCCAGGGATTTGCATGCATAAAATTTTGATGAATGATGATTTTAAACCCACTGCTGAAAGACAAAGAAGATTAAACCCTGCTATGAAAGAAGTTGTTAGAAAAGAAATTTTAAAATGGAAAAATGCGGGTATAATTTATGCTATTTCAGATAGTGAGTGGGTGAGTCCATTGCATGTTGTGCCCAAGAAAGGGGGCATGACCGTGATTAAGAATGAGAAAAATGAATTGATCCCATCTCGCACCGTGACGGGATGGAGAGTGTGTGTTGACTATAGGAAGCTGAACAAGGCCACTAGGATGGATCATTTTCCTCTTCCTTTCATTGACCAAATGTTGGATAGGTTAGCTGGCTATAGTCACTCTTCGCTTTTTAGATGGCTATTCCGGGTATAATCAGATCATGGTTAAGCCCGAGGACCAAGAAAAGACCGCCTTCATGTGCCCTTTTGGCACATTTGCATTTAGGAGAATGCCATTTGGGCTTTGTAATGCCCCTGCCACCTTTCAAAGGTGTATGATGGCTATTTTTCAGGGTTTGGTTGAGGAGATCATGGAGGTCTTCATGGATGACTTCTCGGTGTTTGGTTCCTCCTACCAACGGTGCTTGAAAAATCTAGATGTGGTCTTAGAGAGATGTGAGGAGAAGGAACTAGTCCTAAATTGGGAGAAATGCCATTTCATGGTAACAGAGGGGATAGTTCTAGGGCACAAGGTGTCCGCACATGGTTTGGAGGTAGACAAGGCAAAAATCTCCACTATTGAGACTCGCCACCTCCAACTAATGAAAAAGGAGTGAGAAGTTTCCTTGGCCATGCCTGGCTTTTATAGGAGATTCATTAAGGACTTCTCAAAAATTGCAAAACCCATGAGTAGGTTGTTAGAAAAAGACACAAGCTTTGAGTTTAATGAAGATTGCTTAGAAGCTTTTAACATCCTCAAGGGTAAGTTAGTCACCGCACCTGTTATAGTTACACCGACTGGGCTCAACCTTTTGAGCTAATGTGTGATGCGAGTGATTATCTTGTGGGGGTAGTCTTAGGGCAAAGGAGAGAAAAGGTGTTTAGGGTCATTTACTATGCTAGTAAGACCTTAGATGATGCTCAAGTAACTATACCACCACCGAGAAAGAGTTGTTAGCCGTGGTTTATGGTTGCAACAAGTTTAGACCCTACCTTTTGGGGTCTAAAGTCATTGTTTATACCGATCATGCCGCATTGAAATATTTGTTTGCTAAAAAAGAAGCTAAGCCACGCTTGATTAGATGGGTTCTCCTCTTACAGGAATTTGACCTTGAAATTAGAGACACAAAGGGAGCCCTAAATTTCGTGGCTGATCACCTCTCCCGTGTGGAGAATGCACCTAAGTCTCTACCCATTGTAGATGACTTTCCTGATGAGAAGTTGTTTGAGGTGCATCATCTTCCTTGGTTTGCTGACATAGCAAATTATTTAGCCACTGGGTTCATACCCAAGCAGTTAGACTACCACCAGAAAAAGAAATTGGTAGTGGATGCTAGGAAATACATTTGGAAAGACCCAATTCTTTATAGGAGGTGTCCAGACCAAATCATAAGAACCTTGAGGAGGAGGTAGATGACATAATACAACATTGTCATGCATCACATTATGGGGGCCACTTTGGGGTGCAAAGAACTGTGGCTAAGATCATGCAGTGTGGCTTTTATTGGCCTCACATGGTGAAAGACACCTATGTCTACATCAAAAAGTGTGATAGATGTCAAAGGGTAGGTGGTCTATCTAGGAAAAATGAGATGCCATTAACTGGAATTCTTCCAGTTGAAATTTTTGACATTTGGGGCATTGACTTCATGGGGCCATTCCCCAATTCTGATGGGTATTCATACATTTTGCTTGCTGTGGATTATGTGTCTAAGTGGGTAGAAGCTATTCCTACTAGAGTGAATGATGCTAGGGTTGTGACTCACTTCCTTACTAGGAACATCTTTAGCCGTTTTGGGACACCAAGGGCTATAATCAGTGATGAGGGTAGTCATTTCTGCAATAAATTGTTTGATAAATTATTGAACAAGTATGGTGTCACTCATAGGAAGTCTTTAGCTTACCACCCACAAGCTAATGGACAAGCGAAGTGTCCAACAGGGAGATTAAGGCCATTTTAGAGAAAACTGTTGGAGCCAATAGGAAAGATTGGTCTCAAAGGCTTGATGAAGCCTTATGGGCATATAGGACAGCTTACAAAACTCCCATTGGGATGTCACCTTACCGTATTCTATATGGTAAGGCATGTCACTTGCCTGGTGGAACTAGAACACAAGGCTCATTGGGCCTTGAAGAAGTTAAATTTTAACCCACAAGAGATCAAGGAGCTTAGGATGACTCAATTAATTGAGTTAGATGAGCTTAGGTTGGATGCCTATGATAGTGCTAAATTCTACAAAGAAAGAACTAAGAAATGGCATGATAGGCAACTCAACAATGAACCTTTAACCTTAGGACAGAAAGTTCTTCTATTTAACACAAGGTTGAGGTTATTTCCTGGCAAATTAAGGTCGAAGTGGATGGGACCTTTTGTGATAGTTGATAAGAAGCCATATGGAAGCTTTGAGCTCCAAGCTGTAGATGGCAAGAAATTTTGGGTGAATGGCAATAGGCTGAAACCATACTTTGATTCAACTCAGAGGGAGATAGTTGATTCCCTCTCTTTCACCATTGCATGATCATAACTGCAAGTCTAGCTACAGACTTTAAATAAAGCGCTGGTTGGGAGGTAACCCAATGTTTATTGCTATGTTTTATTTTATGTTATTTTCTTTTATTTGTTTTATTCAATAAATTGTTTGCAAGCTAACCATTGTGCAGGAGACTTTGCTTCTTTCTTAACTAACCATGTGCAGGATGAGCAAATTTTTGGGTCCTGAACTTGTGGAATTGTTTTTAAAGTCAAAGTCAAGGATCAAGGAGCAAGTGAAGCCCAAAAGTGCTTGAAGATGGGCTCAAACAATTCACGTGCAAGACTTAAAGATGGTCCATAATGCATAAGCAACTCAGTGGAGAAATTTGGGCCAGTTTGGGCCTGAACGTGAATTTGCACGTGAATTGCCCAATTCACGTGCACCTCCTTTTGAGCTGTAACTTTCTGGAATGGTATATGAAGACCATGTGAATCACGTTTACTCGTGCACGTGAATTGCTAGCTGTCATATGGAGGCCCAAAAATGCAAAATACCAATTTTAGCCCTCCTAGAAGCTTCCCACAATTCACGTGCAGAAGGAAGTATTGCTTGCCAGATCAGTGGGGACCCACCACCAAAGTTTGGGACGATTCTGACCTGCACGCCAATTCAGCCAAATCACGTGCAGAGGGTATTTTGGTCGAACACTCGAAAAGTTAGGGGCACGTGTATCACGCCAATTGGAGCATCTTTCCTTTGCACGCTATATAAAGGGAGGCCATCTTCAAAGGCTTCCACACCAAAATCACTCCGGATCCGAGTATTAGAGAAGCTCTGCCCTTTTGCTCTCTTGCTCTTCAGTTTTCTGCTCTTGTTCTTATTTTCTCATTCCAAAGATGGTGCGCACAAGGAAGATTGGCCAAGAGGAGGTGCACTCACCTAGTGCTGATAGCCAAACTGAGGAGGAGATACTCTTGGGGCATGCTCTTGACATGCAGGCTTTGGAGGCTTCGTGAGCCGGGCTGGGCTAGAGAGGTGGCCGTTAAAATTCAAACTCGGGATTACAAAGGTTAGTATCTGCCTAGCCCGGCTATTTCTTATTCTGCCCTACAAGACTTCTATGCATCTGTCTCTGGGAGTGAGGATGAACTGATAGGGGTTGTGCAAGGGGTTTATGTTAGAATAACCCCTGATATTATTAGAAATTGCTTTAACCTCCCTGAACCCAGTAGTAGCTTCCCTCGCCTAAGCCTAGGAGAATTTGGTACCGCATGTAACTATGCTAGAAAATTTCAAAGTCGAAGGCGTATACCAAGAATGGTTTTGTTGGAAAATTTAGATGCCTAGCTTACCTAGTAGGGAAATGCTTATTGATTCAGACCAGTGGGCTAGATAGTGTGCCTAAGCCACACCTGGAGTTCATGTATAGCATTGATCATATGCTAAATGTGGATTGGGCCACTACCATTTTTAACTGGTGGAAGAAAAACTCATCCAAGCAGATAAATGGCAGAATGTTGTGTGTGATATTTCAAAGCATGCCTGCTTTGCATTTTTCCTCCATGGAGAGCATTACTTTTCCTTCTCCTGGGTGTTAAGAGTATTGCAAGCTGAAGGAGGTTTGGGGGTCAGTACCAGAGGTCATTGGGCAACCAATGTTCCTCCTCCATCACGACCCGCTAGGCACGGTGTTCATGTGGAGCGATCCACGGACTTTGCAAGGGAGACCTCTCCTCATTTGGATCAAAGGAAGCAGACTCTATACAGACTCACCGCCATGTACATGCGGTTCAATGTACACAAAGAAAACATTTTCAATTTCTTTCAAGGCATTAGTGGGCAGGTGGTGAGCGAAGTGGAGGTCATCAATTGGGCGATCACTAATGGGCACATCACTAATGCCCAATTTGAAGAATTAATGGCCCTCATCTCCGGAGACCAACAAGCTACTTCACGCCTAGAACCAAAGCGTGGGAGGCCCCGGATGTAGCCGCTCATGCATCACCTAGAGCATGGGAGGCCCCGAAGCTCATCCCGCCGCATCTACCGAAGCTTGGAGGCAAGAAACACAGCAGCTCGGGGAGGCGAATGCCAGGAACCCAACGCGAGGTGGAAGCCCTGAGGAAGGACAACAAAGAAGTCAAAGGCCTCCTAGGCAAAATTTGGAAGGCTTTGAGCAAGAGGAAAGCATCAAAACATTTTCCTATAGTGGAGATATCTGATGAAGAACCCTCTCCATCTCCTGAAGATTCTTATCCCGCCCAGGTGGATCCACCTCAACCACAATCTTCAGCTAGGCCAACCCATTATCATCCAGAGGAGGTAGAGCCAGCAACAGGGTATTCACCCTTCCAACCTCAAGAGGAGGCAAAGCCAGCAGCAGGGTATTCACCCTTCCACCCTTTTACAGATCCTGCATATTCTCGGGGCCCTGGTGCCTGCTATACTTCCAGGTATCTTGGGGTGCATACATGCCTCCCGAACCTGAAGATCTACTTGGCCCTCCTGTTCATTTAATCATTAATCCAGCTTTATCGTCGAAGAGAGCCAAGCAAGCATTTGAAGAATTCATCAATTCCACAGGTCATAGGGCTCGATTTATACGGGATAATGATATCTTCACTCCTTTTAGCTTGAAGAGGATCTCGGAGAATGAATATCTCTATGCCGACGAGATAGACCTCTTCTGCAGGACCATGCGGTATGTAGTGGAGGCCGAGCCTCATAATTACCCCTTAGCTGGGTACACTTCCATCATGCTTGTGTGAGCTTTTCAATCAACCCTTGTCCGAAGAGGTGTGGCGCCAACGCATTAATGGAGAGAATGAAGGGCACCGCCCTTGGCATGGTATGCATGAGGTGCTGATTCCGGTGCACATTGACCGCCACTATGTACTTGTCCGTGTGAATCTGGATGTAGGCCATGCTGTGCTATATGATCCAAGCCAAGGCGAAGGGTTTGCTAGACGGAAAAGACAGTTAGTGCATGGGTTTATCAAACGCATGAAAGTGGCAATGATCAAAGAAGGCTTGTTGGCGGACAAGCTCCCTCTTATTCACTACAATGAAATGCAAATTCCCCAACAGCCTGACCAATTCAGCTGTGGGATCTTTGTTTGCTACTACATGATGGGTATTCTGCAAGGGAAGGAAAATTGGGAAGTGCGCGGCGAGACGTCGGCTGACTTTGTGGCTCAGGTGCGACGAATGGTGGCCAATGTCATCTACTATTACAGTGTGCCAAACCAGGGGTAAGTGTTTTTCCTACTCCTTCTTTTATGCCATGCGGACATAACATATTTTAAGTGTGGTGTATGGGGAGTTACTTGAGCCACTTGCTTGTCTTTTATATTGTGATTGCATGTTTTATTTAATAAAAAAAAATGTTTTTAGTTGCATGATTGTTTGAGTTGTTTGCTTGAATGATTTGCTTGTGGAGACATGGATATTAAGTATGCAATTTTGGCTTAAAATTTATTTTTTTTATGCCACATTAGTATCATGTTGTGATAAGGGTGTTAAAGTAGTTAAAATGTGCTCTGAATTGGTTTAATCATGTCTATATCTCTTGAATGATATCACCATGTTTTTGGAGCTGAGTTTTGAATATTAGCTGAGCATGAAATGCTATAATAGACCTAAGTAACCCTTAAAGTTGAGTGAAAAAGAAATGAAAAAAAATGAGAACAGCTTCTTTTTAGCCCTTGAGTGACATTTAGGGTATGGGTAATAGTTTGATTTGCTACTCATCTTGCATTCAACATTGGTTATTTAATGGTAGGAGTCAAGTAAGCATGTGATTACTTATTAGTGCTCAGTGTTTGGTGTGTGGAGTTAGGATGCAAGACCTCTAAGTCATTGTGACTGTCTTTGCATTCTTTTCTTTATTTTGTGATATTATTCGAAAAGGCTGTGATATAGAATGTGAAAAAGCCATCACTTAATTGGAAAATGGGATGTGAGACATCAATGAATTTCTGTCTCTCCTTATGTAGCAAAATGGCAAGGAGTTTGCATTAAAAAAAAAAAATCAGTCTTATTTATGTGTTATGTGAGTAAAAAAAAAAAGAGTGAATAATCCATCAAGGGAGAGCATAAAATGCAACCTTGTAAGGTTATTACTAAAAAAAAAAGAAAGATTCAGAATAAAAGCCACACTGGCTTGATGTTTATGTGTGATTATTTATTTGTGAAGCCACATTGGCTGAGTTGTGTTTTGTTTTGAGAGTGTTGAGCTCAATTCTTTAGCTCATGGTTTTGTTTTATCAGTTATTAGAATAGAGTGTGAGTTTATTGAGTTTAGACTAGCGTGTGAGTTCAAATAAAGTAGAATAGAGAGTGTGTTTTCTTTGATGAGCACAATAGGGAACTCTCATGATTGCTTGGCAAGTACTTAATCAATAGCTGATGGTGAGTGTTGAGATAGAGTTTTCCATCCATTGTTCATTGATAGGTATTGGGGCTTGAGAATTATTATATTTGAGTGAGGCTGCTTAACCTTGGTAAGAACTTAAAGGGAAACTAGGTGCTATTTTATCATGGATTGCTTGCTTATATCTGAAATTTAAGTGGAGATATTGCATGGTTGTTGGACTAGGGATATGGACATGAATGAACTAAGCTATGACTCATTTTGATGCTTAAATTCCCATTTCATCATGATAGAGTTGCATCCTTAGGAAACCATGATTCTCCTTGATTGTTATTTTATTTTTCTTCCGTTTGACTGCGTGTTTATTTTATTTTTGCATGCTTGTATGTTTTTGCTTGAGGACAAGCAATGGTTCAAGTGTGGTGTATTTGATAACGTGCATTTTATGCCGTTATTCTAGTATTTATTTAGGATGTTTAAGAGCATGATTAGAGCCTTATTGTCTCATATATCATATATATTTGCTCTAACCCCTAGGAAGATGCTAGTTGCAAATACATGCGCTTTTAAGCTGTTTTGGCAGGTTTTGGACCTCACTTTTGACATAGTAGATGGCCTCAAACAATTTGCGTGCAAGAACAAAAGTTTCTTAGAATGATGTCATCCACCTACCACAGAAATTTCAGAGCATTTGGAGCTGAACGTGAATTCACCCAATTCACGTGCAAGCCTATTTTTGCCTCTCAGGCCTCTACAGGATGCAAGGAAGCTTGGGGAGAAGTTTGAGCTGATTTGGAGGTGCACGTGAATTCACCATATCACGTGCAAATTGGCGTGCAGAGATATTTTTGGACCGATCCAATCGTTTTTCCATGCTGATCATTTGTTCCTGAAGGCCCAAGTCCAAATTGTGGATGGAAGATAGAGTTTTTAATGTTTCAAGTGTTACTTATCAAAACTACGCCGTTTTGATAAGTGGGCTAGGTTACACACCTCAAAGCCCATCCAAACTCTATAAATACAAGCCTCCACGCCTCTGCTAGCCAGGCCTAACCCCACTACACGTTTTAGAGAGAGAGAGAGAGAGGCTCCACGACTTGGAGGTGCTCCTTGACCTAGGAGAGCAGCCGTCGCAGCAGCCGTTGCGGATTTTGGAGCCTGGATTTGAAGCTTTGCTGTGCGCGTGATCAAGAAGAAGATGTTGAGCTTTTCTGCTATGGTTTTGCTTGTAATCATGCGTGAGTAGTCTTTTAATCTAGGGGAGCAATGTAGCCCCCTTGTTGCTTTCTTTGTGTTTATGAATATTGGGTTTGGATGATTGAGTTTTGCATGTTTTATGAATCTGTTCTTAAATTCTATCTTTGGATGTACACCTTGGTATTCTTAGCCCTAGTCTGGGGCAGATTGAGATTCATAACTTATTTGTAATTGGTGTGATCATTATCCTTTTGCAAATATGATTTATTGGCTTTGCATGTTTGTGTGTTTTGATGACCATTCTGGCATACAACTCTTAAAAGGACCTCAATGACCATTTGTTGTCCTTGGCTTATGTTTAGCATGTTTTCAATCGGACAACCCTAATACCATGAACCAGTAGAGATAACATAGGGAGGTGAAATTGTGACCCTAGATGCTTTTAATCCTTGAATCTTAATCCTAAAATCAGTTTACTTTCTTTGTTTATTCAGAAAATCAAATAAAAATTAGATCTTTAGTTTAAAAAAGAAAACTTTTTGCCAAGACATTTTATAGAACAAGAGTAATTGAGTGATTTGATTTGAGAACTAGAGAACTAGGCTAATCCCTGTGGGTTCGACCCCTTTCTTGCTGCTATTCTTTTAGTGCAAACTTAGGGAATTTATTATCTTGAAGAGAGATTTAACGACATTAGCTAGCTCTTTTAGAGAGGCTAAAAATCTTGTCTGTCACATCCCAATGTGTCACACCCCGAATTTCCCACCGGAGGAAACCGATTCGTGACTCCCCCTTTACCCACACGGTGGAGAAGGGGGTAGGATACACTACTCCCACATAGGGCATCATACACTACACAGCTAATATTCAGAAAGACAAAATCATAAATTTATTAAATTCAAAACTGGATAAACGTTTACAAATCCACATGCCTTTATTACAATAAAATCCACTTTACAATATCTCCCCACTGGGGTACAAAGCCTCTGAAAATTAATAATACAAATAACATTAATCAAAACCACAAACAGAACTGTTGTCCACCTTGGTGTTCCCACCTAACGCCTGTAGGTCTCTGAGAAAAACAGAACACAGTAGGAGGGGTGAGCAACCACAGCTCAATAGGGATCAAGTCTCCCCAACCCATCCCATGCACCTAACCACTACATGAGAACGTGTACTAGTGTAGTGTCGTGGCAGTAGTAAATACAAGTAAAGCACACCATTCAAATGGGCGCAACCACAGCCCCAGCCCCACTGGCTCCACAGCCTCACAGGCTACCAATATCACAGCCTTCCAGGCTAACAATTTAATCGCCTCTCGGGCCAATATTTAACCGCCTCTCAGGCAAATGTTTAACAGCCTCTCAGGCAAATAGTTTCCATGGCCTCTCAGGCTAACAACCATGCAATCAAACACATAACATATATTTATGCTACATAGGCATAAAATCAAACACATGGCGTGCGCACATTCACAGGTTCTCAAACTCAACCACACGGGCACAAAATCAAATACATAATAGGAATAGCCACACAGGCATATTATCAAACACATAACATGCATGGCCTCACAGGCATAATATCAAACACATAACATGCATGGCCTCACAGGCATAATATCAAACACATACACGCCATTGAAGGCCACATTCATATAGGAGATCACACTTATATAAATTTACATATATATATATATATATATATATATATATATTATAACAACAATGATAATACTCGATAGATTATCCACCACAGGGTCTAACCCCGGAATGGGTATTAGAAGAGACAGAACCCCTACCTCAAGGATCCTTCACGCTCACACGCTAGATGCCGTCCACCCACGCTAGACACTCCAACAGCAACTAAGAGCTCTCCTTGTCTCTCTCTCTCTCTCCCTCTCTGCAACGGCTGTGGCGGCTGACAAAAAAAGCCCTAAACCTAAAACAAAGAGAGAGCTCCTCCTTATATAGACCTCACTTATCAAAACGACGTAGTTTTGATAAATGAAATCCCACCATCAAATTGACGTAGTTTTGATAAATGAAATCCCACCATCAAAACGATATAGTTTTGATAAATGAAACACACCATCAAAATGACGTAGTTTTGATAAATGAAACACCCATCATAACGACATAGTTTTGATAAATAAAACACTCCCTTGAAGACTCGTAGAACACTGTGTCGAAGATCACTACCTCGGAGGCTCGTAGTCGCAGCCTCGGAGATCGCTGGAAACGCAGCCTCGAAGATTTGTCTCAAAGATCAAACCTTCGACCCTCAAACCTTCGAACTTCGACCCTTAGACCTTCGGCCCTCGGTCTTCGACTTTCGGCCCTCGGTCTTCCACCCTACGACACAAATCTTCGAGTCTTCCACCTTTCGACCCAATCGTTCGCCTAGGGTACCATTCATCTTTCTTCCAACTTGTTCTTCCCAAAAAAATGGGTCATTAAATCCTCTCCCCCTTAAGACTTTTCGTCCTCGAAAAGAAACTACATGCCACTAGGACCGCGAGGAATAACAAACATATGCAACCCACTATACAAAATGCAAGCCACAACACACAAATAGATTATACACCGCACACATCATATAATAGGACATACGTCCACAAAGTCAACAAGGCACCACCACAATTCATAACCACATGCATGAAAATGCATATAACACATATCCACATGTCACAAATACACATCTCAAAACACATCCCAAATATAAATACATGTCTAAAGGACAATACAAATACACCAGATTATGAATAACTAATACAGGAAAGCACATCACTATCCGTTGGCCAACAGCCACCTCCCACCCTTATGATTGTTCGTCCTCAAACAACTCTGGGTGTTATTCACACATCATGGACTCACGTTCCCATGTCTCCTCCTCAATGCCACGGTGCTGCCATAGCACACGAACCAAAGGAATAGCACAACCACGCAAAAGCTTCTCTCGCCGATCTAGTATACGGATAGGGACCTCGACAACGGACATGTCATCCTCAATATCCAATGTCCCCCAATCGATCACATGAGTGGGGTCAGGATGATACTTCCTCAACTGGGACACATGGAACACATTTTGCACTCGACTCAATCGCGGTGGCAACGCTAACCGGTAGGCCACTGGCCCCACACGATCCATAACCTCAAAAGGACCAATAAACCGCAGAGATAGCTTGGAACCTCGCCCAAACCGCCGATGTCCACGACGGGGAGAAACACGGAGAACCACATGATCTCCCACAGAAAACTCTAAAGGTCACTGCCGCTGATCTGCATAAGACTTCTGGCGACTCTGGGCTGATAACAAGTGCTGGCGAATCAACTTGACCTTCTCAGTAGCCTCTTGAACCAACTGTGGTCCCAAAAGAGCTGCCTCTCCAGCCTCAGTCCAACACAAAGGTGATCGGCACAACCTCCCATACAACGCTTCAAAAGGGCCTATCCCAATGGATGCCTGATAACTGTTGTTGTAGGCAAACTCCACCAAAGGAAGGTGAGTTGCCCACGAATCCCCAAAATCTAGCACACAGGCCCACAACATGTCCTCCAATGTCTGGTTTGTCCTCTCTGTTTGACCGTCAGTCTCCGGGTGAAAGGCCGTACTCAAGTTAAGCTTTGTCCCCATAGCCTCTTGCAAGCCTGCCCATAAACGGGAAGTGAACCGCGAATCTCTGTCAGACACAATCAACGATGGTACTCCATGCAGTCTCACAACCTCGTTCACATATAGCTGGCTCAATGCCCCAATGGAGTCCCGCTCTCGAACGGCAAGAAAATGGGCCAACTTTGTTAGCCGATCCACAATCACCCATATCATGTCTTTCCTCGCAGTGGTGGGTGGAAGACCCGTTACAAAGTCCATCGCTATGTGGTCCCACTTTCACTCCTCGATCGGGAATGGTTGCAACATACCTGCTGGCCGCGCTGGTGCTCAGCCTTCACCTGCTGACACATGAGGCACCTCGAAACAAAAGCAGCTACATCATGTTTCATCCCAGGCCACCAAAAATGTCCCCGCAGTGCATGGTACATCTTCGTACCCCCAGGATGCACAACAACTCTAGACAGATGAAACTCTCTCATCACCTCATCTCTGAGAGAAGAAGCCTCTACTAGCCGCCCTTGGAAAGACAACTCATGCTCAGGACCCTCTGTCCAATCCTCAGATAGCTCACCAACCTCAATATGGGCATGAAGAACCTCACACTCAATATCGCCCAATTGTCCCTCCCGGACTCGCTGGTACAGCTCAGGCACAACAATAATAGGTCTCAGGACTGTCCCACCATCACGAGCAACAGGCTGTAACTGCAGTATCACCAACTGCTCCATCAGCTTCCACTCTCTCATGACCACCTCAGCCTTCCCTTTCCTGCTCAACGCGTCAGCCACAACATTGCCCTTGCCCGGGGTATATGCAAGAGTAAAGTCAAAGGTCTGCAAATACTCCACCCATCTCCTCTGCCACAAATTCAAGTCCTTCTGAGTAAAAATATAATGAAGGCTCTTGTGGTGGGAGAACACCACAAACTTTTCCCCCAAGAGATAATGCTGCCAACTCTTCAAAGCAAAGATGATAGCAGCCAACTCAAGATCATGAGTAGGGTAATTCTGCTCATGCAGTTTCAACTGTTTCGACCCATAAGCTACTACACTGTGCTCCTGCATAAGCACACACCCCAAACCAATCCTGGACGCGTCACAAAACACCTCATATGGGACGTCCTCCCTAGGTAACCTCAACACAGGTGCAGTGGTCAAACGGGTCTTGAGAGTCTCAAACACCTGCTGACACTTGTCAGTCCACTCAAACTTCATTCCCTTTCTGGTCAACGCCGTCATAGGAGCCGCCAAACGGGAGAACCCCTCTACAAAACGACGATAATACCCCGCCAAGCCAAGGAAACTACGAATCTCGAAGACATTGGTTGGCCTCTCCCACGATGATACAGCCTCAATCTTAGTTGGGTCTACTCTAACCCCCTTAGCTGACACGACATGGCCAAGAAAATGAACCACCTACATCCAAAACTCACATTGGTTAAACTTAGCAAACCACTGCTGGTCCCTTAAGGTTTACAGCACTGTCGCCAAATGCTCCACATGCTCCCTCTCCGTCTTGGAATACACCAAGATATCGTCTATAAACACCACCACAAAGGAATCCAAATATGGAGCAAAGACCTGGTTCATCAAATGCATGAACACTGCTGGTGCATTAGTGAGCCCGAAAGGCATCACTACCCACTCATAGTGCCCATACCTACACCGAAAAGCTGTCTTAAGGATGTCCTCCTCCCTAACCCTTAACTGGTGATACCCCGATCGCAGATCTATTTTGGAAAACCACTGGGCCCCACTCACCTGGTCAAACAAGTCGTCTATCTGAGGCAACGGATACTTGTTCTTCACAGTCACCAAATTCAGCTTCCTGTAGTCAATGCAGAGGCGAAACGTGCGATCTGCCTTCTTTGCAAAGAGCACCGGAGCACCCCAGGGTGAGGTACTCGGTCTGATATACCCCTAGTCCACCAATTCCTCTATCTGCCTCTGAAGCTCCCTCAACTCAGCTGGCCCCATACGATATGCTACTTGGGAGATTGGGCTAGTCCCCGGTACCAACTCAATGGTGAACTCCACACTTCTCTTAGGAGGTAAACTCCTCAACTGCTCAGGAAAGACATCCTGAAATTGGTCAACAACTGCTGGCCAACTCTCTTTTCGACTTTCCCCTCCTCAGCAAAGGTCAGGGCTGCCAACCTGTGGGTAATGGCACCCCACTGGTCCAGCACTGGCCCAGCTCGACTCGCCTCACAGTCTCACTCCCCCTGCAGGGTGCAAGAAGTCCCTGCAGGTGTCACGAAGGATACACGCCACCGATAACAATCTATCTTGGCCTGGAAAGCCATAAGCCAATCCATACCCAAGATCAGGTCAAATGTACGCAAGGGCATCACATACAAATCGAAACTAAGCTCCACATCCCCTATAGTTAATACATAGTCACGACATATGCGCTACACCTCAATCATACCCCCACCAGAGACTCCACTGCTAGGGATCTCTCTGCCTCAACACATGCGAATCCCAACCCCTCAATCAGAAGTTCAGCAACAAACGAACAGGATGCACTCGTATCAAAAAGAGCAGAAACAAGCGTACGAGAGATCAAAAGGATACCTCTAACCACCGATGGTCGTGCCGCACCCTCCACTGGTGGAGGTGGTAGCTCAGCCTCCTCCTGGGGTCTTGCATTTAGCGCAAACACCCTCCCTTGGCCCGTGTAACTAGTTGGCTCACCCTCTGGACAATTCCCACCCTGTCTGCCTCCAGCATTAACCTGTTGTCGCTCCGGCCTCCCTTGAGGTCGGGTCGGGTTCAATCCTGCCTGACTAGCCTGCCACTAACGAGCTGGTCTCTCTGCTGGAGCACGGAAACTGGCATCACTCCTCATGCTGGATGCCATGCCCCCAACTCCCCTGTTACCACTCTGGCAAACCCGGCTCAAATGGCCCTCTCGTCCATAGCTATTGCATCTCCAATCCTTCTTTGGACACTCCTTCCTGAAGTGGCCTTGCTCCCCACAGCAATGACAACCGCTGGGGAGACCTCCTATTGGACCTCCCTGTCTACTGCCACCAAAACTAGACCTCCCTGTGTTCACCGATGGCTGTCCGTTGCTGTGGAAGGAACTGCTATATCTCTCCTCGGTCTTAGGCCTCTTGGGCCCCGAATCACGTTCAGATCCACCCTGCAACTGGCGACCTTGATGGGCCTGCCTCCCATCATCCAGCTCCCTCTCAGCGATACGAGCCGTCTCTACTACCTCAGCATAAGTCCTCAAGCGCAAGATTGCCACCCTCTGCCTTAGGGCTAGCCTAAGGCCCAAAGTGAACTTGTGGGCGTTCAGGTCCTCCCTTGCCACAGTCTCGGGAGCAAACCTACTTAAACTCTGAAACTCCCACTCTTACTCGGGCACTATCTTCGATCCCTGCCTCAAGCTGCCAAATTCCTCCCTCCTTTGCCACCTTAATGACTCGGGGAAGAACTCGTCATGGAAGCGCTGTAAAAACTCATCCCACAACAAGTACTGCACAGCACGGCTTCCCGCTACACTCAGCCACCACTCCAAGGCATTCCCCTCCAACTGCCGGATGGCCAACCTCACCTTATCCTCCTCCCGGGGTAGGAGAACATGTGCTCGATCTACCTCAACCAATGCTCCATTATCACTGGATCCCCCTCTCCCTTGAACCTCGGAGGCTGTTCCTTTCGGAACCTCGTCACAACATCATCTTCTGCACGGTGCATTGGTACGTCACCCAGCAAACTCTCACGCTCATGAGGTAACTCCCTTACTGGCGGTGGTGGTGGTGGTGGCACCACCTGCTATGCTGCCATCTCTCGGTGCACTTCCTCCCGAACCTCTTGCTGGATATCCTCCTTCAGCTCTTGGACTTCCAGTCGGATGCTCTCTCACAGTTGTGCCAACAACAACGCATGTCCTCCAATGGGCTGCTCCGCACCTGGACCCTCGTGGGCAGATGACTCATCAGCCACTGCCCCGGATGCACGTGTTGTTCTCCTCGGTGGCATTCTTACTACACGAAGTAAGAAAGATAACCGTCAAAACACATTCATAATCTATTGCGTGTCACTACCTCTACCCCATCTATCAAATCTACCATCACATGGCATGTCGCACATACATTACATCAATCCACATACATCAATCCACATTATACACAGCTTATTCCACATTACACACAGCTCAAACAAACAAGGACTTTTCCTTGTCATCATGCTCAAGGTATTCCAAGAAAATTTAGAGTTGCACATTTAAAACTTTATCACAGTTCAGCACACTGTCACGCCCTGGATTTCCAACCCGAGGAAACCGGTACGTGACTCCCCTTTTGCCCACACGGGGGGCAAAGGGGTTAGGATACAAACCCCGAATATAACATTTTAAAACATCCACAACACATTCAAGAAAGTAATGTTCATTAAAGCAATCGACAATCCAAACCAGTCTTTATTACAACAAAATCCTCTTTTCCATCCATCACCACTGGGGTTACATTAATTCCCACAAAATAACATAAATGAAAGATAGTAAAGTAAATAAGGTCTTCCACCTTGGGGTCCCACCTAACGCCTGTATGTTCCTGAAAGAAAACACAACATAGAGGGAGGGGTGAGCAACCACAGCTCAGTAAGGATCATGTCTCCCCAACCCATCCCATGCTCCTAGCATCTACATGAGGGTGTGTACAGGTGCAGTGTAGTGACAATAAGATATAAACAGGTTGTATTCCACAATCACACGGCATACACATATCCACAGCCATACAGGCTTAGCCATATAGGCTAACATATCCACAGCCACTCAGGCTTAGCCACACGGGCTAACATATCCACGGCCACTCAGGCTTAGCCACACGGGCTAACATATCCACGGCCACTCAGGCTTAGCCACACGGGCTAATAGTTCCAGTCCCGAGCTTCCACAGCCACCGGGTTCCACAAACACAGCATACAAGGTCACACAGGCATTAAACCAAACACGTAGCATACACACTTTCATAGGCATAATGCCAAACACTTAGTTCGCACAGCCAATCAGGCATAAAATCAAACACCTGACATGCAGAGTCTCACAGGTATTTTACCAAACGCTTAACATGCATACATTCACAAACCCACAAACCCAGCCACACAGGCATATTATCAAACACATACTAGGCATATATATTCAAACAGACATATTCACACAGGCATTTTATCGAACACTTAATATGCACTCACTATCCAACACCAAAAAACATCAAAAACCGCCATTGAAGGCCAACATCCATATAGGAGATCACACCTATATGGATTACATATATATATAAACAGGTAGAATCCATAATCTACCCTAGAACCCTAGAACAGAGGAGGATTTAGGAAGAACAGAACCCCTACCTTAAAGTAAATCCTCCTTGCTCCCGCGCTAGACGCCGTCCTCCCCGCGCAAGATGCTCCGGCAGCAACCAGCAGCTCCCCTTCCTTCCCTTTCTCTAGCTCTCTCTCTCTCTCTCTCTCTCTCTCTCTCTATGACGGCTGCAGCAGCTGAAGAGAACCTTAAACCTAAAACAAGGAGTCTTCACCTCCTTATATAGACAACTCAAACCCCAAAATGACGTAGTTTTGATTAAATGACTCCCAGCATCAAAACGACGTAGTTTTGATGACAGACTATAACCTTTTTGCAACCACACAGAACAAAGTACTCATAATTTCATCGTGGTCCTTTAGCAAAAGAGGATCAGAACAACAAAACAAAGGTAATGGAGGCTGCACGTGAGAAAGCATTCTCACGTGCATTCTCACGGGCACCTCCAAATGCTCTAGAATTTCACCACAAGCCTTGGAACAACATCAGGAAGGCTCCCATGCAAAAATCTCCTTGCACGTGAAAAGCATTCTCACGTGCATTCTCACGTGCACTCCCAATTGGGCTCAAACTTTGCCTCTTGCTTGCTTATCAACATACAAGATGATTAAGCCAAAGTGTGTGGAAAGAAAACTCCCTAAAACCCAACAATTTCCACCCAAAACGGCAAAACTGTGACTAACTCCTCACATCCCAAACAAGGGGGTCATTACATCCTCTCCCCCTTAAGACTTTTCGTCCTCGAGAAGAAACAACATGCAAGGAAAACCACACAGGAAGTCGCAACACCCAAATGGGTCATACACCGCACATTGTACACAATAGCATATAACATGCATCACAATCCATGGAAACACATCCACATGTCACAAGTACCCATCACAAGCACTTTTCATTAACACATTCAATACAAATAAAAGTCAAAAGTTGAAAGGAAATACAAATATGCCAGCCAATAGCCACCCCTCCACCCTTAAGAGTGTTAGTCCTCGAACAACCCTGGGTGTTGCTCACGCATCAAAGACTCCCGTTCCCAAGTCTCCTCCGCAATGCCACGGTGCTGCCACTATACGCGAACTAAAGGAATAGCACGACCACGCAAAAGCTTCTCCCGCCGATCTAGGATACGGATAGGGGCCTCAACAACGGACATGTCATCCTCAATGTCCAATGTCCCCCAATCAATCACATGGGTGGGGTCAGGATGATACTTTCTCAACTGGGACACGTGGAACACATTGTGCACCCGACTCAATCGCGGTGGCAATGCTAACCGGTAAGCTACAGGCCCCACACGAGCTATAACTTCAAAAGGACCAATGAATCGGGGAGAGAGTTTGGAACCTCGCCCAAAGCGCCAATGTCCACGTCGTGGAGAGACACGGAGAAATACATGATCTCCCACAGAAAACTCCAAAGGTCGCCGCCGCTAGTTCGCATAGGATTTCTGCCGACTCTGAGCTGATAACAACCGCTGACGAATCAACTTGACCTTCTCGGTAGCCTCTTGGACCAACTGTGGTCCCAAGAGAGTTGTCTCCCCCACTTCGGTCCAACACAAAGGTGATCGACACGGCCGCCCATACAGCGCCTCAAAAGGAGCCATCCCAATGGATGCCTGATAACTGTTGTTGTAGGCAAACTCCACCAAAGGAAGGTGAGTTGCCCACGAACCCCCAAAATCTAACACACAGGCCCGTAACATGTCCTCCAAAGTCTGATTCGTCCTCTCTGTCTGGCCGTCAGTCTCAGGGTGAAAGGTTGTACTCAAGTGAAGTTTGGTTCCCATAGCCTCCTGCAAACCTGCCCAAAAACGGGAAGTAAACCTCGAATCCCGGTCAGAGACAACCGATGATGGTACTCCATGCAGTCTTACAATCTCATTCATGTAGAGATGACTCAAGGTCCCAATAGAGTCCCGCTCGCGAACAGCCAGGAAATGGGCCGACTTTGTGAGTCGATCCACAATCACCCAAATCATATCTTTCCTCCCTATGGTGGGTGGAAGACCTGTCACAAAATTCATCGCTATGTGGTCCCACTTCCACTCCGCTATGGGCAATGGTGGTAACATGCCCGCCGGCCGCTGATGCTCAGCCCTCACCTGCTGACACGTGAGGCACCGCGAAACAAAGGCAGCCACATCGCATTTCATCCCAGGCCACCAAAAATGTCCCCGAAGCGCATGGTACATCTTTGTACCCCCTGGATGCACAGCCACTCTAGACTGATGAAACTCCCTCATCACCTCATTCCGAAGAGATGCAGCCACTACTAGCCGCCCCCGAAAAGACAACTCATGATCAGGACCCTCTGTCCAGTCCTCAGATAGCTCATCAGCCTCAATACGGGCACGGAGAACCTTACACTCAATGTCACCCAACTGTCCCTCCCAGACGCACTGGTACAACTCAGGCACAGCCACCAAAGGACTCAGGACTATCCCACCATCACGACCGACAGGCTGCAACTGTAACATCGCCAACTGCTCCATCAGCTTCCACTCTCTCACGGCCACCACAGCTTTCCCTTTTCTGCTCAACACGTCAGCCACAACATTACCCTTGCCCGGGGTATAGGCAAGAGTGAAGTCAAAGGTCTGTAAATACTCCACCCATCTCCTCTGCCTCAAATTCAAGTCCTTCTGAGTAAAGATGTACTGAAGGCTCTTGTGATTAAAAAACACTACGAACTTCTCCCCCAAAAGGTAATGTTGCCAACTCTTCAAGGCAAAGATGACAGCCGCCAGCTCAAGATCATGGGTAGGGTAATTCTGCTCATGAGGCTTCAACTGCCTCGACCCATAAGCTACAACACTGTGCTCCTGCATAAGTACACATCCCATACCTCATATGGGATATCCTCCCGAGGTAACCTCAACACCGGTGCAGCGGTCAAACGGGTCTTGAGAGTCTCAAACGCCTGCTGGCACTTGTCCGTCCACTCAAATTTCACTCCTTTCCTAGTCAACGCCGTCATAGGAACCGCTAAACGGGAGAACCCCTCTACAAAACGACGATAGTACCCCGCCAAGCCAAGAAAGCTACGGATCTCAAAAACGTTGGTTGGCCGCGCCCATGATTTCACAGCCTCAATCTTGGCTTGGTCCACCCTAACTCCCTCAGCTGATACTACATGGCCAAGAAAGTGAACTTCCTGCATCCAAAACTCACATTTGCTAAACTTAGCAAACAACTGCTGGTCCCTCAAGGTTTACAACACTATGGCCAGGTGTTCCACATGTTCCCTTTTGGTCTTGGAATATACCAAGATATCATCAATAAACACCACTACAAACGAATCCAAGTGTGGAGCAAAAACCTCGTTCATCAAATGCATGAACACGACTGGTGCATTAGTGAGCCCGAAAGGCATCACTACCCACTCATAATGCCCATACCTGCACCGAAAAGCAGTCTTAGGGATGTCCCCCTCTCTAACCCTTAACTGGTGATACCCCGACCGTAGATCTATCTTGGAAAACCACCGGCCTCCACTCAACTGGTCAAACAAGTCATCTATCCGAGGCAACGGATACTTGTTCTTTACAGTCACCGAATTCAGCTTCCTGTAGTCGATGCAGAGACGAAGCGTGCCATCTGCCTTCTTAGCAAAGAGCACCGGAGCACCCCAGGGTGAGGTACTCGGTCTGATATACCCCTGGACTACCAACTCCTCTATCTGCTGCTGAAGCTCCCTCAGCTCGGCTGGCCCCATACGATATGCTACTTGGGAGATTGGACTGGTCCCCGGTACTAACTCAATGGTGAACTCGACACTCCTCTTAGGAGGTAAACTCCTCAACTGGTCAGGGAAGACATCCAGAAATTGGTCAACAACTGCTGGCCACACTCTCTTTTCCACCTCCCTTCCTCAGCAAAGGTCAAGGCTGCCAACCTGTGGGTAATGGCACCCCACTGGTCCAACACTGGCCCTGCCCGACTCGCCTCACAGTCCCACTCCCCCTGCAGGGTGCAAGAGATCCCTGCAGGTGTAACGAAGGATACGCGCCGCCGATAACAGTCTATCTTGGCCTAGAAAGCCATAAGCCAATCCATACCCAAGATCAGGTCAAACGTCCTCAAAGGCATTACATGCAAGTCAAAACTCAGCTCCACCTCTCCTATGGTTAACACACAGTCACGACACACACGCCGTACCTCAATGATGCCTCCCACCGGAGACTCAACAACTACGGGCTTCGCTGCCTCCACACAAGCTAACCCCAAGCTATCTATCACAAGCTCAGCAACAAAAGAACATGATGCACCCATATCGAAAAGAACAGAAGCTAATGTACGGGAGATCAAAAGGGTACCTCTAACCACCGATGGTCCTGCTCCACCCTCAGCCGGTGGGGGTGGTAGCTTAGCCTCTTCCTGGTACGTCGCCTCCAGCGCAAACACCCTCCCTTGGCCCGTACCACTGGTCGGCTCACTCACTAGGCGCTTCCCGCCATGGCTACCTCCAACTTCGGTCTGCTGTCGCTCGAACCTTCACTAGGGTCGGGTCTGGTTCGAGCCGGCCTGAATAGGCTGCCACTGTCGAGCTGCTCTCTCTGCTGGTGCACGGAAATTTGCATCGCTCCTCGTGCTGGATGCCATGCCTCCAACTCCCTTGTTGCTACTCCGGCAAACCCGGCTCAAATGGCCTTCTCGTCCACAGCTATTGCATCGCCAGTTCTTCTTGGGACACTCCCTCTTGAAGTGGCCTTGCTCCCCACAGCAATGACAACCGCTGGGGAGTCCTCCTGCTGGACCTCCCTGTCTACTACCGCCAAAGCTAGACCTCCCTGGGTTCACTAATGGTTGTCCTCTGCTGCGGAAGGAACTGCTATCTCTTTCCTCAGTCTTGGACCGCTTGGACCCGGAATCACGCTCCAACCCACCCTGCAACGAGCGACCCTGATGGGCCCGCCTCCCATCATCCAGCTCCCTCTCAGCTATTCGGGCTGTCTCCACAACCTTAGCATAGGTCCTCAAACGCAGAATTGCCACCCTCTGCTTAAGTGCTGGCCTAAGACCCAAGGTGAACTTGTGGGCCTTCAGGTCCTCCTGCGCCATGGTCTCGGGAGCAAATCTGCTCAAGCTCCGGAATTCGCGCTCATACTCGGGCACCGTCTTTGATCCCTGTTTCAGGCTGCCGAATTCCTCTCTCTTCTGCCACCTTAACGACTCGGGGAAGAATTCATCATGGAAGAGCTGCAGGAACTCGTCCCACAACATGAACTGCACAGCACGGCTCCCCGCAACACTCTGCCACCATTCCAGAGCATTCCCCTCCAGCTGCCAAATGGCCAGTCTCACCTTATCCTCCTCCCGGGGTAGGAGAAAGGAAAACACATGCTCGATCTGCCTCAGCCAGTGCTCAGCTAACACTGGGTCCTCCTCCCCTTTGAATCACGGAGGTTGTTCCTTTCGGAACCGTGTCACCATGTCATCCTCTACACGAGTTGGTATGCCACTCAACGAACCCTTATGCTCCCTTGGTAACTCCCCCGCTGGTGGTGGCGGTGGTGGTGGCACCACCTGCTGTGCCGCCATCTCATGGCGCACCTCCTCCCGGACTTCTTGCCGGATACCTTCCCGCAGCTCCTGGACTTCCAGTCGGATGCCCTCTCGCAGCTGCGCCAGCAACAGTGCATGTCCTCCAATGGACTGCCCCGCACCCGGGCCCTCATGGGCAGATGACTTATCAGCCACTGCCCCGGACGCACGTGACACTCTCCTCGGTGGCATTCTTACTACATGAAGTAAGAAGCACAAATGTCAGAATGCGTTCGCCAACTATCGAGTTTCACTACCTCTACCCCACTATCAAGTCAAGTAGTACATGGCATCACACACATTTCAACCATTGCATCAATCAACATTGCACACAGTTCAATTCTCAGTGCACACAACTCAAATAAACAAGCACTTTTCCTTGCAGTCATGCTCAAGGCACTTCAAGAAGAATCAGAGTTGCACAGTTCACACCCTATCACATTATTCACAGTTTCCCTTTATCATAACACAAATGCAACTAGTGCCCTAATGCCAATGCATGCAAATCCTACCTCAGGTCTGGACCACCCCAAGTACGCCTTAGAGGCTCCAAGAGGACCGTGTTGATCAAGCACGTCCCTCCAGGTTCCTCCAAAGGACTCAAGATAACCAGACCCGCCCACTACCCTAGGCCAACTAGACCATGCTCTGATACCATATTGTCACGCCCCGGATTTCCAACCCAAGGAAACTGGTACGTGACTCCCCTTTTGCCCACACAGGGGGCAAAGGGGTTAGGATACAAACCCCAAATATAACATTTTAAAACATCCACAACACATTCAAGAAAGTAATGTTCATTAAAGCAATCCACAATCCAAACCAGTCTTTATTACAACAAAATCCTCTTTTCCATCCATCCCCACTGGGGTTACATTAATTCCCACAAAATAACATAAATGAAAGACAGTAAAGTAAATAAGGTCTTCCACCTTGGGGTCCCACCTAACGCCTGTATGTTCCTGAAAGAAAACACAACATAGAGGGAGGGGTGAGCAACCATAGCTCAGTAGGGATCATGTCTCCCCAACCCATCCCATGCTCCTAGCATCTACATGAGGGTGTGTACAGGTGCAGTATAGTGACAATAAGATATAAACAGGTTGTATTCCACAATCACACGGCATACACATATCCACAGCCATACAGGCTTAGCCATATAGGCTAACATATCCACAGCCACTCAGGCTTAGCCACACGGGCTAACATATCCACAGCCACTCAGGCTTAGCCACACGGGCTAACATATCCACGACCACTCAGGCTTAGCCACACGGGCTAACATATCCACGACCACTCAGGCTTAGCCACACGGGCTAACAGTTCCAGTCCCGGGCTTCCACAGCCACCGGGTTCCACAAACACAGCATACAAGGTCACACAGGCATTAAACCAAACACGTAGCATACACACTTTCACAGGCATAATACCAAACACTTAGTTCGCACAGCCAATCAGGCATAAAATCAAACACCTGACATGCAGAGTGTCACAGGTATTTTACTAAACGCTTAACACTCATACATTCACAAACCCGCAAACCCAGCCACACAGGCATATTATTAAACACATACTAGGCATATTCAAACAAACATATTCACACAGGCATTTTATCGAACACTTAATATGCACTCACCATCCAACACCAAAAAACATCAAAAACCACCATTGAAGGCCAACATCCATATAGGAGATCACACTTATATGGATTACATATATATATATATAAACAGGTAGAATCCATAATCTACCCTAGAACCCTAGAACAGAGGAGGATTTAGGAAGAACAGAACCCCTACCTTAAAGCAAATCCTCCTTGCTCCCGTGCTAGACGCCGTCCTCCCCACACAAGATGCTCCGGCAGCAACCAACAGCTCCCCTTCCTTCCCTCTCTCTAGCTCTCTCTCTCTCTCTCTCTCTCTCTCTCTCTCTCTCTCTCTCTCTCTCTCTATGATGGCTGTAGCAGCTGAAGAGAACCTTAAACCTAAAACAAGGAGTCTTCACCTCCTTATATAGACAACTCAAACCCCAAAACGACGTAGTTTTGATTAAATGACTCCCAGCATCAAAATGACGTAGTTTTGATGACAGACTATAACCTTTTTGCAACCACACAGAACAAAGTACTCATAATTTCACCGTGGTCCTTTGGCAAAAGAGGATCAGAACAACAAAACAAAGGTAATGGAGGTTGCACGTGAGAAAGCATTCTCACGTGCATTCTCACGGGCACCTCCAAATGCTCTAGAATTTTACCACAAGCCCTGAAACAACATCAGGAAGGCTCTCATGCAAAAATCTCCTTGCACGTGAAAAGCATTCTCATGTGCATTCTCCCGTGCACTCCCAATTGGGCTCAAACTTTGCCTCTTGCTTGCTTATCAACATACAAGATGATTAAGCCAAAGTGTGTGGAAAGAAAACTCCCTAAAACCCAACAATTTCCACCCAAAACGGCAAAACTTTGACTAACTCCTCACATCCCAAAAATCCGGGTCATTACACACACATAGACAAAAAATGCAACTAGTGCCCTAATTCTAATGCATGCAAATCCTACCTCAGGTCTGGACTACCCCAAGTACACCTTAGAGGCTCAAAGAGGACCATGTTGATCAGGCACGTCCCTCCAGGCTCCTCCAAAGGACTCAAGATAACCAAATCCACCCACTACCCTAGGCAAATTAGACCATGCTCTGATACCATTTTATCACGCCCCGAATTTCCAACCCGAGGAAACTAGTTCGTGACTCCCCCTTTACCCACACGGTGGAGAAGGAGGTAGGATACACTACTCCCACACAGGGCATCATACACTACATAGCTGATATTCAGAAAGACAAAATCATAAATTTATTAAATTCAAAATAGGATAAACATTTACAATTCCACATGCCTTTATTACAATAAAATCCACTTTACAATATCTCCCCACTAGGGTACAAAGCCTCTTAAAATTAATAATAGAAATAACATTAATCAAAACCACAAATAGAACTGTTGTCCACCTTGGTGTTCCCACCTAACGCCTATAGGTCCCTGAGAAAAAAAGAACACAGTAGGAGGGGTGAGCAACCATAGCTCAGTAGGCATCAAGTCTCCCCAACCCATCCCATGCACCTAACCACTACATGAAAATGTGTACTAGTGCAGTGTCGTGGCAGTAGTAAATACAAGTAAAGCACACCATTCAAATGGGCGCAACCACAGCCCCAGCCCCGCTGGCTCCACAGCCTCATAGGCTACCAATATCATAGCTTTCCAGGCTAACAATTTAACCGCCTCTCGGGCCAATAATTAACCGCCTCTCAGGCAAATGTTTAACAGCCTCTCAGGCAAATAGTTTAACTGCCACTCAAGCAAATAGTTTCCACGGCCTCTCAGGCTAACAACCATGCAATCAAACACATAACATACATTTCTGCCACACAGGCATAAAATCAAACACATGGCACGCGCACATTCACGGGTTCTCAACCTCAGCCACATGGGCATAAAATCAAACACATAATAGGCATAGCCACACAGGCATATTATCAAACACATAATACGCATGGCCTCACAGGCATAATATCAAACACATAACACGCATGGCCTCACAGGCATAATATCAAACACATACACGCTATTGAAGGCCAACATTTATATAGGAGATCACACCTATATGAATTTATATATATATATATATATATATATATTATAACAAAAATGATAATACTCGATAGATTATCCACCACAGGGTCTAACCCCGGAATGGGTATTAGAAGAGACAGAACCCCTACCTCAAGGATCCTTCACGCTCCCACGCTAGATGCCGTCCACCCACGCTAGACACTCCAGCAGCAACCAAGAGCTCTCCTTGTCTCTCTCTCTCTCTCCCTCTCTGCGATGACTGCAGCGGCTGACAACAACAACCCTAAAGCTAAAACAAAGAGAGCTCCTCCTTATATAGACCTCACTTATTAAAACGATGTAGCTTTGATAAATGAAATCCCACCATCAAAACGACATAGTTTTGATAAATAAAACACCCCATCAAAACGACATAGTTTTGATAAATGAAACACCCATCAAAACGACATAGTTTTGATAAATAAAACACTCCCTCGAAGACTCGTAGAACACTGCCTCGAAGATCACCACCTCGGAGCCTTGTAGTCGCAGCCTCGGAGATCACTAGAAATGCGGCCTCGAAGATTTGTCTCGAAGATCAAACCTTTGACCCTCAAACCTACGAACTTCGACCCTCAGACCTTCGGCCCTCGGTCTTCGTCTTTCGACCCTCGATCTTCGACCCTACGATAGAAATCTTCGAGTCTTCCACCTTTCGACCCAAGCATTCGCCCAGGGTACCGTTCATCTTTGTTTTAGCTTGTTCTTCCCAAAACACGGGTCATTACACAATGCAAGGGTAAGGGTGTAGTATTGACGAAGACAAACTCAAGCAGACTTACTGCTACGTTTGAGACTGGCTCATCTAGCAAGGCTTGTCACGCCCCGGATTTCCAACCCGAGGAAACCGGTACGTGACTCCCCATTCACCCACACGGAGGGCAATGGGGTTGGATTACTGGATGCCACACAAACAAGTCTAACAATTACAATAAATCAAATAAGCCACATCTTTATTTAATTCCAAAACATCAAAGGTTCACAAAACAACCAAGTCCCTGATTACAGTTCAATCCCTTAGTACATTCCCCTCCCTGGGGTTACATAAATCATAAAAGTACATTACTGAAATGAACAATAAAGTGGAGAGGGTCTTCCACCTTGGTGTATCCACCTAACGCCCGTAAGTCCCCGGAAAAGAAGCAAACACGGTAGGAGGGGTGAGCAACCACGGCTCGCAGGGATCAAGTCTCCCCAACCCTTCCCATGTTCCTAGCGGCTACATGCCATGTGTATAAGTGCAGTGTCGTGATACAATAATTTCAACAGACATAATAACAACCACATCAACAATTTACAATCTTCCACTGCCACACAGGCTAACACTTTAACCACAAGTGATTTAACCGCCTCTTCAGGCCAAGTTATTTAACCGCCTCTTCAGGCCAAGTAATTTAACCGCCTCTTCAGGCCACTGGTTTAACCGCCCCTCAGGCAAAGTTGTTTAACCGCCTCTTCAGGCCAGATACCACAGTCAAACACACCACACACCCTGGTCACTCAAGCATACAACCAAACACTTGGTGTGCACCCGTTCCCAAGCGCACAAACCCAGCCATTCAGGCCATAGAGCAAACATCCAGCATACATACATACACTAAACCACAAGTCCAGTCACCCGGACATATTACCAAACACATAATGGGCATACACACACAGCTAAGTTCACACAGGCATTTCATCAAACATGTAGCAGGCATGTCATACAGGCATTTTATCAAACACTTTTCATGCATCACACAAACACCAGAAACACCAAAATCGCCATTGAAGGCCAACATTCATATAGGAGGTCACACCTATATGAATTTACATATAAATAATATAACAGATATAACCCATATTCTGCCTTAGGACCCTAGGACAGAGGAGGATTTAGGAAGAACAGAATCCCTACCTTAAAACAGATCTTCCTTGCTCCCGCGCTAAACGCCGTCCTCCCCACGCAAGATGCTCCGGCAGCAACCAGCAACTCCCCTTCCTTCTCTCTCTACGACGGCTGCAGCAGCTGAAGAGAACCCTAAACCTAAAACAGAGGGCTTCTCCTCCTTATATAGACAACACAACATCAAAACGACGTAGTTTTGATTAAGTGAATCCCAGCATCAAAACGACGTAGTTTTGGTGGAACAAGCTAAGACCTTTCCACATCCATACACACCAAAATATTCAGAATTTCAACATGGTCCTTTGGAGAAAGTTCATTAGAATGTCAAAACCAAGGGAACCATGCAAAAATATGCCTACACGCCAATTTGCACGTGAATTCCCCAATTCACGTGCAACTCCATATGCACTCCAAATGCTCTCAAACTTCACCCCTAGCCTCCTTGCATCATTTAGAAGACAACCACACTTGCACGTGAATTGGACCCATATCACGTGCACCTCACATACATGTCCATTTGGCCTGAAACTTCTGTGGTAGATAGAGGACATCATTCTAAGCATCTTTCCTTTTGCACGTGAATTCATTGGAGTCCATTTACTAGGTCAAAATCTAGAAAAACTCTACTCAGGAGGCAAAACTAACTAACTCAAGGTACGGGTCCTTACAAGGCTGTTTCCTCCAAGCCTAAGTTTGTCCCTGGTGGGAGAGTTAAGAATGGTCTAGGATATGTGAGAGAACCTAGAAAGCCTCTTATTCAATCAAACCCTTGGGACAAAATGTCCAACCCAATCTTGTTAACTGCCCCATCTGTTGTGAAGTTGGACACCTTTCATATCAGTGTAGATTCTACCCTGAGTATCTTAAGAATGAGATTGCCACGAAAATCAGGGTAAGCCTTAAGCAATTACACATCACTGAAAATCTGCAACCTCATAACTCAGATGGGAAGAAGAAAGTAACTAGGCACACACAGGTTACCTCACCAAAGAACCCAATTACTAAATCTGTGAAGAAAAATGTCAACTCTGTGCCTAGTAAAGCTGCCAAGAGTAACCATAAGGAAAGAGAATCTACAAAGAGCCCAAAGAACAAAATTGCTAACAAATTTAATGAGGGATCACGTAAGTTAGCATGGAAAATCAAATCATCTCCTACTTATTGGAAACCAAAATTGTTAACTGCAGCTTTCACTTACCCAAAGCCCAAGCCCGATTGGGCCCCCAAGACTTAGTTGCCTGTTGTGCAAGAACAGGTACATAAAGCTGAAAGTAACCACTGGAAACAAAAGATCAATTCCAGCCAGTGGTACCTTGACAGTGCCTCTTCTGTACACATGACAGATGATGCCTCTCTGTTGAGTGAAGTAAGGGAGGTTGCAGCTTCATCTGTCACATTTGAGGATAACAAAAAGGGTAAGATTGTTGGTAAGGGTACTCTCTCTAATGGTTCTGTTTCAATCCAGAATGTATCTGTTGTTCAAGGTCTCAAACATAACCTGTTGAGCATAAGTCAATTGTGTGACAAGGGTTATGAAGTGTTGTTCACTAAACACACATGAATTGTTATAGATCCTATCTCCAAAGAGGTAAAGCTGAATGGACACAGACAAGGCAATGTCTATAAATTGGTCTTTGGTAATGCTCAATCTAATGAACCAATTTGCTTTCTATCCAAAGCTTCTCCTGACATTAATTGGTTATGGCACAAGAGATTTGGACATTTAAACTTTAAGACTATGTCAAAATTGGCATCTCTTGATTTGCTTAAGGGCTTACCTAAGCATGTTTATGAGAAAGAACACCCTTGTAGGGATTGTCAGCTGGGTAAGCAGGTTAAACATTCTTTTAAGAGTGTAGATAAAACCTCAATCACACAACCACTCGAACTTCTGCACATGGACCTATGTGGACCAATAAATGTGTCTTCCTTATCTGGTGCACGATACTTTCTTGCAGTAGTAGATGACTATACCAGATACACATGGGTCATGTTTCTCAAAAACAAAATTGAAACATTTGAGAATCTTGTTGAACTCTTCAATTGGGTCACAAATGTTAAGAGTCTCTCTATTAAGTACATTCGCAGCGATCATGGCAAGGAATTTGAATTTTCTGATATGTTAGAGTTTTGTACTGAACATGGTATCCAGCATAATTTCTCCGCACCAAGAACTCCACAACAAAATGGAGTGGTTGAAAGAAAGAATCGAACTTTAGTTGAAGCAGCTAGAACCATGTTGACAGGAGCTCAGTTCCCAAAATCTCTATCGGCTGAAGCTGTTGCCACTGCTTGTTATGTACAAAATAGAACTCTAATTAACAAACGAGCCATGAAAACACCCTATGAGTTATGGAAGGGAAGGAGACCAAACATTGGTCACCTAAGGATCTTCGGGTGTACTTGCTACATTCTGAACAATGGCAAGGATTACTTGAATAAGTTTGATGCCCAATCAGATGATGGATATCTTGTTGGATATTCCATGACTAGCAAGGCTTATTGTGTATTTAATAGAAGAACCAAAGTTGTTGAAGAGTCCATTCATGTTTCTTTTGATGAGACTAACCATGGAATGCAGAAAGGAGACCCAAATGTAAATGAAGTGCAGGATACTGTCATAGTAGAAGACCAAGACACAGATAATCCTACAACAACTAAACCAGTGGAAGATGGACCTAAACCTGAAGACCAAAGAGCTGAACCGGTTGCTGCAGAATCAAATCAAAAATCAACAAAAGATCATGACCTTAACATTCAACCTGCTCAGTCTCTGTCACCTCCACCAGCCCAAGAACTTGACATAGAGCAGTTGGGCATTCAACATGAGGAAAGAGAAGACCTTCCAAAGGCAATAAGAAGGTTAAAGGACCACCCATCTGAACTAATAATAGGAGATCCTGCTGCATGGGTCAGAACATGGGCTGCCACACTTCACGAGAATCTATACATATGTTTCTTATCACAAGTAAAGCCAAAAGCAATTGATGATGCAATTCAGGATCACTATTGGATTGACGCTATACAAGAAAAGATCAATCAGTTCAAGAGACAGAAAGTATGGGAGTTTGTCAACATGCCTAGATCACAATAAGTCATTGGCGTGAAATGGATCTTTAGAAATAAACTTGATGTTGATGGTGTTGTGATCAGAAACAAGGCCAGACTGGTGGCAAAAGGTTACAGATAAGAAGAAGGAATTGACTATGATGAAACCTTTGCACCAGTTGCTAGACTCAAGGCCATTCACATGTTTTTAGCATATGCAGCATTCAAGGACTTCAAGGTTTATAAAATGGATGTTAAGAGTGCATTCCTTAACGTAGACCTCCAAGAAGAAGTCTATGTTGAACAACCTCCTGGATTTTTAGAGCCAAACCAAGAACACAAGGTGTACAAACTAAAGAAGGTTCTATATGGACTAAAACAAGCTCCCAAATCTTGGTATGAAATATTGTCAGAATTTCTGATCAAAAACAAGTTCAGAAAAGGCAAAATTGACCCCACTCTATTTCTCAAGGAAGGAAAAGGATCACCCTTGATTGTTCAGATTTATGTTGATGACATCATCTACGGATTAAGGGATAAAAAGTAGTGTGAAGAATTCTCCCATCTGATGAAAAGTGAGTATGAAATGAGTACGATGGGAGAACTTTTATTCTTTCTTGCGTTGGAGGTCAAGCAGTTGAGAATCATAAAAAGCCTATTACTTAAAAAGAGCCGATACCTTTCAATGGAAAAAGGCAAGGTGAAAAAGGCAAAAAGAAACTATAAAATCAATTGCCTATGTTAGGGGGAGTCCTCACTACTACCCTCAGATGTTTCTCTTTCAGAGTAATAATTGGAGTTCAAACTATACGATTATCTGATATCCAAAAGAAACTGTGTTGAGCTCTATTTAAATGAAAAGGTTCATGAATTACCACTGAAAATGCGTGCTCTACAAAGAAAAAGAGGCAACTCACACAGACAATATGAATTATCAACCTCCAAACTCTATACATGTACTGTGTTGTAAGTTAGACATTGATAGAGTGTGTGTTCTGATTCTCAACAGGACAATCCTGTCTCTCATCATCTATGTTGAACTGAAAATCATTGTTGGATCAGGGTTTGAGGTAAGATTCGGTTGACCATGAGTATACAAAGCAGTGCATTCCTAGTTCCTGAATCAATCTCACATGCTGATCCGAGAGTGAGAGGGTGAGGCCTCCATTGAGTGAGTTTTGCTAAATATGTGAGGAGACTACTGAATTCATGACTGGGTTGTTGCATTAGACTAACCATGGTTTACTGGATGCTATGTTAACATTGTGATCAATGTCTTGCATAAAGAAGTATGTGATGATGCACTTAGTAGTTTCTAAGCTTTATGGGAATATAAATGATCGTGCTATAGTAGTTGTACATGTAAACCAGGTATTACGGTTGAAAGAATTCAAGTTCTGAGCATGTAATCTTAACTCCGCTTACAGCCCCGTTCATCATATATGGTTTTATGTGAAATATCATATGCGTCACTTTTGTGTTGATAAGTGTTGAAAAAGTCCAGAGAAATCCACCTTTGTCGCTAAATCCGTAGTCGACCACAAAGCTAACAGCATCGAAGAACTACTACCTCGAAGACTGCCGCTTCGAAGCCTCAAAGCTCGGAGAGTCGTAGACTCAACCTAAACACTGCTTCGTAGAGTTGCAGTTCCAAAGGGTAGAAGCGAGATAGATTTAGTTTCCTCGCTGCTCAAGCGTCAAAGACATGTCAGCACATCACTGTGCACTTAAAATTCAAAATACACCGACATAAGGGGTGACGTGTACCTATCGCTTGAATCTTCCAACGAGTGGATCCGGAAGATAAAGAGACGGGTTAGAGAAAAGGACACGGACCCTGAAGACGAACTGACAGAGTGTGTGACTTCTACGGTACACTTCTCACCTCATATATAAGTTACTGATAAAGACGGAGCCCAAAGGTACGTTCTTCGTTTTCACACTCAAACCCTAACCCTAAGTGCTCCCTCTCTCTCTTCGATTCTCGTTCTCACTCACTCTCTCCCTCTCTCTTCTGACTACCTTCGAACCTTACAATCTCTCTCTATGAGTGTCTCTTTCACTCTCTATAACCTCTATGGCAGGACCCAGCTCATCGATGGCAGAAGGACTAGGAGAAATCGTCCCGGGCTTCATAGTCGACTGGGAAACTGTAGGCGACGTGAAGGTCAGCTGGCTGGGCGAGTTCAGAAATCATCTCGATGAATCTGGAATTGCATCCGTATGTACAGGGATGCATGAAATACTGGTGGAAGACGTCTCGGAGTTTCACGAGACTTTGTGGATCTCTGGAGACGACCTGGTGGGAACAGTACAAGGAGTGGAGATTCGAGTCTCTGCCGAAACGCTCCGAAATGCACTTCCACTCCCTAGAGGTAGCTTTGAATCTCTACCCAGTCTCTCCAGAGAAGAGTGTAAGTCTTTTCTGGGGTATTCCAACCCTGGAAAGCAAGGTCGGGGAGCCCTGAAAATTGGGTTCTCCGGTCAGGCACTGGCGACCCTCATAGTCATCGGACAGTGCCTAATGTGCAAGAAGACTGTTCATGACTCTGCAAGCCATGAGCAAATGAAGATCATGTGTAGTGTACTGCAAGGAAGAAGAATAGACTGGGGAACTCAAATACACAACATGATCAAGAGAAAGAAGGGGAACTTTGGACTGGTTCTTACCAAAATCCTAAGGTTCCTTCACCCTGAGGTATTCAATCACTGACCCACCGTGCAACTGCCGGCCAAGTTTATTTTCAAGAGCATATACAAGGATAGCCGGCTGGAGATCAAGCCTATGAAATGGCCCGGGTCGAGTATGAGAAGTCTCGCTGAGGACACTGCAAGTTCTGTTAGAGCCCCAACTCTTAGATCAAGTCGAGCAGCACCTGGTCCTCAGACTTCTCGAGCATCCTCCGCGTTTGCCGCAACGGTCTATATAACTAAAGTGGTGGAGAACATTGTCAGAACTTGTCTCCTCACTGAACCTACACTAGTGGAAGCTCAGCCTATTGATATGCCCAGTGATACTGCAGAGGTAAGAGAGCCTGCAGCTGGAGGGCAGTCACCGGTATAGGAAACCCTAGAGGTTAGGGGTACAGCACCTGTTTTGTTAAGTTCTCTTGGGGAGTCTGAACTAGAAGACTTTTATATTGAGTATGCCAAGGCCCATATGACCCCTGCTGAATTGAGAAAGGCATGGATAGCCTTCGGGAAGCAGATGGTGGACAGAGACCATTTGATTAGCTGGCTGGTGGATCAGGGTCTTGTAAGAAGAGGCCCTATGGAAGCAGTTTCGATGGTTTCTCCATCTCCTATCATGGGTGAAACTCCTGACACATTAACTCCCCATGATGTTGAGGTGGCTAAGAATACTGAGGAAGAGGAGGAGGCACCTACTGTTGAAGCAGAAAGTGACTCTGATGCAGAGGAAGTACCACATGCTTCTGAGCATGTAGAGGTACCTGAGATGACCACTCCACTTGAACCAGAGATTCATCAAGTGGTCACTCAGAGGAATGAGGACCTAACCTTCCACATCCCATCAGCGATTCCATTGGATTTTACCTCTTACTCGCGCTCCTTGACTGCTGAGGAAGTGGACCATATTGCTGACAAGGTTTTGGAAAAACTGACCACTTCTGGACTGTTAAATTTCACACCTACCATTCAAGCAGTCGAGGGATGATTTTTTGCAGTGGAGGGAATGGAGAAGCTCCGGAATGAAGTTGAACTTTCTGACTTTGATTTAGAAAGGGTCAAGAATGAACTGGAATCCCTCATCAGAGTAAGCACTGACGGGTTTAAACGCCTTAAGAACCACAGTGAAGACATAAAGGAGGCGTACAAGAATCAGCATGAGGGATTTCTTAAAACTATAGGTCCTATCTTTGAAGCTTGCAGCCGACTAGATCATGGAGAGATCACTCTCACCATAAAGCCACCTCAAAAGACCTCTAAGGACAAACCTGAGCCGGTTCCCATTGATGAACCTACAACCTCAACCAGTCCTGCTCCTAGTCCTACAGCAACTCATACTACTTCACCTCAACCTTCTCCTCCTCCATAACCGCGACAGGAAGCAACCTATGCCCGTGGGCAAAAGCGTGCACACAGAGCCACTGTACTCACTGATTCTGATGATGATGTGCCCATTGGGACACGCATGAAGAAGCATCCTACTACTCGAGGCCAAACCTCATCCTCCACTCAGCTTGGTCCCTCAACGACCCATCTAAGTCCAGCTGAGTATTCCATGCCAGCTTCCCCTACTAAGTCAGCCGCTACCTCTACCACCACAACGATGGTACCACCGCGCACTGTTACTACAGGAGCCAGCCTAGCTAAACTTGCCGCTTTCAATCACTATGTTGCTGGGGACACCACCGCGCGGACTTGTGGCTACGAAGCATTCTTCACTGGACCTGACCTATGTCATTTACTACACGACGGTGAAGAAATGGATAATATTGAGATGACACAGTTCATCTTTGCCCAAAAGTCCTATCTAGAGAAGCTTCCACTCCATATCCGCCAAGATACCCGTGTGGAGCTCTATTTGCCTTTTATAAAGGCTCAGCTCATTGATGATGCCTTAATGATCGAGTTTATCCAGGGTCGCAGATATGAGAACTCCTTCCGTCCATGGAATGAGGCTGACCATGTGCTCATTCCCTACCTGTCAATATCCCCACACTAGTTTCTTCTCGATATCAATTTCAAGAACCAGAGGATCGTCATCTTTGACTCCAAGCTTACTACTTTACTACTCCATCGGCAGGAACAACTCCGTGAAATCAATCGCACCCTCACGCGTGTCATGCAGGGATATTCGCATGGGTGTGGTGGCTATCATCTTTCAAAACCGATGGAAATTACTTGAGTCAAGCAAGGCATTCCTACTCAGGATGATGCTCATAGCTGTGGTTTTTATGTCTGCCACTATATTCGCATCCTGACCACCAACAGCTTCCCTGCCCTCATGCCTAAATTTGATCGTGTGAGCAATCGAGCCACCTCATTACATCTGACTACTGCTCAACTCTTGCGCAAGTAAGCCGCTATTTTTCTGTTTACACAAAGTGTAAAATATTCTGACTTTAAACCGTAACTGTCTTGTACTCTATTTAATTGTACATTGCTCTTCCTCTTTCCTCTTTCTGGGTTTTCTGTGTACTTACTTTATCTCAGTTACTTTTTGTGTTTTACTTTATCTCAGTTACTTTCTTGTTACTCTTTGCTCTGCTACCTGCTGTTCTGTGTTTTACTGCATTGCTCCCATGTGATTTGTGTTCTGGTGCTTGTTCCTCACCCCAGAAAGGGGGAGTATATCTCAGGGGGAGCAAGGTTGTAGGAGGAGTTATCTTCGATAGGAGGCAGCTAACGCAACTTCATGCCTACTATCACGCCCCAGATTTCCAACCCAAGGAGACCGGAACATGACCCTCCCTTTACCCGAGTTTGGATAAAGGGGGCAAGATACAACATGCCCACACAGGACACTACACCTCACAACAAATATTCAGAGAGACAAAATCATATATTTATTAAGTTCAAACCATTACAAACGTGTGCAAACATGCTTTTATTACATTAAACTCCTCATTACAATATCTCCCCACTGGGGTTACATCAATTACCATAAATTAACATAATCGAAAAGAAACGATAAAGCAAATACGGTCTTCCACCTTGGGATTCCACCTAGCGCCTGTAGGTTCCTGAAAGAAAACACATCACAGTAGGAGGGGTGAGCAACCACAACTCAGTAGGGATCAAGTCTCCCCCAACCCATCCCATGCACCTATCATCTATATGAGAGCGTGCACCAGTGTAGTGACGTGGTAGAAACAAATAGCAAGGAAACACACCACACAAACAGGCGCAACCTCAGCCCCAGCCACACAGGCTCCACAGCCCTATAGGCTAACACTTTAACCACCTCAAGCAAGTGATTTAACCGCCTCTTCAGGCCAATGATTTAACAGCAAGTGATTTAACCGCCACTTCAGGCCAATGATGTAATGACCCGTGTGTAACCCGTGTGTAAGAAGTTAACCACAAACACCTTGGATGTTGGTGCACAAGTTTGAGGTAAGAGAGGAGCCTAAGAGGGGACTTTTGGGAGGTGTATGTGACAAATGATAACGTGCATTTATGCCCTAGGAAGATGCTATGCATATACATGCGGTTTTAAGCTGTTTTGGCAGATTTTGGAGCTCACTTTTGGTATAGTAGATGGCCTCAAACAATTGGCGTGCAAGAACAAAAGTTTTTTAGAATGAGGTCCTCTATCTACCACAGAAATTTCAGGGCATTTGGAGCTGCACATGCATTCACCCATTTCACGTGCAAGCATATTTTTGCTTCTCAGATCTCTACAAGATGCAAGGAGGCTTGGGGTGAAGTTTGAGTGCATTTGGAGCTGCACGCCAATTGGGGAATTGGCGTTCAAATTGGCGTGCATGCATGTTTTTGCATGGTTACCTTGGTTTTGTCATTCTAATCATCTTTTCCCAAAGGACCATGTTGGAATTGTGAATATTTTGGTGTGTATGGATGTGGGAAGGTCATAGCTTATTCCATCAAAACTACGTCGTTTTGATGTTGTGTTGTCTATATAAGGAGGAGAAGCCTCTCTGTTTTAGGTTTAGGGTTTGTTGCTCCACCAGCCGTCGTAGAGAGAGAGAGAGAGAGAGAGAGAGAGAGAGAGGGAAGGAGAGCTTCTAGTGGCTGCCGGAGCGTCTTGCGTGGGTGGTCGGAGTCTTGCATGGAAGCGGGAGCAGGAGAACATACAAGGTAGGGGTTCTGTTCTTCCTAAATGCTCCTCTGTCCTAGGGTTCTAGGGCAGATTATAGAGTTATACCTGTTTATATATATCTATAATCCATATAGGTGTGATCTCCTATATGGATGTTGGCCTTCAGTGGCGGTTTTTGATGTATTCTGGTGTTGGATGGTGAGTGCATATCAAGTATTCGATAAAATGCCTGTGTGGATATGTCTGTGTGAATATGCCTAGTATGTGTTTGATAATATGCCTGTGTGGCTGGGTTTGTGGGTTTGTGGATGTATGCATGTTAAGCGTTTGGTAAAATACCTGTGAGACTCTACATGTCAAGTGTTTGATTTTATGCCTGATGGGCTGTGCGAACTAAGTGTTTGGTATTATGCCTGTGAAAGTGTGTATGCTACGTGGTTGGTTTAATGCCTGTGTGACCTTGTATGCTGTGCTTGTGGAACCCGGTGGCTGTGGAAGCCCGGGACTGGAACTGTTAGCCCGTGCGGCTAAGCCTATATGGTCGTGGATATGTTAGCCCATGTGGCTAAGCCTGAGAGGCTGTGGATATGTTAGCCCGTGTGGCTAAGCCTGAGTGGCTGTAGATATGTTAGCCTATATGGCTAAGCCTGTATGGCTGTGGATATGTGTGTGGCATGTGAATGTGGAATATAACTTGTTTACATTTTATTGTCACTACACTGCACCTGTACACTCTCATGTAGACGTTAGGAGCATGGGATGGGTTGGGGAGACATGATCCCTACTGAGCTGTGGTTGCTCACCCCTCCCTCTATGTTGTGTTTTCTTTCAGGAACATACAGACGTTAGGTGGGACCCCAAGGTGGAAGACCTTATTTACTTTACTGTCTACCATTTATGTTATCTTTATGGGAATTGATGTAACCCCAGTGGGGATGGATTGAAAAGAGGATTTTGTTGTAATAAAGACTGGTTTGGATTGTGGATTGCTTTTATGAACTTTACTTTCTTGAATGTGTTGTGGATGTTTAAAATGTTATATTCGGGGTTTGCACCCTAACCCCTTTGCCCTCCGTGTGGGTACAAGGGGAGTCACGTACCGGTTTCCTCGGGTTGGAAATCCGGGGCGTGACAATATGGTATCAGAGCATGGTCTAGTTGGCCTAGGGTAGTGGGCGGACCTGGTTATCCTAAGTCCTTTGGAGGAGCCTGGAGGGACATGCCTGATCAACATGGTCCTCTTTGAGCCTCCAAGGTGTACTTAGGGTAGTCCAGTCTTGTGGTAGGATTTGCATGCATTAGCATTAGGGCACTAGTTGCATTTACTGTGAATGTGTGCTAAACTGTGGATAAGATAATATGATTAAGTGAAATGTGCAACTCTGATTTGTTTGGCAATGCGTACTGAACTGTGAAATGTGATTGATACAATGTATATGTGTAATGTCATGTGATAGTGGAATTGATCAGTGGGGTAGAGGTAGTGACGCGATAGATTATAAAATTGTTTTGACGTTGTGCTTCTTACTTCTTGTAGTAAGAATGCCGCCGAGGAGAGTGACACGTGCGTCCGGGGCAGTGGCTGATGAGTCATCTGCCCATGAGGGTTCGAGTGCAGGACCGTCCGTTGGAGGGCATGCGTTGTTGCTGGCACAGCTACGAGAAAGCATCCGGCTGGAGGTACGAGAGCTACGGGAGGGACTCCGGTAGGAGGTTCGGGAGGAGGTGCGCCGTGAGATGGCAGCACAGCAGGTGGTACCACCACCACCACCACCAGTAGGGGAGCCGCCTCGTGAGCGTGAGAGTTCGCTGGGTGGTGCACCGACTCGTGCAGAGGATGACGTGGTGACACGGTTTCGAAAGGAACAACCTCCGCGATTCAAGGGGAAAAGTGATCCTATGGTAGCTGAGCAGTGGTTGAGGCAGATCGAGCATGTGTTCTCCTTTCTCCTGCCCCGGGAAGAGGATAAGGTGCGACTGGCAATTCGGCACTGGAGGGGGATGCTTTGGAGTGGTGGACGAGTGTCGCGGGGAGCCGTGCGGTGCAACTCATGCTTTGGGAGGAGTTCTTGCAACTCTTCCATGATGAGTTCTTCCCGGAATCAGTGAGATGGCAGAAGTGGGAAGAATTCGGCAGCTTGAAGCAGGGATCCAGGACGGTACCTGAGTATGAGCGGGAGTTCCAGAGCTTGAGTAGGTTTGCTCCTGAGACTGTGGCAAGGGAGGACCTGAAGGCCCACAAGTTCACTTTGGGCCTTAGGCCAGCACTTAGGCAGAGGGTGGCAATTCTACGCTTGAGGACCTATGCTGAGGTTGTGGAGACAGCCCGAATAGCTGAGAGGGAGCTGGATGATGGGAGGCAAACCCATCAGGGTCGCCCGTTGCAGGGTGGGTTGGAGCGTGATTCCGGGTCCAAGTGGCCCAAGACTGAGGAAAGGGATAGCAGTTCTTTCCGCGGCCGGGGACAACCATCAGTGCCCCCATGGAGGTCTAGCTTTGGCGGTAGCAGACAGGAAGGTCCGGCAGGAGGACTCCCCCGGCCGGTTGTCATTCTTGTGGGGAGCAAGGCCACTTCAAGAGGGAGTGTCCCAAGAAGAACCGGCGATGCAATAGGCGTGGACGAGAAGGCCATTTGAGCCGGGTTTGCCGGAGTAGCAACAAGGGAGTTGGAGGCATGGCATCCAAGATGAGGAGTGACGCTAGCTTCCGTGCACCAGTGAGAGACCAGCTCGTCGGTGGCAGGCCATCGGGCAGGATCCGGTCCAGGACCCGACCTCGGGGGAGGCCAGGAGCGACAGCGGGCCGATGCTAGAGGCGTCGGGCGGGAGCCGCCCGGTGAGTGAGCCAACCGGTGGCACGGGCCAAGGAAGGGTGTTTGCGCTGGAGGCGACGTACCAGGAGGAGGAGGTCGAGCTACCACCCCCACCAGTGAGGGTGGAGCAGGACCATCGGTGGTTAGAGGTACCCTCTTGATTTCCCGTACGTTAGCCTGTTCTTTTTGATACGGGTGCATCGTGTTCCTTCGCTGCCGAGCTTCTTGTTGATGGCTTGGGGTTAGCTTGTGTGGAGGCTGCGAGGCCCCTAGTTGTGGAGTCTCCGGTGGGAGGCATGATTGAGGTACGGCGTGTGTGTCGTGACTGTGTGTTAACCCTAGGAGAGGTGGAGCTGAGTTTTGACTTGCAAGTAATGCCTTTGAGGATGTTTGACCTGATCTTGGGTATGGATTGGCTTATGGCTTTCCAGGCCAAGATAGATTGTTATCGGCGGCGTGTATCCTTCGTGACACCTGCAGGGACCTCTTGCACCCTGCAGGGGGAGTGGGACTGTGAGGCAAGTCGGGCCAGGCCAGTGTTGGACCAGTGGGGTGCCATTACCCACAGGTTGGCAGCCCCGACCTTTGCTGAGGAGGGGAAGTGGAAAAGAGGGTGTGGCCCACTGTTGTGAACCAATTTCAAGATATCTTCCCTGACCAATTGAGGAGTTTACCTCCTCAGAGGAGTGTGGAGTTCACCATTGAGTTGGTGCCGGGGACGGGTCCGATTTCCCAAGTAGCGTATCGTATGGGGCCAGCCGAGTTGAGGGAGCTTCAGAGGCAAATCGAGGAGTTGGTAGGCCAGGGGTATATCAGACCGAGTACCTCACCCTGGGGTGCTCCGGTGCTCTTTGCTAAGAAGGCTGATGGCACACTTCGTCTCTGTATCGACTACAGGAAGCTGAATTCCGTGACTGTGAAGAACAAGTACCCGTTGCCTCAGATAGATGACCTGTTTGACCAATTGAGTGGGGCCCAGTGGTTTTCCAAAATAGATTTACGGTCGGGGTATCACCAGCTCAGGGTTAGGGAGGAGGACATCCCTAAGACGGCTTTTCGGTGCAGGTATGGGCATTATGAGTGGGTAGTGATGCCTTTCGGGCTCACTAATGCGCCAGCGGTGTTCATGCATTTGATGAACCAGGTCTTTGCTCCCTACTTGGATTCATTTGTGGTGGTGTTTATTGATGATATCTTGGTGTATTCCAAGACCGAGAAGGAGCATGTGGAGCACTTAGCAACAGTGTTGCAAACCTTGAGGGACCAACAGCTGTTTGCTAAGTTTAGCAAGTGTGAGTTTTGGCTACAGGAGGTTCACTTTCTTGGCCATGTGGTATCAGCTGAGGGAGTTAGGGTGGACCCAGCCAAGATTGAGGCTGTGGCATCGTGGGTGAGGCCAGCTTTCTTGGCTTGGCGGGGTACTATCGTCGTTTTGTCGAGGGATTCTCCCGTTTGGCAGCTCCTATGACAGCGTTGACTCGGAAGGGCGTGAAGTTTGATTGGACTGACAAGTGTCAGTAAGCGTTTGAGGCTCTCAAAACCTGTTTGACCACTGCACCGGTATTGAGGTTACCTCGGGAGGATATCCCATATGAGGTGTATTGTGATGCGTCTAGGGTTGGTTTGGGGAGTGTGCTTATGCAGGAGCACAGTGTGGTAGCTTATGGGTCAAGGCAGCTGAAGCCTCATGAGCAGAATTACCCTACCCATGATCTTGAGTTGGTGGCTATCAACTTCGCCCTGAAGAGTTGGCAGCACTACCTCTTGGGGGAAAGGTTTGTGGTGTTCTCAGATCACAAGAGCCTTCAGTACATCTTTACTCAGAAGGACTTGAATTTGAGGCAAAGGAGATGGGTGGAGTATTTACAGACCTTTGACTTTACTCTTGCCTATACCCCGGGCAAGGGTAATGTTGTGGCTGACGCGTTGACCAGAAAAGGGAAAGCTGAGGTGGCCGTGAGAGAGTGGAAGCTGATGGAGCAGTTGGCGATGTTGCGGTACGGCCCGTTGTTCGTGATGGTGGGATAGTCCTGAGTCCTTTGGTGGTTGTGCCTGAGTTGTACCAGCGCGTCCGGGAGGAACAGTTGGGTGACATTGAGTGTGAGGTTCTCCGTGCCCGTATTGAGGCTGGGGAGCTATCTGAGGACAGGACAGAGGGTCCTGAGCATGAGTTGTCTTTTCAGGGGCGGTTGGTAGTGGCTTCTTCCCTCAGGGATGAGGTGATGAGGGAGTTTCACCAGTCTAGAGTTGTTGTGCATCCAGGGGGTACGAAGATGTACCATGCACTTCGGGGACATTTTTGGTGGCCTGGGATGAAACGCGATGTGGCTGCCTTTGTTTCGCGGTGCCTCACGTGTCAGCAGGTGAAGGCTGAGCATCAGCGGCCGACGGGCATGTTACATCCATTGCCCATAGCGGAGTGGAAGTGGAACCACATAGCGATGGATTTTGTGACTGGTCTTCCACCCACCCCAGGGAGGAAAGATATGATTTGGGTGATTGTGGATCGACTCACAAAGTCGGCCCATTTCCTAGCTGTTCGCGAGCGGGACTCTATTGGGACCTTGAGTCAGTTGTACATGAACGAGATTGTGAGACTGCATGGAGTACCATCATCGGTTGTCTCTGACCGGGATTCGCGGTTCACTTCCCATTTCTGGGCAGGTTTGCAGGAGGCTATGGGGACCAAACTTCACTTGAGTACAGCCTTCCACCCTGAGACCGACGGCCAGACGAGAGAGGACGAATCAGACTTTGGAGGACATGTTACGGGCCTGTGTGTTAGATTTTGGGGGTTCGTGGGCAACTCACCTTCCTTTGGTGGAGTTTGCCTACAATAACAGTTATCAGGCATCCATTGGGATGGCCCCTTTTGAGGCGTTGTATGGGCGGCCATGTCGATCACCTTTGTGTTGGACCGAGGTGGGGGAGACAACTCTCTTGGGACCATAGTTGGTTCAAAAGGCTACCGAGAAGGTTAAGTTGATTCGTCAGCGTTTGTTATCAGCTCAAAGTTGGCAGAAATCTTATGTGAATCAGCGGCGGCGACCTTTGGAGTTTTCTGTTGGTGATCATGTGTTTCTTCGTGTTTCTCCACGTCGTGGACATCGACGGTTTGGGCGAGGTTCCAAGCTATCTCCGCGGTTTATTGGTCCTTTTGAGATTCTGGATCGTGTGGGGCCCGTGGCCCTGCGGTTAGCGTTACCTCCGCGGCTGAGTCGAGTGCACAATGTATTCCACGTGTCCCAGTTGCGGAAGTATCACCCTGACCCCACTCATGTGATCGATTGGGGGACATTGGACATTGAGGATGACATGTCCGTTGTTGAGGCCCCTATCCGTATCCTAGATCGGCGAGAGAAGCTTTTGCATGGTCGTGCTTATTCCTTTGGTTCGCGTCTTGTGGCAACACCGTGGCATTGAGGAGGAGACATGGGAACGTGAGTCCGTGATGCGTGAGCGGCACCTGAATTGTTCGAGGACGAACAATCTTAAGCGTGGGAGGTGGCTGTTGGCCAAGGGATAGTGATGTGTTTTCTTGTATTAGTTGTGTATGATTTGGTGTTTGTTTTGTCTTTTAGACATGTGTTCATATTCGTGATGTGTTTTGAGATGTGTATTTATGACATGCGGATATGTGTTATATGCATTATTGTGATGCATGTGGTTATGGATTATGGTGGTACCTTGTTATGTGTTGTTATGTGCTGTGCGCTGTGTATGACCCATTTGGGTGTTGTGGCTCGCCGTGTGGCAAATGGGTAACTTGTGTTTGTTTTCCTCGTATGTCATTTCTTTTCGAGGACGAAAAGTCTTAAGGGGGAGAGGATGTAATGACCCGTGTGTAACCCGTGTGTAAGAAGTTAACCACAAACACCTTGGATGTTGGTGCACAAGTTTGAGGTAAGAGATGAGCCTAAGAGGGGACTTTTGGGAGGTGTATGTGACAAATGATAACGTGCATTTATGCCCTAGGAAGATGCTATGCATATACATGCGGTTTTAAGCTATTTTGGCAGATTTTGGAGCTCACTTTTGGTATAGTAGATGGCCTCAAACAATTGGCGTGCAAGAACAAAAGTTTTTTAGAATGAGGTCCTCTATCTACCACAGAAATTTCAGGGCATTTGGAGCTGCACATGAATTCACCCATTTCACGTGCAAGCATATTTTTGCTTCTTAGGCCTCTACAAGATGCAAGGGGGCTTGGGGTAAAGTTTGAGTGCTTTTGGAGCTGCACGCCAATTGGGGAATTGGCGTTTAAATTGGCGTGCGAGCATATTTTTGCATGGTTACCTTAGTTTTGTTATTCTAATCATCTTTTCCCAAACGACCATGTTGGAATTATGGATATTTTTGGTGTATGGATGCGAAAAGGTTGCAACTTGTGTAATCAAAACTAAATCGTTTTGATGTTGTGTTGTCTATATAAGGATGAAGAGCCCTCTGTTTTAGGTTTAGGGTTTGTTGCTCCACCGGCCGTCGAGAGAGAGAGAGAGAGAGAGGAGGGAGGGAGAGTTGGCGCTTCTGTCTCGGAGCATCTTGCGTGGGGTGGTCGGCGTCTAGCGTGGGAGCAAGAGCAGGAGGACGTTTACAAGGTAGGGGTTCTGTTCTTCCTAAATCCTCCTCTGTCCTAGGGTTCTAGGGCAGATTATAGAGTTATACCTGTTTATATATATCTGTAATCCATATAGGTGTGATCTCCTATATGGATGTTGGCCTTCAATGGCGGTTTTTGATGTATTCTGGTGTTGGATGGTGAGTGCATATTAAGTGTTCGATAAAATGCCTGTATGGATATGTCTGTGTGAATATGCCTAGTATGTGTTTGATAATATGCCTGTGTGGCTGGGTTTGTGGGTTTGTGGACGTATGCATGTTAAGCGTTTGGTAAAATACCTGTGAGACTCTGCATGTCAAGTGTTTGATTTTATGCCTGATGGGCTGTGTGAACTAAGTGTTTGGTATTATGCCTGTGAAAGTGTGTATGCTGCGTGGTTGGTTTAATGCCTGTGTGACCTTGTATGCTTTGCTTGTGGAACCCGGTGGCTGTGGAAGCCCGGGACTGGAACTGTTAGCCCGTGTGGCTAAGCCTATATGGCCGTGGATATGTTAGCCCGTGTGGCTAAGCCTGAGAGGCTGTGGATATGTTAGCCTGTGTGGCTAAGCCTAAGTGGCTGTAGATATGTTAGCCTATATGGCTAAGCCTGTATGGCTGTGGATATGTGTGTGGCATGTGAATGTGGAATACAACTTGTTTACATTTTATTGTCACTACACTGCACCTGTACACTCTCATGTAGACGTTAGGAGCATGGGATGGGTTGGGGAGACATGATCCCTACTGAGCTGTGGTTGCTCACCCCTCCCTCTATGTTGTGTTTTCTTTCAGGAACATACAGGCGTTAGGTGGGACCCCAAGGTGGAAGACCTTATTTACTTTACTATCTACCATTTATGTTATCTTTATGGGAATTGTTGTAACCCCAGTGGGGATGGATTGAAAAGAGGATTTTGTTGTAATAAAGACTGGTTTGGATTGTGGATTGCTTTTATGAACTTTACTTTCTTGAATGTGTTGTGGATGTTTAAAATGTTATATTCGGGGTTTGCACCCTAACCCCTTTGCCCTCCGTGTGGGTACAAGGGGAGTCACGTACCGGTTTCCTCGGGTTGGAAATCCGGGGCGTGACAAATGATTTAACCGCCTCTCAGGCAAATAGTTTAACCGCCTCTCAGGCAAATAATTCTCACAGCCTCACAGGCTAACATAAACAGTCCCGGGCTTCCATAGCCACCGGGTTCAATAAAACAGGCCCGGGCTTCCACAGCCACCGGGTGTACAAGCAAACACGCATCACACATGGCCATACAGGCATAACATCAAACACTTAATATGCATGGTCACACAGGCATAACTTCAAACACTTAACATGCAAACATTCACAGGCTCACAAACCCAGCCACACAGGTATAATCTCAAACACATAATATGGGTGGTCATTCAGACATATTATCAAACACATAATATGTGTGGCCTTACAGGCACAATATCAAACACTTAACATGCATGGCCTCACAGGCATAATATCAAACACTTAACATGCGTGTATATATACATCCAAGCAAAACACGCCATTGAAGGCCAACATTCATATAGGAGATCACACCTATATGAATTTACATATTTATATATATATAACCAAACAGCTACATTGCCTATCACAAGGCCAAAGCCCTGGGATAGGTTCAAGGAAGAACAGAACCCCTACCACAAAGATCCTCCACGCTCTTGCCTCCATGCCTAACGCCGTCCAACCACGGGAATGACAACGGCAGCCACGAACTAGAGCTCTCTCTCTCTCAATCTCCCTCTCTCTCTCTCTCTCTGCGACGGCTGCGGCAGCTGACAACAAAAACCCTAAACCTAAAACAAAGAGAGCTCCTCCTTATATAGACCTCACTTATCAAAATGACGTAGTTTTGATAAATAAAATTCCACCATCAAAACGACGTAGTTTTGATAAATGAAATTCCACCATCAAAACAACATAGTTTCGATAAATGAAACACATCATTAAAACGACGTAGTTTTGATAAATAAAACATACCATCAAAACGACGTAGTTTTGATAAATAAAACATGAACTAACCACTCCACTTCCACACAGGACAAAATACCCACAATCCGAACGTGGTCATTGTCACACGCAGCCTCTACACGCTCCCACTTGAGCTCATTACACTCTCTAACAACCAAGCCACGAAGACTCGTAGAAACACTCCCTCGAAGACTCGCTGGAAATGCGGCCTCGAAGATCTGTCTCGAAGATTAAACCTTCGACCCTCAACCCTTCGAACTTCGACCCTCGGTCTTCGACCCTATGACTCAAATCTTCGAGTCTTCCACCTTTTGACCCAAGCGTTCGCCCAGGGTATTGTTCATCTTCGTTCCAGCTTGTTCTTCCCAAAACACAAGTCATTACATCCTCTCCCCCTTAAGACTTTTCGTCCTCAAAAAGAAACTACATTTCTTTTATGCCACTAGGACCGCGAGGAATAACACACAGCATAACAAGACATACGTCCGCAAGCTCACAAAGCACCACCACAATCATAACCACATGTATCACAATGCATATACATAACCACAAGCATCACAATGCATATGCCACATACCCGCATATCACAAACACAAGTCTCAATCTCAAAAACATATCTCAAATATAAACACATGTCTAAAAGACAATACAAATACACCAAATCATAAACAATCAATGCAAGAAAGCACATCACTACAGCCACCTCCCACCCTTAAGATTGTTCGTCCTCGAACAATTCTGGGTGCTGCTCACGCATCATGGACTCACGTTCCCATGTCTCCTCCTCAGCTAACACATATTTCACAAGTAATCACATGTCACGACGGTGTAAGACATATACTCCCATCCCCAACACATTTAACAAATCACATAGGTCACAGACCAACTCACAGCATAAACACCACTACAAGGAACAACTCACAAACAAAACACTACTTCACGTTTAACGTTGTACTGCCCATTCGCCAACATCATACAAACTCATCCGCAGGGAGTTTCCTCACAACCTTCCCACCTGACTTTTCGTCCCCGAAAAGAGAAACCAAGTAGCAAACATCATGAGAAGATCAAAGCAACACAATGCAGTCATTACCACAAACATTGTTAGAAATTGCCAAATGAGTACCTCCATTTAGTTAACACGAACTGAACACGTATGAGTCGATCAAGAACTAGAGCTTGGCCAAAGAGCACACTGACAACAGCGCTCGTGAGCAAGTCTGATAACAGTGAGGTCGAGAAACCTCCCAAAGCACATAAGTCTATGCGTGAAGATCCATTCATGAGATTGCATAAGATTGAGCGAGAAGTCACTGCATCGCATAGTGGGGTATTCTGCTGGAGACCCCTACTCGCGTCACAATGGGACCAACACGCCACAATGTACAATACCCAACAATGACCCACCAATTGGGATTCGAAGTCAACTAACACCAACAATTTACAACGCAACCACACCTCATATGTAGACCTCACCCTCACCATAAACACAATGAGGTTACAATAAAACACAAATAGACAGGATAATAGCATTAAGCAAACCACAATCACATTTCCACACATGGAGATCACCACAGCAGCACCATCATCATTGCTAAAACCGCCTCACTCTATTGCGATACATGCTTGGGGATCCGAGAAACATATCCTCAATCAAGGAACAGCGGAACCCAACCAACGCCAATGGGGACTCAAGATGACTTACAATCCAGGACACAACTATATTAGGATGAAATTTTCCCTCCACCATTCGGTCACAGTCAACATGACGCCCAATGGAGTCCAAGGAGTAACTCAAAACAACAAATTCAGTACCATACCCAACAATGGCAAGACCAAAATCTACTATCGGGCTGACACCAGTCACCAATGTTGAAAATTTACTAAAGAATCCCATGAACCAGAATGCCACACAAATAATACCTCTCTGACGACGGACAAATAGGGATCCACCAAGGTCCCACATAACCTTCACTAACTGAGGCTTATGTTACAACCCAAGTGATAACGCCTTACTCAGTCAGCAGACATTCCATGCGATAGGAATCCTTTGACGTCGGGTAGTTGCCAACAACGTAGTTCTCTCCACCCTGGAAAACCCTCCTACCTGCAACATAACAATAACGGAATCCTCGGTCTCACCACTCACAGGTCACAAGGGAATCCTTAGCCTCCAGGACCACCTCATAGCCCACTAACCCCGCTATACCAACCGTCACGTTCTATCTCAACACACCAACAAAACACTCAAACTGACCAAGAAATACTCAGGCTCTAGCCTCAGCTAAATGTGATCATTGCCATTCCTCTGGGTAGGCACAGGAAACAAGACATGCAAATGCCTGATTCGGGACTTTCACGTAGCTCCCAAACACACCAACACCTTGATAGCGTGAACCATCTCCCTTACCGCGTGATACTCTACATGAAAGGTTTTCAAGAGCACAAATGTAGGTCATCCGCCTACCAGTACTGCTCTAAAACATGCACCTTTGTGGCATCCACCCGACATAAATCTCTCCCCAAGGAGTAGCACTAATACCTCTTCCAAGCAAAAATTGTCAACTGACGCAACTCTGGGAATCAAACAACCTTTTTCCCACTTACCAACACTTTAATAACACCAGACAAGGAATAACATAAACAACATCACTTCTAACACTCTTCCTCATCCTCACACCACAATTAATATACCAATACACCATGCCTCATCATTCTCTACGCATATGTGTCGCAACGCCCACACGTAGCAACTCCGCTATATACCTTTACCACTTATGCAACACATACAACAACACAATGCAATGAAACACAAAACACCAACGAGTAAAATGTACCAACTTTACACCTTCTCCTCTCCTTTAAGCTTACTTCCCACACGATACGGACCAAGGGAATGGCCCTACCATGCAAAAGCACACCCTTAATCCCTAGAGAAATGTTTTCCAGATGTGGGTAAAAAGCCCGAACGAGGACTGCCAAATCTCACTTGCTTACCTCTTTTTACCAATTGGATGCACCGGGCACGACCCTTGAAACCCACTCACAGCCGATAGCTGAGCTCCAGAACAATTCACATTTTATACATGTGCATACCCATTTCACAACATATTCTAGGAACATTTGTAATTACTCGTGTGTAAGAAGTTAACCACAAACACCTTGGATGTTGGTGCACAAGTTTGAGGTAAGAGATGAGCCCAAGATGGGACTTTTGAGAGGTGCATGTGACAAGTGATAAAGTACATTTATGCCCTAGAAAGATGTTATGCATATACATGCGGTTTTAAGCTGTTTTGGCAGATTTTGGAGCTCACTTTCGATATAGTAGATGGCCTCAAACAATTGGCGTGCAAGAACAAAAGTTGCTTAGAATGAGGTCCTCTATCTACCACAAAAAGTTCAGAGCATTTGGAGCTGCGCGTGAATTCACCCATTTCACGTGCAAGCATATTTGCTTCTCAGACCTCTACAAGATGCAAGGAGGCTTGGGATGAAGTTTGAGTGCGTTTGGAGTTGCACGCCAGTTGGGGAATTGGCGTTCAAATTGGCGTGCAAACATGTTTTTGCATGGTTACCTTGGTTTTGTCGTTCTAATCATCTTTTCCCAAAGGACCATGTTGGAATTGTGAATATTTTGGTGTGTATGGATGTGGGAAGGTCATAGCTTATTCCATCAAAACTACGTCGTTTTGATACTGGATTCACTTAATCAAAACTACATCATTTTGATGTTGTGTTGTCTATATAAGGAGGAGAAGCCCCTCTGTTTTAGGTTTAGGGTTTGTTGCTCCACCAGCCGTCGCAGAGAGTGAGAGAGAGAGAGAGAGAGAGAGAGAGAGAGAGAGAGAGAGAGAGAGAGAGAGGGAAGGAGAGCTTCTGGTGGCTGCCGGAGCATCTTGCGTGGGTGGTCGGAGTCTTGCGTGGAAGCAGTAGCAGGAGAACATACAAGGTAGGGGTTCTGTTCTTCCTAAATCCTTCTCTGTTCTAGGGTTCTAGGGCAGATTATGGATTATATCTATTTATATATATATATATATGTAATCCATATAGGTGTGATCTCCTATATAGATGTTGGCCTTCAATGGCATTTTGGTGTGATTCTGTTGTTGGGCGGTCAGTGCATGTTACATGTTCGATGAAATGCCTGTGTGACTATTGTTGTGTGTATATGCCTAATATATGTTTGATAATATGCCTGTGTGGCTGGACTTGTGATTTGGTGTATGTATGCATGCTGGGTGTTTATTCTATTACCTGATTGGCTGGGTTGTGCACTTGTGAACGGGTGCACACCAAGTGTTTGGTTTTATGCTTGAGTGACCGTGGTGTGTGTTGTGTGCATGACTACGGTATCTGGCCTGAAGAGGCGGTTAAATTACTTTGCCTGAGAGGCGGTTAAACCAGTGGCCTAAAGAGGCGGTTAAACTACTTTGCCTGAGAGGCGGTAAAATCAGTGGTCTGAAGAGGCGGTTAAATTACTTGTTTGAGATGTGGTTTGTTAGCCAGTGTGGCTGGGGCTGAGGTTACACCCGCTTGTGTGGAATGCTTAATTTTTCCTAATACTGCCACGTCACTACACCTGTGCACATGCATGTAGCCGCTAGGAACATGGGAAGGGTTGGGGAGACTTGATCCCTACTAAGCTGTGGTTGCTCACCCCTCCTACTGTGTTTGCTTGTTTTCCAGGGACTTACAGGCGTTAGGTGGATACACCAAGGTGGAAGACCATCTTCATTTTATTGTTCACTTCAGTAATGTAATTTCATAATTTATATAACCCCAGGGGGGAAATGTACTAAGGGATTGAATTGTAGTAAGGAACATGGTTGGTTTGTGAACCTTTGATGTTTGAAATTAAATAAAGATGTGGCATGTTTGATTTATTGTAATTGTTAGTCTTGTTTGTGTGGCATCCAGTAATCCAACCCCGTTGCCCTCCGTGTGGGTGAATGGGGAGTCACGTATCTGTTTCCCCGAGTCGGAAATCCGGGGCGTGACAATATGGTATCAGAGCATGGTCTAGTTGGCCTAGGGTAGTGGGCGGACTTGGTTATCTTGAGTCCTTTGGAGGAGCCTGGAGGGACGTGCCTGATCAACACAGTCCTCTTAGAGCCTCTAAGGTGTACTTGGGGTAGTCCAGTCTTGTGGTAGGATTTGCATGCATTGGCGTTAGGGCACTAGTTGCATATGTTGCTCATGTGTGATCGTGTGGGAACTGTGATTAAGCTGTAAGTGGTAAGAATGCATGAATAACGTGATAAAGTGTTAATCTGTGCAACTCTGATCTTTTGTGGTAATTTGAACATGAAAGCAAGGAAAAGAAATTGTGGAATTGAAACTGTGTGCTTGGAAACTTGAGGCTTGTGAACTGTTAACAAAAAAATTAATCATAATAGAACAATTAAATAAATTAAATATACAATAATGTTGGTGTTCTGTGAATGGTTGGGCATGTGATTTGTTTGGTACTGTGTGAAATAAGCGTGGTTATGAGCAATGCGATGGGATGTAAAATTGGTATAGTCTGTTAAATGTGAACCTATGGACTTGTGTGGTAATAACGCGTGTTATAACTTAAGCTGCTTAGTCGGTAGCGGTCTCGCGATTGTTGAGATCGTTTAGTGTTAATCTGGAGCGCTACCTTTTCGCGTAGCCAATGTTTCGAGAACTATAAACCGTGCGATCGTTGAGGTAACGAGAGGAGGCTGCGACTCAGGTTGGGCAAGTGAGAGAGCTCGCGTGAAGGTGATAAACTAATCACGACAGAGGTTGGCATCTTTGACCCGATTATTCCAGAGGTGAGGGATGAGATTCGACAACTAAGTTGGAGCGAGGTGCGAGGTACGCCGAGAGCTGTCAACCCATGTCATTGAGAGGAGCTTGGGTGAGGATCAACCCTCAACAATCCCATTTGAGCCCCGTTTCCCAAAGGGTTGCGCTTGCTGTGGACAACCGGGACATTGGAAAAGAGAGTGTGCCAAGAAGCAGTACCGGTGTCGCCTCTGTGGAAAAGTAAGACGTCTTCGTACAGTCTGTTTTGGTAGGACCGGGAGTGATGCTGGAGGACTAGCTAGTGAGGCCCGTAGAAGAGCAAGACAGAACTTCATTGGTGGTATCGTGCCCCTTTGGTGGGTTGTCGGTTGAGTCTCGTACTAGTTATGTGAGGCAGGGTGGACTTTATCATGTCCCGTTTGAGTTAACATTTCGAATGGATGTGGTTGGTGACCTGTTAGGAAATAAATGAGTAAAAAGAGTACATATAGATTTATAACGGTAGAAGAATAATAAGTAACTAATGAATATATATGGGTGTTGATTTTATATGTGAATGGTATTCAACTTTGGCACGTGTTGATAATCAGAGTAACCAAATCTTGTAGGCTACCTTTTGCAGTGGGAGGAAATTTAGATTGGCTAGCTAGTAGAGCTTGAGGTGTGAAGTGATGGCTTGTGAGTTATTGTGTGACACCTCCTTGGCAACCTTGATTAATAGAAATATGTTCTTAAGCGGATAGAGGTATGTGTTGGAGTACTACTTGAAAGGGATATTCCTATGGTTACCTTTCTTTTCCAAGCGTTGTGGTTGAGGGGAAAACGCAGCTAGTATAGCCTGCTCCTAGAGTGGTCGTTGCAAGTTCTGGTTAGTAACTATATAGGTGTTCTGGGTTCTCAGATGGTCAAGCAGTGGCCATGTGTCATGTTTGTCGAGTGTGAAAGACCATGAGTGATGTTCTTAGAACATGTTGTGAAATGGGGATGCACACGTGTAAAATGTGAAGTGTTCTGGAGCTCAACTATCGGTGCGTGAGTGGGTTTCAAGGGTCGTGCCCGATGCATCCAATTGGTAAAAAGAGGTAAGCAAGTGAGATTTGGCAGGCCTTGTTCGGGCTTTTTACCCACATCTGGAAAACATTTCTCTAGGGGCTGTGGGTGTGCTTTTGCATGGTAGGGCCATTCCTTTGGTCTGTATCTTGAGGAGAAGGTGTAAAATTGGTACGTTCTACTTGTCAGGAGTCTTGTGTTTCGTTGTATGTGTTGAGAATGTGCAGAAAATGTGGCATTGTGTTGTTGTATGTATTGCATAAGTGGTAAAGGTATATAGCGGAGTTGCTACGTGTGGGTGTTGCGACACATATGCGTAGAGAAGGATGAGGCATGGTGTATTGGTATAGTAACTGTGGTGTGAGGATGAGGAAGAGTGTTAGAAGTGATGTTGTTTATGTTCTTCCTTGTCTGGTAAAAAAAGGGGGGGTTGTTTGATCCCCAGAATTGAGTCAGTTGGCAGTTTTTGCTTGGAAGGGGTATTAATGCTACTCCTTGGGGAGCGATTTATGTCGGGCGGATGTCACAAAGGCACATGTTTTAGAGCAGTGCTGGTAGGCGGATGACCTACATTTGTGCTCTTGAAAACCTTTCATGTACAGTATCACGGGGTAAGGGAGATGGTTCACGCTATCAAGGTGTTGGTGTGTTTGGGAGGAATGGCAGTGATCACATTAAGCTGAGGCTGGAGCCTGAGCATTTCTTGGTCAGTTTGAGTGTTTTGTTGGCGTGTTGAGATAGGACGTGACGGTTGGTATAGCAAGGTTAGTGGGCCATGAGGTGGAGTATGTCCTGGAGGCAAAGGATTCCTTTGTGACCTGTGAGTGGTGACACCGAGGATTCCGTTATTGTCATGTTACAGGTAGGAGAGTTTTCCAGGGTGGAGAGAACTACGTTGTTGGCAACTACCCGGCGTCAAAGAATTCCTGTCGCATGGAAAGTCTGCCGACTGAGTAAGGCGTTATCACTTGGGTTGTAACATACGCCTCAATTAGTGAAGGCTGTGTGGGCCCTTGGTGGATCCCTATCTGACCGTAGTCAGGGAGGTGTTATTTATGTGACGTTCTGGTTCAAGGGATTCTTTAGTAGATTCTCAACGTTGGTGACTGGTGTTAGCCCGATAGTAGCTTTTTTGGTCTTGCCGTGATTGGGTATAGTACTGATTTCGTTGTTTTGAGTTACTCCTTGGACTCCGTTGGGCGTCTTGTTGACTGTGACCGAATTGGTGGAGGGCACACTTCATCCTGATGTAGTTGTGTCCTGGATTGTAAGTCATCTTGAGTCCCCTTTGGCATTGGTTGGGTTCTGTTGTTGCGTGTATCGCTATAGAGTGAGGTGGTTTGAGTAGTGATGATGGTGCTGCTGGGGTGATCTCCATGTGTAGAAACACGATTGTGGTTTGTCTAATGCTTTTCTCTTGTTTGTTTGTGTTTCCTTGTGACCTCTTAGTGTTTGCTGTCAGGGTAAGGTCTACATATGGAGTGTGGCTGCGTTGTAAATTGTTGGTGTCCGTTGACATCAAATTTTGATGGTGTCATTGTTGGGTATTTTACATTGTGGAGTGTTGGTCCTATTATGACACGAGTAGGCGTCTAACGCCGAGTACCCTGCTATGTCGATGCAGTGACTTCTCGTTCACTCATATGAATTCTAGCGAATGGATGTTTCACGCATAGGCTTGTGGTGTTGGCCTTGTTCGGTTGTCAGGGTCTTAATGAATCCGTGGGAGATTTCTCAACCTCACTGTTGTCAGACTTGCTCACATGAGTTGTTGTCAGCACACTAATTGGCCAAGCTCTAGTTCTTGTTGTGATCATGGGTGTTATGTGTTGCTTTGATCTTCTCGTGATGTTTACTACTTGATTTCTCTTTTCGGGGACGAACAGTCCAAAGGTGGGAAGGTTGTGAGGAAACTCCCTGCGGCTGAGTTTGTATGGTGTCAGCGAGTGGGCAGTGGAACGTTAAACGTGTAGTCGTGTTTTGTTTGTGCCTTGTTCCTTGTAGTGATGTTTATGATGTGAGTTGGTCTGTGACCTATGTGATTTGTTAAACGTACGTGTTGGGGATGGGCGTATATGTCATACACCGTCGTGACATGTGAATACTTGTGACATGTGTTAGGTGAGGAGAACAAGGATTGTTTGTGAGTTTAGAATATGTGTTTCCCTATCATGCTGTGTTGTATTGGGTTTGTGGGTACGTGCCTTCATGTGTGTTCTTGTGTGATATCTTCAGTCGCGGGTATGTGAATGGTTGTGGACGATGTGCATCAGCATGTGCATTATGGAAAGTGTATTGTCTTTTCGAGGACGACACGTCCTATAGAGGAAATATGGAAACGCGAATCCATGATGCGTGAGCAACACCCAGAGTTGTTCGAGGACGAACAATCTTAAGGGTGGAGGGGTGGCTGTTGGCTGGTGTGTTAATGAAATGTGCTTATGATGGGTATTTGTGACATGTGGATGTGTTTCCATAGATTGTGATGCATGTGGTTATGGACTGTGGTGGCACTGTGTTATGTGCTGTGCGCGATGTATGACCCATTTGGGTGTTGTGGCTCGCCGTGTGGCAAATGGGTAGCTTGTGTTTGTTTTCCTCGTATGTCATTTCTTTTCGAGGACGAAAAGTCTTAAGGGGGAGAGGATGTAATGACCCGTGTGTAAGAAGTTAACCACAAACACCTTGGATGTTGGTGCACAAGTTTGAGGTAAGAGATGAGCCCAAGAGGGGACTTTTGGGAGGTGCATGTGACAAGTGATAACGTACATTTATGCCCTAGGAAGATGTTATGCATATACATGCGGTTTTAAGCTGTTTTGGCAGATTTTGGAGCTCACTTTTGATATAGTAGATGGCCTCAAACAATTGGCGTGCAAGAACAAAAGTTGCTTAGAATGAGGTCCTCTATCTACCACAGAAATTTCAGAGATTTGGAGCTGCACGTGAATTCACCCATTTCACGTGCAAGCATATTTTTGCTTCTCAGACCTCTACAAGATGCAAGGAGGCTTGGGGTGAAGTTTGAGTGCGTTCGGAGCTGCACGCCAGTTGGGGAATTGGCGTTCAAATTGGCGTGCAAACATGTTTTTGCATGGTTACCTTGGTTTTGTCGTTCTAATCATCTTTTCCCAAAGGACCATGTTGGAATTGTGAATATTTTGGTGTGTATGGATGTGGGAAGGTCATAGCTTATTCCATCAAAACTACGTCGTTTTGATACTGGGATTCACTTAATCGAAACTACGTCGTTTTGATGTTGTGTTGTCTATATAAGGAGGAGAAGCTCCTTTGTTTTAGGTTTAGGGTTTGTTGCTCCACCAGCCGTCGCAGAGAGTGAGAGAGAGAGAGAGAGAGAGAGAGAGAGAGAGAGAGAGAGAGAGAGAGAGAGAGAGAGAGAGAGGGAAGGAGAGCTTCTGGTGGCTGTCGGAGCATCTTGCGTGGGTGGTCGGAGTCTTGCGTGGAAGCGGTAGCAGGAGAACATACAAGGTAGGGGTTCTGTTCTTCCTAAATCCTTCTCTGTTCTAGGGTTCTAGGGCAGATTATGGATTATATCTATTTATATATATATATATATATATGTGTGTGTGTGTGTGTGTGTGTGTGTGTAATCCATATAGGTGTGATCTCCTATATGGATGTTGGCCTTCAATGGCATTTTGGTGTGATTCTGTTGTTGGGCGGTCAGTGTATGTTACATGTTCGATGAAATGCCTGTGTGACTATTGTTGTGTGTATATGCCTAATATATGTTTGATAATATGCCTGTGTGGCTGGACTTGTGATTTGGTGTATGTATGCATGCTAGGTGTTTATTCTATTGCCTGAATGGCTGGGTTGTGCACTTGTGAACGGGTGCACACCAAGTGTTTGGTTTTATGCTTGAGTGACCGTGGTGTGTGTTGTGTGCATGACTGTGGTATCTGGCCTGAAGAGGCGGTTAAATTACTTTGCCTGAGAGGCGGTTAAACCAGTGGCCTGAAGAGGCGGTTAAACTACTTTGCCTGAGAGGCGGTTAAATCAGTGGCCTGAAGAGGCGGTTAAATTACTTGTTTGAGATGTGGTTTGTTAGCCAGTGTGGCTGGGGCTGAGGTTACTCCCGCTTGTGTGGAATGCTTAATTTTTCCTAATACTGCCACGTCACTACACCTGTGCACATGCATGTAGCCGCTAGGAACATGGGAAGGGTTGGGGAGACTTGATCCCTACTGAGCTATGGTTGCTCACCCCTCCTACTGTGTTTGCTTGTTTTCCAGGGACTTACAGGCGTTAGGTGGATACACCAAGGTGGAAGACCATCTTCATTTTATTGTTCACTTCAGTAATGTAATTTCATAATTTATGTAACCCCAGGGGGGAAATGTACTAAGGGATTGAATTGTAGTAAGGAACATGGTTGGTTTGTGAACCTTTGATGTTTGAAATTAAATAAAGATGTGGCATGTTTGATTTATTGTAATTGTTAGTCTTGTTTGTGTGGCATCCAGTAATCCAACCTCGTTGCCCTCCGTGTGGGTGAATGGGGAGTCACGTACCGGTTTCCCCGAGTCAGAAATCCGGGGCGTGACAACATTACTCAAGGTCTTTGACACACCACAAACATGACAAATGGCCACAGCTTGACCATCTGAGAACCCAAAACACCTATATAGTTACTAACCAAAACTTGCAACGACCACTCTAGCCAACAAGATAACACTTCAAGGACTCTAAGAGCAGGCTATACTAGCTGCGTTTTCCACCCTCAACCACAACGCTTGGAAAGGTAACCATAGGAATATCCCTTTCAAGTAGTACTCCACACATACCTCTATCCACATAAGAATATATCTCTAGTATTCAAAGTTGCCAAAATGGCTACCACACAAAGATACGGTTAACACTTTAGACCACATTTAAACCATCAAACTCTTTACAACAACTATTTATTATCATAACTATTAGTAATTCATTATTCGTTTGGTATCATACATTTATATATATATATATATACATTTATATATATATATATTATTTATTTATTTTTTTTCTCTAGTAGGTCACTCACCACGTCCATTTCGAAACGGTAACACAAACGACCTTCTAAGCCTCACCTAACAGAAAACTGTGGTTCAAGAGTCCTCTCAACGATAATACCCCTCTATCACAAACGTCTTAATTAAATTTCTAGAAACTCAGCAATCAAAGGTTCACTCATTCTCACCTAAGCCAATACGAGACTCAACCGATCAATATCTTTAAAGGAGCATGATACCACCAATAAAACAGAAATCTTAACACACGAGAGTTGAAATCGTACCCTTGGCTAAGGAAAGTTTTGCCACGCTCTCCTACTAGCCTCACTAGGTAGTCCTCGGCCCCATGCCTTGCTCGTCGAGCCAGTCCTCTAGCACCATGCCTTGCTTTACCAAAACAGACTGTCTGGAGATATCTTACCTTTCCACAGATGCGGCATTGGTACTGCTTCCTGCTACACCCTCTTTTCCAATGTCCCGATTGTCCATAGCAAGAACAACCCTTTAAACAACTGGTCTCAAATTGATTTGTTGGGGAATTGACCCCTGTCTTGAAACTTGTGGCCATCTTCTAATTGCCCCCGTCTGCCTCTTGGGGTCCTATCTGCTGATCAAGACAACAATGCTTCAGTTGATCTTCATCCAAGCTCCTCCAAATGATGTGGGTTGACCACCCTCGGCGTGCTTCGCTCTTAATCAGTTATCGAATCTCAACCCTCAATTCTGGAATAATCAGGGTTAAAATGCCAATCTCTGCCATGTGAAGATCATTACTTACAGCCTGCAGCTTTGCCACTTGCCCAGCCTGGGTGGCGGGCTCTTCTGTCGTATGGGTCATAATTTTTCAGAGGCTAGGTACACGAGGAGGTAGCGCTCCAGGTTAACACTCAACGCTCTTAATACCATTACCGACTAGGCGTTTGGAGCTATAACTAATCTCAAAACACACATTATCACCACACAGATTCGCAGATTCACATTTCACAGACTATACAAGTTCACACCTTCACATTGCACATATCATTTATACTCAAGTGAATATCTCATCGTTTTGAACACCACATTGCTTATTCCACACAATACCATACAAAGGCACACACTTAAGCATTCACATATCTCACCTAGTCATTTTCAGAATATCAACAGTATTATCTCTTTGTAGTTCATTCACATTGCACAAGTCCACTAGTACACAAATTCCATACCACATATTATTTTCTTTGTAGTCATGCTTAAGTTGTCAGAATATATCAAAGTTGCACAATTATTTTTTTTTTCATTTAAAACATTCCCACAGTTATCCATACATTCATACATAAACAATAAATGCAACTAGTGCCCTAATGCCAATGTATGCAAATCCTACCACAAGACTGGACTACCCCAAGTACACCTTAGAGGCTCCAAGAGGACCATGTTGATCAGGCACGTCCCTCCAGGCTCCTCCAAAGGACTCAAGATAACCAAGTCCGCCCACTACCCTAGGCCAACTAGACCATGCTCTGATACCATATTGTCACGCCCCGGATTTCCAACCCGAGGAGACCGAAACGTGACCCTCCCTTTACCCGAGTTTGGATAAAGGGGGCAAGATACAACATGCCCTATAAGGACCCGTACCTTGAGTTAGTCAGTTTTGCCTCCTGAGTAGAGTTTTTCTAGATTTTGACCTAGTAAATGGACTCCAATGAATTCACGTGCAAAAGGAAAGATGCTTAGAATGATGTCCTCTATCTACCACAGAAGTTTCAGGCCAAATGGACATGTATGTGAGGTGCACGTGATATGGGTCCAATTCACGTGCAAGTGTGGTTGTCTTCTAAATGATGCAAGGAGGCTAGGGGTGAAGTTTGAGAGCATTTGGAGTGCATATGGAGTTGCACGTGAATTGGGGAATTCACGTGCAAATTGGCGTGCAGGCATATTTTTGCATGGTTCCCTTGGTTTTGACATTCTAAGGAACTTTCTCCAAAGGACCATGTTGAAATTCTGAGTATTTTGGCCTTTATGGGTGCGGAAAGGTGCTAACTTGTGTGATCAAAACTACGTCGTTTTGATCCTAGGTTTCACTTAATCAAAACTACGTCGTTTTGATGTTGTGTTGTCTATATAAGGAGGAGAAGCCCCCTGTTTTAGGTTTAGGGTTTGTTGCTCCACCACCGGCCGCAGAGAGAGGGAGAGAGGGAAGGAGAGCTGCTGGAGTTCTGCCGGAGCGTCTTGTGTGGGGAGGACGGCGTTCGGCTTGGGATCAGACTGTTGCCGTGTTGTTGCGTCTTACCTGAGGTAGGGATTCTGTTTTCTTATACCTGATCCGGGGTTAGCCCCGTGGTGAAGTACCCGTTGGATATTGTCCTTGTTATCATACTATTTATATGTAAATTCATATAGGTGTGATCTCCTATATGAATGTTGGCCTTCAATGGCGTTGTTTGGATATATGTATATATGCCTGTCAAGTGTTTGACATAATGCCTGTGAGGTCGTGCATGTTATGTGTTTGAAATTATGCCTGTGAAGCTGTGCATATTATGTGTGAGATTATATCTGTGTGGCTGGGTTTATGAACTGGTGAATATATGCATGCTAAGTGTTCGATGTTATTCCTGTGTGACTAAGCCTACTAAGTGTTTGATGTTATGCCTGTATGGCCATGTGTCTTGCGTGTTTGCTTGTACACCCGGTGGCTGTGGAAGCCCAGGACTGTTTTGTGGAACCCGGTGGTGTGGAAGCCCGGGACGTTTTGTGGAACCCGGTGGCCGTGGAAGCCCAGAGGAATTTTTGTGGGACCCGGTGGGTGTGGAAGCCCGGGACTGTTCTTGAAACCCGGTGGTCGTGGAAGCCCGGGAGTGTTTATGTACCAGCCCATGTATGATTGTGTTTCGTTGTTATAGCTTGTAACTATATCTGGTGGAATGATTGTATCACGACACGGCACTTGTACACAAGGCATGTAGATATTAGGTGCATGGGATGGGTTGGGGAGACATGATCCCTACCGAGTCGTGGTTGCTCACCCCTCCTACCATGTTGTTTTCTTTACAGGAACCTACAGGCGTTAGGTGGGACCCCAAGGTGGAAGACCTTATTTATTTTATTGTTTATGTCATTTTATTATGGGAACTGATGTAACCCCAATGGGGAGGGATTGAAAAGAAGACTTTGTATTAAAGACTGATTTGGTTTGTGGACTACTTGATGGACTTTATTTTTTTTTCTTGAATGTGTTGTGAATGTTTAAAATGTTCAGTTCTTGGTTTGTATCCTCACCCCTTTGCCCTCCGTGTGGGTAAAAAGGGGAGTCACGTACCGGTTTCCTCGGGTTGGAAATCCGGGGCGTGATAATATGGTATCAGAGCATGGTCTAGTTGGCCTAGGGTAGTGGGCGGACTTGGTTATCTTGAGTCCTTTGGAGGAGCCTGGAGGGACATGCCTGATCAACATGGTCCTCTTTGAGCCTCCAAGGTGTACTTAGGGTAGTCCAGTCTTGTGGTAGGATTTGCATGCATTGGCATTAGGGCACTAGTTGCATTTGTTGTCATGTGTGAAGGATGTGCATAACATGATCATGTGTGAGCTGTGCAACTCGAATATTCTTGGAATGCCTTGGGTATGACTACAATGTGGATCGTTGTGTGCAATATTGGTTGATGCAATGGTTAAAATGTGTGTAATGCCATGTACGGCTTGACTTGATAATGAGGTAGAGGTAGTCAACTTGTTAGTAGTCAAACGCGTTCGACATTTGTGCATCTTACTTCATGTAGTAAGAATGCCACCGAGGAGAGTGACACGTGCGTCGGGGCAATGGGCGATGAGTCATCTGCCCATGAGGATCCGGGTGCGGGGCCATCCGTTGGGGGGCATGCGTTGTTACTGGCACAGCTACAAGAAGGCATCCGGCTGGAGGTACGAGAGCTACGGGAGGGACTCCGGCAGGACATTCGGGAGGAGGTGCGCCGTGAGATGGCAGCACAACAGGTGGTGCCACCACCACCACCACCCGTAGGAGAGCTGCCTCGTGAGCGTGAGAGTTCGCTGGGTGGTGTACCGACCCGTGCAGAGGATGACGTGGTGACACGGTTCCGAAAGGAACAACCTCCGCGATTTAAGGGGGGAGAAGACCCTGTGGTAGCTGAGCAGTGGTTGAGACAGATTGAGCATGTGTTCTCTTTTCTCCTGCCCAGGGAGGAGGATAAGGTGCGACTGGCAATTCGGCAGCTGGAGGGGGATGCTTTGGAGTGGTGGACAAGTGTTGCGGGGAGCCGTGCAGTGCAACTCATGTTTTGGGAGGAATTCTTGCAACTCTTCCATGATGAGTTCTTCCCGGAATCAGTGAGATGGCAGAAGAGGGAGGAATTTGGCAGCCTGAAGCAAGGATCAAAGACGGTGCCCGAGTATGAGCGGGAGTTCCGGAGCTCGAGTAGGTTTGCCCCCGAGACAGTGGCGAAGGAGGACCCGAAGGCCCACAAGTTCACTCGGGACTTAGGCCAGCCCTTAGGGAGAGGGTGGCGATTCTACGCTTGAGGACCTACGCCGAGGCCGTGGAGACGGCCCGTATAGCCGAGAGAGAGCCGGATGGTGGGAGGCAGGCCCATCGGGGTTGCCGGTTGCGAGTGGGCCTGATCGAGATGCAGGGTCCAAGAGGCTCAAGACGGAGGAGAGGGATAGCAGTTCCTTCCGCAGAGGGGACAGGACATTGGTGAACCCAGGGAAGTCTAGCTTTGGCGGTGGCGAGACAGGGCGGTCCAGCAGGGGGTCTCCCCGCCGGTTGTTCTTCGGCTGTGGGGAGCAAGGCCACTTGAGAAAGGAGTGTCCAAAGAGGGACCGGAAATGCCATAGATGTGGACGAGAGGGCCATCGAGCCGGGTTTGCCGGAGTGGCAACAGGGGAGTTGGAGGCATGACATCCAAGACAAGGAGTGATGCCGGTTTTCGTGCACCAGCGAGAGAGACCAGCTCGTCGGTGGCCGGCTAGTCGGCAGGATCAAATCGGACCCGACCTCGGGGGAGGCCGGAGCGGCAGCAGACCGAAGGCGGAGGCGCCTTGGCGGGAAGCGCCCAGTGAGTGAGCCGACCGGTGGCACGGGCCAAGGGAGGGTGTTTGCGCTGGAGGCGACGTACCCAGGAGGAGGCTAAGCTACCACCCCCACCACCGAGGGTGGAGCAGGACCATCGGTGGTTAGAGGTACCCTCTTGATCTCCCGTACATTAGCTTCGTTCTTTTCGATACGGGTGCATCATGTTCGTTTGTTGCTTGAGCTTGTGTGGAGGCGGTGAAGCCCCCTAGTTGTTGAGTCTCCAGTGGGGGGGTATGATTGAGGTACGGCGAGTGTGTCGTGGACCGTGTGTTAACCATAGGCGAGGTGGAGCCGAGTTTTGACTTGCATGTGATGCCTTTGAGAACGTTTGACCCGATCTTGGGTATGGATTGGCTTATGGCTTTCCAGGCCAAGATAGATTGTTATCGGCGGCGTGTGACCTTCGTGACACCTGCAGGGGACCTCTTGCACCCTGCAAGGGGAGTGGGATTGTGAGGCGAGTCGGGCCGGGCCAGTGTTGGACCAGTGGGGTGCCATTACCCACAGGTTAGCGACCTGACCTTTCCTGAAGAGGGTAAGGTGGAAAAGAGGGTGTGGCCTCTTGTTGTGGACCAATTTCAGGATGTTTTTCCTGAGCGGTTGAGGAGTTTGCCACCTAAGAGGAGTGTGGAGTTCACCATTGAGTTGGTGCCGGGGACGGGTCCGATTTCCCAAGTAGCGTATCATATGGGACCAGCCGAGCCGAGGGAGCCGCAGAGGCAAATCGAGGAGTTGGGGGACCAAGGGTATATCGGACCAAGTACCTCACCTTGGGGTGCCCCGGTGCTTTTTGCTAAGAAGGCCGATGGCACGCTTCGTCTCTGCATCGACTACGGAAGCTGAATTCAGCGGATCGTGAAGAACAAGTACCCGTTGCCTCGGATAGATGACCTGTTTGACCGGTTGAGTGGGGCCCAGTGGTTTTCCAAGATAGATTTACGGTCGGGGTATCACCGGCTCGGGGTTAGGGAGGAGGACATCCCTAAGACGGCTTTTCGGTGCAGGTATGGGCATTATGAGTGGGTCGTGATGCCTTTCGGGCTCACTAATGCGCCAGCGTGTTCATGCATTTGATGAACCAAGTCTTTGCCCCATACTTAGACTCGTTCGTGGTGGTGTTTATCGACGATATCTTGGTGTATTCCAAGACCGAGAAGGAACATGTGGAGCACTTGGCAACGGTGTTGCAAACCTTGAGGGACCAGACTGTTTGCTAAGTTTAGCAAGTGTGAGTTTTGGCTGCAGGAGGTTCACTTTCTTGGCCATGTGGTGTCAGTGAGGGAGTTAGGGTGGACCCGGCCAAGATTGAGGCCGTGGCATCGTGGGCGAGGCCAACCAACGTTTTTGAGATCCGTAGTTTTCTTGGCTTGGCGGGGTACTATCGTCGTTTTGTAGAGGGGTTCTCCCGTTTGGCGGCTCCTATGACGGCGTTGACTCGGAAGGGCGTGAAGTTTGAGTGGACAGACAAGTGCCGGCGGGCGTTTGAGACTCTCAAAACCCGTTTGACCACCCCTTGTGTTGAGGTTGCCTAGGGAGGATATTCCGTATGAGGTATACCGTGATGCGTCCAGGGTTGGTTTGGGGTGTGTGCTTATGTAGGAGCACGGTGTGATAGCTTATGGGTCGAGGCGGTGAAGCCTCATGAGCAGAATTATCCTACTCATGATCTGGAGTTAGCGGTCGTTATCTTCGCCCTGAAGAGTTGGCAACACTACCTCTTGGGGGAAAAGTTTGTGGTGTTCTCAGATCACAAGAGCCTTCAGTACATCTTTACTCAGAAGGACTTGAATTTGAGGCAAAGGAGATGGGTGGAGTATTTGCAGACCTTTGATTTTACTCTTGCCTATACCCCGGGCAAGGGTAATGTTGTGGCTGATGCATTGAGCAGAAAAGGGAAAGCTGAGGTGGCCGTGAGAGAGTGGAAGGCGATGGAGCGGTTGGCGACGTTGCGGTGCGGCCCGTTGTTCGTGATGGTGGGACAGTCCCGAGTCCTTTGGTGGTAGTGCTTGAGTTGTACCAGCGCGTCCGGGAGGAACAGCTGGGTGACATTGAGTGCGAGGTTCTCCGTGCCCGTATTGAGGCTGGGGAGCTATCTGGGGACTGGACAGAGGGTCCTGAGCATGAGTTGTCATTTCAGGGGCGGTTGGTAGTAGCTTCTTCCCTCAGGGATGAGGTGATGAGGGAGTTTCACCAATCTAGAGTTGCTGTGCATCCAGGGGGTACGAAGATGTACCATGCGCTTTGCGGACATTTTTGGTGGCCTGGGATGAAAGGCGATGTAGCTGCCTTTGTTTCGCGGTGCCTCACGTGTCAGCAGGTGAAGGCCGAGCATCGGCGGCCGGCGGGCATGTTACGCCCTTGCCCATAGCGAGTGGAAGTGGGACCATATAGCGATGGATTTTGTGGATCGGTCTTCCACCCACCACTGGGAGGAAGGATATGATTTGGGTGATTGTGGATCGACTCACAAAGTCGGCCCATTTCCTGGCTGTTCGCGAGCGGGACTCTATTGGGACCTTGAGTCAGCTGTACATGAACGAGATTGTGAGACTGCATGGAGTACCATCATCGGTTGTCTCAGACCGGGATTCGAGGTTCACTTCCCGTTTTTGGGCAGGTTTGCAGGAGGCTATGGGGACCAAGCTTCACTTGAGTACAGCCTTTCACCCTGAGACTGACGGCCAGACAGAGAGGACGAATCAGACCTTGGAGGACATGTTACGGTCCTGTGTGTTAGATTTCGGGGGTTCGTGGGCAACTCACCTTCCTTTGGTGGAGTTTGCCTACAACAACAGTTATCAGGCATCCATTGGGATAGCTCCTTTTGAGGCGTTGTACGGACGGCCGTGTCGGTCACCTTTGCGTTGGACCGAGGTGGGGGAGACAGCTATCTTGGGGCCACAATTGGTTCAAGAGGCTACTGAGAAGGTCAAGTTGATTCGTCAGCGTTTGTTGTCAGCTCAGAGTCGGCAGAAATCTTATGCAGATCAGCGGCGACGACCTTTGGAGTTTTCGGTTGGTGATCATGTGTTCCTTCATGTCTCTCCACATCGTGGACATCGACGGTTTGGGCGAGGTTCCAAGCTATCTCCGCGGTTTATTGGTCCTTTTGAGATTCTGGATCGTGTAGGGCCTGTAGCCTACTGGTTAGCGTTACCACCGCGGCTGAGTCGAGTGCACAACGTGTTCCACGTGTCCCAGTTGAGGAAGTATCACCCTGACCCCACTCATGTGCTCGATTGGGGGACATTAGACATTGAGGATGACATGTCCGTTGTTGAGGCCCCTATCCGTATCCTAGATCGGCGAGAGAAGCTTTTGCGTGGTCGTGCTATTCCTTTGGTTCGCGTGCTGTGGTAGCACCGTGGCATTGAGGAGGAGACATGGGAACGTGAGTCCGTGATGCGTGAACAGTACCCAGACTTGTTCGAGGACGAACAATCTTAAGCGTGGGAGGTGGCTATTGGCCAAGGGTGTGATGTGTTTTGTGTTTTCCTTGTATTAGTTGTGTACGATTTGGTGTATTTGTATTGTCTTTTACAGACATGTGTTCTTATTTGAGATATTTGAGATGTGTATTCATGACATGTGTTATATGCATTATGGTGGTACTGTTATGTGCTGTTATGTTGTGTGTGGTGTATGACCCATTTGGGTGTTGTGGCTCGCCGTGTGGCAAATGGGTAGCTTGTGTTTGTTTTCCTCGTATGTCATTTCTTTTCGAGGACGAAAAGTCTTAAGGGGGAGAGGATGTAAGGACCCGTACTTTGAGTTAGTCAGTTTTGCCTCCTGAATAGAGTTTTTCTAGATTTTGACCTAGTAAATGGACTCCAATGAATTCACGTGCAAAAGGAAAGATGCTTAGAATGATGTCCTCTATCTACCACAGAAGTTTCAGGCCAAATGGACATGTATGTGAGGTGCACGTGATATGGGTCCAATTCACGTGCAAGTGTGGTTGTCTTCTAAATGATGCAAGGAGGCTAGGGGTGAAGTTTGAGAGCATTTGGAGTGCATATGGAGTTGCACGTGAATTGGGGAATTCACGTGCAAATTGGCGTGCAGGCATATTTTTGCATGGTTCCCTTGGTTTTGACATTCTAAGGAACTTTCTCCAAAGGACCATGTTGAAATTCTGAGTATTTTGGCCTTTATGGGTGCGGAAAGGTGCTAACTTGTGTGATCAAAACTACGTCGTTTTGATCCTGGGTTTCACTTAATCAAAACTACGTCGTTTTGATGTTGTGTTGTCTATATAAGGAGGAGAAGCCCCACTGTTTTAGGTTTAGGGTTTGTTGCTCCACCAGCCGTCGCAGAGAGAGGGAGAGAGGGAAGGAGAGCTGCTGGAGTTCTGTCGGAGCGTCTTGTGTGGGGAGGACGGCGTTCGGCTTGGGATCAGACTGTTGCCGTGTTGTTGCGTCTTACCTGAGGTAGGGATTCTGTTTTCTTATACCTGATCCGGGGTTAGGCCCTGTGGTGAAGTACCCGTTGGATATTGTCCTTGTTATCATACTATTTATATGTAAATTCATATAGGTGTGATCTCCTATATGAATGTTGGCCTTCAATGGCGTTGTTTGGATATATGTATATATGCCTGTCAAGTGTTTGACATAATGCCTGTGAGGCTGTGCATGTTATGTGTTTGAAATTATGCCTGTGAAGCTGTGCATATTATGTGTGAGATTATATCTGTGTGGCTGGGTTTATGAACTGGTGAATATATGCATGCTAAGTGTTCGATGTTATTCCTGTGTGACTAAGCCTAGTAAGTGTTTGATGTTATGCCTGTATGGCCATGTGTGCTGCGTGTTTGCTTGTACACCCGGTGGCTGTGGAAGCCCGGGACTGTTTTGTGGAACCCGGTGGCTGTGGAAGCCCGGGGACCGTTTTGTGGAACCCGGTGGCCGTGGAAGCCCTGGGACTGTTTTGTGGGACCCAGGTGGTGTGGAAGCCCGGGAGTGTTTATGTACCAGCCCATGTATGATTGTGTTTGCTGTTATAGCCTGTAACTATATCTGGTGGAATGATTGTATCACGACACAGCACTTGTACACAAGGCATGTAGATATTAGGTGCATGGGATGGGTTGGAGAGACATGATCCCTACTGAGCTGTGGTTGCTCACCCCTCCTACCATGTTGTTTTCTTTACAGGAACCTACAGGCGTTAGGTGGGACCCCAAGGTGGAAGACCTTATTTATTTTATTGTTTATGTCATTTTATTATGGGAACTGATGTAACCCCAATGGGGAGGGATTGAAAAGAAGACTTTGTATTAAAGACTGATTTGGTTTGTGGACTACTTGATGGACTTTATTTTTTTTTCTTGAATGTGTTGTGAATGTTTAAAATGTTCAGTTCTTGGTTTGTATCCTCACCCCTTTGCTCTCCGTGTGGGTAAAAAGGGGAGTCACGTACCGGTTTCCTCGGGTTGGAAATCCGGGGCGTGATATGCCCACACAGGACACTACACCTCACAATAAATATTCAGAGAGACAAAATCATATATTTATTAAGTTCAAACCATTACAAACGTGTCCAAACATGCTTTTATTACATTAAACTCCTCATTACAATATCTCCCCATTGGGGTTACATCAATTACCATAAATTAACATAATCGAAAAGAAACGATAAAGAAAATACGGTCTTCTACCTTGGGATTCCACCTAACGCCTGTAGGTTCCTGAAAAAAAAAACATATCACAGTAGGAGGGGTGAGCAACCACAGCTCAGTAGGGATCAAGTCTCCCCCAACCCATCCCATGCACCAATCATCTATATGAGAGTGTGTACCAGTGCAGTGACATGGCAGAAACAAATAGCAAGGAAACACACCTCACAAATAGGCGCAACCTCAGCCCCAGCCACACATGCTCCACAGCCCCATAGGCTAACACTTTAACCACCTCAAGCAAGTGATTTAACCGCCTCTTCAGGCCAATGATTTAACCACAAGTGATTTAACCGCCTCTTCAAGCCAATGATTTAACCGCCTCTCAGGCAAATAGTTCCCACAGCCTCACAGGCTAACATAAATAGTCCCGGGCTTCCACAGCCACCGGGTTCAATAAAACAGGCCTGGGCTTCCACAGCCACCGGGTATAGAAGCAAACACACAACACACATGGCCATACAGGCATAACATCAAACACTTAATATGCATGGTCACACAGGCATAACTTTAAACACTTAGTGTAACGCCCCCATATTTGAAACCTCCAAACCGGGTGCGTTTGCGGAAATTAAAAAAATACATGTTTGATATCAATTTCAAACTATTACTTATTTAATCAAACAAACCGTTCATTATTACAAATTTCAATCCAAGATCTTTAAGGTTTAGGGGTTTATAGACTAAGTGTCCATAACCCATTATTACATAACAAAGCACACGAGCAAACAACTTAATAAATCTTTAAAATTTCACACAACTTTATTTCCTAGCACTTCTCGACTCCTTATCCTAGTTTCTCCATCCCTTAATTACCTGGGGTTAGAAAAGAAATCATAAAAAGGGTGAGCTCAAATAGCCCAGTAAGGGTAAACATAAGTGGGTAAGGAAAATCATGAAGATATCGAACATAGGAAAAACCATATAACATTTGCATACCTGATCAACATTTCATAAGGAAATCATAACATGGAAGATTATGTTTGGACTTCGTATCATAACATCATGATCCAGGTTAACTACCCAGATACCATATCATAACATAACATATTATCAGCTGGATTAACACTTTCCAGTGATGTTCTTTACCCAATGCATTGGAGGTCTTTCTGGAACCACCCATCATAAACTTACTTTGTCCAAACATAAGAGATTATAACAACTTTAACATACATAACATGAGCCATATCATAGAATTCCAATAAAACATTCAAGGTTAACAAGGATAACCACGAATATCAAAATGGTTATCTACCCCATCCAATAGCATAGATTATCAAGACAGAGATTAAAAGAGACTAATGTTTTCAACAATAAATTGGAAATAAAAGAATAAGAAACATAAAACTCTTACAATAATAATTCCAAATAAAACAAGATAAAGAGGAAGAGAAAAGAGAGAAAAGAAAAAAAAACCCTTACAATCACTTGTCGTTCTCCATGTTCTAAACTTTAAAAATATCAAAACACTAAATTAGCATTAATGCTTGAAAAGTTCAATATCACATATATCTCCTTATATATATATATATATATATATATATATATATATATATATATATATATATATATATCATACTTGAACTTATATCTTTTAATAGGCATACCGTGCTTGTGGGGTTGAATATTAATTTGGGTTCTCACTTCTATTGCTGTTCCATCTCCTATTTCGATCCCATGCATCGTAAGCCTTGAGTTGTGCACTAACTATGTTATATGCTTTGAGAGTTTTTGAATAAGATTTACTCTTTGTATTGGGTGAACGGAAAAGACGTTCGATAAGCCTATGTTTCCTACGTGTCTTCCACCTTAACCATGAGGGGATATTAGACATGGGTCTAAAGGGAAGATCTAGAGGAGATAAGGATGGGGATAGCTGTGAGGTTAAAGCATTAACAATTAGGGTTGCAGAAGAAGAAGGGTGATTGTCGGGTGAATTCATTTTGGAAGTCGTTCCTTACGATCTTCTGCTATCTAGAACCTTAAAAATAAAAATAAAAACATAAGTTAATATTCTCATTTTTTCACTTGAATTATAGAATGACAATGCTATGATAAAATACTATAATTTAAAATAATTACACAGGTATGTATATGAGGTGGCAAGGCCAACCATGTATGTATATACGAGGTGGTACAACCAATCATATAAATAACATATGTAAGGTGGTAAAACCAACCATGAATATAGTATATATGAGGTGGTAAAACCAATCATATAGATCTACATAATAAATAAGAGTAACTTCAAATTTTCAAAATCTTGAGTATTACCTTTCGTAGAATTTCGACGCTCGGTAAGTTCCAAAAAGAAAAGAGGGTTTGAGTAGAGTATTTGGGGTGTTAAGAGGGCTTAAGGGAGTGTTTTTATAGGGAATTTCATGGTGTGGCTTGAGGGATTTGTGCATTAAGAGGAGAGGCAAGACACTCCTTATATAGGCAAGGATGGTGGTAGGTGTATAGTGTGAAAGTAGTGTATGAATTTGACTTTGGCATTAAATTAAATTATGTAAAATATATATAATACTTTATTTTCCTCCTATTATCCTTTATTAAAATGTGGGTATCTCCTCCTACCATTTTAAAAATGTTTTAAGACTTTTCAACCTAGAAGGTTCCTTTGGCATCAAAAGTCCACGTTGGTGTACTCCCTACTAATTCAATTATAACATTTTATATTTTATAGTTTTTGACAAACGGCCAATTGTATTGCATTACTGACTCAAATACCTACAAATGGGAATCAATTTTATAATTTTTACATATGTATAACAAAAGTTATTGAATTTTGAAGTCATACTAAAATGTTTACCCGTTCATACTGAACCTATGTGTAATATTTTAACTTCTGGAATTGATTGGCTTCATATTAAATTATGAAATTTTGACATGTTTTAGCCAAGTCATAAGTGAACAAATGGGCTTCGGTTTCATGTCAATTGGATCTGTATAATTCAAGTTATGGATTTTTGAATGAGACCTCCAGAATCTACCTCATTCAAATTTTTTGGCCTTACCTATGTTTTATACTTTTGGTAAAGTTAAGGCTTGTAATACTTACTTACCCATAGTAATTTGGTTTAAGAAACTAAATGACATAATATATAGTATCTAAACTTTTTATGACGTATAAGAAATTATTTTATTTTTATAACATATTTAATATTAACGCGGATAAAATAATATAATTGCATAATCAATAAACAATAAAGTAAGATAACATTATAGCATAAAATATTATAAATCTAAACATAAATATTAATATCATATTCTATAGCCTTCATAAAATTTCTTGAATTGTGTTAGCGTATGTGCGTAGGACGTGTTGTGCTTCGGCAATAGAGCTGCACAACCCTTCAGCTAACATTGTCGTGGTTGTCGCACGAATAACCTCAAACTTCTCCCTATGTCTCGTCGCATTATATTGCAGCCATTGGACACGAGTATTTAGCTCATCTACAGCAAAGCATAGCTTTGTAACTTCAAGTCGTATTGCTCGCCGATCTTCATCTCGTACACTATTCTCGGATGGCGGTACTTGAGAACTTGATGTCATAACTCTTATTATTCTTCTTCTTACTTCTATACTCTCTTATAAATAAAATCTAATACTCATACCTATTTATGGAAGTCCAAACAGATACTATTCATAACGGCTAGTTACTATTCTAACGGCTACTTACTAGTCACATGCTATTTGAATGACTATATTGAGTGCTTATTTTTATCGTGATAATATCTAGAATATCCTTTCTAACTATTATTAATAATGATATTATTATTATTTTATTGTTATTACTCTTTAAGGAAGAACTTAAATAGCTAAAAATTTTGCGGGTCTTACATCCTACCCTCCTTAAAGAAATTTCGTCCTCGAAATTATTTCGTACCTTCGTTATCACAAAAGCTCATGCTCCCAAGGAGAAAATTATAATTACTTTCTACGGCCTATTCAATATATACATGTGAGAGTTGGATCATGTCATATCGTTGCACTGCTTCCTATAAAGATTATCTTCTCCTTCTGTTTATATTTTATATATAGCACTTGCTTAGAGTACGACTACTTCAACAATGATAATGATATTATAATCGATATAGGTTCTCAAATGTCAAAATAGGCTTGTTCTATCATCAATCAAAATCATATCAATCACTTCCTATAGATATAAAATATTGACTAAGATTTGTGGTTTCATGTTCCAAAACGTGTTCCTAAACATTATCACCAATATTATTACTTTCCATTTATTATGTTTATGATATCACTCTTAAAAATTCTAGGGTTATACGATGACATAGGGTTAAAAGCATAATTTATTTAAAACAAAATAAAATACGTGAAATAAAATACAGCATACAGATTTCAAATTATGATAGAGCTAAGCGGTTTTCTAGATGTTGTCTAGATTCGATGATCCAGCTTCAGTTTCCCAAAGGTCCTTTGGAATAGCACCTTCACGTGTTGGCTAATATGCCTCCATTTTCCTTAGTAGATCCTTCGCGCTGCTGCTTATGATGATGATCTTCTTTTGTGATGGTTTAATGAAACCTTCTTCGATGGCAGTATCGATTTGGGCTATAAAGGGGTCGAAAAATCCACCTATATTAAGTAAGCCTATGGGATTATCATGGATACCCAGTTGAGCCCAACTGACGATTTCCATGAATTCCTCCATAGCTCCAAGGTCTCCAGGAAGTATAATGAAGCAATCAGAGAGTCTAGCGACTTCTTCCTTTCATTGATGGAGTTCAGAGATCACATTTCCATGCTCTGAATGTGTAGATATATGTCCTCCCGCTGAGCGAACGACTTGAGACAAAAGCTCCAGAAGTCCAATAATTTTGCAATTGCAGACAACGTCTAACCCTTTAGAGACAAGTTCCTCACCGAGTTCTATGGTTGCGATCTTATAACACTCTTTCTTCCCAATGGTTTTTCCTCTAAGAACACCAACTCGTTGGAACCTTGAGTTTCGTGGTAGTTTATAGTAGGAAGCCATTTTTCAACTAAATAGAAATTGTTATCCAGATCTAGAACTATGGAAATGGCGCATACTTCTATTTATAGTGTTATTCGTTGGGGTGGGTAAACTTAGCGTGTAAGAAAAAGCAAGCTAAAAGATAACATGACCGTGTCTTAAAAGCATAGGTGCATTAACTTCTACATATAGCAAGAGCATGGGTGAGTGCCTTTGGCGTGCGATATAAGGCATGCATGATATGGCGTTAACGTGTAGTAAGTTTATACCTATGTAGCTTCAGCGTGCCGCAATATTGAAGCTAGGATTCTTAACTTAAAGCATGGAACAAGATGATAGGTATTTACTTGGGCATTAAAGAAAGGAGTATATATAACAAAAATAAAATAACTGTGGTATAAAAATATAAGGATTACTTAACTTAAAATGGTAACATAAGTTAAACATGACATGTGATAATAGTGAGATTTCATAAGATAACTACTTAAATAGAAATTGTTATCCAGATCTAGAACTATGGAAATGGCGCATACTTCTATTTATAGTGTTATTCGTTGGGGTGGGTAAACTTAGCGTGTAAGAAAAAGCAAGCTAAAAGATAACATGACCGTGTCTTAAAAGCATAGGTGCATTAACTTCTACATATAGCAAAAGCATGGGTGAGTGCCTTTGGCGTGCGATATAAGGCATGCATGATATGGCGTTAACGTGTAGTAAGTTTATACCTATGTAGCTTCAGCGTGCCGCAATATTGAAGCTAGGATTCTTAACTTAAAGCATGGAACAAGATGATAGGTATTTACTTGGGCATTAAAGAAAGGAGTATATATAACAAAAATAAAATAACTGTGGTATAAAAATATAAGGATTACTTAACTTAAAATGGTAACATAAGTTAAACATGACATGTGATAATAGTGAGATTTCATAAGATAACTACTTAAATTAAGGGGTCATCATTTATTTGCTTCTCTAACCGAGCATTATAGTCCTTACGTTAAATCGGGCTACTTACTTGTATACTACTTGGGAGGTGGCCTAATGCTGTCACCTTGTTTGAATATTCTGAACGTCTTGGTTCGGTTCCTATGTGTTCCCTGCTGGAGTAGTGGTTGATGATTCGCCACTTACGAGGCCTGCTTGTTATCTGAGCTAGTCCGAGCTTAATTACATATACCAAATTCGACATGCCTATACTTGGTTTGGGCTAATTATTGTGGAAGTGAACATGACTTTTATCTTATTATTTAAGTTATTATTATTATTATTAGGTTTTTTTTCTACCACACATTCATACTTTTATCACTCACCACGTATTCTCCATTATAGGCGTGCTTTGGCTGCGTCATCCCGCACCATCTCGTGCGACACTAGCTTCGCCGGACTGCAGTGACCATCACCGACTTCGAATCCTTCTCGTTGGCATCGAAGACCCTAATAGTGAGGTGCTTACCAACGTTGACGACTTGATCTTCTCACCCGCTAACACTCTAACGAACTGGTTGCCGATTGTTATCGCTTCTCCGGCGAGTTTGCTTCTCCTACGATGAGCTTCGAATCCAGCGAACAACCACTCCTTCCCTTCTCTACAAAATGTTTCCACTTGTCAAGATCTTGTTTACCGTTCTTGTTATTTTTGTAACGTTCTTATTTTTCATGGACGAAGTGTTTAGTCCAATTTTCATACTGTTTCTTATGACAATCTATCTGTTTTATATTATCGCAATGTTGGTGTAATTTTCTTTATGTAATTTTCTTATGACAATCTATCCGTTCATTATTACAAATTTCAATCCAAGATCTTTAAGGTTTAGGGGTTTATAGACTAAGTGTCCATAACCCATTATTACATAACAAAGCACACGAGCAAACAACTTAATAAATCTTTAAAATTTCACACAACTTTATTTCCAAGCACTTCTCGACTCCTTATCCTAGTTTCTCCATCCCTTAATTACCTGGGGTTAGAAAAGAAATCATAAAAAGGGTGAGCTCAAATAGCCCAGTAAGGGTAAACATAAGTGGGTAAGGAAAATCATGAAGATATCGAACATAGGAAATACCATATAACATTTGCATACCTGATCAACATTTCACAAGGAAATCATAACATGAAAGATTATGTTTGGACATCGTATCATAACATCATGATCCAGGTTAACTACCCAAATACCATATCATAACATAACATATTATTAGCTGGATTAATACTCTCCAGTGATGTTCTTTACCCAATGCATTGGAGGTCTTTCTGGAACCACCCATCATAAACTTACTTTGTCCAAACATAAGAGGTTATAACAACTTTAACATACATAATATGAGCCATATCATAGAATTCCAATAAAACATTCAAGGTTAACAAGGATAACCACGAATATCAAAATGGTTATCTACCACAATCAATAGCATAGATTATCAAGAGAGAGATTAAAAGAGACTAATGTTTTCAACAATAAATTGGAAATAGAAGAATAAGAAACATAAAACTCTTACAATAATAATTCCAAATAAAACAAGATAAAGAGGAAAAGAAAAAAGAGAAAAGAAAAGAAAAAAAACCCTTACAATCGCTTGTCGTTCTCCGCGTTCTAAACCTTAAAAATATCAAAACACTAAATTAGCATTAATGCTTGAAAAGTTCAATATCACACATATCTCCTTTTATATATATATATATATCATAGTTTAACTTATATCTTTTAATAGGCATACCGTGCTTGTGGGGTTGAATATTAATTTGGGTTCCCACTTCTATTGCTATTCCATCTCCTATTTCGATCCCATGCATCGTAAGCCTTGAGTTGTGCACTAACTATGTTATATGCTTTGAGAGTTTTTGAATAAGATTTACTCTTTGTATTGGGTGAACGAAAAAGACATTCGATAAGCTTATTTTTCCTACGTGTCTTCCACCTTAACCATGAGGGGATATTAGACATGGGTCTAAAGGGAAGATCTAGAGGAGATAAGGATGGGGATAGCTGTGAGGTTAAAGCATTAACAATTGGGGTTGCAGAAGAAGAAGGGTGATTGTCGGGTGAATTCATTTTGGAAGTCGTTCCTTACGATCCTCCGCTATCTAGAACCTTAAAAATAAAAATAAAAACATAAGTTAATATTCTCATTTTTTCACTTGAATTATAGAATGACAATGCTATGATAAAATACTATAATTTAAAATAATTACACAAGTATGTATATAAGGTGGCAAGGCCAACCATGTATGTATATACGAGGTGGTACAACCAATCATATAAATAACATATGTAAGGTGGTAAAACCAACCATGAATATAGTATATATGAGATGGTAAAACCAACCATATAGATCTACATAATAAATAAGAGTAACTTCAAATTTTCAAAATCTTGAGTATTACCTTTCGTAGAACTTCGACGCTCGGTAAGTTCCAAAAAGAAAAGAGGGTTTGAGTAGAGTATTTGGGGTGTTAAGAGGGCTTAGGGGATTATTTTTAGAGGGAATTTCGTGGTGTGGCTTGAGGGATTTGTGCATTAAGAGGAGAGGCAAGACACTCCTTATATAGGCAAGGATGGTGGTAGGTGTATAGTGTGAAAGTAATGTATGAATTTGACTTTGGCATCAAATTAAATTATGTAAAATATATGATGGTCCCTTAGATCGTGATACCAAGCTTCTTTTCCTCTGAAGTCAGCTATGTCTTTTTCAAGGCTAGTAATAGTAAATTCAAGACGTTTATTCTGACTTTCCATATCTTTGTACATTTGAGTAATTATTAGTCTCTCATTCTTTTCATGATCACATTCAGTAATAAGAGATTCTATTTTACTCATAAGCTCAGAGATAGAAGGTACCTCAGTATTTGCCATGAGGCAGATGTTTGGCTTAGGAGTTGGCTCATCATCCGAGGATTCCTCTTCTTCTTCCGAGCCACTGATGTACTTTGTCACGAACGCCTTCCTCTTGTTCTTCTTGCTGTTGTCTGAGGTGGTTCGTCGAGGAGTAACCTTGTCACTTTTCTCTGCCGTCTTAGATTTGGATCTGCATTCCTTGGCCCAGTGACCGGGTTTCCCACAATTAAAGCATTCTTGGGAGCTCGACTCCGATCGCTCCTTCCTTCTGGATGATGAGGAGCCTCTTCTGAATCCTTTTCTACTTTTCCGAAGGAATCGTTTAAAGGATTTGACGAGAAGAGCTATTTCCTCTTCTGCGTCTGAGTCAGAATTCTCTGACTCATCCGTATCATCCTCTTGATGATTACTGGAGCATTCCGTAGCTTTGAGGGCTACCCCTTTTTCTTTCCGAGCTATTTTCTCATCACGGTCAGTGTATCTGAATCTGACCTCATGAGTCCGAAGCTCTCCGTATCTTTCTTCAAGGGCAATAAACAGCCAATTTTTGTCAGCTTGCATCTGGAGCTGCTTGGAGTAGTAGCGATCCGGCAGGGATTGAAAGAACTTGTCATTGATTTGAGACTGAGTGTAGTGTTCATTGACAGTTTTTAGCTCTAGAATGAGCTTGCCGAATCTCCGATAGATGCTCTCAAGGGATTTGCTAGGTTTGTGATTGAAACTCTCAAAGTTCTGTCTGAGACACATATCACGTTTTGCATCTGGGACTGTCACGCCCCCGAATTCTAGGAAACCCGGAACCGGGTACATGACTTCCCCTTGCCCGCACCCGATAGGTCAAGGGGTTGGTGACTAGCACCAATGGAGACTACACCGCGGGTGCTGTCTCAAATATGCAACCCTGTACAATCATACATCAAGGGTAATCCTGTACTTTTTCATATATCATCATGCATACAAGGAGTCAAACAGTCATACAGACATCACATCATACAGTATGCAAATACAACTGTCCACGGACCCATGTCCGGGATATCACATAAAACAATACAGAATATAACTGTATCATACATCAGAGTAGTGGGCGTCCTCCTGGAAGAAAGTCCTCCACTAGTCTCGGGTCACACCTGAAAAGGGTAAACAACAAGTAGGGGTGAGCGACAAGCTCAGTAGGTGACCCCAAAACTCCATGTCATGCAACACATATAAGTCTATACTATATGCTCAGTGTACTCGTGCACCGTGTAATGTGCACAATCATCAGGACTCAGCCTGCAAACAAACATCAGGACTCAGCCTGCCCAGACAGGACAACTTGTCCACGATCCTCCATGGGATCCTAGCTCAAGGCACTCAGCCCTAGCTCCACGAGCTCAACGGCTCAACTCAGGCCTTAGCCTGTCCACAGCGCAATATGCCCGGCCACAGTCGCCACACAGGCCTGCCATCGGTGCATATGCCTGCCACATCAACCACATAGCACCATCGGTGCATCACAGTGAGAACCCAAACAAGTCACGGATTCCATGCCCCAATACCTCACACCAACATACTAACATTAGTATGGCATGTCATTCTCAACATTTCCTTTAAAGCGTAGCCTGGTCTTCACAAGTAAATCCTCAATCCTTGATTTATGAAGGAAGTACCCATAGCAGCTATTTTCTTGAAATCAAAAGTCCCGGCATTGGGTTCCCATATCATAAATAAGATAATCTGATTTTTGGGGATTTTTCTGAGATGTCTAACCCCACTTTCCAAAAATCCACCACTACGAACTTTTGGGTTTTTCCGAGATTTTACACTAAAACCAAATTTTCACATTTTGAAATAGTGGGAATTAATTTTTCTAGTATTTTTCTTTGAATCCAAATGGGGGGTATTTCGTTATTTACATTGTAACTTAAGTTTTATAGGTTGCAATGTAAATAGGTCCAATCCAGTGCTGTATAGTGTCCAGTTACACTGCAGGAGCTGCGACTCGTAGCTCAGAACCTGCGACTCGTAGCTACGGAATGCGGAGCTGCAGCGCGCCTCAAAGACTCGAAGTGAGGCTACGACCTTCAACCTACGAGGCTACGAACTTTGACCCTTCGACTACGAACTACGGGTCTACGAACTACGACCCTATGACCTTCGAACTATGAGGCTACGAGGCTACGAACTACGGGTCTACGAACTACGACCCTATGACCCTGGATCTTCGACCCTTCGACCCAGAACTTCGGATTTTCGTCAGTTCGACCCCGTAACGCGTCCAGGGTACTGTTCATCATCGTTTTTGCCTGTTCTTCGTCTGGAATCAACCCAGCAACCCCCAGACACGCACAAACACGCATTCTGTGCAACAGACTGCGATATTTACCTTAAAATGCGTTCAGAACGCCTCTAAATCGCGCAGAAACAACAGAAACACGTATAAAATTCCAGAACTCTAGATCTAAACCCAGAATTTCATGGTTGACTTATCAACCCTCATGAAAAACACAATTAATCAACCCCAAAATCACAGAAACATATATCCACAATGATATAAAACAGTTCTTAACCACAAATCTTATGCTAAACGATTAGATCTAACCCAAAATTGGTTTTCCTCAAATTCTAGGGTTCATGCTTAATTTCATAAATCATGATAAATTCGTGCAAATCCAAAACAAGAGAGAGATAAGAAGTTCAAGGACACCTACTTGAAGTGAATCTTTGAGCTCCACGAACCCAAATCGCCCCAAATCGCCAAGGTCTCCAAGCTCTCTCAAGCTCTCTCTCTCTCTCTCTCTCTCTCTCTCTCTCTCTCTCTCTCTCAAACGTACAAACGTGAAACGTAAGGTGAAATCTTCTTTTTTTTCTGCTATTTATATTTCTGCCAGTCAACTGACCTAGTCAACCATTGACCCAGTCAATAATTGACCTCCAAGGCCCCGAACTCCAAATTGAGTCAAACTACAGTCAAAACGCTCGAAATGACGAGCACAACACTAGACTGATATTATTACACCCAAGTGACCGCCCAAACACAAAGTCAACCAATAAACCCCAAAAAGTCAACAATCGGGTCAAACGGGGCCCCGACTCGGAATCGGGCCCAAGTACAGTCAAAATGCTCACATCGACGACTACACTACCGTCCAGATAGTTACATTCCCATAGAATGACTATCTCTCAAAACTACCCAAATATGAGTCTTTATAGGGACTGACTCCCCTCATAGAGGATTGTCAGTTTATCCTAGACAGCTTTTGCTGTCGTGCAGCCCTGGACGTCCGTGAAAGCCTCGGAATCCAAAGACGATGTAACGTAAGCCAGAGCCTTTTCGCTAGCGCACTGCCATGCTCTTTCATCGTTGGTAAGTTCGGCATCCGTCTTTGGCCTTCTCACTCCATGTTCTCCGATAGTCATCGGAATTGGAATCTCCTGATGAAGACAGGGCCACATGAGATGATCATGGCATACCATAAACATCTTCATGCGAGCTTTCCACTGGGAGAAAAGCTCAGGTGTGAATTTGGGCGGTTTTGTCAGAGTAATACCAGAACTCCGTGGTTGAGGAGTGGTGGCAGCAGCAGGTTGAGGTGGGTCGACGTTTTCACTGCTGCTTCGATTCGGGATGGGCTCTTGTGCACCTCCGGAGTTAAGGCGAGTGTTGAATAGCATACTGCTTTCTTCGGCCATTGCTGAGAGTGAAAGAGTGAGATCTCTACTTAGAACAAATAGAACGTGCTCTGATACCACTTGATGGTCCCTTAGAGCCTAGAGGGGGGTGAATAGGCTCTTATCGAAACTCTTTTGAATCGCTTATGACACAACACTTATCTAGTTAAGTGATAGAATCACTGCGGAAGATAACTAGATAGTGGAAGTATTTTGTTTTATTATCAAAAGATAAATACAACAAAATAGAAGCAAGACTCTTTTACACTCTGTTTACAAAAGGATTCACACACTAGCCTATATTATGTCTTTGAACTCTTGTGCGTACACAGGGTTGATTCAGGCTCGCTCGCGCACTTTTCAAATATACAAGTATGAATATTTATACAAATATTCCTAAGAGATAACCTTGGAACTTGTAGTTCCGGAATGCATTCAGCACTAACTATTCCTCAGTAATCTCTCTGCCTTGACTGCTGTGGTTTGTGGAGATCAAGATCTTGGGTTTGAAAAGTATAAGTGCCTTTGTGAGTTCCCAAGTATAATTAAAGTTGTGTCCACATATCCGGGTGATCCACGTGTAAGATTCTTCAGGTTCTCAACGAGTTTGTCTTACATCGGGACACAACGAGCTAATAACTTTAAATGCGGTAAGTTGAAGTAGCATCTTCTTGGTCCGGTGTAATTTTCCTTACTCCGTTGCTAATGAAGCTCGGAACCTTACTCCGTGTCAGTGGTTGCTTACTCCGTATCTATTTGGTACTGGAATCCTTAGTCCGTGTCATCAGTTGCTTACTCCGTGTGAATGAGAAGGTCGGAGTGCTTATTCCGTATCAGCGCTTACTTACTCTGCGTATAAGTTCCTTACTCCGTACGAGTTTCTTACTCCGTGCGAGTTTAAAGGATCGGATGGCTTACTCCGTACTAGCACATCCTTACTCCGCATGTAAGTTCCTTACTCTGTACGAGTTTCTTACTCCGTGCGAGTTTAAAGGATCGGATGGCTTACTCCGTACTAGCACATCCTTACTCCGCATGTAAGTTCCTTACTCCGTACCAATAAAGACTCGGGTCCTTATTCCACATCAGTACTTCCTTACTCCGTATGTATGGGAGACTTGGTTATTTACCAAGTGTTTGACGACACTCACTCTCGTCCAGATCAGGATTATGTATCCTGTCCTTAGCTTTGCTCTTACAAGTGTATCTCCGGATTAATAACATATCTTCTGCAATGATTAAAGACAAAACTCAAAAGATCTCAAATCAAATTACATAGGGCTTTATCAGCATTATCCAAATTCTAGGCTTGATCCAACAATATATATAATACTTTCTTTTCCTCCTATTATCCTTTCTTAAAACGTGGGTATCTCCTCCTACCATTTTAAAAATGTTTTAAGACTTTTCAACCTAGAAGGTTCCTTTGGCAACAAAAGTCGACATTGGTGTACTCCCTACTAATTCAATTGTAACATTTTAAATTTTATAGTTTTTAACAAACGGCTAATTGTATTGCATTACTGACTCAAATATCTACAAATGGGTATCAGTTTTATAATTTTTACATACGTATAACAAAAGTTATTGAATTTTAAAGTCATACTAAAATGTTTACCCGTTCATACTGAACCTATGTGTAGTATTTTAACTTCTGGAATTGATTAGCTTCATATTAAATTCTGAAATTTTGACACGTTTTAGCTAAGTCATAAGTGAACAAATGGGCTTTGGTTTCATGTCAATTGGATCTGTATAATTCAAGTTATGGATTTTTGAATGGGACCTCCAGAATCTGCCTCATTTAAATTTTTGGGCCTTACCTATGTTCTATACTTTTGGTAAAGTTAAGGCTTGTAATACTTACTTACCTATAGTAATTTGGTTTAAGAAACTAAATGACATAATATATAGCATCTAAACTTTTTATGACGTATAAGAAATTATTTTATTTTTATAACATATTTAATATTAACGCGGATAAAATAATATAATTGCAAAATCAATAAACAATAAAGTAAGATAACATTATAGCATAAAATATTATAAATCTAAACATAAACATTAATATCATATTCTATGGCCTTCGTAAAATTTCTTGAATTGTATTAGCGTATGTGCGTAGGACGTGTTGTGCTTGGCGGTAGAGAGTCGTACAACCCTTCAGCTAACATTGTCGTGGTTGTCGCACGAATAACCTCAAACTTCTCCCTGTGTCTCGTCGCATTATATTGCAGTCATTGGACACAAGCATTTAGCTCATCTACAGCAAAGCATAGCTTTGTAACTTCAAGTCGTATTGCTCGCTGATCTTCATCTCGTACACTATTCTCGGATGGCGGTACTTGAGAACTCGATGTCATAACTCTTATTATTCTTTTTCTTACTTCTATACTCTCTTATAAATAAAATCTAATACTCATACCTATTTATGGAAGTCCAAACGGATACTATTCATAACGGCTAGTTACTATTCTAACGGCTACTTACTAGTCACATGTTATTTGAATGACTATATTGAGTGCTTATTTTTATCGTGATAATATCTAAAATATCCTTTCTAACTATTATTAATAATGATATTATTATTATTTTATTATTATTACTCTTTAAGGAAGAACTTAAATAGCTAAAAATTTTGCGGGTCTTACACTTAGCATGCATACATTCACAGGCTCACAAACCCAGCCACACAGGTATAATCTCAAACACATAATATGGGTGGTCATTCAGACATATTATCAAACACATAACATGTGTGGCCTTACAGGCATAATATCAAACACTTAACATGCATGGCCTCACAGGCATAATATCAAACACTTAACATGCGTGTATATATACATCCAAGCAAAACACGCCATTAAAGGCCAACATTCATATAGGAGATCACACCTATATGAATTTACATATTTATATATATATAACCAAATAGCTACATTGCCTATCACAAGGCCAAAGCCCTGGGATAGGTTCAAGAAAGAACAGAACCCCTACCTCAAAGATCCTCCATGCTCTTGCCTCCACGCCTAACGCCGTCCAACCACGGGAATGACAACTGCAGCCACGAACTGGAGCTCTCTCTCTCAATCTCCCTCTCTCTCTCTCTCTCTCTCTCTGCGACGGCTGCGGCAGCTGACAACAAAAACCCTAAACCTAAAACAAAGAGAGCTCCTCCTTATATAGACCTCACTTATCAAAACGACGTAGTTTTGATAAATGAAATCCCACCATCAAAACGGCGTAGTTTTGATAAATGAAATCCCACCATCAAAACGACGTAGTTTCGATAAATGAAACACACCATCAAAACGACGTAGTTTTGATAAATAAAACACACCATCAAAATGACGTAGTTTTGATAAATAAAACATGAAGTTCATAGTTTTAGTTTTAACCTTTCACAAAAAAAACAAAAAAAACATGTCTTATTTTTTAGTTTTAATTCTTTCAAAAAACAAAACAAAAAACGTTTTCCAACCAAAAAACCAAAACAGAAAAAACATTTCAAGTTTTTTTTAGAACTTCACTTTTAAAAAAACAAACAAAAAAACAAAACAAAAAACAAAAAACAAATACAAAACTTTTAGGATTCCCTTTAGAAATTTAGGGTAAATCAATTTTAACCATAACTTTAACAAATAACTTAGCTAAATAAAAAGCATAGACTTTCTAGGAAACTCAACCCAATCACAGCAGTAAAAATAAATAGAAACCTCCTTCTCCGAAAATAGATACCGAAAGGGCGTTGTTGGAGTGCTAATGCTTCCCTATACGTAACCAACTCTCAAACTCTTCTCTGATAACGCAGACCACACCTTAAACTACTCAAAGTAAAGGGTATCCAATTGTACCCCAAAAATAGTTGGTGGCAATTCTAAATTTCTCACCATTGGTTTAGTTTAAGCCCACCCCAAACAGGCCCGGATGAAAACCAATGATGACACGATGCATGAGAAGGAGATAACGACGGTCATCCATTGTTTGCGGACATGGACACATTACTTGCTTGGAGCAAAGTTCATGGTCAAGACGAATAACGTTGCAACGAGTTACTTCCTCACCCAACGAAACCTAACTCCAAAGCAAACAAAAACAGGTACAACCTTTGCCACAAAAACTCCTCAGTCAGTCCCACTGATAGTAACTCAGCCTCCCAGGCTCCACAGTCAGTCTCACTGACATTAACTCAGCCTCTCAGGCTCCACAGGTACACAAGCATTGCCTCAGCCTCTGAGGCTTCTTAGGCTCCATAGTCAGTCTCACTAACATAACACCAAACACTTAACATACATCTCAGCTATTCAAGCATAACATCAAACACTTAACATGCATATCCACACTGGCATAACACCAAACACTTAGCATATATATCCTCAAAAGCATACATCAAACACTTAGCATACATATCCTCACAGGCATAACATCAAACACATACACACCACTGAAGGCCAACATCCATATATGAGATCACACCTATATGAATTTACATATAATATATATATCCAGATTACAAATTGCCTACCACGAGGCCATAGCCCGGGGATAGGTACAAGGAAGAACAGAACCTCTACCTTAAAGAAGATCCTCCTTGCCCCCGCACTAGACGCCGTCCTCCCCACGCAAGACGCTCCGGCAGCAACCAGTAGCTCTCCTTCCTTCCCTCTCTCTAGCTCTCTTTCTCTCTCTCTCTCTCTTTCTCTCTCTCTCTCTCTCTCTGCAACGGCTGTAGTGGCTAGCCAAAAGAAGAACCCTAAACCTAAGAGTCCTTCACCTCTTATATAGGCACACCAACATCAAAACGATGTAGTTTTGATTAAGTGAGTCCCAGCATCAAAACGACGTAGTTTTGATTACACAAGCTACAACCTTCCCGCATCTACACACGACAAAATATCCATAATTCTAACATGGTCCTTTGGGAAAAGATTATTAGAATCACAAAACCAAGGTGATGGTGCAAAAACATGGCTGTACGCCATAATGCACGTCATATTCCCAATTGGCGTGCAGCTCCAAATTAGGTGAAATTCTTCCCCAAGCTTCCTTGCATCATGTAGAAGGCTGGTATGCAGTAATATGCTTGCACGCCAATTGGTCCAATTGGAGTTCAAGGCCTTTAGCTCTGAAACTTCTGTGGAAGGTAGAGGACATCATTCTGAGAAACTTTAGTTCTACACGCCAATTAATTTGAGGCCATCTACTTGGTCAAAATTAATCTCCAAAACCTGACAAAACAGCCTAAAAGCGCCTATATATGCAAATAGCATCTTCCTAGGGCATAAATGCACGTTATCAATTATCACGTGCACCTCCCAAAAGTCCCTTGTTGGGCTCATCTCTTACCTCAAACTTGTGCATCAACATTCAAGGTGTTTTAGCTAAAGTGTGTGGGAAGAAAACTCCCTAAAACCCAACAATTTCCACTCACAAGGCATCTGTGATTAACTTCTTACATACCGCAAAACGCGGGTCATTACAGGAATGAACAAACCCATCTGACTTTATTAAATTGTATCACGGGAAAAGGGTACTACATTTAAAGGAAGATTAATCTTAATGTGACTATATAGGAAGATAAATTATTGGTAAGATATAGAGAAAGTCAGTTCTATTGGCTTCATCCCTAGACTCTCATATCATCGTCATTACATTGTTATATTTCTCCATTTGTCAAATTGTTAGTTTGAATAATTTTATTTAATTCATATCAGTGTTTGAACAGAAGACATGATTTTCCCAAACATATTTAGAGTTTGCCAATCTTAGTACTTATTAATTAATATAATTAATCCTCGTGGGATCGATACACTGAGGTCGAGATATACCTCTCTTTATTACTTGACCTGTGCACTGCAGTAAGCTGTATAATTTTTTCGGTCACAGACCTTGCGAGAGCATTGATTATACACGAAGTTCACGAAATGTGACTTCTGGTTGCAACAGGTACACTTCTTAGGGCATGTGGTATCTTTGGAGGGTATCACAGTGGATCCTGAGAAGATTGAGGCGCTTATGTCATGGAAGATGTCATACCCCCAAATTCCAAGAAACCCGTGTTAGTCCCTAGGAGCCTAGAGGGGGTGAATAGGCTCAAATCAAAACTCTTTTCCTCTCACAAGTACAGCACAATCTGGTTAAAAGATGTAAAATTAGTGCGGAAGATAACCAAATAGTGGAAGTATTTTGCTTTATTATCTGATGATAATTACAACAAAATAAGCAGCAATTACAGCTAATTACAATAGCACTCAGTTTTACAGTTACACACACTAGCGTTTATAATCTCTATGAGCTCTTGTACCACAACCTCTCTCACACGCATTTTATTAATATACACAGTTTTGTATTTATAAACATTCCTATGAATCTATCTTGGAACTGTATATCCCGAGCACTGTGTAACATTAAGTTCTTCTCGGAAAATACTTCTGCTTTAACTGCTATGGATGTGGAGTTCAAAATATTGGAAGCATAAGTGTAATGAATTACTTTGCTTGATTCCAATTGCATGTGAGACTGCTTCCACATCTCTGAGTGTTCCACGTGTAAGACAGTTTAGATCTTCAATGAGTTTGTCTTTCATCAGGATACAGGGAGCTAGCCATTAAATGCGGCTTGGAAAAGGTGAAGCAGCGTCTTCTTAGTCCATAGTAAGGTTCCTTACTCCGTATCAACGAAGCTCGGATCCTTACTCCGTGTCAGTAGTTGCTTACTCCGTATCGGTATAGTCCTGGAATCCTTGTTCCTTGTAAGCGCTTCCTTACTCCGCATAGAGTAGGTACGGAATGCTTACTCCATATCAGCACTTGGTTCGGATTCCTTACTCCGCGGTAGCTTCCCTTACTCCGCAACAATTGTCCTTACTCCGCATCAGTGACAGACTCGGATTTCTCCGTGTCTTTATTTCCTTGGTTCGGTGGAGTGACAACTTCGATTCGTTCTCCGCAACAAGTCTCTCTTACTCCGTGCGAGTTGTAGACTCGGAATCTTACTCCGCATCACTTGACATGGTCTAGTTGAAAGTTAGACGCGAGTTCCTTGGTCGTTTTGTCAAGTGATTACTCTTCACGAAGGATCCTTACTCTGGATGATACCTTGGTTATGTACCAAGTGAATGACGACACTCACGATGATCCGGATCAGGATTATGTATCCTTTCCTTAGCTTTGTCGTTACGGGAGAAGGTCCGGATTAAAGTTTTATCTTCTGCACAGACTTAGAATAAACAACAAACATCTTGAATCCAATTACATAGGGTTTGATCCGTATCATCCAAATTCTAGGTTTGATCCAACAACCTGGAATATGACTTCCCCTTGCCCGCACCCGAAAGGTCAAGGGGGTTAGTGACTAGCACCAATAGAGACTACACCACGGGTACTGTCTCAATCATCCAACCCTGTACAGTCATATATCAAGGGTAATCCTGTACTTTCACATATATCATCATGCATATAATAAGTCAAATAGTCATACAGACATCACATCACAAACAGTATGCAAATACAATTGTCCACGGATCCATGTCAGGGATATCACACAAAACAATACATAATATAATACTGTATCATACATCAGAGTAGTGGGCGTCCTCTTGGAAGAAAGTCCTCCACTAGTCTCGGGTCACACCTGAAAACAGTAAACAACAAGTAGGGGTGAGCGACAAGCTCAGTAGGTGACCCCAATACTTCACATCATGCAAACATACAAGTCTACACTACATGCTCTGTGTACTCGTGTACTGTGTAGTGTGCACAATCATCAGGACTCAACCTGCAAACAAACATCAGGACCCAGCCTGCCCACACAGGACAGCTTGTCCACGATCCTCCATGGGATCCCAGCTCAAGGCACTCAGCCCTACCACAGCGCTATATGCCCGGACACAGTGCCACACAGGCCTGCCATTGGCGCATATGCCTGCCACAGCCACAGCATAATATGCCCGGCCACAGTGCCACACAGGCCTGCCATCGGCGCATATGCTTGCCCCGTCAACCACATATCATCATCTGTGCTTCACGGTGAGAACCCAACAAGTCATAGAGCCCAAGCCCCAGTTCCTCATACCAACATACCAACACTAATATGGCAATAAGGTTCACCATACTCCCTTTATAACTGAAGCCAGTCTTCACAAATCGATCATCATTCCTTGACCAAGGAAGGAGATACTCATAGGAGTTGTTTTCTTGAAATAAAAAGTCCTGGCATTGGGTTCCCATATCATAACTAAGATAATCTGATTTTTGGGGATTTTTCTGAGATGTCTAACCCCACTTTCCAAAAATTCACCTCTACAAAAAACTGATTTATCCGAGATTTTATACTAAATCCCAATTTTCACATTTTGAAGGAGTGGCAATTTAATTTTCTAGTATTTTTCTTTGAATCCAAATGGGAGGTATTTCATTATTTATATTATAACTTAAGTATACTTAAATGTGGAGAAGCATAATGGTTTACAATGTAAATGGTCCAGTCTAGTGCAGTTGCACTAGCTCGAAGCTGCAGAACTGCCTGACTCGTAGCTTTAGGACGACGACTCGTAGCTTCAGGACTGCGACTCGTAGCTGTGTAACCGTGACTCATAGCTACGGAATTGCGGCCTCGAAGACTCGAAGCTGCGACCTGCGACCAAAGACCTTTGACCTTCGGATCTTTAACCCTACGACTGCGGGTCTACGAACCTTCGACCCTATGACTGCGGGTCTATGAACCTTCGACCCTTCGACTACGATCTACGAACCTTCGACCCTACGACCCAAATCTTTGACCCTTCAACCCAAATCTTCGGGTCTTCGTCCTTTCAACCCAATAGTTCACCCAGGGTACTATTCATCGTCATTTTTGCCTGTTCTTCGTCTGGAATCAACCCAGTGACTCCCAGACGCTCCCAAACACACATTTTACACAACAGATTACAATATCTACCTCAAAACACGTTCTGAACGCCTCTAAATCGCACAGTAACAACAGAATTACGCCCATAATTGCAGATTTCCAGAAATCTAGATCTAAATCCAGATTTCCATGGTTGACTTCTCAACCCTCATGGAATATGCATTTAAACAACCCCAGATCACAGAAACACATATCAAAACTGATATAAATTAGTTCTTAACCATAGATCTTATGCTAAACCATTAGATCTAACCCAAAATTGGGTTTCCCCCAAAACCTAGGGTTCATACTAAATTCCATAAATCATGACAAATTCGTGCATACAAAAGATAGAATCAAGATAAGAAGTTCAAGGACACCTACCTGGAGTGATTCTTTGAGCTCCACGAACCCAAATCGCCAAGGCTTCAAGCTTCCAAGCTCTCTCTCTCTCTCTCTCAAACGCACAAACGTGATAGCATAAGGTGAAAGCTCTTTCTTTTTCCTTCTATTTATATTTTTGGCAATCATTGACCACTAATTGACCTAGTCAATAATGGACCCAGTCAATAATTGACTTCCCATCACCCCATCACAATAATTGACCTCCAAGGTCCCGAACTCCAAATTGAGTCAAATTACAATCAAAACGCTCGAAATGATGAGTATAATACTATTCAGATATTATCACACTCAAATGACCGCTCAAATGCAAAGTAAACTAATAAACCCCAAAAAGTCAACAATCAGGCCACTCGAGGCCCTGACTCGGAATCGGGCCCAAGTATTGTCAGAATGCTCACATCGACAACTACACTACCGTCCAGATAGTTGCATTCCCATAGAATGGCTATCTCTCAACACTACCCAAATACGAGTCTTTACAGAAGAGGCCCACAAATGTATTTGAGATTCATAGCTTCCTTGGTTTGGCAGGCTACTATCGTAGGTTCGTGGAGGATTTTTCCAGGTTAGCAGCTCCTATGACGAACCTGACCAGGAAGGGAGTACCTTTTGTTTGGTCTGATGCATGTGAGAGTGCTTTCATGGAGCTAAAGGCACGATTGACCTCAGCACCTATCTTGATTCTCCCACAGGAGGGTGTGCCTTTTGAGGTGTACTATGATGCCTCTAGGGTGGGGCTTGGTTTTGTGTTGATGCAGGCTCGGCAGATGATTGCTTATGGGTCTAGGCAATTGAAACCACATGAGCAAAACTATTCCACACATGATTTGGAGTTGGCTGCAATGATCTTTGCTTTAAAGAGCTGGCAGCATTATCTCCTTGGGGAGAAATTTGTGGTATATACAGACCATAAGAGCTTGCAATATATGTTTTCTCAGGGAGACCTGAACCTTAGGCAGAGGCGGTGGGTGGAGCACCTGCAGTAGTTTCAGTTTGACATGATGTATACCCTGGGAAGGGTAATGTGGTGGCAGATGCTTTGAGTAGGAAGAGCAAGTCCGTGGTGGCCCATTGTGCCATTAAGGAATGAGAGATGATGGGTCAGTTGGCAGTGATGAGATTGCAGATGGTGACCAGTGACGAGCCCTTAGTGTTCTTGTCGCAGTCCCTGAGTTGCAGCGGAGGATCCTAGAGGATCAGCTGGGGGACGTTGACTGTGAGGTCACCAGGGACAGGATTTAGACTGTGCAGGCATCTTCTGATTGGACTGAGGATGCAGAGCATATATTGAGGTATAGGGGTCGACTGATAGTTCCCACTTCTCTTCAGGAGGAGGTTCTTCGGGAATTTCACCAGTCGAGGTAAGCTGTACATCCTGGTGGGACCAAGATGTACCATGCCGTGAGGAGTCAGTATTGGTGGCCAGGCCTGAAAAAGGTCGTTGCTGATTTTGTGAGGAGGTGTTTGACCTGCTAGCAAGTCAAAGCAGAGCACCTGAGATTAGCTAGTGAGTTGCAGTCATTGTCAGTGCCAGAATGGAAATAGGATCACGTAACCATGGATTTTGTAACTAGACTTCCTTTTTCTAGGGGACACGACACTATATGGGTTATTGTGGACTAGTTGACCAAATCAGTGCATTTTATTCTGATTCGAGAGACAGACCCGGTGAGGACTTTGGGACAGAGGTATCTTGATGTGATTGTGTGGCTGCATGGAGTCCCATTGTCTATTGTATCTGATCGGGATGCTAGGTTCATCTCTCAGTTTTGGAGACAGTTGCAGCGAGCCTTGGGTACTAGGGTGAACCTGAATACAGCTTTTCATCCGCAGACGGACGGTCAGTCGGAGCGGATGATTCAGACACTCGAGGACATGTTGCATGCCTGTGTCCAAGATTTTGGAGGTTGTTGGGAGAGTCACCTTCCTTTGGTGGAGTTCTCTTACAACAACAATTATCAGGCCACAATTGGGATGGCTCCGTATGAGGCGCTATATGGGCAGCCTTGTAGGTCACCTTTGTGTTGGGCACAGACGAGAGAGACAGCGGTTCTCGGTCCCGATATGGTTCAAGAGACCACGGAGATAGTGCAGTTGATTCGACAGCGTATGTTGACAGCACATAGTAGGTAGAAGTCCTACGCGGACCAGAGGCGTCGACCTTTGCAGTTTGAGGTAGGGGATTGTGTATTTTTGCAGGTGATAACTGCGTAATTTGTCATTAAATTTGCATGTAATTTATGGACTTTAATTGAATATTTTGTTGAATTAATGCATTTTTATAATAGTTTTCCCCAATTTCAATTATTTACTGTTTTATAGATTTAATATTAGTTTTGGTGGTTTTTAATGTTTAATTGATTATTCTAATTTTAATATTAATTTTCTGGGCTTAATTGATTATTTTGATCGTAGTAGTATTTTTCTTTATATATGTTTGGGCTTAATTTGAGATAATTAATTATTTATTTATATATTTGTAATTTCAATATATTATTATTATTTTATTATTATTATTATTTTGCATGCATGTGTTAATGATATTGTGTTAATGGGTTTAGATTTTACGTGGAGTTGTTTTATTTGGGTTTGAATTCATGGAAATTGGAAATAAATAATGATGCTACGTATGGAAGAAGAAAAATGAAAGGAAGGGAGCTTTAATAACGTGGGCCATTGTAATTAATGCTTTGATTTTAATTGATATAGAATTGTGGGTGTGCAGGAAAAAAAAGGAAAACATGAAGGTTTGGTGGGTCTATAAAAAGCAGCCTCCATCACGCTACCATTGACATGCAGACCCATACATGCAGCAGCATCCATCTCTCCAGGGGCTCATCCCATGCGTGCTACTCCATTGTTCCTGTGCCCATCTCCACCACTCATCTCTCCTCCACGTCAGCCCTTTCATCACGAGCACATCCTCCATCACCTACGCCCATCACCTTCGCACCAGTCACCATCCATCTTTTCCTCCATCTCTCCTCCACGCCAACATATTCACCCGTGCGCAGATCCATCGCAGGCTCATCCTCTCGCCCAGCCGTCTTCGTCCAGCGTGACATCCATCGTCAATTGTTGTGCTTCCATCTCCCACGCGCCAGCACTGAAGCCATCATTCCTCCATCACGTGCAATCAAAGCAGGAATTAAACTTCGGGTCAAGTTCAAGACTGGATATTTAATTCTCTGCAGCCTCTTTATCTTAATTTTGTTTTAATTCTGCTGTGTTAATTTTTTCCAAACAGATTTGTGATTTTTCAACCTATGGCGGGGTAAGTATTTTGTAATCGATTTAGCGCAACACTTTGGATGCTTGTTTTGAATCCATGTTTTAACATTTAATTTGGTATTTTACATGCTATGATTTAATTCTCTATCTCTTTAATTTGTTGATTTAATATCTCGGTTGAGTGTTGATTTAGCAATTCATCGTGCATTATTATTCTATCTGAGTGGGAAGATTTGTTTCGTAGGGAACGGGCAGTCTTTCGAGAATTGATTCATAATTATTTTGGTTGGAATAAATTCATAATTTGATTGTATTCATGGTGTCTTGATGCATTTGAATTATGGGACCATAATTTATCTAATTAATCTTTTGGGATAGTGATAAACAGTATTCAGGTGTGAAGTTAAACCAGTTACATCTTTGATTAATTGATTTTCTTAGTTAAAATTCTTTGCTTTAATTAGTTTTCATTAGTTTTCATTCAATCAAAAATCCCCCCAATTTGATATTTATTCTTTTTCATTAGTTTTTATTAAACAGGTAATTAAATAGATTGAATTGAATTTTATAAGTCCTCCGGTAGAGAACGATCTAGGTTAAGCCACTAGTTATACTTAGTTTAAATTTTATTTGGAGTGCGTGTGCGACAAACACCCTTTTCAGCGGGTTTCGCCGCGTCGAGGGCATCGGAGGTTTGGACGTGGATCCAAACTCTCCCCTCATTTTGTGGGCCGTTTGAGGTTATTGCCACCGTGGGCACCGTGGCTTATCGATTAGCTTTACCACCAGAGTTAGCGCAAGTACATGATGTGTTTCATGTGTCTCAGTTGAGACAGTATCACTCAGATCCTTCTCATGTGTTGGACTATCGCGAGATAGACTTGGCTGATGATGGTGCCGTTATTGAGATGCCGGCACAGATTTTGGACAGGCGGGAGCAGGTTTTGCAGGGCAAGACGATCCCACTGGTCCAGGTGTTATGGCGACACCAAGGCATGGAGGAGCAGACTTGGGAGAAAGAGAGCCAGATGCAGGTTCTTCATCCTGAGATGTTCGAGGATGATCAGTCCTGAGGTGGAGAGGATGCCAGGACCTTCCCTGAGGTATGAGTTATGTTTTATGCATTTGTTTTGCGTATGTTGTGTATGTGGTTCTACTAGAGATGTAGTTATTATTTGTTGGCATCTTGTGTGCCTTTTTGGCTTGTTGTGAGTTGCATTGCACACGTGTGGTTGGTGATCATGTTGATGATCATGTGTTTGTGTCTTGTTGTTGTGCGGTGCTTGAGCTTGAATTTTGCTATGTCCTTTGGGCATGTGTTTTATTTTCGAGGACGAAAAGTCCTAAGGTGGGGAGGATGTAAAGACTTGTATTTGTGTAGTGTTAAGAGATAGTCATTCTATGAGAATGCAACTCTCTAGACAATAGTGTAACCGTCAACGTGAGCATTTTGATAGTACTTGGGCCCGATTTCGGGTCGGGGGCCGAGTGGCCCGATTGTTGACTTTTTGGGGTTTATTGATTGACTTTGCATTTGAGCGGTCATTTGAGTGTGATAATATCTGAATAGTGTTGTACTCGTCGTTTCGAGCATTTTGACTGTAATTTGACTCAATTTGGAGTTCGGGACCTTGGAGGTCACTTATTGTGTTGGGAGGTCAATTATTGACTGGGTCAATTATTGACTAGGTCAATTAGTGGTCAATGATTGGCAGAAATATAAATAGAATGAAAAGCAAGAGCTTTCACTTTATGCTATCACGTTTGTGCATTGGAGAGAGAGAGAGAGCTTGGAAGCTTGAAGCCTTGGCAATTTGGGGCGATTTGGGTTCGTGGAGCTCAAAGAATCACTCCAGGTAGGTGTCCTTGAACTTCTTATCTTGATTTTATCTTTGGTATACATGAATTTGTCATGATTTATGGAATTTAGCATGAACCCTAGCTTTTGGGGAAAACCCAATTTTGGGTTAGATCTAATGGTTTAGCATAAGATTTGTGGTTAAGAACTGATTTATATTAGTTTTGATATGTGTTTCTGTGATCTGGGGTTGTTTAACTGCATATTCCATGAGGGTTGAGAAGTCAACTATGGAAATCTGGATTTAGATCTAGATTTCTGGAGATTTGTAATTATGTGCGTATTTCTGTTGTTACTGTGTGATTTAGAGGCGTTCAAGATGCATTTTGAGGTAGATATTATAGTTTGTTGCATAAAAAGTGTTTGGGAGCGTCTGGGGGTCGCTGGGTTGATTCCAGAGGAAGAACAGGCAAAAACGATGATGAACAGTACCCTGGGCGAACTGTTGGGTTGAAAGGTTCGTAGACCCGTAGTCGTAGGGTCGAAGGTTCATAGACCCGTAGTTATAGGGTCGAAGGTCGAAGGTCACAGGTCGCAGCTTCGAGTCTTTGAGGCCGAAATTCCACAGCTATAAGTCGCGATTCCGCAGCTACGAGTCGTAGTCCTGAAGCTATGAGTCAAGCAGTTCTGCAGCTTCGAGCCAGTGCAACTGCACTGGACTGGACCATTTACATTGTAAACCATTAAAGTATTACACTTAAGTTACAATGTAAATAACGAAATGCCCCCCATTTGGATTCAAAGAAAAATACTAGAAAATTAAATTTCCACTCCTTCAAAATGTGAAAATTGGGATTTAGTGTAAAATCTCGAAAAAATCCAGTTTTTCGTAGAGGTGAATTTTTGGAAAGTGGGGTTAGACATCTTAGAAAAATCCTCAAAAATCAGATTATCTTAGTTATGATATGGGAACCCAATGCCGCGACTTTTTATTTCAAGAAAACAACTCCTATGGGTATCTCCTTCCTTGGTCAAGGAATAATGATCGGTTTGTGAAGACTGGCTTCAATTATAAAGGGAATATGGTGAACCTTATTGCCATATTGGTGTTGGTATGTTGGTTTGAGGAATTGGGGCTTGGGCTCTATGACTTGTTGGGTTCTCACCGTGAAGCACAATTGATACTATGTGGTTGACGGGGCAGGCATATGCGCCGATGGCAGGCCTATGTGGCACTGTGGCCGGGCATATTGCGTTGTGGCCGTGGAAAGCATATGCGCCGATGGCAGGCCTATGTGGCACTGTGGCCGGGAATATAGCACTGTGGTAGGGCTGAGTGCCCTGAGCTGGGATCCTATTGAGGATCGTGGACAAGCTATCTTGTGTGGCCAGGTTGGGTCCTGATGTTTGTTTGCAGGCTGAGTCCTGATGATTGTGCACACTACACAGTGCACGAGTACATAGAGCATTTAGTATAGACTTGTATGTCTGCATGATGAGGAGTATTAGGGTCACTTACTGGGCTTGTTGCTCACCCCTACTTGTTGTTTACCTTTTTCAGGTGTGATCCGAGACTAATGGAGGACTTTCTTCCAGGAGGACGTGCCCACTACTCTGATGTATGATACAATATTATATTCTGTATTATTTTGTGTGACACCCCAGAATGGGTCCGTGGACAATTGTATTTGCATACTGTTTGTGATGTGATGTTTGTATGACTGTTTGACTTATTGTATGCATGATGATATATGGGAAACTACAATATTACCCTTGATGTATGACTGTACAGGGTTGCATATTTGAGACAGCACCCGCGGTGTAGTCTCTATTGGTGCTAGTCACCTACCCCTTGTCCTTTCGGGTGCGGGCAGGGGGAAGTCATGTTCCTGGTTCTGGGTACCCTGGAATTCAGGGGCGTGACACTCCCCAAGTCCGAAGGATGCAGAACGATCATTGTGGTGGTCGATCGATTCTCAAAGTATGGAGTTTTTATTGCAGCTCCAAAGATTACACAACAGAAGACACAGCCTAGTTATTTTTCAAACATGTAGTGAAGTATTGGGGCATTCCGAAGTCTATCATCAGTGACCGAGACTCAAGGTTCACGGGAAAATTTTAGACATAGTTGTTCCGTCTAATGGGTTCAAACTTAAACTTCTCCACAAGTTTTCACCCACAAACGGATGGATAGACGGAGCATGTCAACGGGTTGCTGGAGTTGTATTTGATGTGAGTGTCAACCGGAAGAATTGAGTGAAATTGTTGGACATTGCCCAATTCTCATATAACTCACAGAAGAGCGAGTCGACGAATATGAGTCTGTTCAAGCTTGCTACTAGATAACAGCCGATGACGCCAACTTCCTTCACAATGTGTTATACTGGAAGAAGTCCTACGACGTATAAGTTTGCTAAGGCATGACATGAACAAACTGACGTTGCAAGGGCATACTTGTACATGGCAGGGAAACAGGTGAAGAAGTGGGCAAATCAGCATCGACGGCAAGTAGAGTTCTAGGAGGGCGACATGGGGATGCTCAAAATCCTTCCACGCCAAACAAAGATGCTAAAGAAGAAGCACAAGGATTTGGTGTGCAGATATAAATGACCTATTCGAATCCTAAAACGAGTCGAGAAGGTGGCGTACAAGTTGGAACTCCCATCAAAAATGCAGGGACACCCGGTGGGCAATGCGTGCCCCTACAACAGTTGACAAAGGGCATGACAAAGAAGTTAAGGAGATAATGGCTCATAGAGTCGTGCCGAAAAGAGGCGTAACTCCAAGTTATATGGAGTACTACATCAAGTGGAAGGATAGACCCGACGAAGAGGTAAGTTGGGAATGAGAAGATGACTTGTGGCAATTTCCCGAAGAGAGCAAGCCATTTCATATAGCACTCACATTGAGGGCACTGCGAGATTGAGTGGGGGAGAATGTCATACTTAGAGAATTTTATATCCTCTTGTACTTCATGTAACTCCTAAGTATGAGATAATTTAGGTGATGCCATCTTGTAATATATATATATATATATGTGTGTGTGTGTGTGTGTGTGTGTGTGTGTGTGTGTGTGTGTATGTATATGCATGTATATGTATATGTATATGTAATCGAAGCAAAATTATGGACAGCCATCAGATTTCATTTAAATTCATCCAAAGGCCGTAAAAAAATTGTGGACACCAAAATTACCCTCTTCCACGTCTTCTCTCTTACCATCGAAAAGAAAAGAAAAAAACCTAGCATCCCTATATCTCACACTACCTTCGCATCGTTGTATTCTCCTCCTCACATTGCATCACATCCCTGTATTCTCCTCCTCACGCATCGTATCATTGTATCACGACGCCTATCACGACTGTCTCTCCATCTGGACGAAAGCTCATCTCCAACACCACCTTGCTGCATATAGAGCTCTGCGTGCGTACGTCTCCGACAATGACGTCTTTGGGGTACTCGTCCTAGCCGTCTATCTAGTAATCGGGCAGCTTACATCTATCGCGCTCGACTTGCTCCTGCCGATGACACCTACCACAGGCCGCTTGAGGTAGGAGAATGTTGTTTTCAATTATTTATTTATTTTGTTATTTATTATTGAGTATTCTTTGCAAATATCATATATACTTGTTACATTTTCTACAAATACATTTATCAAATAATCTTATATTTATTTTGAATGCTAAATTAATCCCAAATTTATGAAATAATCATAGTATTGATTATTGATACTTTTATTTATACATTTTAATGTGTTATGTGATAGTAAAATTATCAGCATTTTTTTCTGCATTTGGAAAATCAGCAATTTGCAAATATAAAAATTCTGCCGTTGTGGCCTGTTCTAATCCTGTGGCTTAAAAATTATGTAATTTGAAAAGCATTTTAATTTCTTTTTATCTTCAAACAATTTTGTTGTAGAATGGTTTTCATGTAATTCTAGGATACAAAATGTAGTTTTGTAAATGTAATTGTATCATGATGGGTAATAACAATTCCAAGATATGAATAACAAATTATTGCTAATAATTTTTCATGGAGTTGTGGCCTGTTCTAATTATGTGGCTTAAAATTATGTAATTTGAAAAGCATGTTATTTAAACAACGTCTTTGGGGTCCTCGTCCTATTCGTTTATCCAGGAATTGCATAGCTTACTTCTATCATGCTCGACTTGCTCCCGCCGACGACACCTACCACACCTACATCGAGCATTTGCGATACTCATATGACCTCGGTGTTCATCAGCAGCACCAACCTTGGTAAGTTGTTGCTTCCATAATTGTGTTATCAATTGATTTCTTGGTAGATTATCAACTAATTCACCCATAATTCATTCATATTTTCAAGAGATTACGTGCACATTAATCGATTGATTTCTTATTTATTGTCTTTTCACTTGTGCAGTGTGAACTATATATCATGTTTCATTCGGAGAAGGCATATTTCGTGTTGGATGAAATGGTCATGAATGGATGTATGGCCAAGACAAGCACCACTAATATTATAAAATCCCATACAACTTATAGAAGGCATCTTGACCATTTCCCAACTACGTAGTTTGGAAGATATAGCGGATTATAACTTTGAGTTTTAATGTGTAATCCTGTAATTATTTTTCTTGTTTTATAAAACAAAAGCATCTCAATCATTTAAAATAAAGTTGGAGAAATTTTATTGTGGAATTGATGTTGTAAATTTACTGTTGGCCTATGACATCTTTCCTTAATCACGGTTTTTTTAAGTGAAGAAGGAAAAATGAAGGAGGACAGCAAGAATCACGACAGGGAGGAAAACCCATGTCAGAATTTGTCTTTGAGGTGATAAATAAATGGGCTAATCTATGTGATAATTATAAATTATGATTATCTTCATAAATTAACTTGGTTTCAAAACTTGCCTTTATTTATTGAATATGCTTGGAAGATCTTACATAAAAAAAAAACATCAGTGGCAATAAATAACATGATAAATGATCATAACTAAATTGATTAATGGCTTTTGTAAGTTGTTCTTGTTGAGTAAGCAATAAAATATGAAACTTCCTTTAATGTTGTAATGTCATGGGTTAAATGTCTGTAACTGCCCTATTAAAAATGGGGAGGATAGCAGGATGAAAAGAGACCTGAATTCTTGTAACATGCACAAACGAACATCAAATTAATATAATCAATTATCCTCTAGAAACCACCTGATCAGGAAGAGAACCAATCAAACCTTTGTTGCTGTGTTGTTCAAAATGAGAACAAACAACGTTGTATTTGCAAATATTAGAAAAAATTAAAATTTGAAATTAACTTTTTTATTGGAATTGAGTCCATCACTTGCTTCCAGTGGGGGCGGTACGAAAAGGAACCTTTTTGAAAGACACTAGCAAAACTAAAAGAGCTCTGCCAACAAGGGAAAAGAAACGAAGCCTAAAGGCAAAGGAGGAAGGAAAGAAAAAACTGCATAAAAGAAAAGAGATAAAAAAAATTATACGACCTGGTAAAAAAAAAGAGACAGTTGCGTAGCATAAAAAAGTATACTGTATAAACAAAAGAAAGGGATAAACTGTTGGATGCAGTAAAAAACATATTGCAGAAGAAAAAATGAGGGGACTGCTGTGTAGAAAAAAGAATGGATACTGCATTACAAAATGAACCAAAGTGCAATGAAACCCCATAAATAAAGAGAAAAGCAGTAGCGCCAATGTCTGTGCCTATTTAATGGCGAACCCAGCAAAATCCAAATACACCACATACACTTCATAATCAGAATCAAAAGTATCTCTTGACTGTGATCATTATTATACAAAATGAAAGCAATTTTTTAAAAATCCATAAAAGCAGCGATCATGCTACTACTTGAAGTTTCTGCATTATGTATGCTGCATAAAATTGCATCATCCAGCCTTCCCATATAATGTTCATCCTCTTACTTTTAAAGGCCTGAATCCTGCAAATTCAAACAAAAACATTTTAGTAATTAAAGTGGTATGTACTAATTTGCATTGTAAGTGGTATGTGGCTAGATAACAAAAATAACAACCTGTGTTTACAACAATCTAGCAGCTCGTAGCATAACTTTAACTCTGTATTTTAAAAATCTAGAAGCCTGCATGTTTTAGAATTTTTACAATGTCACTATGATTGATTCAACATTTTATATGAATCAAATGAAAGTTCTACGATTAAAAATTTTTTTAAAAAAATAGGAATTAGAATAGCAGATATAGAAAATGGCAGATTGCAGAATAAAAGTATTCCATAAAATCAGTACAATGGAATTATGTTACATAATTTTTAAGCCACAGGATTAGAACAGGCCATAGCTGCAGAATTTTTAGATTTGCAAATTGCTGATTTTCCAAATGCAGAAAAACATGCTGATAATTTTGCTATCACATTAAAATGTATAACTAAAAGTATCAACAATCAATACTATGATTATTTCATAAATTTGGGATTAATTTAACATTCAAAATAAATATAGGATTATTTGATAAATGTATTTGCGAAAAATGTAACAAGTATATATGATATTTGCAAAGAATACTCAATAATAAATAACAAAATAAATAAATAATTGAAAACAACATTCTCCTACCTCAAGCGGCTTGTGGTAGGTGTCGTCGGCAAGAGCAAGTCGAGCGCGATAGATGTTGTAACAGCCCAGCCCACCTGTAGCCCAATATTATCCACTTTGGGCCTCGCCCGCACTGTTTTGTTTTTGGTAGGCCCTCGGCCCCCAAAACGCGTCGTGCTAGGAGAGGTTTCCACAGCCACCTAAGTAGCCTGCTTCGTTCTCCTCCCCAGCCGATGTGGGACATTACATCCACCCCCCCCCCCCTCGAAGGGCCCAACGTCCTGGCACACCGACCCGGGCCCGGGCTCTGATACCATTTGTAACAGCCCAACCCACCCGTAGCCCGATATTGTCCGCTTTGGGCCTCACCCGCACGGATTTATTTTTGGTAGGCCCTCGGCCCCCAAAATACGTCGTGCTAGGAGAGGTTTCCACAGCTACCTAAGTAGCCTACTTTGTTCTCCTCCCCAGCCGATGTGGGACATTACATCAGGCGAGGCTACTTAGGTGGCTGTGGGGGAGAACAAAGTAGGCTACTTAGGTGGGGGGGAGAACGAAGCAGGCTACTTAGGTGGCTGTGGAAACCTCTCCTAGCACGACACGTTTTGGGGGCCGAGGGCTTATCAAAAACAAAACCATGCGGGCGAGGCCCAAAGCGGACAATATCGGGCTACGGGTGGGCTGGGCTGTTACAAATGGTATCAGAGCCAGGGCCCAGGTTGATGTGCCTCTCCGAGGGGGGATAGATGTAATGTCCCACATCAGCTGGGAGGGAGAATGAAGCAGGCTACTTAGGTGGCTATGGAAACCTCTCCTAACACGACGCGTTTTGGGGGCCGAGGGCCTACCAAAAATAAAAACGTACGGGCGAGGCCCAAAGCGAACAATATCGGGCTACGGGTGGGCTGAGCTGTTATAGATGTAAGCTGCCCGATTACTGGATAGACGACTAGGATGAGAACCCCAAAGACGTCGTTTCCGGAGATGTACACACGCAGAGCTCTATATGCGGCAAGGTGGTGTTGGAGATGAGCTTTCGTCCAGATGGAGAGACAGTCGTGATAGGCGTCGTGATACAGCAATGCGATGCATGAGGAGGAGAATACAAGGATGCGATGTGAGGAGGAGAATACAGCGATGCGATGGTAGCGTGAGATACAGGGATGCTAGGTTTTTTTCTTTTCTTTTTGATGGTAAGAGAGAAGACGTGGACGAGGGTAATTTTGGTGTCCAAAATTTTTTTTACATCCTTTGAATGAATTTAAATGAAATCTGACGATTGTTCATAATTTTGCTTCCATTAAGATTATTGCTTCTGACGATTGTCCATAATTTTGCTTCCATTAAGATTATTGCTTCTGACGGTTGTCCATAATTTTGCTTCCATTAAGATTATTGCTTCCCTTTTCCGTTTAGCATTACCCTGTATATGTATGTATATGTATATGTATGTTTTCTGCCGGTAGAGATGAAAAAGTGTTAACATCTATATGTATAGCAAAACTCTATAAGATAGTTTCAATTATTATAAAGCTTCCTTTCAATCAATACAAAAAAAATGTATTTCTCACATTGCTTCCGCCTGTGCATTTCCATTTGTTTGTGTGATTGCTTTACAAGTTCCAGGATTATAGGCAAGCGATCCAAACGGTGGATGACTAAACTTAACGATCAAGTTAAAAGAAAAAGCTAAGTACCGGGGTTGAATTCTCACCCATGACACTTGATATTGAAATTATTGACTGACATGACATATTTAACTAAAGCAAAAGAAAAAGTTAAATTTATTTTTTTTATTTATTTTTTGCTAATGATTTAATTAAACCATTGGAAAAAAATTTAACCAAATATTTCTTTAGTTATTGCTTTAACTAATCGTTGAAGATGATCTTAAGACCTATAATGCATGTATTGTACATTGAAGGAAAACGTACTAGCAATTGGACCGAATACAATGATGCGAACAATAGATATGCAAATGGATACCACCGCTCGAGTCTTGCATTGGATACTTTGACATGCATGATGACCGAATACCTATAAAGGATTCTGTAGGCATTAAAGTCCGAAAGAGCCGAAAAAGGAGGGATACGGATCGGACTATAGACAGCGAAAGGTGGAGGAAAAAAAACCTACTTGGGTCACTCATTGAAGGATGGAGCAGGTGTCTCGTCGATCTTAAGTAGACTCATTGTGAGAATCAACCTAATTCACATGAAATCAGCCAATTGAATGATACGCGCAGCGTAGACTTCATTTTAACTTAATAACGATTTATATTTAAAAAGTTATTTTTACAAAAAAAAATAATTTTTTTAAATTATTTTATTTTTAAATGAAAATTTAATATAAATTTTTATTTTAAATTTTTCTCATTTTATTAATTAAACCCATTAAATATTATTTTTAAAAAATATTTAAAAATTAATTTTAAAAAATATATATATCCTTTTATAACACATTTTTTCTCATCCAATAAAAATTATTTTTAACTTATATTTTAAGCTCCAACAAAATTTAAAAATAAAATACAAAAAATAAAACTTACACCAAACACAACCTACCCAGTTTTATGATAAACAATTTTTGTTTACAAGAACGCTGCTACACGTAATGTGAAATGGTACCAAAGAAAAGGGCCCAAGGAGCCCTCGGATTTCTAATTCGCGACTAATATCAATAGTAATATGACAGTAGTAATATCAATATCTACAGTAGCATCGGTCATTAATTGGCATTTTCTTCATGCAATCTCTTTTCACACCACGCCGACACCTTCGCTAAATCACACCACGGGTGAAGCAAAGATGATGCATTGGAATTTGATTCATACCTTCGTTTATTGATTCTAATTTATGCACCATGCAGGCAAGCTTGAACAGAAGGCCGTGGCCACAGTAAAAACCTGTCTTCGTGTCACGGGCTAAAGTACCAACGGTATCTTGAAGCCCCTTATCCATATAAAAACCATTGATTCAAAGACAAATTACTTATGTCACAGCCAGAGGGGTAGAAACTGACTTTTTACAACCTAGTGCTCTTAATTAGACAATACATTTTAAAAAAACTCAAATCGGCAGATAGTCAAACAATTTAGCATTAGCCGACCAACGAAACATTACTCATGGTAGCCAACACATGTTAGTCTGGCAGAGACCGAGAATATATACACTTTGGATTTTAGAAACCCACCTCCCCAAGTCAGCAATATATTTAAACAAGCTTACGTAGTCATAGCGATTCCTCTTGAGGTATACATGTATCTACACATCTGACTAGCCAAAGTCTCTATAACTGGGATCATAGATACCAACCTACTTACAAAAAACAGAATAAAGATACACCCAAAGGATACACATATTACAGATATCATAGCTACAGTTAAGGAGAGGATGTCAGGATACCAGTAACTGTTAGCGTCAAACGAGGGAGTTCCAAAGATTATTCCCGCTTGCAATCAAGGTCGCTTGCAGACTGTCTTCAATCTTTTTGCGGCCTTCGCAAACCCCACGATGACTTGCAACTCGTCCATTTGCTTTACCAATGGGAGAACAAGTTGTTTAGAAGCATCAATGTACATCACATATTTAAAAAGGTAGGTAAAGCAAAAGCCAACCCTACACCTACCTGAAATTTTGCCTACAAGGCTCGAAAAAAAAAAAAGACACTGATAGTGGCATGCAAATTGCATGAAGAAAAACAAGAAATCTACGACACAATCTGGGATTTCACTCTTCTCAGGAAATATCTTTTAGTTCTCACCACCTTTATCAATTTAGGGTCACGTCCTTAGTTACTCAGAAAACATAATTGTTCCATATGCTTATACGAGTACTTGCTAGAAAATTACATTTGCCTTGAAGAAGAAAAATTCATAGGAGTTCTTGCTGCCTGAATAAAATTATGCTATCTTTGCTACTTAGGGAGGAAGTCTAAGGGGAAGAAAAGAGAGAAATGGAAAGCCTTGTTGCAAGTACCTGTGACATAAAATGCCTCTGAACAACATCAATTAGTTGCTCCCTAGATGGGTTGGGAATGGCATCCACCTAGAGAAACCAATCTTTAGAAGCTGACGCCGAATAAAACAGGTACCAGTCGATTCCCCCAAATTTGAATAATATCAATGATAAACTTACTAGATTGAAGTGACGCCAATATCTCCATAGTGCAGCCATCTCCAGTTTGCTGAGGTCAACCTTCTGCATAAAGGACATGTTTTTAGTACAAGAATTTAAACAAAAAAAATCACAGAAACACAAATTAAGCATCATATAAATAAAACACAACACCCACCATGGAACCCCGAGGCATTGAAACAGAACCCTTTGACTGTGAATCACAAGAGAGGGTCCGGCTCATAGTCCTGTGGGATGAACTAGAAGATTTATGTGTTCGAGGTTTTGACCTATGGGACTTCAATGTGTCATCAGATGCTGGAAAGAAGAAGCAGCAAACACATAGTTACAAATTAAAAGTAGCAGCACTGGCAAGAATAGACTTCAAGTAATAAGGGTTGTAGCAATGTACAAACTAGAGATTATAAAAAAGTTAGGGATCCTGTGAAACAATTAAAACCAGCTCTCCAGAAAATTTTGTTGTAACATATGTAAACAAACATGTAGCCGGTACACTCAAGGAAGCAAAGAATCAGTTGAGGAAAACTTCCTAGTTCTGAGGAATAGGACACCAGATGTTGTCTTGCATTACACAATAACGCCCCTGGTCAACTTATAAAACATATCAACCATTTTCAGATGAGCAATGAAGTTTCACAACTGATTAATAAATGCTTATACACTTTAGAATAACTAAATCCATAAACTTCTGGATAACTTCACCACTACTAACTGCTCAGATTCAGATTTGGTACAGGCATAAAAGTATATGACATAGAAGTTACACTAACCCAAATCTGAGCCAGTCAACTGAACATTTTCAAAATCTAGATCATCGTCATCCTCATTCCCAGTGGGAGCTTCGAGTACACTCAGGGCATTTCTCTGTAGCTTAACTTCTATGCCATTTGTGAGAACCTGCATTTTTAGGACAATCATTATTAAATTCAAACATAATTCTCATATTCTTCATTGAACAACCCAAAGTCTCAAAACAAAATTCTCAGAACTCAAAAAACAACTAAAATTCTGATCCTGATTTTCAATAATGGTAACAAGTAAAATAATGTAATATTACGTGACAGGTAGCAGACATAAAAACCGCAAAATTTTACCCACTTCTCCAGATTAATGCTTTAGATGCAATTCAGGTACCTAAAATCAATTTAGAATCAGAGTCCACTCTCCCACTCACAGCCGTTATGAATTGGAATTACATCACATAATGGCTGTTTTAAAAAACAAGGAAAAAAATCATTTCAGTTGCCTTCACTTTTCAAAAAAAAAAAAGTAAACTATCATCTGCAATCTGACAAAATTTAAAAAAGATAAAATTTTAAATAAACCAGAAGAATTTCTTCTGAGGGGTAACCTCAAAAACATGAGCAAATTATAATTTAGGGATTAAAGTGATATAATACAATTAAAATTAAGTTCTGGAATCATTAATGAACAAAAGAGTTACTTTTTAATGCAAACTAAACTGCACAAGATACCCATCACAGAAACCAATATTGCAAAATTGCATGAGGACCTCAATTCAAAGCCACTATCTTCAGAAACAGAAGAGCGAACTTAGTGCTCTAACGAGGGGGTGGAGCACAATATATGTCAAAACAATTTCATGCAGTATTCAAGCTCTCATAAACAGCAAAAGAACACTACAGGCGATGCACATACTATCACTGAAATGAGCAAGTACAGTCCAGCATTAGAGAGAATTAATCAATAGGCTAGATCTATGAGTACAAGACACATCCAACCAAAACCATATCGAAAGTAAAGATTCAAATAAGAAACAACAGAATTCATGCCCAATTAGAAATGACAATAGTTCCACTTCTATTGTCATATTCATCTAAGGTCCAGTAAACCAAACAATGTATAATGACATTAAAGTCAACTCTTAAATCCCTAAACAGGCACATAAATTAGATGACAACAAAATGAACAGCAACGAAGTGCTTTAAATATATATATATATATATATATATATATATATATATATATATATATACACGCGGCATTGCAAACATTTTCAATTAAAACATAGAAAACCCTAAAGGACGATAATAGGAGAATCAAAACAAATATGGATCGAATGAAAGAAGGCTAATCAACTTTTACGACATTGAATACAAACGGGACTCGCACTCATCGAGAAATATACCAGCCAATGCCAGCCTCCGAGTCCAACTGCTTTCTTCACCACGCCCTGGAGACCAACCAACACCGACTTGGTCCGATTGTTTCCGGTCACGACCACCTTGGTGTGCCTCGGAAGAACAGAGAGCTCCTCTTCGCTGCTGTCACCACAGCTCTGCAAGTTCGAAAATCCGCCATTGACGGAGCTCTCCACCGCTTCAAGCATTGCTGTTCTTGCTCGGAAACGCAAATTAATGGGAAACTTGTCGATGAAATCCAAGAATTAGGACTCAAAACAACACGCAATCGAAAGATCGTGCATTGGAGGGCTCGTATTTGATGATTTCAGCAGCGCTGGGGCGAGGAATCGATGCGAAAATGTGATGATTGTGAGCAGAGAAAGCACAATAGAGCGTGGGGGAGTGTGTTTGAGTGTGTGTGTGAAAGAGTAGGGAGAGAGAGACTGGTTTCCTTTACTGATGCCACGGTTATGAATCCCGAAGACCTGGTGCTAACCAATGGAATGGAGCCACGTCATTTTGTGCTCCTCAATCATGCGCTCCGAGCTTGTGTCGTGGCATTGGGGCAATACCAATAGCAGTTGGGTTGGGTTTCGTGGTTTTGACCGCCTGTCTTTGCCTCTGCAAAACGCCCTTCTCCAATTTATCAAAATACCCTCTCCTCTTTAAATTTAATTCTTTCTCCTTTTAGTTTTTAAACAAATTAATAGAGTGAAAATTTGTAACTCACCACTTTTTACATAAAATTTGAACAACTTTTGTAAATATAATTATATAATAATAATTAAAATATATATAAAATACTTTACTCGACATAAAGTTTAACATATTGTATTAGTGATAATTATTGAGTAAGTTTTAAATATTCACTCATAGAAAAAGTGACAAAAATAATATTTTTTAAAATTTTTTACAATATTTTTTGAAAGTATGCTCGAATGAGACTTTTAAAAAAAGATAGTCTTACTAAGACTTATAATGATACTATCAAAAAGTATCATATGAGGATACTTTTTTAAAGAATATCGTCTTATATTTCTTTTCATCATATAATTGCTATTGAACAAGATTTTTTACAAAGTATTGTCTTATAGTTGTTATTTAACTTTTCTTTTAAATGAAGTTCCATTAAAAGTTTATTATTTAATGACGCTTTCTAGAAAACATCATCTTATGATTATATTTTAATCACCCTATTTTTTCATAATGCACCATTATTCTTACACTTTGTGCCCTATTTTGGCATTCACACAAACAGGAGCGGTGTTAGCAAGGCTTTAGGGTGTGCAACTGCACACCCTGAATTTTTTAAAAAAAACTTATACATAATATGCATTGACTACATATAAACATATAAAGAAAAAAATACGATTTTATGCAGCAAAACACGCACACTCTGACACCATAATTCCATTATGCAACGCAAAACTGCCCTCCTTTTTACCTTAACAGTAGCAGTAGCCGCCGTATTGCACACAGACCCACCACCCTCCACTTAGTGGCTCAGTCTCCTGTCTACGCCTCCAGTCTCTCCCCTCTCCGCCTCTGGTATCTCTCCTCTCCGCTGCATCACACACAAGCCATAGTGCCGCTTGTTGCTCGATCTCCCCCCTCTCCATCGCATCGCACACAGGCCACAAGCCCATCGCCCGCCACTCAACTTCCCGTCTTCGAACTCCCCCCACCTGTTGTAGCACCGCTCGACCACGGGTCATCATCCACGACCATCTCATTCTCTAGTCAGTAGCTATTTGCCTCTCTTCAAAGAATAAGTAAAGCAAAAAAAATTGAACCAAAGGATCGAAATATTTCGAGTTGCTTCAATCTTTAAGAAAAAAAATCAAATTACAGCTAAAAGAAATTAATATTTAGAAGAAATGAAATTCCAAAGAATTGAAATTTAGATTATTCTTGTTACGTTTTTGACTTAGGAATTTTTAAAATATATGAATATCTACCTAGTAGCTAGTTTTTGATATATAAAACTAAATGGAATTGCTAGAAAGATGATAGAGATAGAGAAGGATATCATATATTCATTAGTTTATCTACTTTTGAAGTTAGTTTTGACCATTTCCATTATGATTGCAACTGTAGAATGAAGTTTTTCAACAATAAAATATATCAAGAACCAATTGCATAATCGAATGAAAGATCAATGAATGAATGATTGTTTAATTACATATATTAAAATTGATGTATTTGATAGTTAGTATTAATAATGAAGCTATTATACAATGATACCAAGTTATGAAGACTCGTAGAGGCTTTTATGAATTTTCTCGTATTTTTTAGTGATGTTATATTTAAAGACTTATGATAAATATTGAACACCCTGAATAAATTTTCTAGAGCCGCCCCTGCACCCAAAAACAAATCTCACCTCTCATCTCTTTCTCGATCATTCTCTCTTGGTTTTATAGAGATTATGGATTTATGACAACACATTGATCTAGAGCTACCAATCCTCTTCTCCTTCTCGATGGCCACCACTACATTATTGTGTGGCCTCCGCAATGCACGACCGTTACAACAACGACGTGCGGCGAGTGGTGATTATTATTCCCATGGTACTTTGGTTGTCATTGTTGTCAATAGAATGTAAAAGCGGTGTTGGACCCCATTTTGTCTGGGTGGGACGTACTAACCCTTTGAAACTTTTATATCCTCTACCCATGCCATATTTTGTTGAATAGGTCTAGAAAGATTCCACATTATCAAGGAATGGTTTGGAGTTGATGTTAACCCCAATTTGCACAAGATGGATACACTGACATGAACAGTAAAGCTCAAAATTAATAACCTTTGCTACAAGCCTCTGAAGCGCCCCAAGACCCATACCAGATGATAGAGGATGAAATTTAAATATTAACGCACTTGACCGAGTGATGCACGACCATTACAATAACAAAGTGCAGCGAGTGGTGATTATTGTTCCCATGGTACTTTGGTTGTCATTGTTGTCAATAGAATGTGAAAGCGGTCTTGGACCCCATTTTTTCCGGGTTGGACATACTAACCCTTTGAAACTTTTATATCCTCTAGCCATGCCATATTTTGTTGAATAGGTCCAAAAAGATTCCCCATTATCAAGGAATGGTTTGGAGTTGATGTTAACCCCAATTTGCACAAGATGGATACACTGACATGAACAGTAAAACTCAAAATTAATAACCTCTGCTACAAGCCTCTGAAGCATCCCAAGACCAGTACCAGATGATAGAGGATGAAATTTAGAGATTAACGCACTTGACCGAGCGATGCACGACCATTATAACAATGAAGTGCGGCGAGTGGTGATTATTGTTCCGATGGGACTTTGGTTGTCATTGTTGTCAATAGAATGTGAAAGCAGTGTTGGACCCCATTTTGTCCGGGTTGGACATACTAACCCTTTGAAACTTTTATATGCTCTGCCCATGCCATATTTTGTTGAACAGGTCTCCCATTTTGTCCGGGTTGGACATACTAACCCTTTGAAACTTTTATATGCTCTGCCCATGCCATATTTTGTTGAACAGGTCCAGAAAGATTCCCCATTATCAAGGAATGGTTTGGAGTTGATGTTAACCCCAATTTGCACAAGATGGATACATTGACATGAACAGTAAAACTCAAAATTTATAACCTCTACTACAAGCCTCTGAAGCACCCCAAGACCAGTACCAGATGATAGAGGATGAAATTTGGAGATTAACGCACTTGACCGAGCCCAATTCCGACTTAAAACGAAGAAGTTATAGCCAAAACAATATGCATCGGAAAAAGTCAAACTTACCAAAAGACGGTCAATGCCCCTGGTCAAAGAGCCCAGAAATGTGACCATGTGAGATTCTCCAAAATGACTATTTAGGTGAATACGGGGCTTCCCAAACAATCCCCAAAAGTTCGTCCATTTTGGCATTTTGGGTAGGGGTAAAAGGGTAATTAAAATTCAAATCATCATAGTCAAATTCGGAGCATCGTGGTGAACTCCGAGACATCACAGATCTGGACTAAGCTTCCACTGATACGGAGTAAGGATCCGAGTCTTTTATTGATGCGGACTAAGCCTCCATTAATACGGAGTAAGAATCTGAGCCTTCCATTGATGCAGACTAAGCTGCCAATGACATGGAGTAAAGATCCAAGCCTTCCATTGATCCGGACTAAGCTTCCATTAACACGGAGTAAGGATCTGAGCCTTCCATTGATTCAGACTAAGCTTCCACTAACACGGAATAAGAATCTGAGCCTTTCATTGATCCAGATTAAGCCTCTACTGATACGGAATAAGGATCCAAGCCTTCCATTGATTCAGACTAAGCCTCCACTGATATGGAATATGGACCTGAGCCTTTCATTGATCCGGGATAAGCTCCAATCATTTGGATTAAGCTTTAATCATCCGGAATCATCTAGAATAAACTTCCATTGATCCAGACCCAAGCATCTACTGACCTTTGACCCTACCAATCTTTGACCTTCATTGTTTGGCCTATCCACGGGCTCGCTCACTGTTTCTTCACGAGACGTGTTAGTATTAGCCGTGCAGATGCTTTTCAATGCTTGTTGGTCACATGTGCTCATATGAAACCAAAAGGGTAATTATAGGTCGTCAGTCCACCTGAGATAAGATGAAATCCAGAAATAAAAAATGTTGGCATGGATAATACATCAATAAATGCAGCAATAATGAGGCTACATCCAAAGGCATTAAAAAAGGGGGTCCTTCCCCTCGCACAAAAGACTTACGCCTAGAGATGACGCCCAAGCTTACACCTAAGAACACTCAGAGTTTTTATGCCCAAGAGTTATGTCCAATCTCTTTTTTTTTCTTACGAGCCTTTCAAAAACCGTCCCCTTTCCAACTCCTCTTTCCCGAATATCCCTGTTGAATCAAGCCCAGAATTTGGATGATGCGAACAGAAGAACCCTATGTAACTTGATCTGAGACTTTTATTGTGCTTCATGTTAAGTAATTACAGATGATATGAACTTAATCCGGACCTACACTCGTGAGATGAAAGCTAAGGACGGGATACATAATCCTGATCCGGATGAGAGTGTGCATCGTCAAAAACTTGGTACATAACCAAGTCTTCACTTCATATGGAATAAGGATCATACATGCGAACTAATGAGTTAAATCTACGGACTAAGAAATATGCATCTAATACTTTAAAATGGACTAAGTCAATAGATGCGGAGTAATAATCCTAGTCCATAAGTCGCATGGAGAAAATCATAGTTATTACGGAGTAAAAAGGCTAAGTTTTCCACTCAAACGGACTAAGGAAAAGAATCACGGAGTAAGAAATCCAGAGCATTCTATACATACGGAGTAAGGAATCCGAACCTGTTACTCTTGCGGAGTAAGGAAGCGCTGATACGGAGTAAGCCTTCCGTTCCTTTAACTCATGCGGAGTAAGGAAACTAGATGCTGAGTAAGGAAGTGCTGATACGGAGTAAGCACTCCGACCTTTTCATTTATATGGAGTAAGGAAACGCTTACATAGAATAAGGATTCTAGTCCTAAATTGATATGGAGTAAGCAATCATTGCTGCGGAGTAAGGATCCGAGCTTAGTTTAATGCGGAGTAAGGAACCTTACACCGGATTTAAGATGACGCTACTTCAACTTATCTCTTCGTATTCAAAGACACCGGCTCGCTATTTCCCGATGTAAGACAAACTCATTGAAGAGCCTAAAGCATCTTACACGTGGATCATCCAGATATGTGGACACAACTTTCATTAAACTTGGGAACTCACAATCACACTTATGCTTTGCAAACCCAAGACATTGAGCTCCACATCTGCAGTACTTAAGACGGAGAGGATTCCGAGGAACAGTAATTGTGCACATAGTTCGGAACAACAAGTTCCAAGATTGTTTTCTCAAGGATGTACTATATATATGTTATGTAAACCTTGTAAATTGAGGTAAGAAGATACAAGAGATCAAGTAGTTAAAAGAGGCTAGTGTGTGAGTACTTTGTAATTAGAGTGTTTGAGAGTTGTTAAGTAGATTAAAAGCTCTTCAAGCTCTAATCTGCATCCATTGTGTTGTACTTATCTTTTTGATAATAAACAATACTTCCACTATTTGGTTAGTTTCCTCATTGATTCTATCTCTTAACCAAATAGCTCTGGCGCCAAAGAGTTAGCAAAGGAGTTTCGATAAGAGCCTATTCACCCTCCCCCCCCCCTTTAGGCTCCAAGGGACCAATAATCCCTTTCCAGCTCTCTTTTTCCCAGTAAAAGAAAAACACAAAAACAACTCCAGTTCAATCCCCCACTCTTTCCTACGTTTCCATCACAAAAACAAAAATTAAAAACTAATTCCTTTTCATTCCCCTATTTCTTACACTCACTCTCTTTATTTCCAGCCACCAAAAAAATCTAGTGCAAATTCAGTTTGAGTTTGACAAATCTCACTCTCAAATTTGTTGGTTCTATTTTCAAACAGGCGATTATCATGGCGGACATGACATTTCAAATGGACGGCCGGAGTTGAAGCCCAAAGTTGGTTTAGTTAATTTGTATTTGTTTATTTATTACTTTTAATTTATTTATATGTAGACTCGATGTAATATTTAGTATTTTTCTATTTTTTTATGTCATTAGTATATGTTGTATTTTCCTTTTTATGTTGTATGTTGTAATATGTACAATATAGTAAAGACAAAAAAAAAAGAGGAAAGAGAGGCAAAAAACAAAAAAAATAAAAAACAAACAAAAAGAGTGAGTTGTTATTTGATTTGTGGATATCATAATCACACACGTAACTTTATATGTTTATTTTTTAACATGTGTTAGTTCATAGTTTTATCCTTTGAAACAAAAAAACACATTTTCAAAACAAAAAAACACGTTTTTCAACTAAAAATCAAAGATTAAATTTTTAGAACTACAATTTTCAAAACAAAAAAAAGCAACAAAACAAAAACACAAACCACAAAAAAAAAAAACCAAAACCTTAGGGTTCTATTTTCCACTTCAAACAAAAAAAAACCTTTAGGATTCCCTTAGAAATTTAGGGTAAATCAATTGTAACCATAACTTTGACGAATAATTTAGCTAAATACAAAGCATAAACTTTCTAGGAAAACCATAGTGTCTCAACCCAATCACAACAGTAAAAAATAAATAAAAATCTCCTCCTCCTAAGATAGGTACCGAAAGGGCACTATAGGAGTGTTAATCCTTCCATACACGTAATCAACCCCCAAACCCATATCTAGTAATGTAAACAACCCACATTTTAGGTGACCAACTGCACTCCAAAAAATAGTTGGTGGCAACTCTATACATTTTATCATTCGGTTGTGGCCCGGACGAAAACCGGTGATGACAGTTGGCGACTCTGCTGGGGACTAACTTAGAGGGTTAGGCCTAGAACTAGGATTGGGAGGTTTCCTTTTTGCTTTTACTTGTTTATTTTATTTTATTTAACTCATTTTGTGTATAATAGTTGTGATTTATATGCTTTAATCCCATGATAGTTGTGATTTACTGCTTTCCATATCTGTTGCATTCATGCATAACCCTATGTTGCATCAAGCCTAGAATTTGAATGATGCAAATAAAATCCTATGTAATTTGATCTGAGACTTTTGTTGTTTCATCTTGAGTTATTGCAGAAGATATGAACTTAATCCGGACCTACACTCTTGAGAGCAAAGCAAAGGACAGGATACATAATCCTGATCCAGACAAGAGTGAGTGTCATCAAATACTTGGTATATAACCAAGTCTTTACTTCATACGGAATAAGGATAATTTGTGTGGACTAATGAGTTAAAGCTACGGACTAAGGAATTTGCGCCTAACACTTTAAACGGACTAAGTCAAATAGATGCGGAGAAAGAATCCTAGTCTATAAGTCGCACAGAGTAAGTCACAGTTAACATGGAGTAAGAAATTCGGAGCATTCTATACATGCGGAGTAAGGAACGACTTATGCGGAATAAGGACCCGAGTCTTGTCACGCCCCCAAATCCTGAAAACAACAGAACTAAGAATGCGACTTCCCCACACCCACACTACAGGGGTCGAGGGGATTAGTGTTCAACCCAATCATGTACAACTCCATAACAGGGGTAGAATTGTACTTCCCAATGTATTCAATTCAAGATTTATTAAAAAATATGACAATGCAATCAACTCTCATAAATGTCTAGTACCCAAAATCACTTACAAATGAGTTCCACCAAAAAGGTTCATACAACTGTCACGGACCCAAGTCCGGAATAAGAAATAATCAAAATTGTAAATAAGTCCATTAAATGAATCCTACACCAAAGATGTCCCAACCTGCTCTGCTATGGCTCCACCAGCTACTCCCTACAACCTATAGGAAATAGAAATAACGTAGGGTGAGCACGAATGCCCAGTAGGTAATCCCCATTTCCACCGTCCTATCACATAAAATCCTAAGTCTATATGGTCGGTGTATGCTTGTGCCAGTGTAGTGTCATATTCTATCACAGTCAAATTATATTAAATCACAGGATAAGACATCACACTCATTACATTTCATTCATTAAGGGTACCCACCGAATAATCTAACCATCCATGGGATTCCCATAACCAACTCCAGGAATCCCAGTCACTATCAGATAGCCATATGTGGGACCTGTGGTGTCCCTAATGACAATCTGCCACATATGGGACCTCAGTTAACCAGCCACATAGGGGACCTATGGCCTCTTGCTAGCCCTATATGGGACCTGCGGTTAACCCAACCAACTCCACCACTAATTCCACATATAATCAATAAATAGAATATTCCAACAGTCAAAATTCAATACAACAGCCTTACAAAATATTTAATTCATCAATTCGGCGCTAACCACAAATAATATATATAGATATACATACATATATAAATATTTATCAAACATCCAACACCTTAAATATCAATTAAGTAATATTAAGCTACATACAAGTAACATTTAAATGCCAAATTTCTAACATTGAAATACAAACAATATTTCTAGTGTCAGACTATAAATATCAAGCCACAAACAATGTTTCTAATATCAAACTATTAATGTCAAGCCTCCGACAATATTTTAGATAATAAATTAATAATATCAAGCTTCAAGTAATACTTCATATTATTAAACTATAATATCAAACCCAAGTACTATTTTCTTTATTAAACTAATAATATCATAATTCTTGTTTGACCTTGCTATTGGAATGGTATCAATGAACATGTTATTTTTACTACTAAATCAAATTTATCTATATATTTTGATAATTATTAAAATATACATATATAATACCATGCACGACTTTATAATAATGCACGGATTTGATGCATGAATTTATTACCCACATATACTAACTATTGACATGCACAATTTAATTCCCATAATGAATTAAGCCCCCCTTTTTAAACAAAAAATCTGACACTAAAACAAAGATACCCCTTTTCTTTCACTGCCACGAAACCACGCATGTAAAGATGCCCCTTTTTGATTAAAAATAAATAAATAAAATAAAACAAAACCCTTGTGCTGCATTGGATTGAACGGATTGTGGAGGCAGGAACGTATAGGCCGCCGCCCCCCGTCATGGAGACGCTAACCAGGCTATCATTCGACAGCCTGGTGTGCTGCTGCTACCGCGCGGAAGAAACCAGGCCAACTGGCCTGGTACGGGTAGAAATTAATAATAACTAATTAGAATATGATAAAAGGAAAACAGGTGCAGTAGCTCGTCCAAGGATTCAGAACCGGTCAAATCACACCGCACTGCAACAATCGCCCAGCCATATGTATATACACGTAAATGAATATATTTATATAAATACATACATATCCAAACGTTTATGTATATATATATTCTAACAGTTTGTGTTCGTGCAATAGAATAACGAGGAATCAAGAATCACCTACCTCTTGCCTTCCGAAGGGATTAAACTCGCAGGAACGGTCTAGAATCGGCGAAGGACGATGAAGAACGTGAAGAACACTAAGAACTCTCCTCCGACGGCTAGAGTTTTTCAAAATAGAGTCATAATGAATAATAAAACCCTCAAACCCTATTTTTAATTAAAATTCGTCCTCCTTTTTAATAATTTCCAAAAAAGCCCTCATAAATTTTATTTTTCATTTATTAACCCTCAATTTAACTCCCAAAAATTACTAAATAACCCCTGAAGGCTTCTGGACCTCAAATTAGGCCCAAATATAGTTAAAACGATTGTATTAATGGCCACATTCTCAAAATAACTTTTTTTAACATCAAATATAGATTATAAGTTATGCTAACACATATACGGATCCTTACAAGTCTTTATTTCGCACGGAGTAAGGAATCCAAACTTGTTACTTTTGCGGAGTAAGGATGTGCTGATACGGAGTAAGCCATCCATTCCTTTAACTCATGCGGAGTAAGGAACTCTCATAGAGTAAGGAAGCGCTGATGCGGAATAAGCACTCCATCCTTCTCATTCATACGGAGTAAGGAAGTGCTGACACGGAATAAGGATTCCAGTAATAAATTGATACGGAGTAAGGATCCGAGCTTAGTTAATACAGAGTAAAGAACCTTACATCGGATTAAAAAGATGTTGCTTCAACTTATCTCTTCGCATTCAAAGTCACCAGCTCGCTGCTTCCCGATGTAAGACAAACTCGTTGAGAACCTAAAGCATCTTATACATGGATCATCCGGATATGTGGACACAACTTCGATTGAACTTGGGAACTCACAAACGTACTTATGTTTTGCAAACCCAAGACCTTGAGCGCCACATCCACAACACTCAAGACAAAGAGGATTCCGAGGAACAGTCAATGTGTACATAGTCTGGAACAACAAGTTCCAAGACTATCTTTCAAGAATGTGTTATATATAATGTAAACCCTGTACATTAAAAAGATGATTGAGGTTCGTGAGTTTTGTAAGAGGCTAGTGTGTGAGTCCTTTTGTAAACAGAGTGTAAGAGAGTCTTGCAGTAAATTGAAAAGTTTTACAAGCTTTAATCTGCTTCCATTTTGTTGTACTTATCATTTTGATAATAAAACAAAATACTTCCACTATCTGGTTATCTTCTGTATTGATTCTATCTCTTAACCAGATAAGTATTGTTCCAAAGAGTTAGAAAAGAGTTTCGATAAGAGCCTATTCACCCCCTCTCTAGGCTCCAAGGGACCAACAAGTGGTATCAGAGTGAGTTCTACCTGCTCAAAGTAGAGATCCCACTCTTTCTCTCTCTCATTAATGGCTGAAGAAAGCAGTATGCTATTTAACACTCGCCTTAACTCCGGAGGCGCATAAGAGCCCCTCCCTAATCGAAGCAGCAGTGAAAATGTCGATCCACCTCAACTTACTGCTGCCGTTGCTCCTCAACCACGGAGTTCTGGTTTTACTCTGACCAAACCGCCAAAATTTACACCTAAGCTTTTCTCCAGTGGAAAGCTCGCATGAAGATGTTCATGGTATGCCATGATCATCTCATGTGGCCATGTCTTCATCAGGAGATACCGATTCCGATGACTATCGAAGAACATGGAGTTAGAAGTCCAAAGACTGATGCCGAATGTCACGCCCCAAATTTCCAACCTGAGGAGACCGGAATGTGACCCTCCCTTTACCCGAGTTTGGATAAAGAGGATAGAGTACAACTGTAAGGACCCGTACCTTGAGTTAGTCAGTTTTGCCTCCTGAGTAGAGTTTTTCTAGATTTTGACCTAGTAAATGGACTCCAATGAATTCACGTGCAAAAGGAAAGATGCTTAGAATGATGTCCTCTATCCACCACAGAAGTTTCAGGCCAAATGGACATGTATGTGAGGTGCACGTGATATGGGTCCAATTCACGTGCAAGTGTAATTGTCTTCTAAATGATGCAAGGAGGCTAGGGGTGAAGTTTGAGAGCATTTGGAGTTCATATGGAGTTGCACGTGAATTGGGGAATTCACGTGCAAATTGGCGTGCAGGCATATTTTTGCATGGTTCCCTTGGTTTTGACATTCTAAGGAACTTTCTCCAAAGGACCATGTTGAAATTCTGCGTATTTTGGCCTATATGGGTGTGGAAAGGTGCTAACTTGTGTGATCAAAACTACGTCGTTTTGATCTTTGGGATTCACTTAATCAAAACTATGTCGTTTTGATGTTGTGTTGTCTATATAAGGAGGAGAAGCCCTCTGTTTTAGGTTTAGGGTTCTCTTCTTCTGCTGCGGCCGTCGTAGAGAGAGAGAGCTAGAGAGAAGGAAGGGGAGTTCGTTGGTTTCCGCCGGAGCATCTCGCGTGGGGAGGACGGCGTTCGGCTTGGGATCGGACCGTTCTTTGTGTTGTTGCGTTTTCCTTGAGGTAGGGATTCTGTTCTTCCTAAGTCCTCCTCCGTCCTAGGGTCCTAGGGCGGAATATGAGTTATATCTCGTTATATTATTTATATGTAAATTCATATAGGTGTGACCTCCTATATGAATGTTGGCCTTTAGTGGCGTTTTGGTGTGATTTCCGAGGTTGGGTGGTTAGTGCATGTTAAGTGTTTGATAAAATGCCGGTGTGGATATGCCTGTATGAATATGCCTGTGTGTATGCTCGTAACGTGTTTGAAATAATGCCTGTGAGGCTATGCATATTATGTGTTTGGAATAATAGCGTGTGGCCGGGTCCGTGAGCCTTGTGAATATATGCATGCTAAGTGTTCGACGTTATTCCCGTGTGACTAAGCATATTAAGTGTTTGATGTTATGCCCGTATGGCCTTATGTCTGCGTGTTTGCTTGTACACCCGGTGGCGTGGAAGCCTGGGACTGTTTTGTGGAACCCGGTGGTCGTGGAAGCCCGGGGACTGTTTTGTGGAACCCGGTGGTTGTGGAAGCCCGGGACTGTTTGTGGAACCCGGTGGTTGTGGAAGCCCGGGATTGTTTTGTGGAACCCGGTGGTCGTGGAAGCCCGGGACCGTTCTTGAAACCCGGTGGCTGTGGAAGCCCGGGAGTGTTTATGTACCAGCCCATGTATGATTGTGTTTGCTGTTATAGCCTGTAACTATATCTGGTGGAATAATTGTATCACGACACAACACTTGTACACAAGGCATGTAGATAATAGGTGCATGGGATGGGTTGGGGAGACATGATCCCTACTGAGCTGTGGTTGCTCACCCCTCCTACCATGTTGTTTTCTTTACAGGAACCTACAGGCGTTAGGTGGAACCCCAAGGTGGAAGACCTTATTTATTTTATTGTTTATGTTATTTTATTATGGGAACCGATGTAACCCCAATGGGGATGGATTGAAAAGAAGACTTTGTATTAAAGACCGATTTGGTTTGATGGACTTTATTTTCCTTGAATGTGTTGTGAATGTTTAAAATGTTCGGTTCTTGGTTTGTATCCTAACCCCTTTGCCCTCCGTGTGAGTAAAGGGGAGTCACGTACCGGTTTCCTCGGGTTGGAAATCCGGGGCGTGACAATATGGTATCGAGCATGGTCTAGTTGGCCTAGGGTAGTGGGCGGGCTTGGTTATCTTGAGTCCTTTGGAGGAGCCTGGAGGGACATGCCTGATCAACATGGTCCTCTTTGAGCCTCCAAGGTGTGCTTAGGGTAGTCCGTCTTGTGGTAGGATTTGCATGCATTGGCATTAGGGCACTAGTTGCATTTGTTGTCATGTGTGAAGGATGTGCATGACATGATTATGTGTGACCTGTGCAACTCGAATATTCTTGGAATGCCTTGGGTATGACTACAATGTGGACTCTTGTGCGTGTGCAATATTGGTTGATGCAATGGTTAAAATGTGTGTAGTGCCATGTACGGCTTGACTTGATAATGAGGTAGAGGTAGTCAACTTGTTAGTAGTCAAACGCGTTCGACGTTTGTGCATCTTACTTCATGTAGTAAGAATGCCACCGAGGAGAGTGACACGTGCGTCCGGGGCAATGGGCGATGAGTCATCTGCCCATGAGGGTCCGGGTGCGGGACCATCCGTTGGAGGGCATGCGTTGCTGCGGCACGCCTACAAGAAGGCATCCGGCTGGAGGTACGAGAGCTTCGGGAGGGACTCCGGCAGGATGTTCGGGAGGAGGTGCGCCGTGAGATGGCAAAGACACGGCGGGTGGTGCCACCACCACCACCACCAGAGGAGAGGCGCCTCGTGAGCGTGAGAGTTCGGCCGGGTGGTGTACCGACCCGTGCGAGAGGATGACGTGGTGACACGGTTCCGAAAGGAACAACCTCCGCGATTTAAGGGGGGAGAAGACCCTGTGGTAGGCGAGCGGTGGTTGAGGCAGATTGAGCATGTGTTCTCCTTTCTCCCCGCCCAGGGAGGAGGATAAGGTGCGGACCGGCAATTCGGCACTGGAGGGGGACGCTTTGGAGTGGTGGACGAGTGTTGCGGGGAGCCGTGCGGTGCAACTCATGTTTTGGGAGGAGTTCTTGCAACTCTTCCATGATGAGTTCTTCCGGAATCGGTGAGATGACAGAAGAGGGAAGAATTTGGCAGCCAGCAGGGATCCAAGACGGTACCCGAGTATGAGCGGGAGTTCCTGGAGATTGAGTAGGTTTGCTCCCGAGACCGTGGTAAGGGAGGACCTGAAGGCCCACAAGTTCACCTTGGGTCTCAGGCCAGCCCTTAGGGAGAGGGTGGCGATTCTACGCTTGAGGACCTATCGCCGAGGCCGTGGAGACAGCCCGTATAGCCGAGAGAGAACTGGATGATGGGAGGCAGGCCCATCGGGGCGCCGGTTGCAGAGTGGGCCTGATCGAGATGCAGGGTCCAAGAGGCTCAAGACGGAGGAGAGGGATAGCAGTTCCTTCCGCAGCAGGGGACAGACATTGGTGAACCCAGGGAGGTCTAGCTTTGGCGGTGGCGAGCAGGGGCGGTCCAACAGGGGGTCTCCCCGGCGCTTGTTACGCTTGTGGGGAGCAAGGCCACTTGAGAAAGGAGTGTCCAAAGAGGGACCGGAAATGCCATAGATGTGGACGAGAGGGCCATCTCGAGCCGGGTTTGCCGGAGTGGCAACAGGGGAGTTGGAGGCATGACATCCAGGACAAGGAGTGATGCCGGTTTTCGTGCACCGGCGAGAGAGACCAGCTCGTCGGTGGCCGGCTAGTCAGCAGGATCGAATCGGACCCGACCTCGGGGGAGGCCGGAGCGGCAAGCAGACGGAAGCCGGAGGCGGCCTTGGCGGGAAGCGCCCAGTGAGTGAGCCGACCAGTGGCACGGGCCAAGGGGAGGGTGTTTGCGGCTGGAGGCGACGTACCCGGAGGAGGCCGAGCTACCAACCCCACCACCGAGGGTGGAGCAGACCATCGGTGGTTAGAGGTACCCTCTTGATCTCCCGTACATTAGCTTCTATTCTTTTCGATACGGGTGCATCATGTTCGTTTGTTCCGAGCTTGTAATAGACGGCTTGGGGTTAGCCTTGTGTGGAGGCCGCGAGGCCCCTAGTTGTGGAGTCTCCGGTAGGAGGCATGATTGAGGTACGGCGAGTGTGTCGTGATTGTGTGTTAACCATAGGCGAGGTGGAGCCGAGTTTTGACTTGCGTGTGATGCCTTTGAGGACGTTCGACCTGATCTTGGGTATGGATTGGCTTATGGCTTTCCAGGCCAAGATAGATTGTTATCGGCGGCGTGTGACCTTCGTGACACCCGCGGGGACCTCTTGCACCCTGCAGGGGGAGTGGGATTGTGAGGCGAGTCGGGCCGGGCCAGTGTTGGACCGGTGGGGTGCCATTACCCACAGGTTGGCAGCCCTGACCTTGCCGAGGAGGGGAAGGTGGAAAAGAGGGTGTGGCCCGTTGTTGTGGACCAATTTCGGGATGTTTTTCCTGAAGAGTTAAGGAGTTTGCCACCTAAGAGGAGTGTGGAGTTCACCATTGAGTTGGTGCCTGGGGACGGGTCCGATTTCCCAAGTAGCGTATCGTATGGGGCCAGCCGAGTTGAGGGAGCTTCAGGAGGCAAATCGAGGAGTTGGTGGGCCAGGGGGTATATTAGACCAAGTACCTCACCTTGGGGTGCTCCGGTGCTCTTTGCTAAGAAGGGCGATGGCACGCTTCGTCTCTGCATCGACTACAGGGAAGCCGAATTCGGTGATCGTGAAGAACAAGTACCCGTTGCCTCGGATAGACGACCTATTTGACCAATTAAGTGGGGCCCAGGTGGTTTTCCAAGATAGATTTACGGTCGGGGTATCACCAGCTCGGGGTTAGGGAGGAGGACATCCCTAAGACGGCTTTCGGTGCGGTATGGGCATTATGAGTGGGTAGTGATGCCTTTCGGGCTCACTAATGCGCCGCAAGTGTTCATGCATTTGATGAACCAAGTCTTTGCCCCATACTTAGACTCGTTCGTGGTGGTGTTTATCGACGATATCTTGGTGTATTCCAAGACCGAGAGGGAGCATGTGGAGCACTTGGCAACAGTGTTGCAAACCTTGAGGGACCAGCACTGTTTGCTAAGTTTAGCAAGTGTGAGTTTTGGCTGCAGGAGGTTCACTTTCTTGGCCATGTGGTGTCACTGAGGGAGTTAGGGTGGACCCGGCCAAGATTGAGGCCGTGGCATCGTGGGCGAGGCCAACCAACGTTTTTGAAATCCGTAGTTTTCTTGGCTTGGCGGGGTACTACCGTCGTTTTGTCGAGGGATTCTCCCGTTTGGCGGCTCCTATGACGGTGTTGACTCGGAAGGGCGTGAAGTTTGATTGGACCGACAAGTGTCAACAGGCGTTCGAGACTCTCAAAACCCGTTTGACCACCGCACCTGTGTTGAGGTTACCTCGGGAGGATATTCCATATGAAGTGTACCGTGATGCGTCCAGGGTTGGTTTGGGGTGTGTGCTTATGCGAGAGCACAGTGTGGTAGCTTATGGGTCGAGGCATTGAAGCCTCATGAGCAGAATTATCCTACTCATGACCTTGAGTTAGCGGTCGTCATCTTCGCCCTGAAGAGTTGGCAGCACTACCTCTTGGGGGAAAAGTTTGTGGTGTTCTCGGATCACAAGAGCCTTCAGGACATCTTTACTCGAAGGACTTGAATTTGAGGCAAAGGAGATGGGTGGAGTATTTGCAGACTTTTGATTTTACTCTTGCCTATACCCCGGGCAAGGGTAATGTTGTGGCCGATGCATTGAGCGAAAAGGGAAAGCTGAGGTGGCCGTGAGAGAGTGGAAGGCGATGGAGCGGTTGGCGACGTTGCGGCTGCACCGTTGTTCGTGATGGTGGGACGATCCTGCGTCCTTTGGTGGTGGTGCTTGAGTTGTACCGGCGCGTCCGGGAGGAACACTGGGTGACATTGAGTGTGAGGTTCTCCGTGCCCGTATTGAGGCCGGGGAGCTATCCGGAGACCGGACAGAGGGTCCTGAGCATGAGTTGTCATTTCAGGGGCGGTTGGTCGTGGCTTTTTCCCTCGGGGATGAGGTGATGAGGGAGTTTCACCGGTCTAGAGTTGTCGTACATCCAGGGGGGTACGAAGATGTATCACGCGCTTCGGGCACATTTTTGGTGGCCTGGAATGAAACGCGATGTGGCTGCCTTTGTTTCGCGGTGCCTCACGTGTCGGCCAGGTGAAGGCCGAGCATCGGCGGCCGGCGGGCATGTTACGGCCCTTGCCCATAGCGGAGTGGAAGTGGGACCATATAGCGATGGATTTTGTGACCGGTCTTCCACCCACCACCTGGGAGGAAGCATATGATTTGGGTGATTGTGGATCGACTCACAAAGTCGGCCCATTTCCTGGGCTGTTCGCGAGCGGGACTCTATTGGGACCTTGAGTCGGCTATACATGAACGAGATTGTGAGGCCGCATGGCGTACCATCATCGGTTGTCTTAGACCGGGATTCGAGGTTCACTTCCCGTTTTTGGGCAAGGTTTGCAGGAGGCTATGGGGACCAAGCTTAATTTGAGTACAGCCTTTCACCCTGAGACCGACGGCCGGACAGGAGAGGACGAATCGGACTTTGGAGGACATGTTGAGGGCTTGTGTGCTAGATTTTGGGGGTTCGTGGGCAACTCACCTTCCTTTGGTGGAGTTTGCCTACAACAACGCTTATCAGGCATCCATTGGGATGGCTCCTTTTGAGGCGTTGTACGGACGGCCGTGTCGGTCACCTTTGTGTTGGACCGAGGTGGGGGAGACAGACTCTCTTGGGGCCACGGTTGGTTCAAGAGGCTACCGAGAAGGTCAAGTTGATCCGTCGGCGTTTGTTGTCGGCTCGAGTCGGCAGAAATCTTATGCGGATCAGCGGCGGCGCCCTTTGGAGTTTTATGTTGGTGATCATGTGTTCCTTCGTGTCTCTCCACGACGTGGTCATCGACGGTTTGGGCGGGGTTCCAAGCTATCTCCGCGGTTTATTGGTCCTTTTGAGATTCTGGATCGTGTCGGGCCTGTGGCCTACCGGTTAGCGTTACCACCGCAGGCCGAGTCGAGTGCACAACGTGTTTCACGTGTCCCGATTGCGGAAGTATCACCCTGACCCCACTCATGTGATTGATTGGGGGACGTTGGACATCGAGGATGACATGTCCGTCGTTGAGGCCCCTATTCGTATCCTCGATCGGCGAGAGAAGCTTTTGCGTGGTCGTGCTATTCCTTTGGTTCGCGTCTTGTGGCAGCACCGTGGCATTGAGGAGGAGACATGGGAACGTGAGTCCGTGATGCGTGAGCAACATCCGGACTTGTTCGAGGACGAACAATCTTAAGCGTGGGAGGTGGTCATGGCCAAGGGATAGTGATGTGTTTTGTATTAGTTGTGTACGATTTGGTGTATTTGTATTGTCTTTTAAAGACATATGTTCTTATTTGTGATGTGTTTTGAGATGTGTATTTGTGACATGCGGACATGTGTTATATGCATTATTGTGGTTATGGATTATGGTGGTACTTTGTTATGTCTTTGTTGTCTTATATGTGGTGTATGACCCACTTGGGTGTGGTGGCTTCTGGGTGGCAAATGGGTAGTTTGTGGTTGTTTTCCTCGTATGTCATTTCTTTTCGAGGACGAAAAGTCTTAAGGGGGAGAGGATGTAAGGACCCGTACCTTGAGTTAGTCGGTTTGCCTCCTGAGTAGAGTTTTTCTAGATTTTGACCTAGTAAATGGACTCCAATGAATTCACGTGCAAAAGGAAAGATGCTTAGAATGATGTCCTCTATCCACCACGAAGTTTCAGGCCAAATGGACATGTATGTGAGGTGCACGTGATATGGGTCCAATTCACGTGCAAGTGTAATTGTCTTCTAAATGATGCAAGGAGGCTAGGGGTGAAGTTTGAGAGCATTTGGAGTTCATATGGAGTTGCACGTGAATTGGGGAATTCACGTGCAAATTGGCGTGCAAGGCATATTTTTGCATGGTTCCCTTGGTTTTGACATTCTAAGGAACTTTCTCCAAAGGACCATGTTGAAATTCCGAGTATTTTGGCCTATATGGGTGCGGAAAGGTGCTAACTTGTGTGATCAAAACTACGTCGTTTTGATCCTGGGATTCACTTAATCAAAACTACGTCGTTTTGATGTTGTGTTGTCTATATAAGGAGGAGAAGCCCTCTGTTTTAGGTTTAGGGTTCTCTTCATTGGCCGCACCGTCGTAGAGAGAGAGAGAGCTAGAGAGAAGGAAGGGGAGTTGCTGGTTGCTGCCGGAGCATCTCGCGTGGGGAGGACGGCGTTCGGCTTGGGATCAGACCGTTGCTGTGTTGTTGCGTTTTCCTTGAGGTAGGGATTCTGTTCTTCCTAAGTCCTCCTCTGTCCTAGGGTCCTAGGGCAGAATATGAGTTATATCTGTTATATTATTTATATGTAAATTCATATAGGTGTGACCTCCTATATGAATGTTGGCCTTTAGTGGCGTTTTGGTGTGATTTCGAGGTTGGGTGGTTAGTGCATGTTAAGTGTTTGATAAAATGCCGGTGTGGATATGCCTTGTATGAATATGCCTGTGTGTATGCTCGTAACGTGTTTGAAATAATGCCTGTGAGGCTATGCATATTATGTGTTTGGAATAATAGTGTGTGGTCGGGTCTGTGAGCCTTGTGAATATATGCATGCTAAGTGTTCGACGTTATTCCCGTGTGACTAAGCATATTAAGTGTTTGATGTTATGCCTGTATGGCCTTATGTCTTTGCGTGTTTGCTTGTACACCCGGTGGTTGTGGAAGCCGGGGACTGTTTTGTGGAACCCGGTGGCCGTGGAAGCCCGGGACTGTTTTGTGGAACCCGGTGGTCGTGGAAGCCCGGGATTGTTTGTGGAACCCGGTGGTGTGGAAGCCCGGGATTGTTTTGTGGAACCCGGTGGTCGTGGAAGCCCGGGACTGTTCTTGAAACCCGGTGGCCGTGGAAGCCCGGGAGTGTTTATGTACCAGCCCATGTATGATTGTGTTTCTTTGTTATAGCTTGTAACTATATCCTGGTGGAATAATTGTATCACGACACAGCACTTGTACACAAGGCATGTAGATAATAGGTGCATGGGATGGGTTGGGGAGACATGATCCCCTCGAGCCGTGGTTGCTCACCCCTCCTACCATGTTGTTTTCTTTACAGGAACCTACAGGCGTTAGGTGGAACCCCAAGGTGGAAGACCTTATTTATTTTATTGTTTATGTTATTTTATTATGGGAACTGATGTAACCCCAATGGGGATGGATTGAAAAGAAGACTTTGTATTAAAGACTGATTTGGTTTGATGGACTTTATTTTCCTTGAATGTGTTGTGAATGTTTAAAATGTTCAGTTCTTGGTTTGTATCCTAACCCCTTTGCCCTCCGTGTGAGTAAAGGGGAGTCACGTACCGGTTTCCTCGGGTTGGAAATCCGGGGCGTGACAACAACATACACTTCACACTTTATATTCAGAGACAAAATCATATATTTATTAAGTCCAAACATACAAATGTACCCAAACATGTTTTTTTTATTACATAAAACTCCTCAGTACAATATCCCCCCATTGGAGTTACAAAGCTCACACAAAAACAACGAAACTCAAATAATAATAAACAAAGCCACAAAACGGAACTGCCTTCAACTTGGGTGTTTCCGCCTAACGCCTGTAGGTCCCTGTAGAAAAACCAAACACAGTAGGAGGGGTGAGCAACCACAGCTCAGTAGGGATCATGTCTCCCCAACCCATCCCATACTCCTAGCATTTACATGCCATGTGTACAAGTGCAGTGTCGTGATACAATAATTTCAGCAGACATAATAAACAACCACATCAACAATTACAATCTTCCACTGCCACACAAGCTAACACTTTAACCACAAGTGATTTAACCGCCTCTTCAGGCCAATGATTTACCCGCAAGTGATTTAACTGCCTCTTCAGGCTAATGATTTAACCGCCTCTCAGGCAAATAGTTTAACTGCCTCTCAGGCATAGTTTCCACAGCCTCACAGGCTAACATGATCAGTCCCGGGCTTCCACAGCCACCGGGTTCAATAGAACAGGCCCGGGCTTCCACAGCCACCGGGTGTACAAGCAAACACGCAGCACACATGGCCATACAGGCATAACATCAAACACTTAATATGCATGGTCACATAGGCATAACTTCAAACACTTAGCATGCACAGCCTCACAGGCATAACTTCAAACACTTAGCAAGCATACATTCACAAACTCACAAATCCAGCCACACAGGCATATTATCAAACACGTTCTAAGCATATACACACAGGCATATTCACACAGGCATTTTATCGAACATTTAACATGCACTAACCACCCAACATCAGAAATCACACCAAAACGCCACTGAAGGCCAACATTTATATAGGAGGTCACACCTATATGAATTTACATATAAATATTATAACAACAGCCATAGAAACTCTATAAAACATCTATGCAGGGCTAACCCCAGAACAGACCGGGAAAGACAGAACCCCTACCTTACAAAAGATCCTCCTTGCTCCCGCACTAGATGTTGTCCTCCCCACGTAAGACGCTCCGGCAGCAACCAGAAGCTCTCTTTCCTTCCCTCTCTCTAGCTCTCTCTCTCTTTCTACGATGGCTGCAGTGGCTGAAGAGAACCCTAACCCTAGAACAAGGAGTCTTCACTCCTTTATATAGACAACTCAAGCCCCAAAACGACGTAGTTTTGATTAAATGAATTCCAGTATCAAAACGACGTAGTTTTGATGACAGACTACAACCTTTTGCAACCACATAGGATAAAGCACTCATAATTTCACCATGGTCCTTTAGCAAAAGAGAATCAGAACAACAAAACAAGGGTAATGGAGGCTGCATGTGAGAAAGCATTCTCACGGGCACCTCCAAATGCTCTAGAATTTCACCACAAGCCTTGGAACAACATTAGGAAGGCTCCTATGCAAAAATCTCACTGCACGTGAAAAGTCCTTCTCACGTGCACTCCCTATTGGGCTCCAACTTTGCCTCTTGCTTGCTTATCAACATACAAGATGATTTAGCCAAAGTGTGTGGAAAGAAAACTCCCTAAAACCCAACAATTTCCACCCAAAAAGGCAAAACTGAGACTAACTCCTCACATCCCAAAATATGGGTCATTACGCCGAACTCACTCATGATAAAAGAGCCTGGCAGTGTGCTAGCGAAAAGGCTCTAGCGAAAAGGCTCTGGCATATGTTACATCATCTTTGGACTTCGAAGCTTTCACGGACGTCCAGGGCTGCACAACAACAAAAGCTATCTGGGATAAACTAACAATCCTCTATGAGGGAAGTCAGTCCCAAATGCATAACGTTATCTGTACTCTTAGGCAGAATTTTGAGAGTTTTAATCACAAACTCGGTGAATCCCTCGAGAGCATCTATCAGAGATTTGGCAAGCTTATCCTTGAGCTAAAAACTATCAATGAGCACTACTCTCAATCTCAAATCAATGACAAGTTTTTTCGCTCACTACCGGATCGCTACTACTCCAAGCAGCTCCAGATGCAAGCCGACAAGAACTGGCAGTATGTTCCCCTTGAAGAACTATATAGAGAGCTATGAACTCACGAGGTCAGGTTCAAATACTCTGACCGAGATGAGAAAATAGCTCGAAAAGAAAAGGGGGTAGCTTTCAAAGCTACGGAATGTCTCAGCATACTAAGGAATGATGATACGGAAAAATAAAATTTTTTTGACTCTAACGCTGAAGAAGAAATAGCTCTTCTCGTCAAATCCTTCGAGCGATTCCTGCGGAAAAGCAGAAAAGGATTCAGAAGAGGCTCCTCCTCATCATTCCGAAGGAAGGAGCAATCGGAGTTTAGTTCCCAAGAATGCTATAGCTGTGGGAAACCCGGTCACTGGGCCAAGGATTGTAAATCCAAATCTAAGACGGCTAAGAAAAGTGACAAGGTTACTCCTCGAGCTCCACCTCAGACAACAGTAAGAATAAGAGGAAGGCATTCGTCACCAAGCACGTAAGTGGCTCGAAAGAAGAGGAAGAATCCTCAGATGATGAGCCAACTTCAAAGCCGAACGTCTGCCTCATGGCAAATACTGAGGTACCTTCTATCTCTGAGCTTATGAGTAAATTAGAATCTCTTACTGCTGAACGTGATCATGAAAAGAATGAGAGACTAATAATTACTCAAATTTACAAAGATATGGAAAGTTAGAATAAACGTCTTGAAATTATTGTTGCTAGACTTGAAAAAGACATAGCTGACTTCATGGGTAAAGAAGCTTGGTATCATGATCTAAAAGCAGAAAATCATTTGCTAAATACCAATCTAGTTGGCCTAAAAGTTATTTTGAAAAGACTCGAGAATGAACTTGAAAAGGAAAAGGAAATAAATCGTAAATGGCTAAAATCCGGGAAAATAGCCTCTACATTTAGGACTGATCCGGATGACATCCGAGTTAAACTTGGCCTTAGCTTCGAACCATCAACCTCCACACAAGCTACTGAGTGTCCTTCGGATTTTATTTTGAAACTAACCAACCTTTATCCTGTTAGTACATCTAAACCGTTGGATGGTTTCATTTTAGGTGGCACCATAGTCTATGATTGTGGAACTGAGGCTGTTACTGTTGTTCCCGAAGCAGTAGCACCAGTATCTAACGATGAAGGGAAGGTTTCTGCAGTTAAAGCTGAAACTGTAGCACCCAGAAAGAAACGAAAGGCGAAGGCTGGCGCATCTAGGGCCAAGATCGCGTCACCCATTCGCAAAGGATTAAGCCATAGGGAATAGAGTAGAAAATCTGTAAAACCTAAGAAACTTGTATCCCCTGTTTGTGCTCCGCATCAAAGTGTCTGTTCCATCTGTAGAGAAATAGGTCATTATCACTATGAATGTTGGAGCTTATCTGATAACTAGCTTTGTAATCAAATCCGTATTAATAAAGATCAGTTCATCAAAAAGGGTTCTTCGAGTAAATCTAAATCTAAATCTCAAAGGAGTGTCTCTCCCAAGAAAACCCAAGTAAAAGAAGCAGCTGGCACTAACAAAATAAAGTCAACCTGGAAAGCTAAAGTTCCTAACAAAGTTAAAACCGAAACTGTTGACACTACTGCTGTTTCTCCTAACCGCCCGAAACAAGTTTGGGCAGCAAAAGTGTTAACTGTTGTCTTGTAGGAGCATCTCTGGATTGCACTGCCGGATCACTTGAAGTTAAAGATCAATCAAAGCAAGTGGATCCTCGATAGTAGATGCTCCAGACATGTGACGGGTGATCAGTCTTTACTCGTTGATGTTACTGACAAACGAGGCCCATCCGTATCATATGGGGAGAACAGTAAAGGTAAGACTGTGGGGTATGGCACTTTAACCAACGGCTGTGTATCAATCACTAAAGTTGCACTAGTCGAAGGTTTGAAGCATATTTTGCTAAGTGTCAGTAATTTATGTGACAAAGGATTTACTGTTTCCTTTATGTCTAACACCTGCACAGTTAGGGAAAACTTATTCGGAGATGTCAAGTTATCCGGATTAAGAGATGGGGTGGGGACATATACTCAGTGGTTTTAAGAAATAATTCTTCTGACTTTGTATGCTTCCTCACTAAAGCATCAGATGGAGAAAGTTGGCTATGGCACAAGCGTTGCGCATATTTAAATTTTAAGACCTTGTCTAAATTAGTGTCGCTTGACTTAGTAAATGGTTTGCCCAAACATAAATTCTCCAGAGACTCCATCTATAGAGAATGCCAACTCGGCAAGCAGACTAAACACAACTTTAAGAGCAAATCAGTTAATTCAATAACTGCTCCGCTGCAACTTCTTCACATGGACCTCTGTGGTCCCATTTCTATTGCTTCTCTTGCCGGTGCGAGATATACCCTAGTGGTTATCGATGACTGAGCATTAAGTGCATCAGGAGTGATCATGGTACTGAGTTTGATTTTTCAGATATGAGATCCTATTGTTCTGAAAAGGGCATTCAGCACGACTTCTCTGCACCCAGGACTCCACAACAAAATGGAGTTGCTGAGCGTAAGAATCACACGTTAGTCGAAGCTGGTAGATCCATGTTAGCAGGGGCAAAGCTTCCTCTCAGTCTATAGGCTGAAGCTATGTCCACTGCATGCTATGTTCAGAACAGAACTCTTATCAATAAAGTTACCATGAAAACGCCCTATGAGATGTGGAGAGGCGGGAAGCCATCAATCTCTCATTTCAAAGCCTTTGGGTGTGCTTGCTATGTGTTAAACAACGGCAAAGAGGCCTAGAGTAAATTTGAGCCAAAATACGATGATGGGATCTTTGTCGGATACTCGTTGCATAGCAGGGCTTATCGCATTTTCAATAGAAAACGTCTAACGGTTGAAGAATCTATCCATGTTAATTTTGATGTATCTAACCTTGACTGGTCAAGTGTTGGATCTTCAAATCAAATTGTGTAAGATCACACGGACTCAATTGACTATTCTCAGTTCAGGCATGTACCTGCTGCAATTCCTGATGAATCACTCAGTACCGGTGAGGCAAGAAATGCTACTGATGATGCTTCAGAAGACTCGGACTCAAAACTTCCACTTAACTCTGGAGAACTTGTTACGGAAATCCATAACTCCAGAGAGCCTTCTAGTCCGTCCGGACCTATTCATACTAAAAGTAATAGTGCCGAAGCACTTCCAAGTACTTCTGGAATTGTTCATCATACGGATACAACAGGTTCGGAAGAAGCTCAACCAACTAATGTACAAGATCCACCCAATCTGGCAGAGCTTCAAATCATTAACTACTCACCACCACTTGCGTAGAACTACAGGTGGACTCGAAACCACCCATCAGATCAAGTGATTGGTGATCCTATTGTTGGAGTAAGAACGAGGGCAGCCACTTCAAATTTGTGTCTCTACTCGTGTTTTATATCACAGATAGAGCCAAAGGTGGTGGATGAACCCCTTCAGGACTCAAACTGGATAGACGCTATGCAAGAAGAGCTTAATCAATTCAAGAGGAATGAAGTGTGGACATTAGTACCAAGGCTGAGGTCGCAACAAGTCATTAGAGTTAAATGGGTGTTCCGGAACAAACTAGATACTGATGGAATAGTAATCCGGAACAAAGCCAGACTGGTAGCCAAAGGATACCGTCAAGAAGAAGGCATTGACTATGACGAGACCTTTGCTCCTGTAGCTAGACTTGAGGTGATTCGCATGTTCCTGGCGTATGCTTCATATGAAAACTTCATAGTTTATCAAATGGACGTCAAGAGTGCATTTCTGAATGGAGATCTTCAAGAGGAGGTTTATGTAGAACAACCTTCGGGCTTCATTGAACACAAGGCTGGACATATGGTTTATAAACTACGGAAAGCTTTGTACGGATTGAAGCAAGCTCCAAGGGTCTGGTACGATACACTGTCAGAATTCTTGCTCGAACACAATTTCAAAAAAGGAAAGATAGACACCACTCTATTTTTACAGAAAGAGAAAGATCATTCTATGATCGTACAAATCTTTGTGGACGACGTCATTTTCGGATCATCAAATCCGAAGCTTTATGAAGAATTTGCGAAGCTGATGACTACCAAATTTGAAATGAGCATGATGGGAGAATTAACGTACTTCCTTGGGATAGAAGTTAAACAAATGAAGGATTGAATCTTCATCAACCAAGCAAAGTACACACGGGACTTAATCAAGGAGTTTGGAATGCAAAACTCTACTCCCGTGAAAACTCCCATGCCAGTCAGTGCCAAACTTGATCCTGATCTTAACGGAGAATCAGTAAATATCACTGAATACAGAGGGGTGATTGGTTCATTGCTGTATCTCACAGCAAGTCGCCCGGATATAATGTTTGCAACTTGCATTTGCGCAAGATATCAGGCGAATCCCAAAGAGTCACACATGCTACATGTGAAACGGATATTGCAGTATTTAAAAGGGACAGTGAATTTGGGACTTTGGTACCCAAAGGAGTCCAACTTCTCCTTATCCGGATATTCAGATCCTGATTTTGCCGGGTGTCGCATCGACAGGAAGAGCACTAGCGGTACTTGTCAGTTTCTTGGAAGCAGATTGATTTCATGGTTTAGTAAGAAGAAGAATTCCGTATCAACTTCTACTGTTGAGGTGGAATATATAGCTGCTGGGAGTTGCTGCGCACAGCTACTTTGGATGCAAAGTCAATTTACTGACTATGGGTTCAACATGACATCTGTTCCACTGTACTGCGACAATACCAGTGCGATTGCCATCAGCAACAATCCAGTTATGCACCCAAAGACTAAGCACATTGAAGTCAGGTATCACTTCATCCGAGATCATGTTCTCAAAAAGCATATATCTGTTGAACATGTTGCTACGGATGATCAACTCGTAGATATACTCACCAAGTCCCTACCAGATGTAAGATTTTCTAAACTACTCCTCAAATTAGGTATGCTTGACCTGTCTGCATAGTTTCTAATTTATCATTCCAACTATATGACACTCAGAACATGCATTGCGTTTTAAGGTAAAGGTTAGATACTGTATTTCATGCGGATCCTCTTTACTCGTGTTGTGTTTCCCGACTGAAGTTGTTAAGCTGACATAATTAACACTATATGAGTATACTCTTCTTCGGATTTCATGATTCACTTTTTTTATGTGTCACCGCATGTCCAATGCTGTTTCATATTGATTACACTATTAACATGTCTAGTTGAAGAAATGAAATGGGTTAGCTCGGAATGTTGGTGGATGAAATCACAGTGGAAGTTTGTTCAGCTTCTGAGGTGAAGTTTTGAAAGGATAAACAACATACTTCTCCAAATCTAAATCATTTAGCTGGAAATGTCATCGAGAGGATTGCAAGATCTGAGGGGGAGAAAATGCTTATTAATTACTCAAGTAATACCCCCCTTATATGTCTCGTGACCTCTTTCCTGACTGTCTATCTGAGGGGGAGTTTATCACTGAGAGGATTACACGATCTACAGGGGAGCAAAAGCTTTATTTATTATTTCTGTAATAACCCCCAATATGTCTCGGATGCTCCTCCCTCTTACTTCTCACTTCTGGATCTGACTGGACATACATTGTTGAATCAGCTTTGTGGCATGTTTGGATATTTTTATTTCTTCAACTGTACATCTTAATCGGATAATCAATTGATAGCATCTGGCATGTGTTCTTTCTTCCATTCTTACTCATGAATCTTATTCAGAGTAACTCATATATAGTTCATTTATCTTGGCTACAATGTTCAGCATGACGGTTTCACTATGTTGACCAATGTGAACTTATGTGTTTCTAATCAAACACATGCTTATTTTTCAGTACCGTTGCTTTAGTCATTTGTTTGTATGTGTCTAGCATTCATTTTTAATGCATGAGTTCTACCTTCTCATTAGTTCGGATTATGCTAATTTTTCATATTTGTTTACATCTGTACTAATCCCAATTTGTCAAAGCTCTGTGTTCCTTTTAGTTTATCTTCATGCAGCTACAGGTTCCGATTCACTTTGCATTTTCACTGATCTATCTTGCTTGAAGTCTCGGATTTGAAGTGTTGTGGTACTTCATCTTTCTTCGACTTTAAGACAGCAAAGGAATCACTCCCTCTCTAACACACTCTGTTGCTCATCCGGATATAATTTTATGGATTATTTTTTTAATCCGGATGATCGTCGGTTCATTTCCTCCAGACTCTTGAAGTACTCAAGTCTTTTCGCGTGTTTTTGAGGAGGAGTAATGATGGGCTATTTTAATTGCAAGTCTCGAGACAAGAAATTTATGGAAGAAGGCATACAGCTATTATGAATACTTGACTCTGCGGCTTCCATGTCTTTTTTACATTCGGAGGCGCTCATATTTCAAGATAACTGACATCAGCTTGTCAGGCGGATCACTATTCATCTTGCTTAATCCCAAGATCCGCTGGCAACCACGAACTTGGTCTTATATATACTGGATTCCTACACGCAGCACGAGGTTACATTTCCAAATCCCTAAAACCTCACCGCTCCTTCGATCTCTAAGACCTAGCTTCCTTATTCCTTACCCTCTCCTCTAAATCAAAATGGCATCCAAGCTCTCTCTTTCTGGCGTAAATCTCGGCCATCTGGTCGATTGGCCTGCAATTTCTGATCCTCCGGCTTGGTTCCTGGACCTACGCCCCCTTTTGGACGCCTCCCACATTCTGAATCTGGTTTCCAACCCTGTCGATCTACTCATTGACAACATCACCGAGTACTACCAGCGCATCCGCTGCACCACCGATTCCATCCTTTCCCATGTTCGGGGTGAATCCATCGTCATCACCCCCGCCGTCCTCCGTGCCGCTCTCAACCTACCCCCCAGTGAACCTCAACGTACGGACCCAGAATCAATGGCAGCTTCCATGGGCTACACTTACAAAGGGAAGGAATACAAGGTGAAGTCCTTCCAAGGTCGCTACCGGTGTATGGCGACCATACTAAGCCGATGTCTACAGGCTCACACTTCCTCTTTGGACTCTGTTCCATATGACCTTCTCCTAGCCATGTACGAAGTCTTCAAAGGTCTCCCAATGGACTGGGGGACATTCCTGTTCTGACTACTGAAGAACGGCCCCAAGAACCAATCTTTTGGGTGGATCCTCAGCACAGTCTTTCGGTATCTGCGTCCTACCATTTTCATGGAACCGGCACTATACCTTTCCCCTAGGCTTACTATCTCTGCCACCTTATGCCTGATGGGACCTTGACGGCGCACAAGCCTTCTGCTGCTCTCCGCCTCCTTCCCGCATCGGAACAACATGGCAGTTCGGTTGGTGACTGTAAGGACCCGTGTTTGGGGTTCTGGGAGAGAGCCATGTGATGGAATGCACGTCAAGGGATGTGAATATCAGTACGACGATGTATTCGTCGAATAGAGAGTTTTGACTGTGAGTGGGCCCGATTTGGAGTCGGAGCCCCGAAAAGCTAATTTTAGGATTTTTGTAGTATAGTCAGGTGACTTTGTATTCAAGGGCTTATTTGGGAAAAACAAACCTCACTACAGTGATGTACTCGTTAAACAGAGCATTTTGACAGTAATTGGGCTCGATTTGGAGTCGGGACCATGTAAGGGTAATTTTGATATTTTAATGAATTAAAATGTGGGAAAGTATAAATAGGGCAGTGAAGAACTCAAATCCCTAAGTGTCTTACGTGCTTGCCTTTCTAGAGAGAGAAAGAGAAGAGGAGAGAGAAAGAGAAGGGGGAAAAGAGGAATTGACGATCCGGAGCTCAAATTGGCCAAAGTCGAGGTAGGGATTCGTTATTCTCACTCTTATTTGTTGATTCTACTTGCTAGAGTAGCTAAACTATGCGAATTAACCCGAAATTCGTGGAATTTGGATGAACCCTAAGTTTTGGGAAAAAACCAATTTTGGGTTGAATCTTGTTATTTGCACGCATAATGTGTTTTGAGTGGTAAGACGTGATTTAAAACCTAATATATATTATTAGGTATGAGTTTTATGAGATTTCTGGAGATTTCTGGGTTGAATCCAGACGAGAAACAGGTGAAAAACGATGATGAACATTAACTGTCGTGAACTGAGCAGAACAGCCGATGAGATCGACTGGAAATTGAAAATTTCGAATGTGCAGTTTCGAAGGTTCGAAGGTAGGTTTGATGTAGTGTAATTTCGAGTGTCGAATGTGCAATTTTCGAGTATCGTTTCGAAGGTACTTCGAAGGGAGTTTCGAAGACAGTTCATGGGTACTTCGAAGGTAGTTTTAGTGTAGGTTCGAGGGTCGAAGGCAGTCCAAAAAGAGATTCGAATATACAGATTCGAAATACAGTGAAGGCAGATTCGAAAATATAGTTTCACTGGCAGATTCGAAATACAGTTTGACTGGACTAAACCATTTACATTGTAAACCTTTATGCCTCAAGTACTATACTTAAGTTACAATGTAAATAAGGAAATACCCCCCATTTGGATTCAAAGAAAAATACTAGAAAAATTAATTCCCACTCCTTCAAAATGTGAAAAATGGGATTTAGTGTAAAATCCCGGAAATCTTCAAAAGTTCGTAGTGGTGACTTTTTGGAAAGTGGGGTTAAACCCCTCAGAAAAATCCCCAAAAATCAGATTATCTTAGTTATGCTATGGGGAGCCAATGCCGGGACTTTTTATTTCAAGAAAATAGCTTCTACGAGAATCCTCTCTCTTGGTCAAGACATAAGGATAGAGTTGTGAACTCAAGTGGTCATGTGGGCATGCGAGGCTATCTTGATAAGCCTGGGAGGCTACTGTTGAGGACCTGGGAGGTGAGATTTGTTCAGAGCCTAAGAGGTAATATTGTGCCTGAGAGGTAATATTATGCCTGAGAGGAACTGCTGTGCCCGAGGGGCAGTACTGTGTGCCTGAGAGGCAATGTTTGGGATTACCTGAGAGGTTTTCTTTCATTTCAATATGTGTACATGATTGAGTTGGTGATATATATGTATATGTAGCATTACACGAGCACATGCCTACACTAGTTTATGAGTTGGGATGGGTCGGGGAAACATAATCCCTACTGAGCTGTGGTTGCTCACCCCTCCTGTTGTGTTTGTTTTTGTTTGTTTCAGGTGCTTACAGGAGCTAGGAGGTTCACCAGAGGTGAAGACCTTGTGTGTGCCTGTTTATTTTGTTGTATTGTAAAAAAAAAAACTGTGGTAACCCCGTGGGGGAAAGAACATGTATGTATGTGTGTTTATACCGTGCTTTGAAATGAGATTTTAGTATATGTATGATATGGTTTAGGGACAGCACCCGTGCTAAGGTCCCTTTCTCGGTGTTCTCACCAACCCCTTGTCCCTTCGGGTGCGGGCATGGGGATTCACTAACCGGTTTCTGTGGGTTGGAAATCCGGGGTGTGACAGTGACCCAGCTGACAGCCATGCCCCAAAGTTAGCTCTGCTCACCAGTCCTCTCGGATTTGGTCTATTGCTGCCCCGTCCATCTCCCGAGCCTCTCAGCACAACATCTGTGCCGACCCATCTGAGGTTGCGGGGCCCTCTCAGCCAAGTCCTCATCCGGCTGACTCTCTAGTGTCTTCTCCCGCTTATGACCCCGCACCTGACTCACCCGCTGTTGCTGTTGCTGTTGATGCTGCCGTTGCTACAACTATGGCAACTATTCCTCCTTCTCCTCTGGAAGCACCTTTACCTCCCCTACCTCAACCTCGTGACTACCTTGCCCATCTCTCCACCGACACCTTAACGGACCTCTGGTTCCGTTTTAGTCTCGCCTGCACTGCCTCCGTCCCTGACAACGACATCAAGGTGTTTTATGCCAAACACACCCACTCTCCGGAGGAAATGATCGTTTGGAACCTGGACTACGGCTTCCTTACGCCAGCCCATATTCTGGATGTTCCCTTTACTGTTTCCTCCGGCCCGGCTCATGATGCACGAGTTCCTTCTCCTGCTGAGGACTGGCCTACCTCTCCTACCGCCGATATCCCCATCGTTGACCTCTCTGGTCAAAATGGCTTTGCTGCTCCAAATGCCTCTGCTGCTCCGGATGCCTCTGTTGCTGCTGCTGACATCCCTTTTACTCCTGCTGACTCCTCTGCCCAGCGCACACTTGCACCCATTCCTGCGGGGGAGTCCTCCAAAGCCCCGGAGCTGGCGCTTGAACGTGCCTCGTTTGGCACAGTCCACTCCGATGTTGTGCTCTTCGCTCAGCTGGACCGCCACGCCCAAGCCCAAAGCGCCCAAATCTCTGCCATCGCAGCCAAGGTTGATGCATTAGGTGCCCAACTCCTCTCCACCCTGACCGACTCGTCCACTTCCATCGAGCAGAAGATGGATCTCATCGCCTCGTCCGTTCATTCCTTGTCCACATCTTTCTGATGGTCCCTTGGAGCCTAGAGGGGGGTGAATAGGCTCTTATCGAAACTCTTTCTAATCTCTTAAGACACAAACACTTATCCAGTTAAGTGATAGAATCACTGCGGAAGATAACCAGATAGTGGAAGTATTTTGTTTTATTATCAAAAGATAAATACAACAAAATAGAAGTAAGACTCTCTTATAATCTGTTTACAAAGGGATTCACACACTAGCCTAATTCTATCTTTTGAACTCTTGTGCATACACAGGGTTGATCTTGGCTTGCTTACGCACACATACACAAATGTATAAGTATGAATATTTATACAAACATTCCTAAGAGACAACCTTGGAACTTGTAGTTCCGGAATGCGTTCAGCACTAACTATTCCTCGGTAATCTCTTTGCCTTGACTGCTGCGGTTTGTGGAGCTCAAGATCTTGGGTTTGAAGAGTATAAGTGCCTTTGTGAGTTCCCAAACATAATTGAGGTTGTGTCCACATATCCGGGTGATCCACGTGTAAGATTCTTCAGGTTCTCAACGAGTTTGTTTTACATCGGGACACCACGAGCTGATAACTTTAAATGCGGTAGTTTGAAGTAGCAACTTCTTGGTCCGGTGTAATTTTTCTTACTCCGTTGCTAATGAAGCTCGGAACCTTACTCCGTGTCAGTGGTTGCTTACTCCGTATCTATTAGGTACTGGAATCCTTAGTCCGTGTCAGCGCTTCCTTATTCCGCATGTAAGTTCCTTACTCCGTATGTAAGTTCCTTACTCCGTATGTAAGTTCCTTACTCCATATTCCGCATCAATACTTCCTTACTCCGCATCAGTTTGACTTAGTCCGTATGAGGCATTAGGAACAGATTCCGTAATCCGTAGCTTTTAAGTTCTTAGTCCGCACGAATGTTCCTTATTCCGTATGTATTGGTGACTTGGTTATTTACCAAGTGTTTGACGACACTCACTCTTGTCCGGATCAGGATTATGTATCCTGTCCTTAGCTTTGCTCTCACGAGTGTATCCCCGGATTAATAATGTATCTTCTGCAACAATCAAAGAAACACAAAAGATCTCAGATCAAATTACATAAGGCTTTATCAGCATTATCCAAATTCTGGGCTTGATCCAACAATCTCCCCCAATTATGGATATGCCCAAACCCTTTGTAATCTGATCTGGTAAGCAGTGCAAAAAGATAACATACAGAATACGCATCACAACCAATTTCATTCATCATCAACAGAATATAATTCAGCCTTTATACAAGATGATGGTTCCTTGGAGCCTAAAGGGGGGGGGGGGTGAATAGGCTCTTATTCGAACTCTTTCTTTTCTCTCAAGACACAAACACTTATCTAGTTTTAGTGATAGAATCACTGCGGAAGATAACCAGATAGTGGAAGTATTTTGTTTTATTATCACAAGGTGATTACAACAAAATAGAAGCAAACACTCTCTTACACTGTTTACAAAATGAACTCACACTCTAGCCAAGTTCTTTCTCTAAAGATGATGACGCTCCTATTTTCCTTTTTTTTTTTGTTTTTCACACCTCTCTACATCCTCTTTTTCATAAAGTATAAGTACGAATATTTATACAAAACATTCCTAAGAGACAACCTTGGAACTTGTAGTTCCGGAATGCGTTCCACACTAACTATCCCTCGGTAATCTCTCTGCCTTGACTGCTGCGGATTGTGGAGCTCAAGATCTTGGATTTGAAGAGTATAAGTGTCTTTGTGAGTTCCGAGATACAATTAAGGTTGTGTCCACATATCCGGATGATCCACGTGTAAGATTCTTCAGGTTCTCAATACATTCGTCTTACATCGGGACACAACGAGCTGATAACATTAAATGCGGTTTAGTTGGAGCAATGTCTTCTTGGTCCGATGTAATTTTCCTTACTCCGTAGTTAATGAAGCTCGGAACCTTACTCCGTGTCAGTGGTTGCTTACTCCGTATCTATTCAGATCGGAATCCTTAGTCCGTGTCGGCGCTTCCTTACTCCGCATGTAAGTTCCTTACTCCGCATGTAAGTTCCTTACTCCGCATGTAAGTTCCTTACTCGGTATGTAAGTTCCTTACTCCGGGCGAGTCTTGAAAAGTCCGATGACTTATTCCGTGTCAGCGCTTTCTTACTCCGCATGTAAGTTCCTTACTCCGTATGTAAGTTCCTTACTCCGTATGTAAGTTCCTTACTCCGGGCGAGTAATAAATCCGGATTCCTTACTCCGCATCTGATTTCCTTACTCCGCATCTAGTTTCCTTACTCCGCACTTATCCTTTAAGTTCTTAGTCCGTAGGATTGTTCCTTATTCCGTATGTATTTGTTACTTGGTTATTTACCAAGTGTTTGACGACACTCACTCTTGTCCGGATTAGGATTATGTATCCTGTCCTTAGCTTTGCTCTCACGAGTGCATCTTTGGATTAGTAACATACCTTTCGCAATGATCAAATAAACACAAAAGATCTCAGATCAAATTACATAAGGCTTTATCAGCATTATCCAAATTCTGGGTTTGATCCAACAATCTCCCCCAATTATGGATATGCCCAAACCCTTTGTAATCTGATCTGGTAAGCGATGCAAAAGAATATCATATAGAATACGCAACACAACCAATTTCATTAATCAGCAACTAAATACAATTCAGCCTTAATACAGGTTTTTCACTAAGGTACATAAGGCTTACTATACTTGAAGATCATAGTTGCTGCCTTCTCTCTTAGCTCCATTGTCTGCTGCATTGTAAAGGTGGATTGTTGGCTCCAATGTTTGTCCACAGTTAAGAACGATTTGATGAAGTGACAGACAAAGGCTCCGCAGCCTATCTCCATCCCATTTGTTGTGGCACTTGCTTCTTGCCCGGAATGTCGCCTTGAGTTTCTCGGTCGAACGCAGGGGTGTGATACCCAACTCTTCATATAGTCCGGCTTTCTTCACGGCTTCGGTTAGTCCGAGACACGAGGTTCCCATTGATTCTTGCTAACGAAGTGCTCCACAATCTGATGAGAATCAATGAGAATCATCTGCTTGGACTGAATCATGAAGATAGCCATCATGAAGTGTGGCGACATGATCCGGTACGGAATGAGGATGGTTGAGAGAGTTTTCCATGGCTTGCTATCTTCAGCAGTTCCGTCAATGTAAGTCTGAATTAACTCCACACCTGGGAAGATAGCCCTCATTCCAACATGGCGGAACTTCAAACAAGTGCCCATCTTCGTAAAGAGATGGAAACGGCCTCATCTCCATTTTAGCGGCTCTCGAGAAGTTGTCAATGTCTTCTGTAGTAAAGAGTCCTTTCTCCGAACAAAGAGTCCGAATGTCGTCCGGAGAGAAAGGATACATTTCGAAAGACATCTTCTCTCAAGAAGACGCAAAGCATAGGATTTCATTGCCTTGCGCAAGCTTCCATCCGCATCGGACGGGTCAAACTCCGCATAGGATGGGAGGAAGGTATCAGCTGCGGATGAGGAGGATGGAGGAGGAGCTGGAGGTGCAAGAGAGGAGCTTGGTTGAGAGAAGCAGCTTCGTTTGGGAATTTGAACTCCCTGAAGCATTGAAGTGGCAGGCCGCTTCTCGGTCCGGGTAGATGGTTGTGGGGCGGAAGGAGTAGACGGATCGGATGACACTTTCTCCCCCGGTTTGGCGGATCGCCGGGAAGCAACGGGAGGACGAGCCATCGTATGCGCCGGATCCGCGAAGGAAGTAGATAGTGAATGAACGGAGGTGGCGACAAGATCCATTTTCTGCTCAATGGAAGTGGAGGAGTCGGTGAGGGCGGAGAGTAGTTGGGCGCCGAGGGCATCAACTTTGGCGGCGATGGCGGAAATTTGGGCGCTTTGAGCGTGGGCATGGCGGTCCAGTGAGCGGAAAGCACAACATCGGAGTGGACCGTGCCAAAAGAGGCACGCCCAAGTGCTAACTCTGGAGCTTTGGAGGACTCCCCCGCATGAACGGGAGCAGGAGTGCGGTGGGCGGAGGAGTCCGCAGGAGTAGCAAGACGAGCAGGAGCATCCGGAGCATCGGAGGCATCCGGAGCTTCGGAGGCATCCGGAGCATTGGAGGCATCCGGAGCAAGAGACCCGCTTTGACCGGACAAGTCAACCACGGGAATCGCGGCGGCAAGGAGAAGAGGGTCCAGCCTTAGTAGGAGAAGGACTTCGGGTAGCAGGGACCGGCCGGAGGGTGTAGGGAACGACACATCGGGAATGGCAGCCGGCGTAAGAAAGCCGTGGTCCAGATTCCGGATGATCATAGTCTCCGGGGATTGGGTATTGCGTGTGTAAAACACCCGAGAGATCGGTGTCGGGAATGGAGGAGGTGTGGACTAGGCCGAAACGGAGCCAGAGGTCCGTTAAGGTGACGGCGGAGAGATGGTCAAGGTAATCTCGGGGTTGAGGTAGAGGAGGCAAGGGGGCTTCCGGAGAAGCGGCCGGGACATCGCCGGTGGCGACGGCAACGGCGGTATCAACCGCAGCAGCTATAGCGGATGTGGAGGGAGTGGGGACATCGGCGACAGAGGGGGCCGAGGAAACGACTTTAGACGCACTGCGCCGAGAGGGCCCCGTAACCTCGGACGGTTCAGCACGGATGCTTGGCTGGGAGGCCCGTGAGTGGGAGGGCGCAGCAACGGACCGAATCCGGGAGGATCGGTGTGTAGAACTGACCTCGTGGGCTTGGCTGTCGGAGGGGTCACCAACAGAGCTGCCTTGTTGTTCCAGGGCAGGGAGAGCGCGGAGAGCTACAGTGGGTCGGCGAGCGGTCATGTTCCCGTCCGGCGTAAGGTGACGAAGGTAAAGAGCCGAGGGAAACGAGACAGCATCAACTCGGGCGAAATGGTCCGGACGAAGATGCCGGAAGACAATGCGAGGATGCGCCCGAAGGAATGGTTTTTGTGACCATTCCGCAGCAAACGAAATAAGAACATCCCCCAATCCATTGGAAGACCTTCAAAGACGCCGTACATGGCCAGGTAGAAGATCGTACGGAACCGAGTCCAGGGCTGATGTGCGAGCCAGTAGGCATCGACTTAGAATAGTCGCCATACATCGATAGCGACCCTGGAAGGATTTCACCTTGTATTCCTTCCCCTTGTTCGTGCAGCCCATAGAAGCCGCCATCGGATCGGCATCCGGACGCCGTGGTTCACCAAGAGGAAGGTGGAGAGCGGCGCGGAGAACAGCCGGAGTGATGACGATGGATTCACCGCGGACATAAGAGGTTATGGAATCTTTGGTGCAGCGAATCCGTTGGTAATACTCAAGAATGTCATCGATAAGAAGATCGATGGGATTGGAGACCAGGTTGAGTATGTGCGAGGCTTCAAGAAGAGGGCGAAGCTGGAGAAACCAATCCGGAGGATCGAAACAACATTCCAATCAACTAGATGGCCAGGAGTAACGCCGGAAAGAAAGATTCTGGGTGCCATGGCAGATTTGATGGGAAGGAAAAGAGGAAAGGTGAGGTCTTGACGGTAGAAGGAGCAATGAGAGGTTTAGGGATTTGAAATGAGCAATACTCGTGCTTAGGTATGATCGAACATATAAGACCGAATCCGCAAATGTCAGCGGGTCTAGGAATGTGTGAGTGAGGTAGGGACCCGCGCGACATGCTGATGTCATTTGTCTGGATATCGAGGCGTCTCCGAATAAAATGATGTCGTGGAGACGATATGACCAATAGAGATTACAACTGGTTGCCATCCAGAGAAGTGTGGGTGCAACCCGAGATATGCATTTAATGAATCATCATTAGTCCTCCTTAAAAGCATGCGACATATGAGTATACGTGGATTGTCACAATTGAACAAAGTCGGAGTCCGGAGGAAAGAGCCGACACTCATCCGGAGTTAATAATATTCGTGAAAGAGTATCCGGATGAATAATAGACCTTGTTCGTCATAAACAGAGTTTGGTGAGAATGTAGAGTAGATTCCTTTGCAGTCAATAAGTCGAAGAGAAGAGAAGTACCACAACACTTCAAATCCGAGACTATGGACTGGATTTATCAATACGGTTGCAAAGAAAATCTGAACCTGTAGCTAAATAAAGATATACTGAAAATACAAAAGCTTAACAGGCAAGGATTAGTACGGATTAGAGAAGATAATCAGTGAAAAACAACACAATCCGAACTAATAAGAAACAGAACTTATGCATGGCTAAGAATATAGTAGACGTATGCAACGTGAAAGTGATCAATATTACTGAATCAGGGCATATGTCAGATAGCAATACACAGGTTCATATAGGTCAACATAGCGAAACCGTCTTTTTGAACAGCGTAGCTAAGATTAATTAAAGATCATATGATTTGGCTTCATTAGGATTCATGAGTGTGTAATGATAAAGTGAACACATGTCAAAAGAAGGCAGATGATTAGTCGATTAAAATGCATGGTTGAAGAAAGAAAATACATCCAAACATGCCACTTTTCCGATTTACAACAGCATGTCCAGTCAGATCCGGAAGTAAAAGCTTAGAGGAGGGAGAATCCGAGACATATTAGGGGTTCATTGCTACTCCCCCGTAGATCATTTAATCCTCTCAATGTAAAGCTCCCCCTCGGATAGACGATCAAGAAAAAGGTCATGAGACATATACGGGGGGGGGGGGGGGGGGGGTATTCCTGAATAATATATAAAGCATTTTCTCCCCGTAGATTGTGCAATCCTCTCGGTTGACCGTTCCAATTTGTAGTTCAAGACTTGTCTATCTTATTAGAAAACTATACTTGGACGCCGATCAGACTGCGTTTGTGTATCCATCCACCAGGCATTCCAAGCTAGCCCATTTCACTTCTTAACTATGCATGTTAATAGAGTAATCTAAATGAACATGCTTTGGTCATGTGGTGATTAATGGATGTTAAGATCATGAACCCGATCGAGGTAAATCATATAAATTGTAATTATGTTAGCTTTAAACGACTTGATCGGGAAACGCAAGCATCCTCCCAATATGAGGTTGAGATTAATATCGAAGCATGAAACCGTTGAACAGTAAGTATGATCAGCAATACGATCGGTGAGTTTCTACTACTTTCAAGTAAACATACAATGCATGGTCCGTGAGTAAATATCTTGTTGGGTAATTCAAATGAGAACCTATGCAGAGAAGTCGAGCATACCTAATCGGAAGAGTAGTTCGGAAAACCTCGCATCAGGTAGAGGCTTTGTAAATATGTCTGCTAATTGATCTTCAGGTGGCAACATGTTCCAGTGAAATATGCTTTTTGAGAACATGATCGCGTATGAAGTGATACCCGACCTCAATGTGCTTCGTCTTAGGATGCATGACAGGATTGGTGCTGATGGCAATTGCACTAGTGTTGTCACAATAAAGTGGAATAGAGGACATGTCGAATCCGTAGTCGGTAAGTTGACTTTGCATCCAAAGTAGCTGTGCGCAACAACTTAAGCGACTATATATTCCGCCTCAATGATAGAGGTTGATACGGAATTTCGCTTCTTCCTGAACCATGAGATCAATCTATTTCCAAGAAACCGACATGTACCGCTTGTGCTTTTCCTGTCGATGCGAATCATCCAAAGTCGGCATCGAGTACCCGGATAAGGTGAAGTTGGACTCCTTTGGGTACCAGAGTCCCAAATTCATCGTCCCTTTGAGATACCTTAATATTCGTTTTACATGAAGCATATGTGACTCCTTGGGATTTGCCTGATATCGTGCACAAATGCAAGTTGCAAACATAATGTCTGGGCGACTTCTCGTAAGATAGAGCAAGGATCCGATCATCCCTCGTAGTCGGTCACATTTCTCGATATGCCGTCCACATCCGGATCTAACTTGGCACCGCCAGGCATGGGAGTTTTGACGGGAGATGAACCTTCCATACCAAACTTCTTAATAAGTTCGCGAGTGTACTTAGCCTGATTGATAAAGATTCCTTCCTTTAATTGTTTGACTTCAATTCCAAGGAAGTAGGACAGTTCTCCCATCATGCTCATTTCAAACTTGCCTGTCATCAACTTAGCAAACTCTTCACAAAGCTTCGGATTCGTTGATCCGAAAATGATATCGTCCACGTATATTTGTACGATCAAAGTGTGTCCTTTCTCTTGTCGTAGAAATAGGGTGGTGTCTATCTTCCCTTTTTGGAAGTTATGAGCAAGTAAGAATTTCGACAGTGTGTCGTACCAGGCTCTTGGAGCTTGCTTCAAACCATATAGAGCTTTCTGAAGTTTGTAGACAAGATGTCCTGCCTTTGGTTCAATGAAGCCGGGAGGTTGTTCAACATACACCTCCTCGTGAAGGTCTCCATTCAGGAATGCGCTCTTGACGTCCATTTGATAAACTATGAAGTTTTCATATGAAGCATACCTGGAAACATTCGGATTGCCTCAAGTCTTGCGACCGGAGCAAAGGTTTCATCATAATCTATTCCTTCTTCTTGACGATATCCTTTGGCTACCAGATCTGGCTTTGTTCCGGATTACTATTCCATCCGTATCAAGCTTGTTCGGAACACCCATTTAACGCCAATGACTTCTCGAGACTTAGGCCTTGGTACTAAGGTCCACACATTATTTCTCTTAAATTGATTCACTCTTCTTGCATGGCTTCTATCCAGTTTGAATCTTGAAGAGCTTCATCTACCACCTTTGGTTCTATTTGAGATAGAAAGCATGAGTAAAGACTCATGTTTGAGGTGGCTGCTCTTGTTCTTACACCAACAGTAGGATCACCAATCACTTGATCCGAGGGATGGTTTCGGGTCCATCTATAATTCGTGCGTGTGTTGGTTGATCTTGAACAATTTGAAGCTCTTCCAGATTGGGTGGTTCAGTTGTATCGACTGGTTGAGCTTCGTCCGGAGTAGATGTTTCCGTATTTAGAGGTACGGATGAACTAGTTGGTTCTTCAACACTTGTTTCTTCCAGTGTTAACTAGTCCGGACGGACTTGAAGGTGCTCGGAATTTTATGTATCCGTAGGAGTTTGTCCGGAGCTAAGTGGTAGTCCAGAGTCGAGTCATCCGTAGCATCATCCATAAAATTTCGTTGTGTTTCGCTGATGCCACGTGGTTGGTCGAATACCGGTCAGGATGTGTAACAGGAATATTCATAAACTTCGAGTAATCGACGTTGCTGTCCATGACCTGCATATTGGAATTTGAAGGACCGACTTTTGACCAAACGAGGTTAGCTTCATCAAAGGTCACATGGATAGATTCTTCAACTTTAAAAAGTTTTCTATTGAAGACCCGATAAGCTTTGCTATGAAGTGAGTACCCGACAAAGATCCCATCATCGATTTTGGTTCAAATTTATTCCGGGTCTCTTTGCCATTTATCGTATATAGCAAGTACACCCAAAAGCTCGAAATGTGAAATTGAAGGTTTTCGTCCTCTCCACATCTCATAGGGTGTTTTCATGGTAGATTTATTTATTAGAGTTTGTTTGAACATAGCGGGTGGTGGACACAGCTTCAGCCCATAGGCGAGAGGAAGCGTTGCCCCTCGCTAACATGGATCTACCAGCTTCAACTAAAGTTCGATTCTTGCGCTCAGCTACCCCATTTTGTTGTGGGGTTCGGGGAGCAGAGAAGTCATCTCGTATGCCTTGTTCAGAACAATATGATCTCATTTCTGAAAAATCAAATTTCGTACCATGATCACTCCTGATGCATTTAATGCTCGGTCCTTGTGAGTTGCTTATCCAGTTGAAGAGATCTACAAGATGTTCAAAAGTTTGATCCTTTGATTTCAGGAACATCACCCATGTGTATCTGGTGAAATCATCGATAACCACAAGGGTATATCTCGCCCTGACTAGTGATGAAATAGATATAGGACCACATAGGTCCATATGAAGAAGTTGCAGAGGAGCGATTATTGAGTTAACCGATTTGCTCTTAAAGCCGTGTTTGGTTTGTTTACCAAGTTGGCATTCTCGACGAGAGTGTCTCCGGAGAACTTGAGTTTGGGTAGACCGGTGACAAGATCAAGTGACGCCGGTTTAGACAAAGTCTTAAAATTTAAATGTGCGCATCGCTTGTGCCATAACCAACTATCTTCATCTGTTGCTTTCGTGAGGAAGCATACAGGTCGAAGAATTATTTCTTAAGACCACCGAGTATATGTCCCCATCTCTTGATCCGGATAACTTAACATCTCCGGATACGTTTTCTCTTCTCGTACAGGTGTTGGACAAAAAAGGAAACAAGAAATCCTTTGTCACATAGTTTATTGACACTTAGCAAATTATGCTTTAAAGCTTCGACTAGTGCAACTTTAGTGATTGATACACGGCCGTTAGTTAAAGTGCCATACCCGACAGTCTTACCTTTCTTGTTGTCGCCATATGAAACGGATGGACCTTGTTTATCATTAACTTCTACAAGTAGAGTCTGGTCACCCGTCATATGTCCAGGAGCATCCACTATCAAGGATCCACTTGCTTTGATTGATCTTTAACTTCAAGTGATCCGGCAATTCATTCCAGAGATGCTCCTGAAAGACAACGGTTTACACTTTTGGTGCCCAAACTTGTTTCGGGCGGTTAGAGTGAGCAGACGATATTGTCAACATTTACGGATTTGATTTTGTTAGGACTCTTAGCTTTCCAAGTTGACATTAACTTGTTAGTTTCAAGCCGCTTCTTTTATTTGGGTTTTCTTGGGAGAGACACTCCTTTTAGATTTAGATTTTGTTTTGCTCGAAGAACCCCTTTTATAAAACTAATCTTTATTTGATTGAAATTGATTACAAAGCCAGCTATCGGATAGACTCCAACATTCATAGTGATAATGACCCATTTCCCTACGGATGGAACAGACACTATAATGTGATGTACAAACAGGGGATACAGGTCTCTTAGATTTTACGGATTTTCTACTCTGTTCCCTGTGGCCTAATCCATTACGTTTGGGTGACGCGCTCTTGGCCCTAAATGCGTCGGCCTTAGCCTTGTCTTTCTTTTTGGGTGCTACGGTTTTGGCTTTAAGCTGCGCAGCCTTCCCTTCACCTTTAGTTACGGGTGCTACTGGTTCGGGAAGTGCGAATGACCTGCGCTCCACGATCATAAACTATGGTGCCACCTGAAATGAAACCATCCAACGGTTTAGATGTACTAACAGGATATAAGTTGGTTAGTTTAGGAGTGAAATCCGGAGGACACTCAGTAGCTTGAGCTATGGAAGTTGATGGTTCGAACCTAGGCCAGGTTTGACTCGAATGTCGTCAGGGTCGGTCCTAAAGGTAGAGGCTATTTCCCCGGATTTTAGCCACTTACGATTTATTTCCTTTTCTGTTCCAGTTCATTTTCGAGTCTTTTCCCTATAACTTTTAGGCCTGAGAGATTGGTATTTAACAAATGATTTTCAGCTCTAAGATCATAATACCAAGCTTCTTTTCCTCTGAAGTCGGTGACGTCCTTTTCGAGTCTATTAATAGTAAATTCAAGACGTTTATTCGACTTTCCATATCTTTGTACATTTGAGTAATTATTAGTCTCTCATTCTTTTCATGATCACATGCGGTAGTAAGAGATTCTAATTTACTCAGGAGCTCGAGATAGAAGGTACCTCAGTATTTGCCATGAGGCGGACGTTCGGCTTAGTGGTCGGCTCATCATCCGAGGATTCCTCCTCTTCTTCCGAGCCACTCATGTATTTTGTCACGAGCGCCTTTCTCTTGCTCTTGCTTGTTATCTGAGGTGGAGCGGCGAGGAGTTACCTTGTCACTTTTCTCGGCCACCTTTGCTTTGGACCTGCATTCCTTGCCGGTGACTGGTTTTCCCACAGTTGAAACATTCCTGGGAACTGGACTCCGGTCGCTCCTTCCGTTGGAACGATGATGATGAGCGTCTTCGATCCCTTTTCGCTTTTCCGTAGGAATCGCTCAAAGGATTTGACAAGAAAGGCTATCTCCTCCTCCTCGTCGAATCGGAATTGTCGGATACGTCCGTATCATCATTCCTCAAGTATGTTTAGACATTCGTAGCTTTGAGAGCTACCCCCTTTTCTTTCCGAGCTATTTTCTCATCTCTGTCGAGTACTTAAACCCGACTTCGTGAGTCCGCAGCTCTCCATACGGTTCTTCAAGGGGAACATACTCGCCAGTTTTTGTCTGATTGCATCTGGAGTTGTTTGGAGTAGTAGCGATCCGGCAAGGAGTGAAAGAACTTGTCATTGATCTGGGATTGAGAGTAATGCTCATTAACGTCTTCGGTTCAAGAATGAGCTTGCCGAATCTCCGATAGATGCTTTCAAGTGATTCGCCCGGTTTATGATTAAAACTCTCAAAGTTACGTCGAGAGTACGAGATCACATCTGCATCTGGGACCGACTCCCCTCATAGAGGATTGTCGGTTTGTCCCAAACGGCTTTTCTTTGTCGTGTAGCCCTGGACGTCCGTGAAAGCCTCGGAATCCAAAGACGATGTAACATAAGCCGAGCCTTTTCACTAGCGCCTGCCAGGCTCTTTCATCGTTGGTAAGTTCAAAGATCTGTCTTTGGCCTCCTTACTCCATGTTCTCCGATAGTCATCGGAATTGGAATCTCCTGATGAAGACATGGCCACATAAGATGATCATGGCAAACCATAAACATCTTCATGCGAGCTTTCCACTGGGAGAAAAGCTCAGGTGTGAATTTGGGCGGTTTCGTTAAAGTAAAACCAGAACTCCGTGGTTGAGAAGCGGCGGCAGCTGCAGGTTGAGGTGGGTCGACATTTTCACTGCTGCTTCGATTCGGGACGGGCTCCTGTGCACCTCCGGAGTTAAGGCGAGTGTTGAATAGCATACTGCTTTCTTCGGCCATTTCTGAGATTGAAAGAGTGGGATCTCTACTTAGAACAAAGTAGAACTTGCTCTAATACCACTTGATGGTCCCTTGGAGCCTAAAGGGGGGGGGGGGTGAATAGGCTCTTATTCGAACTCTTTCTTTTCTCTCAAGACACAAACACTTATCTAGTTTTAGTGATAGAATCACTGCGGAAGATAACCAGATAGTGGAAGTATTTTGTTTTATTATCACAAGGTGATTACAACAAAATAGAAGCAAACACTCTCTTACACTCTGTTTACAAAATGAACTCACACTCTAGCCAAGTTCTTTCTCTAAAGATGATGACGCTCCTATTTTCCTTTTTTTTTTGTTTTTCACACCTCTCTACATCCTCTTTTTCATAAAGTATAAGTACGAATATTTATACAAAACATTCCTAAGAGACAACCTTGGAACTTGTAGTTCCGGAATGCGTTCCGCACTAACTATCCCTCGGTAATCTCTCTGCCTTGACTGCTGCGGATTGTGGAGCTCAAGATCTTGGATTTGAAGAGTATAAGTGTCTTTGTGAGTTCCGAGATACAATTAAGGTTGTGTCCACATATCCGGATGATCCACGTGTAAGATTCTTCAGGTTCTCAATACATTCGTCTTACATCGGGACACAACGAGCTGATAACATTAAATGCGGTTTAGTTGGAGCAATGTCTTCTTGGTCCGATGTAATTTTCCTTACTCCGTAGTTAATGAAGCTCGGAACCTTACTCCGTGTCAGTGGTTGCTTACTCCGTATCTATTCAGTACTGGAATCCTTAGTCCGTGTCAGCGCTTCCTTACTCCGCATGTAAGTTCCTTACTCCGCATGTAAGTTCCTTACTCCGCATGTAAGTTCCTTACTCCGCATGTAAGTTCCTTACTCCGCATGTAAGTTCCTTACTCAGTATGTAAGTTCCTTACTCCGGGCGAGTCTTGAAAAGTCTGATGACTTATTCCGTGTCAGCGCTTTCTTACTCCGCATGTAAGTTCCTTACTCCGTATGTAAGTTCCTTACTCCGTATGTAAGTTCCTTACTCCGGGCGAGTAATAAATCCGGATTCCTTACTCCGCATCTGATTTCCTTACTCCGCATCTAGTTTCCTTACTCCGCACTTATCCTTTAAGTTCTTAATCCGTAGGATTGTTCCTTATTCCGTATGTATTTGTTACTTGGTTATTTACCAAGTGTTTGACGACACTCACTCTTGTCCGGATCAGGATTATGTATCCTGTCCTTAGATTTGCTCTCACGAGTGCATCTTTGGATTAGTAACATACCTTCTGCAATGATCAAATAAACACAAAAGATCTCAGATCAAATTACATAAGGCTTTATCAGCATTATCCAAATTCTGGGTTTGATCCAACACAAGATTTTCATTAAGGTACATAAGGCTTACTATACTTGAAGATCATAGTTGCTGCTTTCTCTCTAAGCTCCATTGTTTACTTCATCGTATAAGTGGTGTGTTGGCTCCAAGATTTGTCCACAGCTAAGAATGACTTGATGAAGTAACAGACAAAGGCCCCACAGCTATCTCCATCCGGCTGTTGTGGCACTTGCTTCTTGCCCCGGAATGTCGCCTTCAGCTTCTCAGTTGGACTCAAGGGTGTGATGCCCAACTCTTCATATAATCCACTTTCTTCACGACTTCGATTAGCTGAGACATAGTAGTTCCCACTGATTCTTTCTTACATAATGCTCCATAATCTGATGAGAATCAATCAGAATCATTTGTTTGGACTGAATCATGAAGACAGCCATCATGAAATGTGGCAACATGATCCGGTACGGAATGAGGATAGTTGAGAGAGTTTTCCATGGCTTGCTATCCTCAGCGTTCCGTCGATGAAGGATCGAATGAGATCTACACCTGGGAAGATAGCCTTCATTCCAAGACGGCGAACTTCAAACAAGTGCCCATCCTTGTATAGAGATGGAAACAGCCTCATCTCCATTTTAGCAGCCCTAGAGAAGTTGTCAATGTCTTCTGTTGTAAAGAGTCCTTTTTTTGAACAAAGGGTCCGAATGTCGTCCGGGGAAAAAGGGTACAGGTCAGAGAGACATCTTCTCTCGGCAGAAGACACAGCATAGGACTTCATTGCCTTACGCACGCTTCCATCCGCATCAGAAGGGTCACACGCCGCGTATGATGGGAGGAAGGTGTCAGCTGCGGATGGAGAGGATGGAGGAAGAGCTGCACTCAAGGAGCTTGGCTGAGAGAAGCGGCTACGTTTGGGAATTTGGACTCCCTGAAGCAATGAAGAGGCAGGCCGCTTCTCAGCACGAGTGGATGGTTATGGTGCAGGAGGAGCAGAAGGATCAGATGACACTTTCTCCCCCGGTTTGGCAGATCGCCGGGAAGCAACGGGAGGGCGAGCCATCGTGTGCGCCAGGTCCGCGAAGGAGGTAGACAAGGAATGGATGGACGAGGCAACGAGATCCATCTTCTGTTCCATGGAAATGGAGGAATCAGTGAGAGCGGAGAGGAGTTGGGCGCCAAGTGCATCAACCTTGGTGGCGATGGCAGATATTTGGGCGCTATGAGCTTGAGCGTGGCGGTCCAGCTGGGCGGAGAGCACAGCGTCGGAGTGGACCGTGCCAAAAGAAGCACGCCCAAGGACCAACTCGGGAGCTTTGGAAGACTCCCCCGCATGAACAGGAGCAGGAGTGCGCTGGGCAGAGGAGTCCGTAGGAGTATCAGCAGCAGCAGTAGAAGGGGCATCCAGAGCATCAGAGGCATCCGGAGCAGCAGACCCGCTTTGACCAGATAGGTCAACAACGGGAATGGCGGCAGCAGGAGAAGAAGGTCCAACCTTAGCAGGGGAAGAACTCCGTGCGGCATGGACCAGGCTGGAAGGGGTAGGGAACGGCACATCTGGAATGGAAGCCGGCGCAAGAAAGCCTTGGTCCAAGTTCCAGATGATCATGGTCTTCGGGCATTGGGTATGGCGCGTGTAAAACACCCGGAGATCGGTGTCAGGAATGGAGGCAGTGTGGGCAAGGCTGAAACGGAGCCATAGGTACGTTAAGGTGTCGGCGGAGAGATGGTCAAGGTAATCTCGGGGTTGAGGCAGGGGAGGCAAAGGGGATTCTGGAGTAGATGCTGGGACATCAGCAATGACGGCAGCAACAGCGGTATCAACCGCGGCAGCAATGGCGGAAGTGGAGGGTGTGGGGACATCAGCAGCAGAAGGGGCTGAGGAAACAGGTTTAGGGACGCTGCGCTGAGAGGGCCTCGCAACCTCAGAAGGGTCGCCACGGACACTGTGCTGGGAAGCCCGAGAAACGGAGGGTGCAGCAACAGACCGAATTCGGGAGGACCGGTGAGCAGAGCTGACCTCTGGGGCATGGCTGGCAGAGGGGTCACCAACAGAACTGTCTTGTTGTTCCGCGGCAGGGAGAGGGCGGAGAGCTGCAGAGGGACGACGGGCTGTCATGTTCCCATCAGGCGTCAGATAGCGAAGGTAATAGGCCGGAGGGAATGAAACAGCATCAGAGCGGGCGAAATGGTCCGGATGAAGATGCCGAAAGACAATGCTGAGTATGCGCCCAAAAGAACGGTTCTTGGGTCCAGTCTGCCGTAATCGGAACAAAAATGTCCCCCAGTCCATTGGAAGACCTTCGAAAACGCCGTACATGGCCAGAAGAAGGTCGTACGGAACGGAGTCTAGGGCGAATGAGCGAGCTAGTAAACATCGACTCAAGATGGTCGCCATACAGCGATAGCGACCTTAGAAGGACTTCACCTTGTATTCCTTGCCTTTGTAGGTGCAACCCATGGAAGCTGCCATGGAATCGGCATCGGGGCACTGTGGTTCACCGGGGGGTAGATGGAGAGCAGCACGGAGAACGGCGGGGTTAATGAGGATGGATTCACCGCGAACATAGGAAATGATGGAGTCGGTGGTACAGCGAATCCGTTAGTAAAACTCGAGGATGTTGTCTATAAGCAGATCGACAGGATTGGAGATTAGGTCGAGTAGGTGAGAGGCTTCTAGAAGAGGGCGAATATCGGAAAACCAGTCTGGAGGGTTGGAGACAGCGCTCCAATCAACCAGATGGCCGAGATTAACGCCGAAAAGAGAGATTCTGGGTGCCATTGTAGATGAAGGTTGAAGGTCGAGAGGAAAGGTGAGGTCTTGGGTATTGAAGGAGTAACGAGAGGTTTAGGGATTTGAAATGAGCAATACTCGTGTTTCATAGGAATGACCTGAATATATAAGACCGAGTCCGTGAATGTCAGCAGGTCTAGGAATTTGGCGAGTGAAACAGTGAACCGCTTGATAGGCTGATGTCATTAGTCTTGATATCGATGCGCCTCCGAATTATAAGATGACATAGAGGTGGCATGACCAAATAAGGGTAACAGCTGTTTGCCTTCCGGAAAAGTGTGCGCATCCCGCGATATGCATTTAATGAATCATCATGATTCCTCCTCAAAAGTACACGATATAAAAGAAGACATGGATTATCGCAATTTGACAGTGTCTAGAGTCCGGAGGAATGAACCGACAATCATCCGGAATTAACGATAGTCGTGTGACGAGTATCCGGATGAAAAGTAGACCGTTTCCGTAGTAACAAAGTGCGGTGAGAGAGAAGTAGATTCCTTTGCTTGTCAATAAGTCGAAGAGAAGAGAAGTACCACAACACTTCAAATCCAAGACTATGGACTAGATTTACCGATAAGGTTGCAAAGAAAATCTGAACCTGTAGCTTAAAACAAGATAAACTAAAAATACAAAAAGCTTAACAGGTAAGGATTAGTACGAATAAGAGAAAATAGTCTGTGAAGGACGACATAATCCGAACTAATGAGAAACAGAACTTATGCATGACAAAGAATGTAATAGACATATACATACGAGAGAATGATTATATTACTGAATCAGGACATATGTCAGATAAAAATACACAAGTTCATATAGGTCAACATAGCGAAACCGTCCTGCTGAACGACGTAGCTAAGATTAATTAAAAATCATATGATTTGATCAAACTAGGATTCATGAGTGAAAAATGAGGAAACGGACACATGTCAAATGCAAGCAATTGATTATCCGATTAAAATGCATGGTTAAAGAAAAGAAAAAACATCCAGGCATGCCTCAATTCCGTTTCTACAATGCATGTCCAGTCAGATCCGGAAGTAAAAGTTTAGAGGGGATAGTATCCGAGACATATTAGGGGGTCATTACTGAGGTAATAGATGAAGCTTAAGCTCCCCCGTAGATCATTTGATCCTCTCATTGAAAGACTCCCCCTCAAATAGACAGCCAGGAAACAGGTCATGAGACATATACGGGGGGGTATTACTTGAATAATGTATAAAGCATTTTCTCCCCCGTAGATTGTGCAATCCTCTCGGGTGACCTTTTCGACATATAGAAATTCAGCACTGTCTATCTTTTTGGGAAACTATACTTCAGAAGCTGATCAGACTGCGATTGAGTATTCATCCACCAGGCATTCCAAGCTAACCCATTTCATTTCTTCAATTATACATGTTAATAGAGTAATCTAAATAAACAGGCTTTTGTCATGTGGTGATCAGTGGAAATTAAGATCATGAAACCAGAATGAGGTTAATCATATAAACTTTAATCATGTTTGCTTAAACGACTTCAGTCGGGAAACGCAAGCATCCTCCCAGTATGAAGTTGATAATAATATCATAAGCATGAAGCCGTTAATCAGTAAGTATGATCAGCATTAAAAACAATATGTATCGTTTACTTCCACTAAAAGCACAATGCATGTTCTGATAGTAGTATACTGTTGAGTAATTTAAATGTGAAACTATGCAGAGAAGTCAAGCATACCTAATCGGATGAGTAGTTCAGAGAATCTTGCATCAGGTAGGGGCTTTGTAAGTATGTCTGCCAATTGATCTTCAGTAGCAACATGTTCCAGGGAAATATGATTTTTGAAAACATGGTCGCGTATGAAGTGATACCTGACCTCAATATGCTTCGTCTTAGGGTGCATGACAGGATTGTTGCTGATAGCAATTGCACTAGTGTTGTCAGAGTAGAGTGGAATAGATGACATGTTGAAACCGTAGTCAGTAAGTTGACTTTACATCCAAGAGTAGTTGTCGCGCGCAACTCCCAAAGACTATATATTCCGCCTCAGCAGTAGAGGTTGATATGGAATTCTGCTTCTTACTGAACTATGAAATTAATCTATTTTCAAGAAACTGACACGTACCACTTGTGCTCTTCCCGTCAATGCGACATCTAGCGAAGTCGGCATCAGAGTATCCGGATAAGGTGAAATTGGACTCCTTTGGGTACTAGAGTCCCAAATTCATTGTTCCCTTGAGATACCTTAATATCCGTTTAACATGAAGCATATGTGACTCCTTGGGATTCGCCTGATATCGTGCACAGATGCAAGTTGCAAACATAATGTCTGGGCGACTTGCTGTAAGATACAGCAAGGATCCTATCATCCCTCTGTAGTCAGTCACATTTACTGATATGCCGTCCACATCAGGATCTAACTTGGCACTGACAGGCATGGGAGTTTTGACGGGAGATGAACCTTCCATACCAAACTTCTTAATAAGATCGCGAGTGTACTTAGCTTGATTAATGAAGATTCCTTCCTTCAATTCTTTAACTTCTATTCCGAGGAAGTAGGACAGTTCTCCCATCATGCTCATCTCAAACTTGCCTGTCATCAACTTAGCAAACTCTTCACAAAGCTTCGGATTCGTTGATCCGAAAATGATATCATCCACGTATATCTGTACGATCAGAGTATGTCCTTTCTCTTTTCGTAGAAATAAGGTGGTGTCTATCTTCCCTTTTTGGAAGTTGTGAGCAAGTAGGAATTCTGACAGTGTGTCGTACCAGGCTCTTGGAGCTTGCTTCAAACCATATAAAGCTTTCCGAAGTTTGTAGACTAGATGTCCTGCTTTAGGTTCAATGAAACCGGGAGGTTGTTCTACGTAAACCTCCTCTTGAAGATCTCCATTCAGGAATGCGCTCTTAACGTCCATTTGATAAACTATGAAGTTTTCATATGAAGCATACGCCAGAAACATTCGGATTGCCTCAAGTCTTGCTACTGGAGCAAAGGTCTCATCATAGTCTATTCCTTCTTCTTGACGATATCCTTTGGCTACCAGTCTGGCTTTGTTCCGACAAAAATCCCATCATCAGATTTTGGTTCAAATTTATTCCGGGTCTCTTTGCCATTTATCAATATGTAGCAAGTACACCCAAAAGCTCTGAAATGTGAAATTGAAGGTTTTCGTCCTCTCCACATCTCATAGGGTGTTTTCATGGTAGATTTATTTATTAGAGTTCTATTCTGAACATAGTAGGTAGTGGACACAGCTTCAGCCCATAGACTGAGAGGAAGCGTTGCCCCTGCTAACATTGATCTACCAGCCTCAACTAAGGTACGGTTTTTGCACTCAGCTACCCCATTTTGTTGTGGAGTTTTGGGCGCAGAGAAGTCATGCTGTATGCCTTGTTCAGAACAATATGATCTCATTTATGAAAAATCAAATTCTGTACCATGATCACTCCTGATGCACTTTATGCTCAGTCCTTGTGAGTTGCTTATCCAGTTGAAAAGATCTACAAGATGCTCAAAAGTTTGATCCTTTGATTTCAGGAACATCACCCATGTGTATCTGGTGAAATCATCGATAACCACAAGGGTATATCTCGCACCCGACCAGGTGACGGAACAGAAATAGGACCACAGAGGTCCATATGAAGAAGTTGTAGAGGAGCAATTATTGAATTAACTGATTTGCTCTTAAAGCTATGTTTGGTCTGTTTGCCCAGTTGGCATTCTCGACAGAGAGTGTCTCTGGAGAATTTGAGTTTAGGTAGATCAGTGACAAGATCAAGTGAAGCTAATTTAGACAATGTCTTAAAGTTTAAATGTGCGCATCGCTTGTGCCATAGCTAACTATCTTCATCTGAAGCTTTAGTGAGGAAGCATACAGGGTCAGAAGAATTATTTCTTAAGACCACTGAGTATATGTCCCCATCTCTTGATCCGGATAACTTAACATCTACGGATAAGTTTTCTCTTACTGTACAGGTGTTGGACATAAAGGAAACAGTAAATTCTTTGTCACATAAATTACTGACACTTAGCAAATTATGCTTTAAACCTTCGACTAGTGCAACTCTAGTGATTGATACACAACCGTTAGTTAAAGTGCCATACCCGACAGTCTTACCTTTGCTGTTGTCACCATATGAAACGGATGAATCTCGTTTGTCATTCACTTCAACAAGTAGAGTCTGATCACCCGTTATATGTCCGGAGCATCCACTATCGAGGATCCACTTGCTTTGATTGATCTTTAACTTCAAGTGATATGGCAATGCATTCCAGAGATGCTCCTGAAAGACAACAGTTTACACTTTTGGTGCCCAAACTTGTTTCGGGCGGTTAGAGAGAGAGCAGCGATAATGTCAACGAGTCCGGATTTGATTTTCTTTGGGACTTTTAGCTCTCCAAGTTGACTTTAACTTGTTAGTTTCAACTGCCTCTTTTATTTGGGTTTTCTTGGGAGAGATACTCCTTTGAGGTTTAGATTTTGTTTTGCTCGTAGAACCCTTTTTATTTAACTGATCTTTATTGATATGAATTTGATTACAAAGCCAGTTATTAGATAAACTCCAACATTCATAGTGATAATGACCTATTTCCCTACAGATGGAACAGACACTATAATGCGGAGTACAAACAGGGGATACAGGTCTCTTAGATTTTACAGACTTTATACTCTGTTCCCTGTGGCCTAATCCATTGCGTTTGGGTGACGCGCTCTTGGCCCTAGATGCGTCAGCCTTAGCCTTTTCTTTCTTTTTGGGTGCTACAATTTTGGCTTTAATTGCAGCAGCCTTACCTTCATCTTTAGTTACGGGTGCAAGCCGCTTCGGGAAAGAGCGAATGACCTCGACTCCACAGTCATAAACTATGGTGCCACCTGAAATGAAACCATCCAACGGTTTAGATGTACTAATAGGATATAAGTTGGTTAGTTTTGGAGTGAAATCCGGAGGACACTCAGTAGCTTGAGCTATGGAAGTCGATGGTTCGGAACCTAGGCCAGGTTTTACTTGGATATTGTCAGGATCAGTCCTAAAGGTAGAGGCTATTTCCCCGGATTTTAGCCACTTACGATTTATTTCCCTTTCCTATTCAAGTTCATTTTCGAGTCGTTTCACAATAACTTTTAGGCCCGTTAGGTTGGTATTTAACAAATGATTTTCAGCTCTTAGATCATGATACCAAGCCTCTTTTCCTCTGAAGTCAGCTATGTCCTTTTCAAGTCTAGTGATAGTAAATTCAAGGCGTTTATTCTGACTTTCCACATCTTTATACATTTGAGTAATTATTAGTCTCTCATTCTTTTCATGATCACGTTCAATAATAAGAGATTCTAATTGACTCATGAGCTCAGAGATAGAAGGTACCTCATTATTTGCCATGAGGCAGACGTTCGGCTTAGGAGTTGGCTCATTATCCGAGGATTCCTCCTCTTCTTCCGAGCCACTGATGTACTTTGTCACGAACGCCTTCCTCTTGTTCTTGCTGTTGTCTGAGGTGGAGCGGCGAGGAGTTACCTTGTCACTTTTCTCGGCCACTTTTGATTTGGATCTGCAGTCCTTGGCCCAATGACCGGTTTTCCCACAGTTATAGCATTCCTGGGAACTGGACTCCGGTCTCTCCTTCCTTTGGAAAGATGATGATGAGCATCTCCTGAATCCTTTTCTGCTTTTCCGTAGGAATCGCTCAAAGGATTTGACGAGAAGAGCTATCTCCTCCTCGTCAGAATCAGAATTCTCGGACGTGTCCGTATCATCATTCCTCAGTATGTTTAAACATTCCGTAGCTTTGAGAGCTACCCCCTTTTCTTTCCGAGCTATTTTCTCATCCCGGTTAGAGTACTTAAACCTGACTTCGTGAGTCCGCAGCTCTCCATATAGTTCTTCAAGGGGAACATACTGCCAGTTTTTGTCTGATTGCATCTGGAGTTGTTTGGAGTAGTATCGATCCGGCAAGGAACGAAAGAACTTGTCATTGATATGAGATTGAGAATAATGCTCATTGACAGTCTTTAGCTCAAGAATGAGCTTGCCAAATCTCCGATAGATGCTTTCGAGTGATTCGCCTGGTTTATGATTGAAACTCTCAAAGTTCTGCCTGAGAGTACAGATAACGTTCTGCATTTGGGACTGACTCCCCTCATAGAGGATTGTCAGTTTATCCCAGACAGCTTTTGCTGTTGTGCAGCCCTGGACATTCGTGAAAGCCTCAGAATCCAAAGATGATGTAACGTAAGCCAGAGCCTTTTCGCTAGCGCACTGCCAGGCTCTTTCATCGTTGGTAAGTTCGGCATCCGTCTTTGGCCTTCTAACTCCATGTTCTCCGATTGTCATCGGAATTGGAATCTCCTGATGAAGACAGGGCCACATGAGATGGTCATGGCATACCATGAACATCTTCATGCGAGCTTTCCACTGGGAGAAAAACTCAGGTGTGAATTTGGGTGGTTTTGTCAGAGTAAAACCAGAACTCCGTGGTTGAGCAGTGGAGGCAGTAGCAGGTTGAGGTGGGTCGACGTTTTCACCACCGCTTCGATTCGGGATGGGCTTTTGTGCACCTCCGGAGTTAAGGCGAGTGTTGAATAGCGTACTGCTTTCTTCGCCCATTGCTGAGAGCGAAAGAGTGGGATCTCTATTTAGAACAAATAGAACTTGCTCTGATACCACTTGATGGTCCCTTGGAGCCTAGAGGGGGGTGAATAGGCTCTTATCGAAACTCTTTCTAATCTCTTAAGACACAAATACTTATCCAGTTAAGTAATAGAATCACTACGGAAGATAACCAGATAGTGGAAGTATTTTGTTTTATTATCAAAAGATAAATACAACAAAATAGAAGTAAGACTCTCTTACACTCTGTTTACAAAGGGATTCACACACTAGCCTAATTCTATCTTTTGAACTCTTGTGCATACACAGGGTTGATCTTGGCTTGCTTATGCACACATACACAAATGTACGAGTATGAATATTTATACAAACATTCCTAAGAGACAACCTTGGAACTTGTAGTTCCGGAATGCGTTCAGCACTAACTATTCCTCGGTAATCTCTCTACCTCGACTGCTGCGGTTTGTGGAGCTCAAGATCTTGGGTTTGAAGAGTATAAGTGCCTTTGTGAGTTCCCGAACATAATTGAGGTTGTGTCCACATATCCGGGTGATCCATGTGTAAGATTCTTCAGGTTCTCAACGAGTTTGTCTTACATCGGGACACCACGAGCTGATAAACTTTAAATGCGGTAGTTTGAAGTAACATCTTCTTGGTCCGGTGTAATTTTCCTTACTCCGTTGCTAATGAAGCTCGGAACCTTACTCCGTGTCAGTGGTTGCTTACTCCGTATCTATTAGGTACTGGAATCCTTAGTCCGTGTCAGCACTTCCTTATTCCGCATGTAAGTTCCTTACTCCGTATGTAAGTTCCTTACTCCGTATGAGTGAGTGGCCCGGATTCCTTACTCCGCATCTAGTTTCCTTACTCCGTATGTAAGTTCCTTACTCTTTATGTAAGTTCCTTACTCCGTATGAATGAGTGGCCCGGATTCCTTACTTCGCATCTAGTTTCCTTACTCTGTGCGAATAAAGACTCGGGTCCTTATTCCGCATCAATACTTCCTTACTCCGCATCAGTTTGACTTAGTCCGTATGAGGCATTAGGAACAGATTCCGTAATCCGTAGCTTTTAAGTTCTTAGTCCGCACGAATGTTCCTTATTCCGTATGTATTGGTGACTTGCTTATTTACCAAGTGTTTGACGACACTCACTCTTGTCCGGATCAAGATTATGTATCATGTCCTTAGCTTTGCTCTCACGAGTGTATCTCCGGATTAATAACATATCTTCTGCAACAATCAAAGAAACACAAAAGATCTCAGATCAAATTACATAAGGCTTTATCAGCATTATCCAAATTCTGGGCTTGATCCAACACTTTCGCGGACTTGGTGCACACTATGGCTCGTCCTCCTACCGCACCGCGGCGATCTGCCAAAATGGGGGAGAAAGTGTCATCTGATCCTTCTGCACCTTCCTTAGCTCGTGCTGAGAAACGGCTTGCGTCTTCACTGCATCCACTTCCGGGAGTTACAATTCCTAAACGCAATTGCTTTTCTCAGCCCAGCTCCTCAAGTGCATCTACTCCCTCGACCACTCCATCCGCGGAAGACCCCTTCCTCCCATCATATGCGGATCGTGATCCTCTTGATGCTGATAGATGTGTTTTTGATGCAATGATCTAGTATGCCGTGTCAAATGCCGAGCGAAGATGTCTATCAGATTTGTACCCCTTCTCTCCTCAAGACATCCGGACTATTCGTTCTGAGATGGGGTTGCTTACCACAGAAGACATAGACAACTTCTCTCGGGCAGTTAAGATGGAGATGAGGCTGTTTCTGTCTCTTTACAAGGACGGACACATGTTTGATGTTCTGCCATGTTGGAATGAGGGCTATCTTCCAGATGTAGCCCACATTCAGACCTTCATCGACAGAACTGCTGAGGATAGCATTCCCTGGAAAACTCTCTCATCCATCCTCATTCCGTACCGGGTCATGACACTGCACTACATGCTGGTTGTCTTTATGATACCGTCCAAACAGTTGATCTTACTTGATTCTTATCAGATTGTGGAAAACAATGTTAGAAGGAATCAGTGGGAGCCACTGCATCTTCGACTGATGGAAGCCGTAAAGCAATTTGGACTTTATGAAGATAGGGGCCTAACTCCGTTGGGTCCAACTGAAAAGCTGAAGGCGACGATCCGGGGTAAGAAGCAAGTGCCTCAACAGCCTGATAGAGATAGCTGCGGAGCATTTGTCTGTTTCTTCATCAAATCTATCGTAAAGGTGGATAAAAGCTGGAACACTATCCAAGCCTATACGAAGGAGCAAACAATGGAGCTAAGGGAGAAAGCAACAACAATGATCTTCAAGTATTGTAAGCCTTATGTACCTTAGAAAATTTTGTGTAAAGGCTAATTTGTAAGTTGTTGTTGCTTAATGAAAATGGAAGTTGGTTCTTTTCTGTATACTATCTTTTTTTTTGCTGTGCTTACCAGATCAGATTACAAAGGGTTTTGGTATATCCATAATTGGGGGAGATTGTTGGATCAAGCCTAGAATTTGGATGATGCAAATAAAACCCCATGTAATTTGATATGAGACTTTTGTTGTTTCATCTTACGTTATTGCAGAAGATATGTACTTAATCCGGACCTACACTCGTGAGAGCAAAGCAAAGGACAAGATACATAATCCTGATCCAGACAAGAGTGAGTGTCATCAAATACTTGGTATATAACCAAGTCTTTACTTCATACAGAATAAGGATAATTCGTGCGGACTAATGAGTTAAAGCTACGGATTAAGGAATCTGCGTCTAACACTTTAAACGGACTAAGTCAAATAGATGCGGAGTAAGAATCCTAATCTATAAGTCACACGGAGTAAGTCACAATTAACACGGAGTAAGAAATCCGGAGCATTCTATACATGCGGAGTAAGGAACGACTTATGCGGAATAAGGACCCGAGTCTTTATTTCACACGGAGTAAGGAAACTAGATGCGAAGTAAGGAATTCGAACTTGTTACTCTTGCGGAGTAAAGATGTGCTAATATGGAGTAAGCCATCCGTTCCTTTAACTAATGCGGAGTAAGGAACTCTCACGGAGTAAGGAAGCGCTGATGCGGAGTAAGCACTCCAACCTTCTCATTCATACGAAGTACGGAAGCGCTGACACGGAATAAGGATTCCAGTACTGAATTGATACGGAGTAAGCAATCACTGACACGGAGTAAGGATCCGAGCTTAGTTAATATGGAGTAAAGAACCTTACATCGGATTAAAAAGATGCTGCTTCAACTTATCTCTTCGCATTCAAAGTCACCAGCTCGCTGCTTCCCGATGTAAGACAAACTCGTTGAGAACTTAAAGCATCTTACACGTGGATCATCCGGATATGTGGACACAACTTAGACTGAACTTGGGAACTCACAAACGCACTTATGTTTTGCAAACCCAAGACCTTGAGCTCCACATCTATAGCACTTAAGACAGAAAGGATTCTGAGGAACAGTCAATGTGCATATAGTCCGGAACAACAAGTTCCAAACTGTCTCTCAAGAATGTGTTATATATAATGTAAACCTTGTACATTAAAAAGATGATTGAGGTTCGTAACTTTTGTAAGAGGCTAGTGTGTGAGTCCTTTTGTAAATAGGGTGTAAGAGAGTTTTGTAGTAGACTGAAAAGCTTTATGAGCTTTAATCTGCTTCCATTTTGTTGTACTTATCATTTTGATAATAAAACAAAATACTTCCACTATCTGGTTATCTTCCGCATTGATTCTATCTCTTAACTAGATAAGTGTTGTTCCAAAGAGTTAGAAAAGAGTTTCGATAAGAGCCTATTCACCCCCCCCCTCTAGGCTCTAAGGGACCAACACCCTATACTCGGGTTTGTCATAATTTAAGTTAGCGAGATTTAGTATGGTATCTTGCACGTTGATCATTATCCGCAATAGGGCTCCGGACTCACTCAAACTTGAGGTTCTTTTAAGGCCCATCCTTTTAAGACCCCCCTCCGAAAAATCCCATGGTGTACAAAGCCCTCTCCAGAGTAAGTTCGGGAACCAACGAATAAGATAGGTTCGACAATAGAAGCCCATTAGGGGCACTGGCCCACATATTGTTTGCCCATTCTAGCTTTCTCTTTGGAGGATAGGCTCATCATTTGTCTGCTTACATTATCATGTGGTAGATTTTATGTGTAAATATCTCATATGTTGTTTTTCTTTCTACTCTTATATTGCTATATACTGTTTTACTTTTCTCATACAACATCACTTTGTTACTTATCATGTTCATTTCTTGTTATTAACATCCAATATGGGCCCACATAGGACACATGTTCTGTTCCATTCCACCCTACACACAGTCCTTGGTCACATAGACTATCTCAGTACTAGGTGTCCACTTATTCCCTACTTAACATGCAACATTATTCCACATCAGTCCATAGGTACCTAAGAGGTGCACACTCATTCATACATTCACAGCTCCATAACAATTTGCCCTCATGCATTGCATCATGTAGACATGTAGATCCATGCATGCATGTTTACCCATTCACATGTTCATGCATGCATGCATGTCAAAAAAAATATAAGAGAAAAACAAAAAAAAATAAAAAAATAAAAAGGGAGCTTACCGTAGTCCACTTCTGCCACAGCCAAGATTGGCACCGATACAACCTCAGATCCTGACAACATCAACTATCCACTTCAATGGCAGAACAAACAAAAAACATATTTGCTAGTCTGGAGCAAGGCCAACAAGAACTGCAAAATCAAATGAAGGCCATGATGGAAATGTTGACCAAGATGGCGGCAGATAAAAATAGGGGTCCCACTGAGATGGCCACTGACCAGTCCCTAACGCAAGCACAAGGGGAAACACTGCCTCCGCACTTCATACCAGTACCCCCATTGGAGTTCAATCCATCCAGCATGAACCCTGGGCCTTCTCATCAAGTCCAATTTACCTCACCTGCTCCAAGCAACATGGCCCAAGCGATGGGACTTCATGTACCTTAGGAGGGTGATCAGTCACTGTTAATGAAGAAGCTTGAGGAAAGACTCAATGCAGTTGAAGGAATAGAAGCTTATGGGATGATTAGTCCCCAAGATTTGTGCTTGGTACAACGGACTAAGAAGATGATGCTTCACTTTATCGGCTTCGTATTTAAAGTCATTAGCTCGCTGTGTCCCAATGTAAGACAGACTTGTTGAAGATCTAAATCATCTTACACGTGGAACACAAGGAGATGTGGACAGAGCTTTAATTGCACTTGGGATCATGCGAAGTAATTCAATGTTTAAAGACCGAAGATCTTGTGCTCCACATCCGCAACAATTAAAGCAGAAACATTTCCGAGAATAATTCAATGCTACACGGTGCTCAGAAGATCATGTTCCAAGAATGTTTTCCAACTGATGGCTATATATATTAAGACTTGTATATTTTCATAGGTGTGCGTGTACATGTACAAGAGCTTTTAGAGATTATATTGGCTAGTGTGTGAGTCATTGTAAACAGAGTGTAAGAGAGTTTTTAGTAGATTGAAAAGCTTCATTAGCTTTAATCTGCTATATTTTGTTGTAATTATCTTTTGATAATAAAACAAATACTTCTACTATCCAGTTATCTTCCGCACTGATTCTATCTTTTAACCAGATAAGTGTTGTGCTAGAGATGAAAAAGAGTTTTCGATTAGAGCATATTCACCCCCCCTCTAGGCTCTTAGGGACCAACAAGTGGTATTAGAGCAAGTCTACTTGCTTAAAGTAGAGATCCCACTCTTTCTCTCTCTCAACAATGGCTGAAGAAAGCAATATGCTGTTCAATGCTCGCCTTAACTCCGGAGGTGCATAAGAGCCCCTCCACAACTGCAGGAGCAGTGAAAATATCGATCTGAGCACAAGTGCTCAACATGTTGCTCCCGCTGCTCCTCAACAACGGAGTTCTGGCTTCGCTCTGACCAAATCACCAAAGTTCACACCTGAGCTTTTCTCCCAATGGAAAGCTAGCATGAGAATGTTCATGATATGTTATGATTACCTCATGTGGTTGTGTCTTCATCAGGAGCTACCTATTCCGATGACTATCAAAGAAAATGGAGTGAGAAGGCCAAAGACTGATGCTAAACTCACCAATGAGGAAAGAGCCTGGCAATATGCTAGCAAAAAGGCTCTAGTATACGTAACATCATCTTTGGACTCCGAAGCTTTCATGGACGTCCAGGGTTGCACGACAGCGAAAGCTGTCTGGGCTAAACTGACAATCCTCTATGAGGGAAGTCAGTCCCAAATGCAGAACATCATTTATGCCCTCAGACAAACTTTGAGAGCTTTACTCATAAACCTGGTGAATCCCTCGAGAGCATCTACCGGGGATTCGACAAGCTCATTCTTGACCTGAAAACTATCAACGAGCATTACACTCAATTCCAGATCAATGATAAGTTTTTCCGCTACTTGCCGGATTGCTACTACTCCTAGCAGCTCCAAATACAAGCTGAGAAGAACTGGCAGTATGCTCCCCTTGAGGAACTATACGGAGAGCTACAGACTCATGAGGTCAGATTCAAATACACTGATCGAGATGAGAAAACAGCTCGGAAAGAAAATGGGGTAGCTTTTAAAGCTACGGAATGTTTGAGCATACAACGCTATGATGATACGGAAGAGTCAGAGAACTCTGACTCAAACGTTGAAGAAGAAATAGCTATTCTGGTCAAATCCTTTGAGCGATTCCTGAGGAAAAGCAGAAAAGGATTCAAAAAAGGCTCCTCATCATCATCTAGAAGGAAGGAGCGATCGGAGTCTACTTCCCAAAACTGCTACAACTGTGGGAAACCGGGTCACTCGGCCAAGGATTGTAAATCTAAATCAAAGACGGCCGACAAAAGTGACAAGGTTAAACCCCAATGCTCCACCTTAGAAAACAGCAAGAACAAGAGGAAGGCGTTCGTCACAAAGTACGTCAGTGGCTCGGAAGAAAAGGAGGAATCCTCTGATGATGAGCCAACCGAGAAGCCGAACGTCTATTCATGGCGAATACTGAGGTACCTTTTATCTTTGAGCTTATGAGTAGATTAGAATCTCTTACTGCTGAACGTGATCATGAAAAGAATGAGAGATTAATAATTAGTCAAATGTACAAAGATATGAATGGTCAGGCTAAATGTCTTGAATATACTGTTGCAAAACTTGAAAAAGATAATTGATTTCAGGAGTAAAGAGGCTTGGTATCACGATCTTAGATGTCACACCCCGGATTTCCAATCCGAGGAAACAGGTACATGACTCCCCTTTTACCCACACGGAAGGTAAAGGGGTTAGGATACAAACCCCGAATATAACATTTTAAACATCCACAACACATTTAAGAAAGTAATGTTCATTAAAGCAATCCACAATTCAAACCAGTCTTTATTACAACAAAATCCTCATTTCAATCCATCCCCATTGGGGTTACATCAATTCCCACAAAATAACATAAATGAAAGACAGTAAAGTAAATAAGGTCTTCCACCTTTGGGTCCCACCTAACGCCCGTATGTTCCTGAAAGAAGACACAACATAGAGGGAGGGGTGAGCAACCACAGCTCAGTAGGGATCATGTCTCCCCAACCCATCCCATGCTCCTGGCGTCTACATGAGGGTGTGTACAGGTGCAGTGTAGTGACCATAAGATATAAACAAGTTGTATTCCACAATCACACGGCATACACATATCCACAGCCATACAGGCTTAGCCATATAGGCTAACATATCCCTGACCACTCGGGCTAACATATCCACGGCCACTCAGGCTTAGCCACACGGGCTAACATATCCACGGCCACTCAGGCTTAGCCACATAGGCTAACATATCCACAGCCATATAGGCTTAGCCACACGGGCTAACAGTTCCAGTCCCGGGCTTCCACATCCATCGGGTTCCACAAACACAGCTTACAAGGTCACACAGGCATTTAAACAAACACGTAGCATACACACTTTCATAGGCATAATACCAAACACTTGGTCCGTACAGCCAGTCAGGCATAAAATCAAACACTTGACATGCAGAGTCTCACAGGTATTTTACCAAACGCTTAACATGCATACATTCATAAACCCACAAACCCAGCCACACAGGCATATTATCAAACACATACTAAGCATATTCACACAGACATATTCACACAGGCATTTTATCGAACACTTAATATGCACTCACCATCCAACACCAGGAAACATCAAATACCGCCATTGAAGGCCAACATCCATATAGGAGATCACACCTATATGGATTACATATATATATAAACAGGTATAATCCATAATCTGCCCTAGAACCCTAGAACAGAGGAGGATTTAGGAAGAATAGAACCCCTACCTTGTATGTCCTCCTGCTCCCACTTCCATGCAAGACTTCGACCACCCATGCAAGATGCTCCGGCAGCCACCAGAAGCTCTCCTTCCCTCTCTCTCTCTCTCTCTCTCTCTCTCTGCGATGGCTGGTGGAACAACAAACCCTAAAACCTAAAACAGAGGGCTTCTCCTCCTTATATAGACAACACAACATCAAAACGACGTAGTTTTGATTAAGTGAATCCCAGCATCAAAACGACGTAGTTTTGATGAAACAAGCTATGACTTTCCCACATCCATACACACCAAAATATCCACAATTCCAACATACCCCTTTGGGAAAAGATGTTTAGAATCACAAAACCAAGGTGACGGTGCAAAAATATGCCTGCACGTCACAATGCATGTCATATCCCCATATGACGTGCAGCTCCAAATGCTCTGAAAATCCACCCCAAGTTTCCTTCAATCATAAAGAAGACAGGCAAGCATTAATACCCTTGCACGTTATATGCCCCATATGACGTGCACCCCATGTATGCCTCCTTAGGCAGCCCAAATCTTGCCTATTGCTTGACCAACATCATACAAGGTGTTCTATCCAAAGAGAGTGGGAGAAAAACTCCCTAAAACCCAATAATTGCCACCCAAAGGGCATAACTGTGACTAACTCCACATCCCAAAAGTACGGGTCATTACATTAGAGCTGAAAATCATTTGCTAAATACCAACCTAAATGGCCTAACTATTAATCTTAAAAGACTTGAGAACGAACTTGAAAAGGAAAAGGAAATAAATCGTAAGTGGCTAAAATCGGGGGAAATAGCCTCTACGTTTAGGACTGATTAGAATGATATTCGAGTTAAACATGGCCTTGGCTCCGAACCATCATCTTCCACACAAGCTACTGAGTGTCCCTCGGACTTCATTCTGAAACTAACAACCTTTATCCTATTAGTACATTTAAACCGTTGGATGGTTTTATTTCAGGTGGCACTATAGTTTATGATTATGGAAGGGTGGCTGTTACTGCTAATCTTGAAGTAGTAGCACCCATACCTAAAGATGAAGGGAAGGCTGCTATAGTTAAAGCCGAAATTGTAGCACCCAGAAAGAACGAAAAGGCTAAGGTTAACGCATCTAAGGCCAAGAGCGCGTCACCCAATCGCAAAGTACTAGGCCATTGGGAATAGATTAGAAAACCTGTTAAACCTAAGAAACCTGTATTCGTTGTTTGTGCTCCGCATCATAGTGTTTGTTCCATTTGTAGAGAAATAGGCCATTATCACTATGAGTGTTGGAGTTTATCTGATGATTGGCTTTGTAATCAAGTTCATATTAATAAAGATCAGTTCATCAAAAAGGGTTCTTCTAGCAAATCTAAATCTAAATCTCGAAGGAGTAACTCTCCCAAGAAAACCCAAATAAAAGAAACAACTGACACTAACAAAGTAAAGTCAACATGAAAAGCTAAAGTTCCTAACAAAGCAAAATCCGGAACTGTTGACATTGTTGTTGTTTGTCTTAACCGCCTGAGATAAGTTTGGGCACCAAAAGTGTAATCTGTTGTCTTGCAGGAGCATCTCTGGAATTCATTGCCAGATCACTTGAAGTTAAAGATCAATCAAAGCAAGTGGATACTCGATAGTGGATGCTCTATACATATGATGGGTGATAAATCTCTGCTCGTACAAGTTGCTAACAAACGAGGCCCATCCGTATCATATGGCGATAACAGTAAAGGTAAGACTGTGGGGTATGACACTTTAACCAACGGCTGTGTATCAATAACTAAAGTTGCACTAGTCAAAGGTTTGAAGCATAATCTGCTAAGTGTCAGTAATTTATATGACAAAGGATTTACTGTTTCCTTTATGTCCAACAGCTACACAGTTAGGGAAAACTTATCCGGAGATATTAAGTTATTCAGATCAAGAGATGGGGACATATATTTTCAGTGGTCTTAAGAAATAATTCTTCTGATCTTGTATGCTTCCTCACTACAGCATCAAATGAAGAGAGTTAACTATGGCACAAGCGTTGTGCACACTTCAATTTTAAGACTTTGTCTAAACTAGCGTCGCTTGATTTGGTCACTGGTCTGCCCAAACATAAATACTCCAGAGATTCATTCTGTTGAGAATGCCAACTTGGCAAGCAGACCAAGCATAGCTTTAAGAGCAAATCAGTTAATTCAATAACTACTCCTTTACAAGTCCTTCATATGGACTGTAGGTCCCAAAGTGAGTCTAGAGGGGTGGTGAATAGACTTTCTTCGATCGCGAAAGCTAGACTGTTAGTTGGTTTATACTACTTCTAAAGATAACTATGATGAAAGTATTTATGGAGAAGATGACAATAGTAATGTGAGTGATAATGTGAGTCGTAATGAATTATCAGACAAATCTGAGATGAGAGTAAACACTCTTTGCTGAATAGATCTCAGATGTAATAGGAATGAACTGTGATAGTTTGGATTATGAGAATAGAGATTAAACTCGATGATAGTGCTCAATCTTTGATGAACAAAAGTTTGTGATTAATCAATAGGCTTGTTCTTGTTCTAGGTCAACACGGCGCATAGCACTTGGAAGAATTCTCTTCGAGTCTCTCTCTCTAGCGTTAGAACTCTTGAATCAATTCTGCAAAAGATTATTCTTTTAGTTATTTCAGAATCCTATATCTTGTGTTTTGTGTATTCGACGCTTTCTGAGAGAGAGAGGTTAGACTCAGGTTTTTCTCATTAAGTGTGTGAGAGAGATATATTTTAAGGTTAAAGTGCTGTGTGCCTTGTTGTCCATCCCGACAGACTGACTTCCCGCCACTAAAAAAGTGGGATGTCAGGGGATGAGTTGATCTGCTTTGATTTGCAGATCAGATGCCCATACTGCGTATTTGCATGCAGTCAATCTTGGCCATTCATCCGTGGATGGTGGTTGGTAGTAATTAATGCGACATTAAATGTGCTCAACTGCTCAAAACGACACAGGCTTTCTGTACAAATCCTAGTTGACGATATTGCTAAGTTAGTATACTTAGGGTATGCTTAGGGTTGCACATTTTCCTCGAAGGTGGATGCCTCATAGGTTTGGTGGCTCGAAGATTTTGAGTACAGCCTGTAGAAGTTGTGGAAGTTGGCTTTAGGCTTTACAATGTTAATTTCTGCGAGTCTACGACTCACATATCTTCGAGTCTTCGAGGCTAGAGTTCAGGTTAGATTAGTTCTTTTGTGTCATTCTATTAACTGTATGTCTACGACTCTGCGAGTCTACGACTCTCCTAATGGCTCTTAGAGTGACTTCTTTGTAGTGCATGTAATCTACCCGTTGTTATAGCTGCAAGTCTACGATCCTAACTCTGCGAGTCTATGACCCTCGCTCTGCGGGTCTACGACCATCGGGTCTCTTAGTTTACTTTACTTGACTAAGATGCTCTTTGGCTCTGTGAGTCTTCAACCATGAAAATCTTCGACTCTACGAGTCTTAGACTTCTCATTTCTTCCTTAGTCTTTTGCAGTTGCTCATAAACTAAGTCTCTGTATTCTTCGAGTCTTCGACTCTACGGCTACGACCCTTCAGCTATAACTCTCGGCCTCCAAGATCTCCGAGTTTGTAAGTTTGGCAATTTCTTTAGAATGACCGTATCCCTTGAGTTTACGACTCTATGACCCTTGAGTTTACGACTCTACGACCCTTGAGTTACAATTTCATTTGTTTGCCAGTCTTTATGGCATCGACTCTTCGACCTTCGACCTACGAGTCTGCGAGTCCTGTTTTCTCAACAGTGTTCTAAGGCTTCGACTCTACGACCCTGGAGTCTACAAGTCTACTTTATGTTCTGTTAATTGACTTAGGCACTTTTGGGGACTCTACAGTTCTATGGGCTTCGAGTCTTCGAGTCATTCAAAGTTGGTTACTGTTCTTTAGAATTCTTCGACTCTACGAGTCTCTGAATTTATTTACGCTTACAGTAACTCTCTTTTTTTCGCACTTTAACTCTATGACCTTCGACCCTGGATCTACGAGTTGCAATGTGTTCTGTCACAATTTTGCTTCGAGTCACTAGACCTTACGAGTCTATAAGCCTCTCGCCAATATGTCCTGTGACAGTTCTACTTCTATGAACTTTGACTCTTCGACCTTACGACCTTCGGATCTTCGAGTCTCCAAACTTAGATTGTATTTTGGAAGCTTTATCAAATCCTATATTTCCAACATGGACCTCTATGGTCCCATTTCTATTGCTTCTCTTGCTGGTGCGAGATACACCCTTGTGGTTATCGATGACTTCACCAGGTATACATGAGTGATGTTCCTGAAATTGAAGGATCAAACCTTTGAACATCTTGTATATCTCTTCAACTAGATAAGTAATTCACAAGGATTGAGCATTAAATGCATCGGGAGAGATCATGGTACGGAATATGACTTTTCAGATATGTGATCATATTATTCTGAATAGGGCATTCAACACGACTTCTCTGTGCCCAGGACTCCACAACAAAATGGTGTTGCTGAGCGTAAGAATCACACTTTAGTCGAAGTTGGTAGATCAATGTTAGCAGAGGCAAAGCTTCCTCTCAGTCTTTGGGCTGAAGCTATGTCCACTACATGCTATGTACAGAACAGAACTCTTATCAATAAGGTTACCATGAAAACACCCTATGAGATGTGGAGAGGCAGGAAGCCATCAATCTCTTATTTCAAAGCTTTTGGGTGTGCTTGCTACGTGTTAAACAATGGCAAAGAGGCCTGGACTAAAATCCGATGATGGGATCTGTCACGCCCCGGATTTCCAACCCAAGGAGACCAGAACGTGACCCTCCCTTTACCTGAGTTTGGATAAAGGGGGTAGGATACAACATGCCCACACAGGACACCATACTCTTCACAACAAATATTCAGAGAGGCAAAACCATATATTTATTAAGTTCAAACCATTACAAACGTGTCCAAACATGCTTTTATTACATTAAACTCCTCATTACAATATCTCCCCATTGGGTTACAAAGCTCACACAAAAACAACAAAACTCAAATAACAATAAGCAAAGCCACAAAACAGAACTTCCTTCCACTTGGGTGTTCCCACCTAACGCCTGTAGGTCCCTGAAGAAAAACCAAACACGGTAGGAGGGGTGAGCAACCACAGCTCAGTAGGGATCATGTCTCCCCAACCCATCCCATGCTCCTAGCATCTACATGCCACGTGTACATGTGCAGTGTTGTGGTACGAGTAATTAAACAGGTATAAATAGACAGGCCACACAGGCCCCGCGTATCCACAGCCACACAGGCTCAGTCACTGCCTCTTAGGCACATATCCACAGAACAGTTTAGCCGCCTCTCGGGCAAATATTTAACCGCCTCTCAGGCAAATAGTTTAACCGCCTCTCAGGCAGGTAGTTTAACCGCCTCTCAAGCAAATAGTTTCCACAGCCTCTCAGGCTAACAACCATACAATCAAACATAACATACATTCTTGCCACACAGGCATAAGATCAAACACGTAATAGGCATAACCACACAGGCATATTACCAAACACTTAATAGGCATTGCCACACAATCATATTATCAAACACATAATAGGCATTGCCACTTGTTGGACCCCATTTTGTCCGGGTTGGATGTATTTTATCAAATTCAATTTTCCTCTGTGCTGCCTCGATTTGTTGAAATTTTACAGGACGACAGAGTCGTGACCACTGAGCCGTAAATGCCCGATTTCAAGAAATTATCCAAAAAGATCTCCAAATGCCAAAAAGCCAGTCCTGGGCGATAGAAAATCAAACTCAAGGATCAACGCCTTTGACCACGCTTGATTCTGAGGTCAAATGAAGAAGATATGGTCAAAATAGCGTTCGGGCCGCTAGCGATGGTTAAAACGGTAATTGACTTTTCAAACGGCACTCCGGATTAGGTCACGAACTTCATATTCTCATTCTACTCGTCATTCTGAGAATTTTGACATATGTACTGTATATATTCGCTCCCGGGGTCTTTTTCAATAAAAATCAAAAATTAAGTTTTTCGATAATAAATAATTGCAGTACAGGCTTGGCACGAAAATAAAATCATTTTAAAATAAAAATGACATGGGGTCACTCGTCACGATGTCCCGAGTCCAAAAATAATTTTCTCATAATTTCTTAAAATTCGAGTCGCCATCCCGAGTCTAAAAACCTAAAGACATCAGTTAAAACCCAACTGAAAATTTTAAAACCCTAGCCGTCACCCTCTTATTTTTCCCACCTATCTCAATCCACATGTCTTCTTCTTATTGGCTCAAGAAAAAAATCCAAAAGAAAAGAAAACAAATAAAAGCAAAAACACAGTCAACTCTCTCTCCTCCATCCCGTCCCATCTCTTTCACGCAGGCAACAACGCTGCTTCTTCTTCCCCAGGTGCAGTGCAGAGACGCAGCGATGCTGGTGCACAGATCCTCCAGTGGTATGGATTCCTTCCCCTTTTTCCTTCCCCTCTTTCCCCCAACCTTGCCGAAACCGGCTTTCCCTTCTGCCGCTGCAGCCACGCCCATACCGCCTTCACATGCCAAACCCATCTCCAAATCGTGTCCTTGCCGAACCGATTCAAACGAAACCCTCTTCCTTCCTCTCTTATAAAAAGCCAATCGAAACCCTAGGCACGGGGGGCTCTCATAATTAAAAAAATCCTGTGTACAATACTGCAGTCTTATCTCTCATCTCCTTCACCCTCCATCGAGAGTCCCTTGGCCGGCAAATCCACCTCCGGTCGCCGCTACCTCAAAGCCATTTGCCGCCGGACGCCTCCACTTCGAAACCAACCCCTCACGGGCTCTCCCTCTCCAACGGAAAAACAAAAAAATACCCCCTTCTTCCTCCTCCCACCGAATCCAAACTAAGAGCCCTGCTCCCCTTGGCCGGAAAACATGTTGCCAGCCACCGTGGAGCGTAACCCCCCCTGTGTCCTCGGATTCAAACTAGGGGTCACCAATTTGCTGACGTCGCCAAACAGGTTCCATTTCAACCCACAATCATGAAAACCAGTTTTCGCTCTTCACACAAATAGCCACCGGAGTATGATCAAAGCCACCCCTGGAGGCCGCACCGTTGAACCCGACTTGCTGCCGTGTCTACGCTGGTCCAAACAAGGGGAGTAATTGAGGGGGAAGGCTTACGATAAGGCATCCAGCACACCGGCTGGTCAGTGTTCAAAAAAACAAAAGACCTAAGGAGGCACCCCCGATTCAGTCTCAAAGAAAGGAGCCACGTCGTAGGAGAAGAACTTCCTTGGTCGTGGTTGGTTCTCGTCTGGTTGAGTTTTATTCTATTCATTGGTGTTGTGGGTTTCTTAATTTTCTTAGCTTTCTTTTTTGTTCTTCTATTTTGTTTTAATTTGCTCTGCCATTGGGTTTTATTTGGTGATAGCTTCTTTGGTTTTACCTTGCTGAACCTTGGATAGTATTGCGTGATACAAGCCGTCCTTTGGCTAGTTGATGACTGTTGTGGTTTCTTTTTGTTTTTGTTTTGCTGTGTTTTTGTTTTAACGATTCTACACTTGCACCACTTTGTCTATATTGTGGGTTTACAATTAGTCCTCTAGACAACTGGCTATGCTTGGTACATAATCCCGTTTGGGCTGTTCCTGACCCCCACGTTTTGTCTATGCGAATTGCTGATACATTTGTTTATGCAGGCTGGCAGTAGAGTTTATGCATATCAGCTCACCATTTTTAATATACACACACACACACTTTATCCTCTTGTTTCACATTTGAAAACTTGATCTGTTTAGTGCTCCTATTGCTTTTTACATGTGCTTTATCTCCTTGGTTTGGAGTCTGATCCGTTTTAAACCCACCCATTTTCACACCCGGTTTTTTTTTTGTTTCATATACTAACTGTTTTATGTCAGTCTCATTTTGTCAATGCTTATGTTTTGAGGTTCTTAAAGTCTAGTTAAAAAAAAAGAAGAGCTTTTTGTTTTTATTTTTTAACTGTTTCACCCGTCTATTTTATGTGTGTTTTATGCTCTGTTTTGTCGTTGCTCAGGTTGTTTGTTCCTCCTCTGTGCATATTTAGAAAACGAAGGATATTTTCATTTGAAAAGTGTGTTTCAGCCCAAGTTGTGTCTGGTTCTCATGCCTCCACTCTTGCCGATTCTTATTGTTTGTATTTATTCCGCTAATTGGTTATGTTTTCATTCATTTATTTTGTTTGTCTTTCCCGATTTGGTTTGGTTTTTATTTTGTTGTTTTTTTGTTTAAGTTTGTTTGGCCTTCCCTACATTTCCCCTCTCAGTGCCAGTATCTGTGTGGTGATCTGTTTATTATCGGTTTTTGTTTTGTTTTATTTACCCATGTAAAATCTGTTAGTTTCATTTTCCTTTTTCTATTGGCCTCATGAAAATGTGTTAGCTTTGGGCCTATAGTAACAGATTGTGTAAGTCATTGTAAATTGTAAACAAAGCATATAGTGAAGAAAGAAAAAAGAAAAAAAGAGAAGAGAAAAAAAAGAGAGAAAAAAAAAGGTGAGCTTATTTTCTTTGATTTGTGAATGCCACAATCACACACACCACTTGTGTTAATTTTTAATTATTTATACATTTTGTCTAATATTTAAAAAAAAAACAAAAACAAAATCAAAAACAAAAAAACAAAAAATATATTTTACTTAAACATTTTCCAAAACAAAAACTTTTCATAATAATAATTCTTTTAAACACTTGAGATTTTAAAAACATGGGATTTTTAAACATTTAGAATTTTTAAACACTTGAGATTTTTAAACATTTGGGATTTTTAAAATATTAAAAAAAATCGAACAAGCAAACATCAAAAAAAAAAAATTCTAAAAAGGAAAAAAGTGTATTCTCATAAAAATAAATAAATAAATAAATAAAAATTCAAACATTTATGCTTTTAAACTTGATCTTTTAAACACGAATTTAAGTCTTGGGTTTTTTAGCATACCTTTACATTAGTGTGTAACTTAGAAATTAATCGTTTTCTTAGGCTTCTTTAAATAACTTAGATGCTAACTAAACCATAGGATTAATTAGATATTCTATTCAATTTCAAATAAGTAGTTTAGAAACAAAAATAGGAAAAATTAAATTGCTAGGACAAATTGGATTTAATTCTAACTTTAACAAATGACGTAGAAAAATAAAAATAGACTTTTAGGACAAATGTAAATTTTACCTCACCTTTAAACCAGTCACATTTTAAGCAAATAGTTAAAACAAGATAGAAATCTCCAAACTCCTAAGATAGGTACCGAAAGGGCGTCGTGGGGGTGCTAGCCCTTCCCCATGCGTAACCAACTCCCGAGCCCATCCCTAGCAGCTTAGATCAAATTCCTTGTAGGTGACCAACCGCACCCCAAAAACGGTTGGTGGCAACTCTATATTTTTTTCATCACCATTCGAGTGAAGGGTGGGAGGATCGCATCCCCGAAAGCGGGTTTCCATCCGGACGAAATCCGGTGATGACACCACTCAGGCATATTATCGAACACATAGCATGCATACATTCATAGGCTCACAAACCTAGCCACACAGGCATATTCTCAAACACGTGGCACACATATATGAAAATATCCAAGCAACACGCCATTGAAGGCCAACATTCATATAGGAGGTCACACCTATATGAATTTACACATATATATAAATACATTACCAGATTTCCTACCACAAGGCCAAGGCCCTGGGATAGGTTCAAGGAGGAACAGAACCCTTACCTTGCAAGTGTTCTTCTGCTCTTGCCTCCACGCTAGACACCGTCCACCCACGCGAACCACCACGGCAGCGATCCGAATCTCTCTCTCTCTCTCTCTCTCTCTCTCTCTCTCTCTCTCTCCCTCTCTCTCTGCGGCTACGGCGGCTGACAAACCCTAAACCTAAAACAAGAGGGCTCCTCATCCTTATATAGACACCTCACTATCAAAACAACGTAGTTTTGATTAAGTGAAACCCAGCATCAAAATGACGTAGTATTGATCGCACAAGCTACAACCTTCCCGAATTCATACAAGACAAAATACTCAAAATTCCAACATGGCCCTTTGGGAAAAGATTATTAGAATCACAAAACCAAGGTGATGGTGCAAAAACATGGCTGCACGCCATAATGCATGTCATATCCCCATATGACGTACACCTCCAAAAGCTGTGAAATTCTACCCCAAGCTTCCTAGGATCATGTACAAGATAGGCAAACCAAAATCCCCTTGCATTGCATATCCCTATATGATGTGCATTGTCACGTGCACCTCCCAAAAGTCCCCTCTTGGGCTCATCTCTTACCTCAAAGTTGTGCATCAACACCCAAGGTGTTTTAGCTAAAGTGTGTGGGAAGAAAACTCCCTAAAACCCAACAATTTCCACTCATAAGGCATCTGTGATTAATTTCTTACATACCACAAAACACGGGTCATTACATCCTCTCCCCCTTAAGACTTTTCGTCCTCGAAAAGAAACAACATGCAAGGAAAACAAACACATGCAGCCCATTTGCAAGACAGCAAGCCACAACACCCAAATGGGTCATACATCGCACACAGCATGTAACAAGACATACGTCCGCAAACTCAACAAAAACACCACCACATGCATCACAATGCATATAACACATACCCGTATGTCACAAATACACATATCAAAACACGTCTCAATATATACACCAAATCATAAACAACAAATAGAAGAAAAAAAACACAGCACTGTCCCTTGGCCAACAGCCACCCCCACCCTTAACAACCGACATGTCATCCTCAATATCCAATGTCCCCCAAGAGAGCTGCCTCTCTTACCTCGGTCCAACACAAGGGTGATCGGCACGGTCTCCCATACAACGCCTCAAAAGGAGCCATCCCAATGGATGCCTGATAATTGTTGTTGTAGGCAAACTCCACCAAAGGAAGGTGAGTGGCCCACAAACCCCCAAAATCGAGCACACAAGCCCTCAACATGTCCTCCACGGTCTGATTCGTCCTCTCAGTCTGACCGTCAGTCTCAGGGTGAAAGGCTGTACTCAAGTTAAGCTTTGTCCCCATAGCCTCCTATAAACCTGCCCAAAATCTGGAAGTGAACCGCAAATCCCGGTCAGACACAATTGACGATGGTACTCCATGCAGTCTCACAATCTCATTCAGATACAGCTGACTCAAAGCTCCGATGGAATCCCGCTCTCGCACAACAAGAAAATGGGCCGACTTGGTCAGCCGGTCCACAATTACCCATATCATGTCCTTCCGCCCAGTGGTGGGTGGAAGACCAGTCACAAAGTCCATTACTATGTGGTCCCACTTCCATTTGGCTATTGGCAACGGCTGTAACATGCCCGCCGGCCGCTGGTGCTCAGCCTTCACCTGCTGACACGTGAGGCACCTTGAAATAAAAGCAGCCACATCTCGTTTCATCCCGGGCCACCAAAAATGCCCTCGGAGTGCGTGGTACATCTTCGTACCCCCTGGATGCACAGCAAATCTAGACTGATGAAACTCCCTCATCACCCCATCCCGAAGAGATGCAACCACTACCAGCCGCCCCTGAAAAGACAACTCATGATCAGGACCCTATGTCCAATCCTCAGTTAGCTCACTAGCCGTAATACGGGCACAGAGGACCTCACACTCTATGTCACCCAGCTGTCCCTCCCGGACGCGCTGGTACAGCTCAGTCACAACAACCATAGGACTCAGGGCTGTCCCACCATCATGAATAACAGGCTGCAGCTGCAATATCGCCAATTGCTCCATCAGCTTCCACTCCCGAATGACCAACTCAACCTTCCCTTTCCTGCTCAAAGTGTCAGCCACGACATTACCCTTGCCTGGGGTATAGGCAAGAGTGAAATCAAAGGTCTGCAAATACTCTATCCATCTCCTCTGCCTCAAATTCAAGTCCTTCTGAGTGAAGATGTACTGAAGGCTCTTGTGATCTAAGAACACCACAAACTTCTCCCCCAAAAGATAATGCTGCCAACTCTTCAAAGCAAAGATGACAGCCGCCAACTCAAGATCATGAGTAGGGTAATTCTGCTCATGAGGTTTCAGCTGCCTCGACCCATAAGCTACCACACTGTGCTCCTGCATAAGCACACACCCCAAACCAACCCTGGACGCATCACAATACACTTCATATGGGATATCGTCCTTGGGTAATTTTAACATAGGTGCAGTGGTGAAATGGGTTTTGAGAGCCTCAAATGCATGTTGATGCTTGTCAGAGCACTCAAACTTCACTCCCTTCCGAGTCAACGCTGTCATAGGAGCTACCAAACGGGAGAATCCCTCCACAAATCAACGATAATACCCCGCCAAACCAAGAAAACTATGAATCTTGAACACGTTGGTTGGCCTCTCCCACGATGCCACAGCCTCAATCTTAGCTGGGTCCACTCTAACTCCCTCGGCTGACACTACATGGCCAAGAAAATGAACCTCCTGCATCCAAAACTCGCATTTGCTAAACTTAGCAAACAACTGCTGGTCCCTCAAGGTTTGCAACACCGTTGCCAAATATTCCACATGCTCCCTCTCCGTCTTGGAATACACCAAGATGTCGTCAATAAACACCACCACGAAAGAATCCAAGTATGGAGCAAAGAATTGGTTCATCAAATGCATGAATACTGCTGGAGCATTAGTGAGCAAAATCCCCTTGCACGTCATATCCCTATATGACGTGCATTGTCACGTGCACCTCCCAAAAGTCCCCTCTTGGGCTCATCTCTTACCTCAAACTTGTGCATCAACATCCAAGGTGTTTTAGCTAAAGTGTGTGGGAAGAAAACTCCCTAAAACCCAACAATTTCCACTCACAAGGCATCTGTGATTTACTTCTTACATACCGCAAAACACAGGTCATTATAGGATCTTTGTCGGATACTCGTTACACATCAAGGCTTATCGTATTTTTAACAGAATACTTTTAAACGTTGAAGAATCTATCCATGTTGCCTTTGATGAATCTAACCTTGATTGGTCTAGTATAGGATCTTCAAATCCAAATGTGTAGGATCATACAGACATGATTGACTATTCACACTTCAAGCATGTTCCTGCCATTACTATTGATCAATCACCGAGCACCAGTGGAGCAAAAGGAAATATCACTGATGATGCCTCCGAAGAATCGGACTTAGGACTTCCACTCAACTTTGAAACAATTGATACGGACATCCAAAACACCGAAGAACCTACTAGTCTGTCCGGACCAGTTAATACTGAAAGTCATAGTGCCGAAGAACCTCAAAGTACTTCTGGAACTGTTCATCATACGGATATAATTGGCCCGAAAGAATCTCAACCAGCTGATGTGCATGATCCACCCGATTTGGCAGAGCTTCAAATCATTGAATATTCACCACCACTTGCACAGAACTATAGGTGGACTCGAAACCACCCATCAGATCAAGTGATTGGTGATCCTACTGTTGTGTAAGAACAAGGGCAGCCACCTCCAACTTGTCTCTCTATTCTTGTTTTCTATCACAGATAGAGCCAAAGGTGGTGGATGAAGCCCTTCAAGATTCAAACTGGATAAATGCTATGCAAGAAGAGCTTAATCAGTTCAAGAGAAATGAAGTGTGGACACTCGTACCAAGGCCAAGGTCGCAACAAGTCATTGAAGTTAAATGGGTGTTCCGGAACAAACTTCATACTGATGGAATAGTAATCGGGAACAAAGCTCAACTGGTAGCCAAAGGATATCGTCAAGAAGAAGGTATTGATTATGATGAGACCTTTGCTCCAATAGCTAGACATGAGGCAATCCGAATGTTCCTAGCGTATGCATCATATAAAAACTTCACAGTTTATCAGATGGACATCAAGAGTGCCTTTCTGAATGGAGATCTTCAAAAGGAGGTTTATATCAAACAACCTTTAGGTTTCATTGAACACAAGGCTGAACACATGGTGTACAAACTATGAAAAGCCTTGTACGGATTGAAGCAAGCTCTAAGAGCGTAGTACGACACACTGTCAGAATTCTTGCTCAAACACAACTTCTGAAAAGGGAAGATAGACACCAGATTATTCCTACAGAAAAAGAAGGGACATTCTCTGATCGTACAAATTTATGTGGATGATATCATTTTCGGATCATCTAATTCGAAGCTTTGTGAAGAGTTTGCAAAATTGATGACTGGCAAGTTTGAAATGAGTATGATGGGAGAATTATTGTACTTCCTTGGTATAGAAGTTTAAACAAATGAAGGAAGGAATCTTCACAACCAAGCTAAGTACACACGGGACTTAATCAAGAAGTTCGAAATGCAAAACTCAACACCCATAAAAACTCCCATGCTAGTCAGTGCCAAATTACATCCTGATCTTAACGGAGAATCAGTAAATATGACTGAATATAGAGGTATGATAGGATCCTTGTTGTATCTTACAGCAAGTTGCCCAGATATCATGTTCACAACCTGCATATGTGCAAGATATCAGGCGAATCCTAAAGAGTCACACATGTTTCATGTCAAACGGATATTGCGATATCTTAAAGGGATAGTGAATTTGGGACTTTGGTATCCAAAGGAGTCCAACTTCTCTTTATCCGGATATTTAAATGCTGATTTTGCCGGTTGTCGCATAGACAGGGAGAGTACTAGTGGTACTTGTCAGTTCCTTGGAAATAGACTGATTTCATGGTTCAATAAGAAGCAGAATTCCATATCAACCTCTACTGCTGAGGCGGAACACATAGCTGATGGGAGTTGCTGCGCACAACTTCTCTGGATGCAAAGTCAACTTACTAACTAGGGTTTCAACATGACATCTGTTCCACTATACTGCGACAACACCAGTGCAATTGCCATCAACAACAATCCTATCATGCTCCCAAAGACAAAGCTCATTGAAGTCAGGTATCACTTCATCCGAGATCATGTTCTCAAAAAGCACATATCTCTCGAACATGTTGTTACGGATGATCAACTCGTAGACATACTCACAAAGCCCCTACCTGATGCAAGATTTTCTGAACTACTCCTCAAATTAGGTATGCTTGACCTCTCTGCATAGTTTCTAATTGATCAATCTTATATTCCTAGGTTCCAAGCGTGATTGTCTTGGTATGTGTGTGTGTATATAGAGAGCGGGGTGAATTTGTATACTTCAAAACTATTCCTTTAGTTTTAAAGAGTAGGATACTTTAGAGGTATTCCAATAGGTGTGGTCTTGTTTGGGTGGTATGTTAGTGTCTCATGCAAGATCAACTAAACATCAAGTATGTATGAAAAGTAAAAGATAAAGACACACAGTTTACGTGGTTCGATCAATGTGATCTACTCCACGGTGGTGAGGGTGTACCTACACCAAGGCTAATCCACTATCTTCTTTTAATACAGTAGGGTCTAGCCCTTGTTACAATAGGATCAACTCTCTTTTCTTTTAAATGTAAATACAAAAATAGTATTACTCTAGAGCTCACTCACTGTGAAGAACTGTTTAACGCAATCTGCTCCTGTGTATTCAGCCGTTTGCTATGCCCGACCTTCAACCACTCCTCTTGCCGAACTCATGATCTATTCTTTGAATGTATGAGGAAGAAAGACAGATTAACTCACTGTTATCTCTCTTTCAGTCTTCCTCTCTCTCTGTATATCGTATGAACTACTTTGCGTCACCTTTTTTTTTCTTCAGATACGCTTCTTGTCTGCTCAAAAATATTATGAGCGCTCACCTGCAAGTCAGGCACATTCCTTGCTTTTATAGGTCGGCCAAAGTCAGAAACCCTTCTATTAGGGTTAAGCATGTTTCTTCCTTCGATCTTCATGGTTGAAACATGTTAAACCACCCTTAGATGACATCTACGTGTTTTTTAGTACTTAGCGTACTTAAAACCGCCGCCTGGGTAATGACTTACTTAAACGATGAACTTCAACGCATTTTGCTCCTCCGCAACGCGCTCTGTTCCTTTTGTTAGGGGGTTTTTCAAACTTATTTTAGTGTCAAATGAAGGGAATTTTATGAGAAAAGATCACATTTTAAACTTCATTTTGATATATTTGATTGATTAATGAACTAACCCCCTAACATAGCAATTGTAGATCCTTTATATGGTTTTTGGATGTTTTTGAATGGAAAACAGGTTAAGTATAAGGACCAAAGAGAGAAGGAAAAAAGAAATATTGAAGTGAAGAAAGAGGGATGAGCAATATAAGAAATTTATAGAGCATCTTAAAGAATTAAAGCTCACTATCCCATTCTTGGAAGCTATAGTTCAAATGCCTTCATATTCCAAGTATTTGAAGGAGATGTTAAGCAATAAATGGAGGATTGAGGAAAAAGGAACAATTGCACTTACAGAGGAGTGTAGTGCAATCATTTAGAGAAAATTACCTCAGAAATTGGGAGATCCAGGCAGTTTTTCTATACCCTACACCATTGGGAATATTACATTTGACTCAGCTCTCTGTAACTTGGGAGCTAGTGTGAGTCTAATTTAATCTTCGGTATGCAGTAAACTAGGGCTTGGGAATTTGTAGCCTACTTCAGTCACTTTGCAGCTGACGGACAAGTCTATAAAGTATGCAGCTGGTATTATTGAAAATGCACCTTTACAAATTCATAATTTTATTGTGCCTATTGACTTAATTGCCTTGGATATAGAAGAAGGTGGTTCTATGCCACTTATTTTGGGGAGACCCTTTTTAGCAATAGAAGGGGTAATCATTGATGTCAAAGGTGGGAAATTAGAGTTGCACATTGGTGAAGATATAGTGGAGTTCAATTTGTATAAGAGTTTGAAGAATCCTCAGGAAGTTGAACATGAACAAGGTTGTCTTGTGGAGATGTTAAATACTGTGATAGATGATCATGCCAAGGGATTCCGTGATCCCTTGGGTTTATGTTTAGAGAATGTTTCTTCAATTGTTAGTAAAGAAATTCAAGATGAAAAACATGCTTTAGAGGCTACACTAGTTGTTCAGTTTCAATCAAAGAAGGGATTTGAGAGCATTGGAAAAATCTCAAAACCAATTCCATCTTTAGAGTAGGCACCAAAGGTTGAACTGAAGATTTTACCATCACATTTAAAGTATGCATTCTTGGGAGAAGAAAGAGAGTGGCCGGTAATTGTAGCTGCTGAGCTACAAGGGAAACAACTGAATCATTTGTTGCAGGTTTTGAGAAGGAGAAAGAATGCCATTAGGTGGACAATGGCTGATATAAAGGGAATTAGTCCTTCTATGTGTGCATAAAATCTTTTTGGAAGATAAGGGCAAAACCAGCATTGAGCATCAGAGAAGATTAAACCCAAACATGAAGGAGGTAGTTAGAGCTAAGGTGACCAAACTTCTTGATGCTGGAATTATCTATTCTATTTCAGATAGTCCATGGGTGAGCCCTGTACAAATTGTGCCCAAGAAAGGAGGAATGACAGTGATCAGAAATTCAGAAAATGAACTCATTTCTACAAGAACTGTCACAAGTTGGAGAGTTTGCATAAACTATCGCAAGCTCAATGCAAACACAAGGAAAGACCATTTCTCTTTACCTCATATTGATTAGATGTTGGAAAGATTGGACGGGCATAACTATTATTGTTTCCTTGATGGGTATTCAGGGTATAATCAAATACCCATTGCACCAGAAGATCAGGACAAGACCACTTTCACATGCCCTTATGGAACATTTGCTTATAGGAGAATGCCATCTGGATTATGCAATGCTCCTGCCACCTTTCAACGTTGTATGATGGTAATCTTTTCAGAGTTTGTGGAGAAGACAATTGAAATCTTTATGGATGACTTCTCTATTTTGGATCTTCTTTTGATGATTATTTGAATAATCTCTCTCATATTTTGTAGAGATGTGAAGAGACAAATCTTGTCCTTAACTGGGAGAAGTGCCACTTTATGGTATAGGAGGGCATTGTTTTGGGACATAAAGTGTCCAGGAAGGGAATAGAGGTTGACCGTGCCAAGATTGCGGCAATAGAATCCATGCCACCACCCACAAATGTCAAGGGAGTTCGAAGTTTCTTGGGGCATGCAGGATTCTATAGGAGATTCATAAAGGATTTTTCAAAGATTTCCAAACCTCTATGCTCATTGCTAGTGAAGGATTTGGTATTTGATTTTTCTTCTGAGTGTTTAGAAGCTTTTAAGCAACTAAAGAAGGCTCTTACCTCTGCTCCTATTATCATATCTCCAGATTGGAGTTTGCCTTTTGAGCTAATGTGTGATGCAAGTGACAGCCATTGGAGCTGTACTTGGACAGAGAAAGGAGAAGAAGGTTCATGTGATTGCTTATGCAAGCAAATTGCTGAATGATACTGAGATTAATTATGCCATAACTGAAAAGGAGTTATTGGCTATTGTTTATGCCTTTGACAAATTTAGAAGCTACCTTTTGGGATCTCGCACAACTGTTTTCACTAATCATGCAGCTATTAAGTACTTGATCACCAAAAAGGAATCAAAATCTCGTCTTATCCATTGAGTATTGTTGTTGCAAGAATTTGACTTCACAATCAAGGATAAGCAAGGGGCAGAGAATGTTATGGCAGATCATTTGTTAAGATTAGAAGGTGTTGAAAAGAATTGTGATGAAGCTTTACTTATAGCTGAAGATTTCCCAGATGAGAAATTATTTGTTGTGCAGGAACTTACTCTTTGGTATGCAGATCTGGTAAACTATATTGTAGGGGGTATTTTCCCCTATGAAATCTCATCACAACAAAAGAAGAAGTTTTTATCTAAAGTGAAGAGCTATATTTGGGAGAAACCTTTATTATTCAAGATTTGTGCTGATGGTTTAATCAGAAGGTGTGTCCCAAAGGATGAAATGACCAGTATTATTGATCATTGTCACACTAGAGAGTGTGGGGGTCATATGGGACCATCTAAAACAGCAGCAAAGGTTCTTCAAGCTGGTTTCTTTTGGCCTACATTGTTTCATGATATAAGAAGCTTTGGGCAAGCTTGTGAGTAGTGCCAAAAATTTGGGAATTTGACAAAGAGAGATGAGATGCCCTTAACAAACATCTTGGAAGTGGAATTGTTCGATGTTTGGGGGATAGATTTTATCGGTCATTTCCCTTCATCTTACAAGAATCAATATATTCTAGTGGCAGTCGATTATGTGTCAAAGTGGGTGGAAGCAATAGCTACCCAAACCAATGATTCAAGAGTGGTACTCAAATTTCTCAAGAAGAATATTTTTACCAGATTTGGAGTACCCAGGGCATTAGTCAGTGAAGGAGGAAGCCATTTTTGTAATAAGTTTATTAAAAAGTTATTAAAAAAATATGGAGTTCATCATCGGATCACTACTCCATACCATCCTCAAGCCAATGGACAAGTGGAAATATCAAATAGAGAGATAAAGAGGATACTTGAAAGAACAATCAACTTGTCTAGAAAGGAATGGGCCAACAAATTGGATTATGCATTATGGGCATATAGAACAGCTTTCAAAACCCCATTGGGTACATCACCTTTCAAATTGGTTTTTGGAAAAGCATGTCACTTACCTGTGAAACTCGAGCATAAGGCCTATTGGGCTACACACTTCTTGAATTTTAATGCTTAAAAATCAGGTGAGTCCAGACTGATGCAATTGAATGAGATTGAAGAATTCAGATTGCATGCATATGAAAATGCAAAAATCTATAAGGAGAAGACCAAAAGGTGGCATGATAAACATCTGCATCTAAAAAAGTTTACAGAAGGTCAGAAAGTTTTGTTGTACAATTCTCGGTTAAAACTCTTTCCTGGTAAACTTAAGAGTAAGTGGTTTGGTCCTTTTGTGGTTAAAAAGGTTTTTGAGAAGGGTGGAGTACTTATTCAACAGGATAATTCTCCAGCATTCACTATTAATGGTCATAGATTGAAGCTTTTTATAGAACTAGTAGGAGTTAAAGAAGTTCTTTACCTTGCTCCAGTTTCAAGTTAATCAAAGGAAAATGTCAAGCTACTGACAATAAATGCAGTGCTTCCGGGAGGCAACCCGAGTTTGTTTGTGAATATTTGTTTGTTTATTTGAGTTATTTGCTTCCAGATAGGGATTCCATGGGTTAGTGCAACAGAAGAAAGAAAATTTTGATGTTTAGACTAAAACTAGCAAATTCAGTGAATTGGTCATTTGAAATTTGAGATGACCAGATTGACTCGACCACGCCATTTCGAATGACCAAAACCTACCAAGAGCCCAGTCAATTAAAATTTTAATTGACTAAATCGATTGACCTCGGAGTTTTAGTTGACCAAGGGCACTACTTATATATAAAGAGGGTCTGAAATTTCAGTCGCATTTCACTCGCACGTAATCCATCATCTAAATCCCTAAGTTGGTGTTCCCAATTTCATTCTTCTTCACTCTAAAGGATGTTGTGTTCAGAAACAACCTCAATCAAGCATTTCAATCAGTTGTTTATCTCTATAACGATTTCCATGGCAAGGTCGAGTTCAAGTGACCAAACTAATTGATCGAAAGTCAGAGCTGTCACGCCTGGAATGTTGTTTCTTTGGGAGCTTCTAGAAAATCCCAATATCTCTTGGGCGGCTAGCATGCGAGAAGCGCTTGAATAGCAGCATTTACACGAGGTATGTAGCGATCCATGTCCCCTGTTGATGGAATCAGCAGAAGAATTTTACAATAATTGAAAAATAGAGGAAAGTCGTATGGTGTCCAAGGTTGGGGGAAAAAAGTTAATGATTTTTACTTTAAACATTAGGAAAACTTTTCGTTTGCCTAGTGAATATCATTCTCTGCCATCCTTAACTAAAGAGGAATACAATGAGGAATTGGATTACTCTAAGCTAAAAGGGAACACTAGACAATATCATAAAAAAACTGGGTTTACAGGGTCCATTAGATTTTTGGCAATCCTCTTTGGTCGATGCATGTTTTAACAAATGCTTGGAATTGATGCTGTTCCCACAGCACATTTACAATGTATGTATAGCATTAAGACTAAAAGACCCATTGATTGGGTAGAGACGATTTTTGAACAGTGAAGAAAGGGACTGATAAGAGAGGTTTTGTGAGGATTTTGACTAAAGTTGTGTAGAAATGCTATCCTAACATTTATAAGAGTGCTGTCAAAACCCCTTACCCCAAAAATCTAATCATAAAATGCATTACTGAAGAGGGGACAATTGCAGTCAAGCTAGTGGGACCAATTTTCCATAGGGGAAACAATCATCACTTGCCAAGATTGAACCAATTCCTCCACTGCAAATTCTTCAATAGAGGAGGAACTGTAGAAGAAACTGTAGAAGAAAATGTGAGGGGATTTAAGAAACAGAAATCTTCACAGAAGGTTCGAGAGACTACAATGGGAAGCTCCAAGATGGAAGCTGCATTACTTAAACTTCAAAGAGATGTTAAGGCAACTTATGAGAATCACATGCAACGAATTACAGAATTATTAATAATGGTGTAGCAAGACAAAAATGAATCAACAAAAGCTCAGACTGCATCAGAGAAGGAGCAGCAAAAATCTGAAGAAGAAGTAGCTTCTACTCATAATGCCACCCCAAAACCATCTATTGAGAAGTAGAAATCTGAAGAAGAAGAGGAAGAGAGAGATCCTTCTCCTTTGGTAGTGCAGAATTATGCACCATTTGAAATCAAAAGCATTGAGCATCCTGCAAGTGCTATTCAGAAACGCCAAAAGAGAACTGTTAGATCAAGCCCAAAATTTGGATAATGCTGATAAAACCCTATTTAATTTGATCTGAGACCTTTGTTGTTTTATCTTAAGTCATTGCAGAAGATATGACTTTTATCTGGATCTACACTCATGTGAGCAAAGCTAAGGACTGGATATCTAATCCTGATTCGGGTAAGAATGAGTGTCGACAAACACTTGGTAAATAACCAAGTCTTTACCTCATACGAAATAAGGATCATTTGTGCGGAGTAAGAACCCAAAAGCTACGGACTAAGAAATCCGCATCTAATACTTCAAACGGACTAAGTCTAAAAGATGCGGAGTAAGAATCTTGGTCTACAAAGTCACACGGAATGAGAGAGTCAACGCGGAGTTAAAAAGATAATCTTCCACTCAACCGGACTAAAATATAGAAGACACGGAGTAAGGAATCCGAGTCTTCCATACAAGCGGAGTAAGGAAGTACTTCTACAGAATAAGGAATTGAGTCTTTATTAGATACGGAGTAAGGAAATTAGATGCGGAGTAAGGAATCTGAACTACTCACTCATGCGGAGTAAGGATGTGCTGATACGGGGTAAGCCATCCGTTCTTTTAACTCATGCAGAGTAAGGAAACTAGTTGCGGAGTAAGGAAGCACAGATGCGGAGTAAACACTCCAACCTTCTCTTTCATATGGAGTAAGGAAGCGCTTACTCGGAACAAGAATTCCAGCACCAAATTGATACGGAGTAAGCAATCAGTATTACGGAGTAAGGATCCGAGCTTAATTTAAGCACGGAGTAAGGAACCTTACACCGGATTCAAGAAGACGCTACTTCATCTTTTCTCTTCGTTATCAAAGTCATCAGTTCGCTGTTTCCTGATGTAAGATAAACTTGTTGAGAACCTAAAGCATCTTACACGTGGACCATCCGGATATGTGGACACAACTTTGAATATACTTGGGAACTTACAAAGACTCGCATGCGTTGCAAACCCAAGATCTTGAAGACCACATCCGCAGCAATTAATGCAGAGAGATTTCCGAGAGACAGTAAATGGGCACAATATTCAGAACAACAAGTTCCGAGGTTGTCTCTTGAGGATGTCACTATAAATAGCAACACTTGTATATTTTTTAAGAGTGAATTTTTGAAGAAAAAAAAAGAGTGTGAGCTAGAGAGTGCTATTGTAATCAGCTGAAATTGCTGCTTATTTTGTTGTAATTATCATCAGATAATAAAAGCAAAATACTTCCACTATCTGGTTATCTTCCGCATTGATTTTACATCTCATAACTAGATTGTGTTGTACCTGAGAGAGAAAAAGAGTTTTGATATTAGCCTATTCACCCCCCTATAGGCTACTAGGGACCAACAAGAACCGGAGGCCCAACAAGGCGAGCTCAAACAAGATCTCAAAAGAAAAAGAAAATGTAGTTGACATTGATTTGTAGATAACTCCTCTTTGGTCATTGTTGGACATAGTTATCACTCCAAGGCTTGAAACAAACGAGATAAGAGAGAAATATTCCCAGTTCAAGGATTCTGACTAGGAACTTTACAGAGCAACTGGACATTTGGAACATTTTCATCCAGAAGACTTGAGAAGGATTGTTGGTGTTCAGAATTGGGTACAGTCATCCGATATGGGCAATTTTGTTTTTGCCCTAAGAGTTGCCATAAGACAGGAACTAGATATTTTTAAACATGGTAAAGACTGTGAAGTACTTCCCTTGTTTGCTAATTCTCTTGCTTCTAAGCTAGTGGCACTTGCGGCATATATGATAGGAAGTGAAGAAGGTTATCGACCTTGGGTTGATCTAAAAGCTGTTCTGATCCCCATTCACATCTCGGATCACTACATCTTACTGAAGTATATAATGGGGCATAATGCTATCCATGTTTATGATTCATTAGGAGCGAATAATGCAAACAAAATGGAATCTCTATCAGCTGGGGTAGGAGAAGCTCTACATCAGGCTCCGAAGATAGCTCAAATCTACACTCATTTTGGTATGAAGGAACCAGAGAAACAACTGTCATTCTCTGTCTAGCCATCACCTCTCCAAGTTGATAATGCAAGTTGTGGGCCTTTTGTTTGCTATTATATGACTGCTTGCATGCAAACTCATGGAGGTATATGGGATGCTCCAAATTCAAATCCGGTTCCTGTGCAGGCTCTTCGCGAATTGATGGCTCAGATGATGTACTACTACAGTGAATCAGCTCCTCCTCGTCAAAAGAAGAAAAAGAAGGTTTAAACATTGTTTCCTTCTCTATTGCAACTCTTTTGAGAATGTGCAAAACTCCATGTGTGGAGTTGTTTATTGAGTTGCAATTTGGATAAATCTTGTTATGAGTTGTTATCCTATCATGTTGAATTGTGGAATGATGAAAGAAGAATCGCATGATTAGATGATGAATGCATAATAAAAACTTTTGAAATGTTTATATGTAGCATGTTTAAGAATGAAATGTTTTAGAACCAATCGGTGTTTATTAATCTTATGCATAAAGCTTGAGTGACTTGAAATAATATCATCATGTGTTTGAAAAAAAGCTTGGATCTCTAATGAATCGATAACTTCTGGATAAATAATTTAATTCCTTGAGCAAGTGAGAAACAACATTACTGAGGGCCATCTATTTGTTGAGCGTTTGCTTCATGGAATATAAACTTGGATAAGTGTTTCTATAGTTCTACTTTGGTGATTGGATTTGTTGGAATGGTGGAGTTGGAGTCATAGCCACTTGTCAGAATAAAGTATAATGTTCCAAATTGTATAGAATGTTGTGGGAATTGTGAGTTAAATTTGGTTACATCTTGTATATAGAGAGTATGTAAAGTGTACTTGTATGTTCTAAAAAAAGGTTATGGACTGTGGTGATATATAACCCATCAAGGAAAATCTTGTAAGGTTATATAGACTACTGCAGCATAAAAAAGAAAAGAAAGAAAAAGAAAAGAATAATGTATAGTTTACAATTTCAGAGTAAATTATGCATAGAACTTCATTGTACATAGAGAATAAATAAGGAGTGTGTTAGGCATTGTTACTTCTATATCAATGAGGTGTATGACAAAGACTAATTGGGTAATAGGATGATAGTTGACTCACCAAAAGAATTAGGAAGACACTTGTTTTAGTTTAATTCCATGAAGATTTGAGAGAGAGTGAAGTAAGACTACTTATGAGAGAGACTGCTTTGCTCATTACATGATTGCAAGGAATTAGGGAATTGTTTAGAATGTTGGATATTCAATTGTTTCTTAGTATTTTGTGATGAGAACACATGATTGTTGGACTGAGATTACCAAATTTCATGCATGATATTGAAAGATGAACCATTGTTTTCGTAATTATTTCATTCTATCCATATGCTCGTATATTCAAATCAATGTCTTACTTTTGCTATGCTTCATAATTCTAATTGCCTCGAGACGAGCAAGTTCTAAGTGTGGAATTGTTGTTAGGGGGGGTTTTTCAAACTTATTTTAGTGTCAAATGAAGGGGATTTTATGAGAAAAGATCACATAGCAATTGTAGATCCTTTGATTGATTAATGAACTAACCCCCTAACATAGCAATTGTAGATCCTTTGTATGGTTTTTGGATGTTTTTGAATGGAAAACAAGTTAAGTATGAGGACCAAAGAGAGAAGGAAGGAGTGAAGAACAATATGCAAAATGGTTAATTGAAATTTGAAATGACCAAAAAGAATTGACAGAGCCAAATTGACATGACCAAGCTCTCGGAAACTTTTGGTCATGTGAAATCGCTTAGTCATGTCAAATGCATTTCAGATGACCACGTTCAGCTTCTGCATGACGTGTACTGCAGACCCACGTAACTCCTTCAGATGCCACCTGTACAGCCTAGATCTCTTCATTAAAGGATCTGACGACTCTCTATCAACCATTTTGAGTGGGAAACAAATTCAAAACAATGGAGGGAATGGTTATTGATGGTTGAATGGTTCTCGCATGTGGGAATTAGATCAAAAAGGGAAAATGGGATGTAATTTGGGTATCGTTGAATCGGGGGAGAGAGAGAGGAAGCGTTTTGGGTTCTCATGGCAAGAACATTTGTTTTGTTTATTACTATGGTAGCTTAAACCTCCATAGGAGGAGGATAGATATTGATGTAAGCTTTTGAATTCCTTTCTTTTGGATGTTAATTTAGATTCCCTTCTTTGTTTATCAAATCTCTTGCACTTGCATGTGAGAATTAGGTTTGACCATCTTGATTCTTATTTAAGGTTATTCAATTATGGATCGAAAGAAGATATTGATAACCGGATAGTTAAGAGATTTGACTTGTAAAGATTATAATTTGTGAAAGCCAGTAATCTTGCTTGTAACCTAGTTAGGGTTGGTATGATGCCAATCTACACTCAAACAACTTGAGCACTTAATGGGTTGCCCGTCCACCAAGCTAGGGTATACACACGGCTAGATCACTCGAAAGAGGCAAGTTCGTGCAAAGGTGTTGTGTCACGCCCCCGAATTCCAGGGAACCCGGAACCGGGTACATGACTTCCCCTTGCCCGCACCCGAAAGGTCAAGGGGTTGGTGACTAGCACCAATAGAGACTACACCGCGGGTGCTGTCTCAAATATGCAACCCTGTACAGTCATACACCAAGGGTAATCCTGTACTTTCTCATATATCATCATGCATACAAAGAGTCAAACAGTCATACAGACATCACATCATACAGTATGCAAATACAACTGTCCACGGACCCATGTCCGGGATATCACATAAAACAATACAGAATATAATGGTATCATACATCGAGTAGTGGGCGTCCTCCTGGAAGAAAGTCCTCCACTAGTCTCGGGTCACACCTGAAAAGGGTAAACAACAAGTAGGGGTGAGCGGCAAGCTCAGTAGGTGACCCTAACACTCCACATCATGCAACACATATAAGTCTATACTATATGCTCAGGTGTACTCGTGCACCGTGTAGTGTGCACAAACATCGGGACTCGACTGCAACAAATATCAGGACAACTTGTCCACGATCCTCCATGGGATCCCAGCTCAGGGCACTCAGCCCTAGCTCCACGAGCTCGACGGCTCAACTCAGGCCTTAGCCTGTCCACAACGCAATATGCCCGGCCACGGTCGCCACACGGCCTGCCATCGGTTCATATGCCTGCCACGTCAACCACATAGCACCATCAGTGCATCACGGTGAGAACCCAAACAAGTCACGGAGTCCATGCCCCAATACCTCACATCAACATACTAACATTAGTATGGCATGTCATTCTCAACATTTCCTTTAGAATTGTAGCCTGTCTTCACAAGTAAATCCTCAACCCTTGATTTATGAAGGACGTACCCATAGCAGCTATTTTCTTGAAATTAAAAGTCCCGGCATTGGGTTCCCATAGCATAAATAAGATAATCTGATTTTTGGGGATTTTTCTGAGATGTCTAACCCCACTTTCCAAAAATTCACCACTACGAACTTTTAGGTTTTTCCGAGATTTTACACTAAAACCCAATTTTCACATTTTGAAATAGTGGGAATTAATTTTTCTAGTATTTTTCTTTGAATCCAAATGGGGGGTATTTCGTTATTTACATAGTAACTTAAGTATATTCTTAAATGTGTAGATGGGTATAGGTTACGATGTAAATAGGTCCAGTCAAACTGTATTTCGAATCTGCCAGTGAGACTACATTTTCGAATCTGTCTTTACTGTATTTCGAATCTGTATTTTCGAATCTCTTTTCGGACCGCCTTCGACTCTCGAACCTACACTCGAACTACCTTCGAAGACTACCTTCGAAGACTACCTTCGAAGTACCCAGGAACTGCCTTCGAAACTCCCTTCGAAGTACCTTCGAACCTTCGAAACGATACTCGAAAATTGCACATTCGACACTCGAAATTACACTACATCGAACCTACCTTCGAACCTTTGAAACTGCACATTCGAAATTTTCAATTTCCAGTCGATCTCATCGGTCGTTCTCTACCCGTTCACGACGATTCTTGTTCATCATCGTTTTTCACCTGTTTCTCGTCTGGATTCATCCCGGAATCTCATAAAACTCATACCTAATACTATATATTAGGTTTTAAATCACGTCTTACCCCTCAGAACGCATTTAAATACAAGATTCAACCCAAAATTGGTTTTTCCCCAAATTCTAGGGTTCAACACAAATTTGCATGATTTCATCAAATTCTTACATGTTAATCCAAAAAAACAGCAAGAAAAGGGTGAAGAACACCTACTTGGAATGATTCTTGATGTTCGAACGAGCTCAAAACGCCCCAAATCGCCAAGGCCTCCAAGCTTCCTTCTCTCTTTCTCTCTCTAAGCTCTCCAACGCAGATGCAGAAATGCTGAAACGTATCGTGGAATATTTATATTTTTGCCAGTCAACTGACCTAGTCAACCATTGACCCAGTCAATAATTAACCTCCAAGGTCCCGAACTCCAAATTGAGTCAAACTACAGTCAAAACGCTCGAAATGACGAGCACAATACTACACAGATATTAGTACACCCAAATGACCGCTCAAACGCAAAGTCAACCAATAGACCCCGAAAAGTCAACAATCAGGTCAAACGGGGCCCCGACTCGGAATCGGGCCCAAGTACAGTCAAAATGCTCACATTGACGGCTACACTACCGTCCTGATAGTTACATTCCCATAGAATGACTATCTCTCAAGACTACCCAAATACGAGTCTTTACATGTTGGGTTTTAGACAAAAAGGGAAAGTTTGAATTAACATGCTTTAAGAACTTGGAATAAATAAATTACATCAATTGAAATCGAAATCCCTATTTCTCCCATAAGATCATTTACATTTGCTTGTTATTTAATTTACAACTTCAAATTTCTAATTATTACAAAACCAATCTTCAAATTGAATTATGGAATTACAAAATATACTCTTCACTTAACCACCTTCTCTGTGGGTACGATATCCGGACTTAGGTCTACTTTATTACTTGTAACGATCCATATGCTTGCAGAATTGCTAACAACTAGCCACCACCTCGAAGATATTGCCTTGTAGCATTTCTACGAGCCAACGAGTCTACGAGTCTTCATCTTTGACTCTCCGAGTCAGAGTCTTCGAACTTCCTTCTGCTCTCTGGCATTGAAGCTAGATCAGAACTTTCATCTTTGACTCTCTGAGTCTTCATCTTCGACTCTCCGAGTGCTTAACTAACATCTCATTCTACTAGCCTTTGAGCTCTACGAGTCTTCGAGTCAATGACAGCTGCATTCTGCCTTGGTTGATTAACTGTTCACGGGTCTCTGCAACAGGTCCTTCAATTGACGACCCTGTGAGCTTCAACTCTACGACCCTGCATGTTGTAACTCTACGAGTCTTTGCTTCGAGTCTGCGAGACGCGGTTCTTCACTTGTTTGCACTTTGGGTCTACGAAACTACGACCCTTCAATCCTGTGGCCCTTCGAGGCTTCAACCATGTGCCTCTTCAAGGCTTTAACCCTGTGGTCATTCGAGGGTGCTTCGAGCTCCATGGTCTGATAGTCTATGACCTTCCACCTTCGAGTTGCCTGGTCTATGACCTTTGACCTTCGAGTTGCCTGGTCTATGACCTTCGAGTCGCCTGATGTACGACCTTCGACCCTACTGGCTACGAGTCTACAGATCTTCAAGTTAAGGATGTACATAAGTAGACTCCCTCTATGAGCTCACTCTAAGAGATCACTCTGCGAAGTTATCCAACCAAGTACGGATCTTCGACCCAAATCTTCGACCCTACGAATTCCGTTTTTGCATAATGTTTGTCATCACTGGTTTTCGTCCGGGCCCTTTTGGGGTGAGCTCAAACTAAACCAATGGTGAGAAAATTTAGAGTTGCCACCAACTGTTTTTGGGTTACAGTTGGATACCCTCTACTTTGAGTAGTTTAAAGGTGTGGTCTGCATTATCAAAGAAGGGTTCGGGAGTTGGTTACGTGTAGGGAAGGATTAACACCCCTACAGCGCCCTTTCGGTATCTATTTTCGGAGGAGGAGGTTTTCTATTTTATTTGCACTACCACGATGGGGTTAGGTTAAAAGGCCTATAATTTTATTTAGCTAAGTTATTTATTAAAGTCATGGTTAAAATGGATTTGCCCTAAATTTCTAAAGGGAATCCTAAAAGTTTTGGGTTTTTGTTTGAAGTGGAGAATGAGATCCTAGGGGTTGGTTTTGGTTTTTGGTTTTATGTTGGAAATTGAAGTCCTAAAATATGTTTTTTGTTACTTTCCCCTTTTTTTTGGTTTTTGAGTTAGAAAACATTTTTGGTTTTTGTGTTTTGTTAAAAAAAACGTTTTGTTTTTGTTTTGTTTTTGTTTTTTTGTTTTTTTTTGTTTTTTTCTCTTAGGAAAACGTATTGGTTTTTTGTCTGTTTTTTGTTGTTTTGGTTTTTTTTTAGAATTGCCATATCAAAATACATGCATATCAAAATAGAACGTGAATTGTGTGATTATGACATACAAAAATAACATAAAGCACAAAACCAGCCTCTCTCTTTTTTTCTCTTTTTTTCCTTTTTCTTTCTCATATCTCTCCTTTTTGTCTTTTTTTTTTTCTATTCTTCACATACTACAATTACAACATATACCTACAACTTCAGGAAAAAAAAACAAACTAAAAATAAATTATATAAGAAACATACAACATATACCCAACAACAAAACAAAATACAAGAAAACATATTACATCAAATATGAATATACATAAGTAAAAATGGTAATAAATATAGAACCGACTTTGGGGCTTCCACCCAGACTTTCGCTTGGATCTTTGTCTGCACCGATAGTCGCCTGCTTGAATTACCAAATCGCCAAGTTGCAATAGCGCAAATGGCAAAAATTAGTTGGGATTTTGATTTGGAGATTGTAGTGATGTGTGGAGATGAGAGAAGATGAAATTTTTTCTGGGTTTTGGGTAGAAAACGTGGGAAAAGAGGATGATGTATCCTTTTTTAGGATTAAAATTTTTTATGGCTGGAATTGAGGAGAGTAGGTGTAAGGAATAGGGGAATGACAAGGAATTGTTTTTTTTGTGTTTTTGTTTTTATGAAGGAAACGTTAGGAACAAGAAGGGTTAGAACTGAAGTCGTTTTTGTGTTTTTCGTTTTCTGGGAAAAAGAGAGCTAGAACGAGAAAGAGGGAAAGAGGAGTTGAAAAGGATGGGCGATTTTGATTTTTGGGATAGGGAGAGTGTTGAGCGAAAATCTGGGTGTTCCTCTTTTGGGATTAGGGAGCCGGGCGTAATCTTTGGGTGTTCTCTCGGTCTTCTTCTTTTTTCTGTGCAAATTTTTTTTTCTGGGCGTGAATCTCTCTCTCCCGAACTCTCCTTTTTGCGTGGACAAAAGACTGCATTTAGAGAATTGGCTGGATTGCATTGATTGCAGCATTTAATGCTGTATTATTGATGCAATATTTTTTATTTTTAGATTCTGTCTTTTGTTGGAGGGAACAACGACTTGTGCAACTCGTGATTGTCCTTTTTTAATTTTTCATTTAGCACCTGTGACCGACAAGTGTTGAAAAACACTCTGTCAGATGGCCAGCTCATAACGAACGTGTCCCGCGAGTAGCTAGTGAGAATGCCAGCGAGAGAGCTAGCGAAAGAAGCCAAACAACGAAGGTCAACGAGTCAAAGGGTCGAAGTGTCGGCAGGGTCAAAGGTCAACGGTCAACGGGTCGAAGTGTTGGCAGGTCGAAGGTCAACGTCAACTGGTCAAAGGTTGATGGGTCGAAGGTCAACGGTCAACGGGTCGAAGCGTCGGCAGGTCGGAGTGTCGGTAGACTTACTGGCTTTCAAGGCTTCGAGGCTTCGAGGCTTCGAGTCTTCGAAGCTTCGACCTGCCGACACTTCGAGGCTACGAGTCACTTTTTTTTTTATAACTTTTAATTACCTTTTTACCCTCACCCAAAATGCAAAACACATCACAAATATGAACACATGTCTAAAAGACAATACAAATACACCAAATCATACACAACTAATACAAGAAAACACATCACTATCCCTTAAGCTTGTTCGTCCTCGAACAACTCTGGGTGCTGCTCACGGCTCATGGACTCACGCTCCCACGTCTCCTCCTCACCTAACACATACTTCACAAGTAGTCACATGTCACAATGATGTAAGACATATACTCCCATCGCCAACACGTTTAACAAATTACCTAGGTCACAGACCAACTCACAGCATAAACACCACCACAATGAACAACTCACAAAACACTACTACACGTTTAACGTTCCACTGCCCAGTCGCCAATACCATACAAACACAGTCGTTGGGAGTTTCCTCACAACCGTCCCACCTTTGGACTTTTCGTCCCCAAAAAGGGAAACCAAATAGTAAACAACAGGAAAAGATCAAAGCAACACATAATGCAGTCATTACCACAAATGTTGGAGATGCCAACTCGCGGCATGATGGGACCAACACTCCACAACGTAAAATACCCAACAATTGCCCACCAATTGGGATTTGAAGTCAACGCAGCCTCAACCCATAGGTAAACCTCACCCTAACAGCAAGCACAATGAGGTCACAATGAAACAGAAACAAACAGGATAGCATTATGCAAACCACAATCACATTCTCACACAGGGAGCTCACCTCAGCAGCACCATCATCACTGCGAAAACCACCTCACTCAAGCAAGGAACATTAAAACCCCACCAATGCCAATGGTGACGCAGAACGGAGTACAAGCCTGGACACGAAACACGAGAATGGAGTGTGCCCTCAACCACTCGGTCGCGCATCAACCCGACGCCCAACGGAGTCCAAGGATGCACTAAAAATAGTAAATGCAGTACCACACACACAACCATGGTAAGACCAAAACTCACTATCAGGCTATCACTAGTCACCGACTTTGAGAATTGACCTCCTTGATCACGGTCAAATAGGGATCCACCAAGGTCCCACACGGCCTTCACAACCGAGGCTTACCGTACACCCCAAGAGATAATGCCTTACCAAGTCAGTAGACGGGCCACACGATAGGAATCCCTTGACGCCGAGTTGCTATGAACAACATAGTTCTCCCCACACTAAAAACTCTCCTATCTGCAACCTGACCACAATGGAATCCTCTGTGTCACCACTCACAGGTCACAAGAAAATCCCTTGCCTCCAAGACATACTCCACCTCATGGCCCACCAACTCCTCTATATCAACTATTATGTTTTATCTCAACACACCAGCAAAATAGTCAAATGGACCGAGAAATACTCAGGCTCTAGCCGCAGCTTAATATGGTCACTGCAATTCTTCCGGGTATGCACAAGGAACGAGACATGCAAACTCCTTATTCGGGACATTCACGTAGCTCCCAAACACACCAACACTTTGATGGCGTGGACCATCTCACTTACCGCATCAAAACGCACACGAAAGACTTTCAAGAAGAACATATGTAGCATGAGGACCCCATGATAGCCGCAGGACACAAATCTCCCCCAAAGGGGTAGCACTAATACCCCTTACAAGCAAAACTCACATCTGACTCCATTCAGTGAATCACAACTCATCAATACTTTCACACTTTAACTTAGCATGCCATCACACATGACAAGGAACGGCATCAACATTACACTTAACACCCCTCTTCATCCCACACCGCACATAATATGCGCATGCATCACCTCCTACTCCTCTGCATATGTCTGCCACGAGACCCACACATAAGAACTTTGCTATACCCCTTTAACACATATGCAACACACACAACAAAACAAAGCAACCACAACACACGAAATAAACTACTGTGTAGAACACATGTAAGAGAGGACATACTAGCCCCCACCTCCTCACCTCTTCTAAGCCTATTACCCACACGACATGGATTAACGGAATGGTCCTACCATCAGGAGTACATCCTCAACCCCTCGGAAGATGTCTCCAAATTATGAGGAAAAACCCAAACAAGGCCTGCCCAATCTCACTCGCTTGCCTACTTGCACTGATTGGGTTCACTGGGCACGATCCTATAAACTTACTCACAACCTAGTTCCAGAACTCATAACATTTGTATACACATGCAAACCCATTTCACCACATATCCTATGAACATTACCCAAGGTCTTTCATACACCACCACATGACACGTGGTCAATGTTTGGCCACCCAAGAATTTGCAACCATCTCCACAGGACACCCATAAGAACCTTAAAACCACATACCACTCTCGCCAATCAATTTAAATCTCAATGACTCAAGGAGTGGGTTATGCTAGTGGCGATTTCTTCCCTCAACCGTGACACTTGGAAAGGTTACCAAAAGAACATCCTTCTTAGGTAGCACATCTACAGAAACCTCTACTCACATGAAAACACATTTCTATTGCTCAAGGTTGCCACAGCGGGGTCACACACTACCCACAAGCCACTAACTCATGCCTCCAGCTTCCTAGGCTAGCTAGGCCAGAGGTAATCTCACCTACGCCAGAGTATTAGGGGTCACACAGTAACATTTATTACTTTCCTCACACACGGGCGCCCAAAATTGACTACACACAAAGATACGATTAACACTTTAGACCATATTAAAACTACCAACTCTTTTTAACAACTGTTTATAACCATTAGTAATTTATTAGTCTTTTGGTGTCATATATATATATTTTTATTTATTTTACTCATTTATTCTCTAGTAGGTCCCCAACTACGTCCATCCAAAATGGTAACTCAAACGACCTTCTAAGCCTCACCTAACATAAAACAGTGGCTCAAGAGCCCACCCAGCGAAAATACCCCTCTATCACAAGTGTCTTAATTAAATTGCTAGAAACGCAGCAATCAAAGGTTCACCCAGCCTCACCTAATCCAGCACGAGACTCAACCGATCACTATCATTAAAGGAATATGATACCACCACTAAACGAAATCTTAACACGCGAGAATCAAAATCGTACCCTTGACTAAGGAAAGTTCCGCCATGCTCTCCTCCTAGCCTCACTTGGTAGTCTTTGGCCCCCAAACAAGGTTTGAATTTTTTTGCTTTATCCCTAGCTCGACGAGCCAGTCCTCTAGCACCATGCCTTGCTTTACCAAAACAGATGCCTGGAGATGTCCTACTTTTCCCACAGATGCGACACTAGTACTTCTTCCCTGCCATACTCTTTTCCAATGTCACGGGACAAAACTACAAGAACAACCCCTTTGGGAAACCTGGTCTCTACCTCTTGAGCCCCTTTTTGCCGATCAGGATAACTATGCTTCAATTAATCTTCACCCAAGATCCCCCCAATGATGTGGGTTGATAGCTCTCGACGTACCTCGCTCTTAATCGGTTGTCGAATCTCATCCTTCAACTCTTGAATTACCAGGCTTAAGATGCCAACCTCTCGCCATGATTAGATCATTTACATCCTGCAGCTCACCCACTTGCCCAGCCCGAGGGGCGGGCTTCTCTCGCTACCTCAATAGTCATGCAGTCACAATTTTCGGAGACATTGGCTCCACGAAAAGGCAGCGCTCCAGGTTATCACTCAACAATCTCAATACCATTACCGACTAGGCATTCGAGCTATAACTAACCTCAAAACATGCATTATCACCACACAATTTCATGGATGCACATCACAGACTATACAAGTTCAAACCTTTACATTGCACATATAATCTATACTTAAGTGGATATCTCTTCGTTTTGAACACAACATCGCTTCCTCCACACAATACCATACAAAGGCACATACTCAATCATTCACAGAACACCAACATTATTGTATTTTATTTTATTTTATTTTTCGTTCGTTCACATTTCACAAGCTTCACGTTCACAAGCACTCAGCTTCAATACCACAAATTCTTTTCCATGTTTTCATGCTCGAACCATCACAAAATTTTAGAGTTGCACAATTGAAACTTTATCACATTCAAACCATTTATCCATGTAATTACACACACTGCACACATTTCAGTTCTCATTAAACCACATTGCACAAACAGCAATTCCACAAGCACACAGCTCAAGTTGTCATAAAATAAGAGTTAATCAGAGTTGCACAGATTAAAACATGTTCTTCATATTTTCTCTCACATGCTTTATCTCGGTTACCCACACAATCACACAAAGACAACAAATGCAACTAGTGCCCTAATGCCAATGCATACAAATCCTACCTCAGGTCTGGACTACCCCAAGTACACCTTAGAGGCTCAAAGAGGACCATGTTGATCAGGCATGTCCCTCCAGGCTCCTCCAAAGGACTCAAGATAACCAGATCCACCCACTATCCTAGGCCAACTAGATCATGCTCTGATACCATATTGTCACGCCCCGAATTTCCAACCCAAGGAAACAGGTACGTGACTCCCCATTCACCCACACGGAGGGCAACGGGGTTGGATCACTGTATGCCACACAAGCAAAACTAACAATTTCAATAAATCAAACAAGCTACATCTTTATTTAATATCAAACACCAAAGGTTCACAAACCAACCAGGTTCCTTACTTCAATTCAATCCCTTAGTACATTTCCCCCCTTGGGGTTACATAAATTATAAAATCACATTTACTAAAGTGAACAATAAAACAAAGATGGTCTTCCACCTTGGTGTATCCACCTAACGCCTGTAAGTCCCTGGAAAACAAGCAAACACAGTAGGAGGGGTGAGCAACCACAGCTCAGTAGGGATCAAGTCTCCCCAACCCTTCCCATGTTCCTAGCGGCTACATGCATGTGCACAGGTGTAGTGACATGGCAGTATTAGAAAAAGAATAAAACATTCCACACAAGCGGGCGTAACCCCAGCCCCAGTACACCTGGCTAACAAACATCTCAAGCAAGTAATTTAACCGCCTCTTCAGGCCACCGATTTAACCGCCTCTCAGGCAAAGTGGTTTAACCGCCTCTTCAGCCATCGGTTTAACCGCCTCTCAGGCAAAGTAGTTTAACCGCCTCTTCAGGCCACTAGTTTAACCCCCTCTTAGGCAAAGTAATTTAACCGACTCTTCAGGCCAGATACCACAGTCATGCACACAACACACACTATGGCCACTTAAGCATAAAACCAAACACTTGGTGTGCACCCATTCACAAGTGCACAAACCCGGCCATTCAGGCAATAGAACAAACACCCAACATGCATACATACACCAATTCACAAGTCCCGGCCACACAGGCATATTACCAAAACATGTAATAGGCATATACACACAGCTATATTCACACAGGCATTTCATCGAACATATAACATGCACTGACCACCCAACAACAGAATCACACCAAAATGCCATTGAAGGCCAACATCCATATAGGAGATCACACCTATATGGATTACATATATATATATATATAAACGAGATATAATCCATAATCTACCCTAGAACCCTAGAACGAGAGGAGGATTTAGGAAGAACAGGACCCCTACCTTGTATGTTCTCCTGCTCCCGCTTCCACGCAAGACTCCGACCACCCACGCAAGACGCTCCGGCAGCCACCAGAAGCTCTCCTTCCCTCTCTCTCTCTCTCTCTCTCTCTCTCTCTCTCTCTCTCTCTCTCTCTCTCGCGACAGCTGGTGGAGCAACAAACCCTAAACCTAAAACAGAGGGGCTTCTCCTCCTTATATAGACAACACAACATCAAAACGACGTAGTTTTGATTAAGTGAATCCCAGCTTCAAAACGACGTAGTTTTGATGGAACAAGCTATGACCTTCCCACATCCATACACGCCAAAATATTCACAATTCCAAAATGGTCCTTTGGGAAAAGATGATTAGAATGACAAAACCAAGGTAACCATGCAAAAATATGCTCGCACGCCAATTTGAACGCCAATTCCCCAATTGGCGTGCAGCTCCAAATGCACTCAAACTTCACCCCAAGCCTCCTTGCATCTTTTAGAGGTCCGAGAAGCAAAAATATGCTTGCACGTGAAATGGGTGAATTCACGTGCAGCTCCAAATGCTCTGAAATTTCTGTGGTAGATAGAGGACCTCATTCTAAGCAACTTTTGTTCTTGCACGCCAATTGTTTGAGGTCATCTACTATACCAAAAGTGAGCTCCAAAATCTTCCAAAACAAACTTAAAACCGCATGTATATGCATAGCATCTTCCTAGGGCATAAATATACGTTATCACTTGTCACATGCACCTCCCAAAAGTCCCCTCTTGGGCTCATCTCTTACCTCAAACTTGTGCACCAACATCCAAGGTGTTTGTGGTTAACTTCTTACACACGGGTCATTACAATCCATGATATCCTTGGCGGTTCGCATCCCTTGATGTTGTTGTTGCAACACATTGGACATGGATGCCAACATGTAACAACGCGTCATATCATCGGACGCAATCCACTTATCATAGGCATCCTTTCCGGTTTGCCAAGCATTACTGGAGGTTCAGGTGGACAAGACTCGATAAGACAAACTTGTGCTTTTGCAGATTAACACAATATTCAGATTACGCTTCCAATCAATGAAATTTTCACCGATCAATTTATTTTGGCTCAATAAAACGGCTAGCGGGTTAAAAGACATTTTCTGAAAATATAAAATATAAAATGTTTTAGAATGACATACATCATAACTAAATTTAGTAAAATGCATATACATTAATGAATGCATGAATGCACAAGTATTAATAAAACCCTAAATCAATACTCTTACTACGAATAACAAAATATCCAGAATCAATAAACCTCCTTTAGGAGAATAAACTTTTTCCTTACTTTGTCGGGACCCTCCCAATTGATTTGGCTTTCCTAAATATCGCATATTCAACCAATTCAATTTTCGTTTATATTTGGTCCACATCCCTTGCAACAGTGCCTCTTTGGAAGATTAATGCAAGAGATCGTGTTGAGTGTATAACCATTATTTCGTGTCTTATTACCTAAACCTTTTGAATTGCCTAGCTTTGGCGAGGTGTCAATCAGCTGGTTTAAATAAGTAAACTATCCTTTTAGGAAAATAACTTTAGCCTAGTCCATAAAATCTCTTCGGAGATTCATTAAGACATATACCTTAGTTATTTAATAATGGAAATCATTGGTCTTATTCCCAATAAAACCCTCTCACACTCAATATTTTAAAATTTTGGGTTTTAATATTTTTATTTAACTCTTAAATAAAATATGACACATGAAAAATAATATGTAGACGGCACTCCTAATTATATATGGTATGTGATCATGTGATGTGCAATTTATAAAACAAACATTAAATAAACTACGGCCGTAATACCAAGGGATCCATCCTATGAAGAAAAATAAAGCAAAAACAAGACACTCTTGCAGGCTCTTTATCTTCATCTTTTTGGTTAATCTTCATTGTCTTCGTCTTGCATGCAACCTGAATAATTTTAATAGATAACAATTATCCATTAAAATTATCTCTCACTTAAAAATTAAAATAATTTAATTATGGATAACAATTATCCAATTATAAATTTATTTTTCATTTAAGACTGATATAGATAATTATAAAAAGATCTAATCTTCCAAAATTAACTACGTCAATATTTTTATTTCCAAAAAATTATTCTATCAATATAGAATAAAATTTTAATAGACAACAATTATCCATTAAAACTATCTCTCACTTAAATATTTAAATAATTCAATTATGGATAATGGTTATCCAATTATAGAATTATTTTCATTTAAGATTGATATAACTAATTATAGAAAGATCTAATCTTTCAAAATTAATTATGTCAACTTTCTTTAATTTCTAAAAAAAATTATTCCATCAATATAGAATAAAATTTAAAATATTAAAAAATTAGGAAAGTAAATCAGGCCCGAGAAAACCCGCAACCGCATGGGACTCCTCCATCACCGGCTGCGTGAGACGTGAAGATAACCGCTCTCTTCGACATCAATCCAAGTCCAATCCGTCCGGGAAGAACAGGCAAGTCCGTCCGAGAATGCAATAAAACCAGGTGGGATATGCAACCTTCCTCCTTTTTTTTCTTTTCTAAACTCCAACCATCAACATCACATGTAAAGGCATGCGTTAACTCTTGCTGCATGAAAACGAAGTGGGCCTCCTTTTTCCTCTTATTTTTTTTATATATATAGGTAACACTTCAGCCCATGGGAAGAAAAAAAAACGAGCAACCCATTTATTATTTTTTTATTAATGCCTAGACAAAGGGTTTAATGTCGATCGCATCAACGGTGGTCGCGCAAATTCCGTCTTCACTCTTCTCCCATGCTCAAGAATATTACAATAATAAACTATGCCAATTTTGGCTTACAAGATATTAAAACAAAATAAAGAAAAACTAGCAGGAAAATACGGTAATGATAGACCGCCCCTCTAGCAAATTACATCCCATGTAAATACAATCAAAACTAAGATCCCAAGGCCGGCAAACCATCACAATTAATATGTATATTAAATCATTCATCACATGAACAAAATATATAAATCCATACACCACCTGTGACATACATCTCATGTATAAACATATAATCCCTAGAGTGCCGCTACTTTCTATTCATACATCCAAGGTCAAATTAAACAAATTGATTAACATGTTTAAAGCTCGATACCGATTGTTAGAATACCTGGAATGGGGTTAACGATTAACCGTAGCGGAAACGAATTTTAAAATTTTTATTTCAACAAACAAACAAAGCAGGATCTAAACATGAATCAATTGATTTAATTTAGCGAAGAGAGAAAAGAAGAAACCAACCTGAAGAACAATAAAGCTAGAACCCTCTTCTTTTCCCTCCAAGAACGAACTCATGATCTCGCCTTTGATCGTCCTCGCAGTCTCCTGGATTCAACCACCAAATAGCCTTCTCTGCTATTCACCTTCTCAAGGAGTACAGTGGCGTGGCACCCTTGGATCAAAGAACAGGAACACCACCTCTGCTAGGGTTGGCCGTCACCGCCCTCTCTCTCTCTCTCTTGGTCGTCAACGATTGCAAACGCACACCTTTAACCTACGAGGCTATACATCTATTTATAGACTTAGGGTTACCCCTTGTGCTATTACGCATACGCCCTTTTAGTTAAATAATAATAATACATATTATTTAAACTCTTTAAATAATATAATTATTACGCAATAAAACTAATTAAATAAATATTTAATATTATTTATTTATCAAATAAATAAATAATATATCTATTCATTTAATCACATTAAATGGATAAAATACTTATTTTTATTTATTTAATCTAATTAAATAAATAACCATGTGATATATATTTAACTCTTAAATATATATTAACACATGTTAATTAATTAGCTCTTAAGCACAAACTAGAGAATTAACTCACAACGATCCAAGACTCCATACAAGAATAAACGGTGCTAGCAAGAAGAGGGACCAAATGGACCCACTTAATCAAAGCTCCAATAAATAATATTTAATTAATTAATCTCATTAATCAATTAAATCATTATTTATTAGTTTTAGTCTGAGCCACAATCAGGGACTAAAACTGCACTCTAAGATTAAGTAGATATAATTAAAAGAATCCATAAGATAGGATTTGTCCATCGATATAACTGATTGCCATGTGATATGATCCTCCACTATGATATTCATAATTAGAGACAGGTATCAATAGATTCCGTTCAATCTTCTCTAATTATATCTTTATCCATGTGTTACCATTAATTCTCCAATGGGCGACCTATTCATGATCCAATCATGAATTAGGATTTATAATAAATTATATCTAATATAATTACAAGCGCTTGATTCACCCAAGAATCCCTAATTAAACAACATGAGAATATCATTACTCTTCGTATAACGAAGCAATGGATTCCATGCACCTGACTTAACGCTCCCACTATCTATAATATTATATCGCCAAGATATCGAGGTATTTGAAGCACTAACCCTCTCACTCATTAATAAGTCAAAAGACATAAATTATAGACATGAGTTAATCAAACGGTCTGGATTAAGATTAATCCATAAATCAGTCATCTAGCGATAAAATATAAAGTTCTTCATACAATGCAACGAATATTAGTTGAAGAACTTATTCTATCATGGTCCTGTTCAATATATATGATTACATACTATTTGTAAACTCTTTACAATGATCCTAGATTAGATCACTCCCACTATGGAAATAGTCCGCACCACAATCTTATCAGAATAGAGCATCCCAAACTCTATTCACCGATTGTAAACTAATTTTATACTTAGTCTAATTAGTGGATCTATTGTATGTGTCTCACACATACCCAGTAATAGACTTTGATAAGCAATGAGATGTTATGATGCTCAGCCACATAAGAAAGCAGAATAATGCAATCTAATAAATATTTAAACAAAAAAATATTTCAATTAATCGAAATAGTCTTTACATTATTAGGATTACACATTGCTTTATATAGCATTATCCCAACAGTTCATCTTCTTTTCTCCCATTGTAATCCCAATTTCATGATTTTATATATAGATATATTTATTCAAATTCTCATGGGATAATCCGTTCTTCCTAGGGATTGGGGTAGCTGAATCCCAATTTCTTAATTGTATGAGTTTTTATTTAATTATTTCTTATCTTTTTCATAAATGTTTCATTTTATTAATTGAATTCGTGTTTGGGCGTCGTGAAACTATTACATGTCTTGGATAATTGGGAGAAGGACCGAAAGGTGAACCTCAATTATCGAAACTATAGAATGAGACCTAGGACTTACGTGTCACGAGAGTAGTCCGTTATCCTAGGAGGAATCATGGTTGATCACCTATCAATGAGTTTGATCCTATTTAACGAGTCACGAGAGTGGCCGTTGCTAGGATTAGCACGCCCGCTATGTCAAACGGTTAGCCGGTTACATTAGGATTGACCACCTTTACATGTTAGAGAATTAATATGAATAATTAATTAAACCATACAATTACGGATTGAAAATTGTGGTAACCCCCCCACCCCTAGACCTTTATTCCTTATTTTTCCTTTTCTCTAGGATTGTTTTATTTTATTTATTTTTATTTATTTTATTTTATTATTTTTCTTTCTTTATTTAATTTCTCTACCATTATTTGCTTGATAATAGGAGCGCAATTAAGTTATAGATTTCCAATTGTGTCTTTGTGGGATCGACCCTGACTTACCCTTCTACAAGTTAGTTAGGTTTATAAAAATTATTTTGAGAGCGTTAGTGCGACAAAAACGCCTTATCACTTAGCTAAAATTAGGGGTGTAAAACGGGCTTAAGCCCGAGGGCTTGCGGGTTTGGACTCGACTGGGCCGATCAAGGCTCGGTCTATTTAAAATGTAGGCCTAAACGGACTTGTCTATTTAGGCCCGCCCATCGGGCCATGAGCTAGCCCATGAGCTTTTTCATTTTTTTTTTTTTTACTTTGTCTTAAAATTTAATGTATATATTATATTGTATAACTTTAATTAAGTAATTAAATTTCATATATGAACAGTTGTAAAATTAAATTGAAGTAATTTTAATTCGGTTCAATTATATTGATTAATTTTAAATTTTAAAAAATAAAAAAAATAAAATTCAAATAAATCAAAAAATTACAAGCTAGCCCACGAGTCCCACTAATCCTACGGTCGGGCCAAGCTTTGCCCATTCCATTTAAAATGCAGGTTAAACGCTGGCTCATTTAGGCCTATTGTGTCACAAAAGACCGCAACCAACATAGGAAGCTATTAAGTGCGGAAACCTCAGCATAGGAAGTTATTAAGTATGCCTGCTAATCCTCAGCATAGGAAGCTATTAAGTGCGGAAACCAACCTCACGGGTGATTATAGAAAGCCGCAAAACGATTTTTGCCCATTAACTAATCGCATTAAGTCATCGGACTACAGAACCATAATAGCAGGCATGCTTGAACAATTAGGGTTCGAATAATAACCGATCATACCGTAAGGGGGATGGAAAATTAATAGAATCTCCATTCCAATGTTTCGTAGAACCAAAGGCCACTTTTTTTTTTAAGGAAACAAAAACAAAACCCAGCGAAAATTATGTTGCCAGCAAAGAAAGGGTATCTGAATCCCTGGCAATGACAATTGGCGCGGGAAAAGATTTTTATCGTTAGAACATTAGACTCATCCATTTTTTTGAAAATTATACATATATAATTAAATATTAATTATATATAACCATAAGATATTCTGCATTTAACTGATTCCTAAAATTTTAAAAAAAAAATACATGCATATCAAAATAGAACGTGAATTGTGTGATTATGACATACAAAAATAACATAAAGCACAAAACCCACCTCTCTCTTTTTTTTCCTTTTTTTCCTTTTTCTTTCTCATATCTCTCCCTTTTTGTCCTTTTTTTTCTATTCTTCACATACTACAATTACAACATATACCTACAACTTTAGGAAAAAAAAAACAAACTAAAAATAAATTATATAAGAAACATACAACATATACCCAACAACAAAACAAAATACAAGAAAACATATTACATCAAATATGAATATACATAAGTAAAAATGGTAATAAATATAGAACCGACTTTGGGGCTTCCACCAGACTTCGCTTGGATCTTTGTCTGCACCGATAGTCGCCGCTTGAATTACCAAATCGCCAAGTTGCAATAGCGCAAATGGCAAAAATTAGTTGGGATTTTGATTTGGAGATTGTAGTGATGTGTGGAGATGAGAGAAGATGAAATTTTTTCTGGGTTTTGGGTAGAAAACGTGGGAAAAGAGGATGATGTATCCTTTTTTTAGGATTAAAATTTTTTAATGGCTGGAATTGAGGAGAGTAGGTGTAAGGAATAGGGGAATGACAAGGAATTGTTTTTTTTGTGTTTTTGTTTTTATGAAGGAAACGTTAGGAACAAGAAGGGTTAGAACCGAAGTCGTTTTTGTGTTTTTCGTTTTCTCTGGGAAAAAGAGAGCTAGAACGAGAAAGAGGGAAAGAGGAGTTGAAAAGGATGGGCGATTTTGATTTTTGGGATAGGGAGAGTGTTGAGCGAAAATCTGGGTGTTCCTCTTTTGGGATTAGGGAGCCAGGCGTAATCTTTGGGTGTTCTCTCGGTCTTCTTCTTTTTTTTCGTGCAAATTTTTTTTTCGGGCGTGAATCTCTCTCCCGAACTCTCCTTTTTGCGTGGACAAAAGACCGCATTTAGAGAATTGGCTGGATTGCATTGATTGCGGCATTTAATGCTCGTATTATTGATACAATATTTTTTATTTTTAGATTCTGGTCTTTTGTTGGAGGGAACAACGACTTGTGCAACTCGTGATTGTCCTTTTTTAATTTTTCATTTAGCACTGTGGACCGACAAGTGTTGAAAAACACTCGTCGATGGCCAGCTCATAACGAACGTGTCCCGCGAGTAGCTAGTGAGAATGCCAGCGAGAGAGCTAGCGAAAGAAGCCAAACAACGAAGGTCAACGAGTCAAAGGGTCGAAGTGTCGGCAGGGTCAAAGGTCAACGGTCAACGGGTCGAAGTGTTGGCAGGTCGAAGGTCAACGTCAACTGGTCAAAGGTTGATGGGTCGAAGGTCAACGGTCAACGGGTCGAAGCGTCGGCAGGTCGGAGTGTCGGTAGACTTACTGGCTTTCAAGGCTTCGAGGCTTCGAGGCTTCGAGTCTTCGGCTTCAACCTGCCGACACTTCGAGGCTACGAGTCACTTTTTTTTTTTATAACTTTTAATTACCTTTTTACCCTCACCCAAAATGCAAAACACATCACAAATATGAACACATGTCTAAAAGACAATACAAATACACCAAATCATACACAACTAATACAAGAAAACACATCACTATCCCTTAAGCTTGTTGGTCCTCGAACAACTCACAGGTGCCGCTCACGGCTCATGGACTCACGCTCCCACGTCTCCTCCTCACCTAACACATACTTCACAAGTAGTCACATGTCACAATGATGTAAGACATATACTCCCATCGCCAACACGTTTAACAAATTACCTAGGTCACGGACCAACTCACAAAGCATAAACACCACCACAATGAACAACTCACAAAACACTACTACACGTTTAACGTTCCACTGCCCAGTCGCCAATACCATACAAACACAGTCGTTGGGAGTTTCCTCACAACCGTCCCACCTTTGGACTTTTCGTCCCCAAAAAGGGAAACCAAATAGTAAACAACAGGAAAAGATCAAAGCAACACATAATGCAGTCATTACCACAAATGTTGGAGATGCCAACTCGCGGCATGATGGGACCAACACTCCACAACGTAAAATACCCAACAATTGCCCACCAATTGGGATTTGAAGTCAACGCAGCCTCAACCCATAGGTAAACCTCACCCTAACAGCAAGCACAATGAGGTCACAATGAAACAGAAACAAACAGGATAGCATTATGCAAACCACAATCACATTCTCACACAGGGAGCTCACCTCAGCAGCACCATCATCACTGCGAAAACCACCTCACTCAAGCAAGGAACATTAAAACCCCACCAATGCCAATGGTGACGCAGAACGGAGTACAAGCCTGGACACAGAAACACGAGAATGGAGTGTGCCCTCAACCACTCGGTCGCAGTCAACCTGACGCCCAACGGAGTCCAAGGATGCACTAAAAATAGTAAATGCAGTACCACACACACAACCATGGTAAGACCAAAACTCACTATCAGGCTATCACTAGTCACCGACTTTGAGAATTGACCTCCTTGATCACGGTCAAATAGGGATCCACCAAGGTCCCACACAGCCTTCACAACTGAGGCTTACCGTACAGCCCAAGAGATAATGCCTTACCAAGTCAGTAGACGGGCCACACGATAGGAATCCCTTGACGCCGAGTTGCTATGAACAACATAGTTCTCCCCACACTAAAAACTCTCCTATCTGCAACCTGACCACAATGGAATCCTCTGTGTCACCACTCACAGGTCACAAGAAAATCCCTTGCCTCCAAGACATACTCCACCTCATGGCCCACCAACTCCTCTATATCAACTATTATGTTTTATCTCAACACACCAGCAAAATAGTCAAATGGACCGAGAAATACTCAGGGCTCTAGCCGCAGCTTAATATGGTCACCGCAATTCTTCCTGGGTATGCACAAGGAACGAGACATGCAAACTCCTTATTCGGGACATTCACGTAGCTCCCAAACACACCAACACTTTGATGGCGTGGACCATCTCACTTACCGCATCAAAATGCACACGAAAGACTTTCAAGAAGAACATATGTAGCATGAGGACCCCATGATAGCCGCAGGACACAAATCTCCCCCAAAGGGGTAAAGACTAATACCCCTTACAAGCAAAACTCACATCCGACTCCATTCAGTGAATCACAACTCATCAATACTTTCACACTTTAACTTAGCATGCCATCACACGTGACAAGGAACGGCATCAACATTACACTTAACACCCCTCTTCATCCCACACCGCACATAATATGCGCATGCATCACCTCCTACTCCTCTCGCATATGTCCGCCACGAGACCCACACATAAGAACTTTGCTATACCCCTTTAACACATATGCAACACACACAACAAAACAAAGCAACCACAACACACGAAATAAACTACCGTGTAGAACACATGTAAGAGAGGACATACTAGCCCCCACCTCCTCACCTCTTCTAAGCCTATTACCCACACGACATGGATTAACGGAATGGTCCTACCATCAGGAGTACATCCTCAACCCCTCGGAAGATGTCTCCAAATTATGAGGAAAAACCCAAACAAGGCCTGCCCAATCTCACTCGCTTGCCTACTTGCACCGATTGGGTTCCTGGGCACGATCCTATAAACTTACTCACAACCTAGTTCCAGAACTCATAACATTTGTATACACATGCAAACCCATTTCACCACATATCCTATGAACATTACCCAAGGTCTTTCATACACCACCACATGACACGTGGTCAATGTTTGGCCACCCAAGAATTTGCAACCATCTCCACAGGACACCCATAAGAACCTTAAAACCACATACCACTCTCGCCAATCAATTTAAATCTCAATGACTCAAGGAGTGGGTTATGCTAGTGGCGATTTCTTCCCTCAACCGTGACACTTGGAAAGGTTACCAAAAGAACATCCTTCTTAGGTAAAGACATCTACGGAAACCTCTACTCACATGAAAACACATTTCTATTGCTCAAGGTTGCCACAGCGGGGTCACACACTACCCACAAGCCACTAACTCATGCCTCCGGCTTCCTAGGCTAGCTAGGCCAGAGGTAATCTCACCTACGCCTGAGTATTAGGGGTCACACAAGAACATTTATTACTTTCCTCACACACGGGCGCCCAAAATTGACTACACACAAAGATACGATTAACACTTTAGACCATATTAAAACTACCAACTCTTTTTAACAACTGTTTATAACCATTAGTAATTTATTAGTCTTTTGGTGTCATATATATATATTTTTATTTATTTTACTCATTTATTCTCTAGTAGGTCCCCAACTACGTCCATCCAAAATGGTAACTCAAACGACCTTCTAAGCCTCACCTAACATAAAACAGTGGCTCAATCTTAATTAAATTGCTAGAAACGCAGCAATCAAAGGTTCACCCAGCCTCACCTAATCCAGCACGAGACTCAACCGATCACTATCATTAAAGGAATATGATACCACCACTAAACAGAAATCTTAACACGCGAGAATCAAAATCGTACCCTTGACTAAGGAAAGTTCTGCCATGCTCTCCTCCTAGCCTCACTTGGTAGTCTTTGGCCCCCAAACAAGGTTTGAATTTTTTTGCTTTATCCCTAGCTCGCTGAGCCAGTCCTCTAGCACCATGCCTTGCTTTACCAAAACAGACTGTCTGGAGATGTCCTACTTTTCCACAGATGCGACACTAGTACTTCTTCCTGCCATACTCTTTTCCAATGTCACGGGACAAAACTACAAGAACAACCCCTTTGGGAAACTGGTCTCTACCTCTTGAGCCCCTTTTTGCTGATCAGGACAACTATGCTTCAATTAATCTTCACCCAAGATCCCCCCAATGATGTGGGTTGATAGCTCTCGACGTACCTCGCTCTTAATCAGTTGTCGAATCTCATCCTTCAACTCTTGAATTACCAGGCTTAAGATGCCAACCTCTGCCATGATTAGATCATTTACATCCTGCAGCTCACCCACTTGCCCAGCCCGAGGGGCGGGCTTCTCTGCTACCTCAATAGTCATGCAGGTCACAATTTTCGGAGACATTGGCTCCACGAAAAGGCAGCGCTCCAGGTTATCACTCAACAATCTCAATACCATTACCGACTAGGCATTCTGAGCTATAACTAACCTCAAAACATGCATTATCACCACACAATTTCATGGATGCACATCACAGACTATACAAGTTCAAACCTTTACATTGCACATATAATCTATACTTAAGTGGATATCTCTTCGTTTTGAACACAACATCGCTTCCTCCACACAATACCATACAAAGGCACATACTCAATCATTCACAGAACACCAACATTATTGTATTTTATTTTATTTTATTTTTCGTTCGTTCACATTTCACAAGCTTCACGTTCACAAGCACTCAGCTTCAATACCACAAATTCTTTTCCATGTTTTCATGCTCGAACCATCACAAAATTTTAGAGTTGCACAATTGAAACTTTATCACATTCAAACCATTTATCCATGTAATTACACACACTGCACACATTTCAGTTCTCATTAAACCACATTGCACAAACAGCAATTCCACAAGCACACAGCTCAAGTTGTCATAAAATAAGAGTTAATCGAGTCTTACGTGATTAAAACATGTTCTTCATATTTTCTCTCACATGCTTTATCTCGGTTACCCACACAATCACACAAAGACAACAAATGCAACTAGTGCCCTAATGCCAATGCATACAAATCCTACCTCAGGTCCTGGACTACCCCAAGTACACCTTAGAGGCTCAAAGAGGACCATGTTGATCAGGCATGTCCCTCCAGGCTCCTCCAAAGGACTCAAGATAACCAGATCCACCCACTATCCTAGGCCAACTAGATCATGCTCGATACCATATTGTCACGCCCCGAATTTCCAACCCAAGGAAACAGGTACGTGACTCCCCATTCACCCACACCCTGGAGGGCAACGGGGTTGGATCACCGTATGCCACACAAGCAAAACTAACAATTTCAATAAATCAAACAAGCTACATCTTTATTTAATATCAAACACCAAAGGTTCACAAACCAACCAGGTTCCTTACTTCAATTCAATCCCTTAGTACATTTCCCCCCTTGGGGTTACATAAATTATAAAATCACATTTACTAAAGTGAACAATAAAACAAAGATGGTCTTCCACCTTGGTGTATCCACCTAACGCCTGTAAGTCCCTGGAAAACAAGCAAACACAGTAGGAGGGGTGAGCAACCACAGCTCAGTAGGGATCAAGTCTCCCCAACCCTTCCCATGTTCCTAGCGGCTACATGCATGTGCACAGGTGTAGTGACATGGCAGTATTAGAAAAAGAATAAAACATTCCACACAAGCGGGCGTAACCCCAGCCCCAGTCACACTGGCTAACAAACATCTCAAGCAAGTAATTTAACCGCCTCTTCACGCCACTGATTTAACCGCCTCTCAGGCAAAGTGGTTTAACCGCCTCTTCAGGCCATTGGTTTAACCGCCTCTCAGGCAAAGTAGTTTAACCGCCTCTTCAGGCCACTAGTTTAACCCCCTCTTAGGCAAAGTAATTTAACCGACTCTTCAGGCCAGATACCACAGTCATGCACACAACACACACTATGGCCACTTAAGCATAAAACCAAACACTTGGTGTGCACCCATTCACAAGTGCACAAACCCGGCCATTCAGGCAATAGAACAAACACCCAACATGCATACATACACCAATTCACAAGTCCAGCCACACAGGCATACTACCAAAACATGTAATAGGCATATACACACAGCTATATTCACACAGGCATTTCATCGAACATATAACATGCACTGACCACCCAACAACAGAATCACACCAAAATGCCATTGAAGGCCAACATCCATATAGGAGATCACACCTATATGGATTACATATATATATATAAACAGATATAATCCATAATCTACCCTAGAACCCTAGAACAGAGGAGGATTTAGGAAGAACAGGACCCCTACCTTGTATGTTCTCCTGCTCCCGCTTCCACGCAAGACTCCGACCACCCACGCAAGACGCTCCGGCAGCCACCAGAAGCTCTCCTTCCCTCTCTCTCTCTCTCTCTCTCTCTCTCTCTCTCTCTCTCTCTCTCTCTGACACGCTGGTGGAGCAACAAACCCTAAACCTAAAACAGAGGGGCTTCTCCTCCTTATATAGACAACACAACATCAAAACGACGTAGTTTTGATTAAGTGAATCCCAAGCTTCAAAACGACGTAGTTTTGATGGAACAAGCTATGACCTTCCCACATCCATACACGCCAAAATATTCACAATTCCAACATGGTCCTTTGGGAAAAGATGATTAGAATGACAAAACCAAGGTAACCATGCAAAAATATGCCTTGCACGCCAATTTGAACGCCAATTCCCCAATTGGCGTGCAGCTCCAAATGCACTCAAACTTCACCCCAAGCCTCCTTGCATCTTTTAGAGGTCCGAGAAGCAAAAATATGCTTGCACGTGAAATGGGTGAATTCACGTGCAGCTCCAAATGCTCTGAAATTTCTGTGGTAGATAGAGGACCTCATTCTAAGCAACTTTTGTTCTTGCACGCCAATTGTTTGAGGTCATCTACTATACCAAAAGTGAGCTCCAAAATCTGCCAAAACAGCTTAAAACCGCATGTATATGCATAGCATCTTCCTAGGGCATAAATATACGTTATCACTTGTCACATGCACCTCCCAAAAGTCCCCTCTTGGGCTCATCTCTTACCTCAAACTTGTGCACCAACATCCAAGGTGTTTGTGGTTAACTTCTTACACACGGGTCATTACAATCCATGATATCCTTGGCAGTTCGCATCCCTTGATGTTGTTGTTGCAACACATTGGACATGGATGCCAACATGTAACAACGCGTCATATCATCGGACGCAATCCACTAATCATAGGCATCCTTTCCAGTTTTCGAAGCATTAGCTGGAGGTTCAGGTGGACAAGACTCTGATAGCACCAACTTGTGCTTTTCAGCAGTTAACACAATATTCAGATTACGCTTCCAATCAATGAAATTTTCACCGATCAATTTATTTTGGCTCAATAAAAACGGCTAGCGGGTTAAAAGACATTTTCTGAAAATATAAAATATAAAATGTTTTAGAATGACATACATCATAACTAAATTTAGTAAAATGCATATACATTAATGAATGCATGAATGCACAAGTATTAATAAAACCCTAAATCAATACTCTTACTACGAATAACAAAATATCCAGAATCAATAAACCTCCTTTAGGAGAATAAACTTTTTCCTTACTTTGTCGGGACCCTCCCAATTGATTTGGCTTTCCTAAATATCGCATATTCAACCAATTCAATTTTCGTTTATATTTGGTCCACATCCCTTGCAACAGTGCCTCTTTGGAAGATTAATGCAAGAGATCGTGTTGAGTGTATAACCATTATTTCGTGTCTTATTACCTAAACCTTTTGAATTGCCTAGCTTTGGCGAGGTGTCAATCAAACTGGTTTAAATAAGTAAACTATCCTTTTAGGAAAATAACTTTAGCCTAGTCCATAAAATCTCTTCGGAGATTCATTAAGACATATACCTTAGTTATTTAATAATGGAAACCATTGGTCTTATTCCCAATAAAACCCTCTCACACTCAATATTTTAAAATTTTGGGTTTTAATATTTTTATTTAACTCTTAAATAAAATATGACACATGAAAAATAATATGTAGACCGGCACTCCTAATTATATATGGTATGTGATCATGTGATGTGCAATTTATAAAACAAACATTAAATAAACTACGGCCGTAATACCAAGGGATCCATCCTATGAAGAAAAATAAAGCAAAAACAAGACACTCTTACAGGCTCTTTATCTTCATCTTTTTGGTTAATCTTCATTGTCTTCGTCTTGCATGCAACCTGAATAATTTTAATAGATAACAATTATCCATTAAAATTATCTCTCACTTAAAAATTAAAATAATTTAATTATGGATAACAATTATCCAATTATAAATTTATTTTTCATTTAAGACTGATATAGATAATTATAAAAAGATCTAATCTTCCAAAATTAACTACGTCAATATTTTTATTTCCAAAAAATTATTCTATCAATATAGAATAAAATTTTAATAGACAACAATTATCCATTAAAACTATCTCTCACTTAAATATTTAAATAATTCAATTATGGATAATGGTTATCCAATTATAGAATTATTTTCATTTAAGATTGATATAACTAATTATAGAAAGATCTAATCTTTCAAAATTAATTATGTCAACTTTCTTTAATTTCTAAAAAAAATTATTCCATCAATATAGAATAAAATTTAAAATATTAAAAAATTAGGAAAGTAAATCGGGCGAGAAAACCCGCAACCGCATGGGACTCCTCCGTCACCGGCTGCGTGAGACGTGAAGATAACTGCTCTCTTCGACATCAATCCAAGTCCAATCCGTCCGGGAAGAACAGGCAAGTCCGTCCGAGAATGCAATAAAACCAGGTGGGATATGCAACCTTCCTTTTTTTTTCTTTTCTAAACTCCAACCATCAACATCACATGTAAAGGCATGCGTTAACTCTTGCTGCATGAAAACGAAGTGGGCCTCCTTTTTCCTCTTATTTTTTTTATATATATAGGTAACACTTCAGCCCATGGGAAGAAAAAAAAACGAGCAACCCATTTATTATTTTTTTATTAATGCCTAGACAAAGGGTTTAATGTCGACTGCATCAACAGTGGCTGCGCAAATTCCGTCTTCAGCTCTTCTCCCATGCTCAAGAATATTACAATAATAAACTATGCCAATTTTGGCTTACAAGATATTAAAACAAAATAAAGAAAAACTAGCAGGAAAATACGGTAATGATAGACCGCCCCTCTAGCAAATTACATCCCATGTAAATACAATCAAAACTAAGATCCCAAGGCCGGCAAACCATCACAATTAATATGTATATTAAATCATTCATCACATGAACAAAATATATAAATCCATACACCACCTGTGACATACATCTCATGTATAAACATATAATCCCTAGAGTGCCGCTACTTTCTATTCATACATCCAAGGTCAAATTAAACAAATTGATTAACATGTTTAAAGCTCTGATACCGATTGTTAGAATACTGGAATGGGGTTAACGATTAACCGTAGCGGAAACGAATTTTAAAATTTTTATTCCAACAAACAAACAGCAGGATCTAAACATGAATCAATTGATTTAATTTAGCGAAGAGAGAAAAGAAGAAACCAACCTGAAGAACAATAAAGCTAGAACCCTCTTCTTTTCCCTCCAAGAACGAACTCATGATCTGCCTTTGATCGTCCTCGCAGTCTCCTGGATTCAACCACCAAATAGCCTTCTCTGCTATTCACCTTCTCAAGGAGTACAGGGCTGTGGCACCCTTGGATCAAAGAACAGGAACACCACCTCTGCTAGGGTTGGCCGTCACCTGCCTCTCTCTCTCTCTCTTGGCTGTCAACGATTGCAAACGCACACCTTTAACCTACGAGGCTATACATCTATTTATAGACTTAGGGTTACCCCTGTGCTATTACGCATACGCCCCTTTAGTTAAATAATAATAATACATATTATTTAAACTCTTTAAATAATATAATTATTACGCAATAAAACTAATTAAATAAATATTTAATATTATTTATTTATCAAATAAATAAATAATATATCTATTCATTTAATCACATTAAATGGATAAAATATTTATTTTTATTTATTTAATCTAATTAAATAAATAACCATGTGATATATATTTAACTCTTAAATATATATTAACACATGTTAATTAATTAGCTCTTAAGCACAGCTAGAGAATTAACTCACAACGATCCAGTACTCCATACAAGAATAAACGGTGCTAGCAAGAGGGACCAAATGGACCCACTTAATCAAAGCTCCAATAAATAATATTTAATTAATTAATCTCATTAATCAATTAAATCATTATTTATTAGTTTTAATCCTGAGCCACAATCAGGGACTAAAACCGCACTCTAAGATTAAGTAGATATAATTAAAAGAATCCATAAGATAGGATTTGTCCATCGATATAACCGATTGCCATGTGATATGATCCTCCACTATGATATTCATAATTAGAGACAGTATCAATAGATTCCGTTCAATCTTCTCTAATTATATCTTTATCCATGTGTTACCATTAATTCTCCAATGGGCGACCTATTCATGATCCAATCATGAATTAGGATTTATAATAAATTATATCTAATATAATTACAAGCGCTTGATTCACCCAAGAATCCCTAATTAAACAACATGAGAATATCATTACTCTTCGTATAACGAAGCAATGGATTCCATGCACCTGACTTGACGCTCCCACTATCTATAATATTATATCGCCAAGATATCGAGGTATTTGAAGCACTAACCCTCTCACTCATTAATAAGTCAAAAGACATAAATTATAGACATGAGTTAATCAAACGGTCCTGGATTAAGATTAATCCATAAATCGATCATCTAGCGATAAAATATAAAGTTCTTCATACAATGCAACGAATATTAGTTGAAGAACTTATTCTATCATGGTCCTGTTCAATATATATGATTACATACTATTTGTAAACTCTTTACAATGATCCTAGATTAGATCACTCCCACTATGGAAATAGTCCGCACCACAATCTTATCAGAATAGAGCATCCCAAACTCTATTCACCGATTGTAAACTAATTTTATACTTAGTCTAATTAGTGGATCTATTGTATGTGTCTCACACATACCCAGTAATAGACTTTGATAAGCAATGAGATGTTATGATGCTCAGCCACATAAGAAAGCAGAATAATGCAATCTAATAAATATTTAAACAAAAAATATTTCAATTAATCAGAAATAGTCTTTACATTATTAGGATTACACATTGCTTTATATAGCATTATCCCAACAGGTTCATCTTCTTTTCTCCCATTGTAATCCCAATTTCATGATTTTATATATAGATATATTTATTCAAATTCTCATGGGATAATCCGTTCTTCCTAGGGATTGGGGGTAGCCGAATCCCAATTTCTTAATTGTATGAGTTTTTATTTAATTATTTCTTATCTTTTTCATAAATGTTTCATTTTATTAATTGAATTCGTGTTTGGGCGTCGTGAACCTATTACATGTCTTGGATAATTGGGAGAAGGACCGAAAGGTGAACCTCAATTATCGAAACTATAGAATGAGACCTAGGACTTACGTGTCACGAGAGTAGTCCGTTATCCTAGGAGGAATCATGGTTGATCACCTATCAATGAGTTTGATCCTATTTCAGCGAGTCACGAGAGTAGGCCGTTGCTAGGATTAGGCACGCTGCTATTCGCGCGAAAGCGGTTGGCGGTTACATTAGGATTGACCACCTTTACATGTTAGAGAATTAATATGAATAATTAATTAAACCATACAATTACGGATTGAAAATTGTGGTGAACCTCAGCCCCTAGACCTTTATTCCTTATTTTTCCTTTTCTCTAGGATTGTTTTATTTTATTTATTTTTATTTATTTTATTTTATTATTTTTCTTTCTTTATTTAATTTCTCTACCATTATTTGCTTAGACAATAGGAGCGCAATTAAGTTATAGATTTCCAATTGTGTCTTTGTGGGATCGACCCTGACTTACCCTTCTACAGGTTAGTTAGGTTTATAAAAATTATTTTGAGAGCGTTAGTGCGACAAAAACGCCTTATCACTTAGCTAAAATTAGGGGTGTAAAACGGGCTTAAGCCCGAGGGCTTGCGGGTTTGGAGCTGACCGGGCCGATCAAGGCTCGGTCTATTTAAAATGTAGGCCTAAACGGACTTGTCTATTTAGGCCCGGCCCATGCGGGCTGTGAGCTAGCCCATGAGCTTTTTCATTTTTTTTTTTTACTTTGTCTTAAAATTTAATGTATATATTATATTGTATAACTTTAATTAAGTAATTAAATTTCATATATGAACAGTTGTAAAATTAAATTGAAGTAATTTTAATTCGGTTCAATTATATTGATTAATTTTAAATTTTAAAAAAATAAAAAAATAAAATTCAAATAAATCAAAAATTACAAGCTAGCCCGCAGGTCCCACGAATCCTTACGGGTCAGGCCGGGCCAAGCTTTGCCCATTCCATTTAAAATGCGAGGTTAAACGGGCTGGCTCATTTAGGCCTATTGTGTCACGAGCCGAAGACCGCAACCAACATAGGAAGCTATTAAGTGCGGAAACCTCAGCATAGGAAGTTATTAAGTATGCCTGCTAATCCTCAGCATAGGAAGCTATTAAGTGCGGAAACCAACCTCACGGGTGATTATAGAAAGCCGCAAAACGATTTTTGCCCATTAACTAATCGCATTAAGTCATCGGACTACAGAACCATAATAGCAGGCATGCTTGAACAATTAGGGTTCGAATAATAACCGATCATACCGTAAGGGGGATGGAAAATTAATAGAATCTCCATTCCAATGTTTCGTAGAACCAAAGGCCACTTTTTTTTTTAAGGAAACAAAAACAAAACCCAGCGAAAATTATGTTGCCAGCAAAGAAAGGGTATCTGAATCCCTGGCAATGACAATTGGCGCGGGAAAAGATTTTTATCGTTAGAACATTAGACTCATCCATTTTTTGAAAATTATACATATATAATTAAATATTAATTATATATAACCATAAGATATTCTGCATTTAACTGATTCCTAAAATTTTAAAAAACCAATAAAACTAAAATTAAAATTTACTAAAATTTTTAATTAAAATACATCAAAAATATTTTATAACCATATGATTAATATTTAATCCCATATATACAATTTTAAAAACTATTTAATGAATTTAATGCAGGAACCATTTTCCATAGAAAGTGCCACGGGCGTTCATGAAGCTTTAATCTCAAAATGGTTGTACCAAAATGCTTCAATTGAGATGATATTTCCGGTCTAGGAGACTTTAAGAAACGAAGAAGAGGAAAATTAGCCACTGCCAAAAAAATCCATCTGGAAAGATTTCTCTCACTGGGTGGAAACGCTATAAAATGGATTGTTTTTTGTTTTTGGTGATCTACCAGAACGAAAACAATAAACCCATGAAAGAGAGGGCAAGAACAACATGAAGGTAATATACTGTAATTCCACAAACATCAATAGTTCTCTGCCACAGGCCTGGAAGGAAAGAGCCTCATAAGAAATGTAATCAATGACCAGAGGCAAAATATTCCGACGACTTGGAAAGTCACCACCAACCCAACCAAGGCGCCATTTCTGTCTAGCACTTCTGGGGACATCATTGGCCGGAATGCCTGCCTCACTGGGAACAAGAGTCTTTCAATAAAATGGGTGGCTTTGGTCAACTGATACAACCTATAAACCTGAAAACTTAAGTAAAATCATTAATGATCCGCCAACAATGATGACAGCAAATGATTTCTTTAGGTGTTCTTCCACAGGAATATGTTTACCTCAAATATAATAGGAACTAAAGGCCAACAGGCTGCACCACGTTTGTCAATAAAAATCTCAAACACAAATTGGACTGCACAACCAAAGAGAAAAGGAAACACAGCAACCAAGGCCGGGAGACCAAGCACAGGCCATGTCACATAGAGAACTAAAACTGGAGCAAGCACCTTAATGCCCATGGTGAAAAATGCAGATGACATATATCCTTTGAAACCAGTGATAAGGCCCCATCTCTTTGAGCTAAACTCCATATATGGCCTTTGAACATGGTCAGTCAGAAACAGGAATACAGCAAGGCCAACATAAAATACCAAGTCCGTAGAAAAGGAAACGAGCAGCTCTGCACACATGCGCAAAAGAAACAAAAGACAAAAAAGCTTACATGGGATAAGTAACACCATCATACACTCAACCATCATTATCACCATCACCATCACCATCACCAATATCATAAAAAGGAAATGTAGTGATTACACTAATATGTTTCTCCCTCCTTTTAGGATAGACAAATAAATCATAGATATTGAAATCCCTTCGTCTTTTAATCCACTTCAAATATTATGGAATTTAAAACATTTTATGGCTAACTATCCTACTGCTAAGCCACAAATTTTAAGTTGAAAAAATGCTTTCAAAATATTTAATGTAAAAAAAACAATAACAAATAAACAGTGGCAGACCATTGTTGAATTGGAAAGGCACTTGTGGCAGGCAATATTGTCCATAGAATGAACTGTTTAAAAGTCAGTTAAACAACCAGTATAATCCTTTTGCTCAATCTAAGTTTATTTGAATATTATTACTTGAGTTTCTAAGGGTGAAGAATGAAGATTTGTAGGTTCATTACTTCTAACCAAGCTAATAAATTTTTTTTTTTAAACTTATGCAAACTAACAAACATCATAAACTTAAACACAACCTGAACAACAACATTAACACAAAAAATGACAGTCATTTGGAGGGATTCTCTTGCTATTAGTTTAAGACAATCATCAAATGACATCAGCTCACACCATAAAAAAAAATGATAAATTCCTAGGTGAAAAAATAAGGATAAAATATACCTGCAACAGACTGATCTTTAAAGATGGCATCAATAAAATTACTCAGGAGAAGCGGGGGGAAGCAGAAAAGAGGACATCAGTGCAACAGGAGCTAAAACCCATAACAAGGAGGTTGTGCCTTCCGTGAAAGGGGCTGACACCAATTTACCTTCTTCCACAACCTGATGGGTCAAGCCATGAAAGGAGACAGAACCTGATTTCCCACGAAAGGGCTCCACTTGATCAAATCTCCTAATGGGTCTGTTAGTAAATTTATGTTCTTCTGATTTTGGATCTGTATTGTATCTTGATGCACACACAACAACTCTCCTCAAACTCGCCACCAAAGGCTGTCCCGTTGCACTCCTGAAACTCTTTGTCCAAGGCCCTGGACAAAAAGTTCAATATGGAAATGGAACATAGTATTAAGTAGCATATTGCATTACCCTACACTCGGACGCTATGAGCATACCAAGAAAATTATAACAAAAACTGAAAGCCAGTACACAATATATCAATGGAAAGAAGGGAACACGAGGTCGGAAAAGTAAAAAAAAAATTACACTTATGCTCAATATTTGACTTAAACTGCGTTTTCCATATCCACCATTTACGTTTTCTCAGCATTCAAACAGGGCATCACAAAATCCTGAAGAGAAGACGTACCTCTTGAAGCACTAATTGCGCAAACCCTTTGGTCCCCAAACCCATCGGTGCTTGCAGAAACCTTAAAAATTGATAACAAACAACAAATAGATACAGAATAAGCTTTTTAGAAATAAAAGAAATAAAAAAACGCTGAAAAACACAGCAACAGCGCAAGTGCTACATTGTTCATGGTGAAGAAACTAACGATTTGGCGAGATAAGCAGGGTCTCGCAGATGACATCAGCTTCAAACTGGGAACCAAAGAACACGCTGATTGCAACTCCATTGAAATGAGTCGGAACGTTAGGGTTTCAGGCTCGGATAATCGGTCCATGGGGGTTGCGGAATATCGAGCGAGCTGACACCCTAGCCATCGAGACTTAGGAGACTGGAGTGCGTGTGACGGCCGGCGTGTGAGAGAGTCGGTGTCGAGCGGAAAATGTATTGGATAGCCGTACGGCAACGGTCCGAATCGGATAAACAAAAAACCTTTGACTGCTGGCCGCCCGGTTCAATTGAGCCTTCCGGTTGTTCTTCAAGACTCGTAATACCACGCCAAAATGATAGATTTGCAGTCCGTGTTGATTTAGATTAGCACGGAGTTTGGGTTTTATAATATTAGTAGCAGATCGGTTCTTTTATATTTAAGAAAAAATTAAAAAATTAAAAAATTAAAAAATTATTTTTATATATTTAACTTTCCCTTGTACAGTATTTTTCAATGTATTCTAAGTATTATTTACTTCCTATAATTATTAAATTATGTCTAAAGAATTTCTCTTACATCTCTCATTTACGTTTTTCATACTATTAACTTTTATTTCATATTAAATTATAAAAAAAATTATTATTAAATAAAATAAGTAGCATAAAATATTATTTTAATCATATATAGGGTGATTTAGAGAATCTATTATGATACATATTTATATAGGGAATCAAAAAGTATTTTAAGACTGTAAATTTAGGGAAACTTGTTAGGAAGCTATTGTTAGTGCTTTTATAGCGGGGTGGATATCAGTGTAACATGTAGCATTAGTCATTGGTGTGTCCCGTCATCTTGCAATGTGTATAATATAAGCAATCACATTTCTGGTTCTTATATGAATTATAAACCGGTTTATGTGAGTCATTCTCACCTCATCAATTATTTATAAGGCTTTATGTCACGAGGGTTAGGGTTTTCACCCGTGCGGCATTCGATCACCCTGATGGATGCTCCGAGTTAATTATCCTTGACTTGGCTCCTCAGCGTCTTCATGAAAGGTCTTCAAGAGGTGGCGTGAAAGACATTGTAGATCTTGGTCTTGGAGGAAGTTGGACTTGGTATGATGTCTTCCCTATTCGTTTGATGATCGGAAAGGGGCCTTCATACTTTTGAACCAAGCCTTTATGCACTTGGCAGAGAGACTTGAATTGGTTTGGAAGTAGCTTCACCATGACTTTGTCTCCTACCACGAACTCCTTCGGACATCGCTTGGCGTCGGCCCATTTCTTCATCCGTTTGGCGGCCTTATCCGGACACGCCCTCGTAACGTCCGATTCTTCTAGCCACTCCTTCGTGACTTTGTAAGCGAGAGGGATTATTGTTGGTGTATAGCGAGACAACAACACTCGGAGTAAGTAGTTGTTGCCCCGTGACAATTTTAAACGGGCTCTTCCTTGTCGCTTCGCTCCGTTGGAGATTATAAGAGAACTTAGTAATATCGAGCAACTTCGCCCCGGTTCTCTCGATGGGCACTCACATAGTGCCGCAAATATTGCTCCGAGAAGAGTGTTGATGCGCTCCGTCCTGGCCATCTATTTGGGAATGAAAACTTGTCTAGAAGTTCGGTTCTGTCCCAACAACTTGAACAGCTCGCGCAAGAATTTCCTAGTGAAGCGGGGGTCTTGGTCACCGATGATGCTTTTTAGAATTCCCCATAACTTTACCACATTTTTAAAAAATAAGCGAGTCGCTTCATCCACTTTGCAACCTGGTGACGTTGGAATGAATGTAGCGAACTTGCTAAATCAATCCACCACCACCAAGATGCTCCAAAATCTATTGGACTTGGGTCATGACTTCCCCATGCCCGCACCCGAAAGGGTCAAGGGGTTGGTGACAAGCACCGAAAGAGACAAAACCACGGGTCTTGTCTCACTCACCAACTAGTACAATGTCACGCCCGGATTTCCAACCCGAGGAAAACAGTTCGTGACTCCCCTTTACCCACTTGGTGGATAAGGGGGTAGGATACAAGGCTCCACACAGGATGTCACAACCTCCACATCAGATAATCACCAAGGCAATTTAATTAGCTTTATTAGATTTGAAACACAATTAACGTTCACAAATCAAACATGCCTTTATTACAATTAAATTTCCCTTGACAATATCTCCTCACTAGGGTTACTAAGGTCCTACAAAAATAATAACACAAAATAATATTAAACAAAGCAATAAAGCAGAACTGTCTTCCACCTTGGTGTTCCTGTCTAACGCCTGTAGGTTCCTGAAAAGTAAACAAAACACAACGGGAGGGGTGAGCAACCACAGCTCAGTAAGGATCATGTCTCCCCAACCCATCCTATTGTCACGCCCCGAACAGCGAGGTGCTGGCGGGCGTCTCCCAAGTGGCGTAGGTGCGCGCTACTTGCGGAGGGGACTTGGCCATCCCTACTCAAACTGGTCGGGAACTAGAGCCGTTCTCCTGATGAGCCCAAGGCAGGGTGAAACCAGTCTACGTGTGTCCCGATCGGTATGGCTTACTCGGCGCATCCACCCGAGTGACCGAATGTCGCACAGGTGAAAACCCTGACCCTGTGACAAAGTGGTATCAGAGCGGTTGCGGCCCGTATCCACATGCTCGCCGAAGTACTCTCGCGAGAGATATGCGTGGTCCCTGATCCCAAGTTGGGAGGGAGCCCCTAACAGATGGGGGCGACTAATAGGAGGTCTTGCACGCATCGCGTCCACCAACGTCGACCGCCGAGCCATGGTGGAGTTCCTGAGGATGGGACGGAGTAGCGCTGCGGTCGAGAGGAGCATGTCGCCAAACGATCTTGGTTCCTCCGAACTCACTGACGCAACGAGGACGTTGCGAAATCAAGTGGGGGAGGATGTCACGCCCCGAACAGCGAGGTTCTGGCGGGCGTCTCCCAAGTGGCGCAGGTGCGTGCTACTTGCGGAGGGGCAGAGTGGAAAGCGTAGCTGGTGCGGACGGGATAGGCTCCATGGCAGTTCGTGCGGGAGATCGATGGAGCCCCTTCGGAGTTCAGACGTACTGACCCGGTTAAATGCGGGGAGTACGCCACTAGTCTCGGACTTGACGTTGAAGAGGGGACTTGGGCATCCCTACACAACTGGTCGGGAACTGGAGCCGTTCCCCTGATGAGCCCAAGGCAGGGCGAAACCAGTCTACGTGTGCCCCGATCGGTATGGCTTACTCGACGCATCCACCCGGGTGACCGAGTGCCGCACGGGTGAAAACCCTGACCCCGTGACACCATGCTCCTAACATCTACATGTTGATGTGCACAAGTGCAGTGTCGTGACAATACTATACAGATAGGCTATAATCAACATTTATATACAAACATGTCACGCCCCGGATTTCTGACTCGGGGAAACCGGTACGTGACTCCCCATTCACCCACATGGAGGGCAACGGGGTTGGATTACTGGATGCCACACAAACAAGACTAACAATTACAATAAATCAAACAAGCCACATCTTTATTTAATTTCAAACATCAAAGGTTCACAAACCAACCATGTTCCTTACTACAATTCAATCCCTTAGTACATTTCCCCCCTTGGGGTTACATAAATTATGAAATTACATCACTGAAGTGAACAATAAAATGAAGATGGTCTTCCACCTTGGTGTATCCACCTAACGCCTGTAAGTCCCTGGAAAACAAGCAAACACAGTAGGAGGGGTGAGCAACCACAGCTCAGTAGGGATCAAGTCTCCCCAACCCTTCCCATGCTCCTAGCGGCTACATGCATGTGCACAGGTGTAGTGACGTGGCAGTATTAGGAAAAATAAAGCATTCCACACAAGCGGGCGTAACCTCAGCCCCAGCCACGCTGGCTAACAAACTACATCTCAAGCAAGTAATTTAACCGCCTCTTCAGGCCACTGATTTAACCGCCTCTCATGCAAAGTAATTTAACCGCCTCTTCAGGCCACTGGTTTAACCGCCTTTCAGGCAAAGTAATTTGACCGCCTCTTCAGGCCAGATACCACAGTCATGCACACAACATACGCCACGGTTACTCAAGCATAAAACCAAACACTTGGTGTGCACCCGTTCACAAGTGCACAAACCCAGCCGTTCAGGCAATAGAACAAACACCCAGCATGCATACATACACCAAAATCACAAGTCCAGCCACACAGGCATATTATCAAACATGTAATAGGCATATACACATAGCTATATTCACACAGGCATTTCGTCGAACATATAACATGCACTGACCACCCAACAACAGAATCACACCAAAATGCCATTGAAGGCCAACATCCATATAGGAGATCACACCTATATGGATTTATATATATATATATAATAAGAGGTATAGACCGAATTTTACCTAAAAACCCTAGGACAGAGAGGGATTAGCAAAAACAGAACCCCTACCTCAAGTAAAATGCAACAACACAGCAATATTCTGTTCCCACGGCGAACGCCGTCTGCCCACGAGACACAGACCACCCACACAAGACGCCCGACAGCAACCAGGAGCTCTCCTTCCCTCTCTCTCTCTCTCTGCGACGGCTGGTGGAGTAACAAACCCTAAACCTAAAATAGAGGGGCTTCTCCTCCTTATATAGACAACACAACATCAAAACGACGTAGTTTTGATTAAGTGAATCCCAACATCAAAACGACGTAGTTTTGATGGAACAAGCTATGACCTTCCCACATCCATACACACCAAAATATCCACAATTCCAACATGGTCCTTTGGGAAAAGATGATTAGAATAACAAAACTAAGGTAACCATGCAAAAATATGCCTGCACGCCAATTTGAACACCAATTCCCCAATTGGCGTGCAGCTTCAAATGCACTCAAACTTTACCCCAAGCTTTCTTGCATCATGTAAAAGACATCCATACAAAAATAACCTTGCACGCCAAATGGGTCCAATTCGCGTGCACGTCCTTTTGGCCTGAAACTTCTGTGGTAGATAAAAGACATCATTCTAAGAATCTTTTGCTCTGCACGCCAATTTATCTGAGCCCATCTACTAAGTCAAAATAAACCTCCAAAACCCGACAAAACAACATAAAAGTGCCTGCATATGCATAGCATCTTCCTAGGGCATACATGCACGTTATCACTTGTCACATGCACCTCCCAAAAGTCCCCTCTTGGGCTTATCTCTTACCTCAAACTTGTGCACCAACGTTCAAGGTGTTTGTGGTTAACTTCTTACACACGGGTCATTACATCCTCTCCCCCTTAAGACTTTTCGTCCTCAAAAAGAAGCGACATGCAAGGAAAACAAACACATGCGGCCCATTTGGAAGACAGCGAGCCACAACGCCAAGATGGATCACACAACACAACAGGACATCTCAAACACATTGCAATTTTGAAACACATCTCAATAAAAATACCAGTTTACAAGTAGAAATACAAATACACCAAATCATGAGCCACAAGAAAACATATCACTACAGCCACCTCCCACCCTTAAGATTGTTTGTCCTCGAACAACTCTGGGTGCTGCTCACGCATCATGGACTCACGTTCCCATGTCTCCTCCTCAATGCCACGGTGCTGCCACAACACACGAACCAAAGGAATAGCACGACCACGCAAATGCTTCTCCCGCCGATCTAGGATACGGATAGGGGCCTCAACAACGGACATGTCATCCTCAATGTCCAATGTCCCGCAATCGATCACATGAGTGGGGTCAGGATGATACTTCCTCAACTGGGACACGTGAAACACGTTGTGCACTCGACTCAACCGTGGTGGTAACGCTAACCGGTAGGCCACAGGCCCCACACGATCCAGGAATCTCAAAAGGACCAATAAACCGCGGAGATAGCTTGGAACCTCGCCCAAACCGTCGATGTCCACGACGTGGAGAAACACGAAGAAACACATGATCACCAACAGAAAACTCCAAAGGTCGCCGCCGCTGATCCGCATAAGATTTCTGCCTACTTTGAGCTTATAACAAACGCTGACAAATCAACTTAACCTTCTCGGTAGCCTCTTGAACCAACTGTGGTCCCAAGAGAGCTATCTCCCCCACCTCGGTCCAACACAAAGGTGATCGACACGGCCGCCCATACAACGCCTCAAAAGGAGCCATCCCAATGGATGCCTGATAACTGTTGTTGTAGGCAAACTCCACCAAAGCAAGGTGAGTCGCCCACGATCCCCCAAAATCTAACACATAGGCCCGTAACATGTCCTCCGAAGTCTGATTCGTCCTCTCTGTCTGGCCGTCAGTCTCAGGCTGAAAGGCTGTACTCAAGTGAAGTTTGGTCCCCATAGCCTCCTGCAAACCTGCCCAAAAACGGGAAGTGAACCTCGAATCCCGGTCAGAGACAACCGATGATGGTACTCCATGTAGTCTCACAATCTCGTTCATGTATAGATGACTCAAGGTCCCAATAGAGTCCCGCTCGCGAACATCCAAGAAATGGGCCGACTTTGTGAGTCGATCCACAATCACCCAAATCATATCTTTCCTCCCTGTGGTGGGCGGAAGACCAGTCACAAAATCCATCGCTATGTGGTCCCACTTCTACTCCGCGATGGGCAAGGGCTGTAACATGCCCGCCGGTCGCTGATGCTCAGCCTTCACCTGCTGACACGTGAGGCACCGCGAAACAAAGGCAGCCACATCGTGTTTCATCCCAGGCCACCAAAAATGTCCTCGAAGCGCATGGTACATCTTCATACCCCCTGGATGCACAACAACTCTAGACTGGTGAAACTCCCTCATCACCTCATCCCTGAGAGAAGAAGCCACTACCAACCGCCCCTGAAAAGACAACTCATGCTCAGGACCCTCTGTCCAGTCCTCAGATAGCTCACCAGTCTCAATACGGGAACGGAGAACCTCACACTCAATGTCACCCAACTGTCCCTCCCAGACGCGCTGGTACAACTCAGGCACAACCACCAAAGGACTCAGGACTGTCCCACCATCACGAACAACAGCGCACACCGCAACATCACCAACTGCTCCATCAGCTTCCACTCTCTCACGGCCACCTCAGCTTTCCCTTTTCTGCTCAACGCATCAGCCACGACATTACCCTTGCCCGGGGTATAGGCAAGAGTAAAGTCAAAGGTCTGCAAATACTCCACCCATCTCCTCTGCCTCAAATTCAAGTCCTTTTGAGTAAAGATGTGCTGAAGGCTCTTGTGATCTGAGAACACCACGAACTTCTCCCCCAAAAGGTAATGTTGCCAACTCTTCAGGGCGAAGATGACAGCCGCCAACTCAAGATCATGGGTAGGGTAATTCTGCTCATGAGGCTTCAGCTGCCTTGACCCATAAGCTACCACACTGTGCTCTTGCATAAGCACACACCCCAAACCAACCCTGGACACATCGCAAAATACCTCATACGGAATATCCTCCCTAGGCAACCTCAACACAGGTGCAGTGGTCAAACGGGTTTTGAGAGTCTCAAACGCCTGCTGGCACTTGTCCGTCCACTCAAACTTCACTCCTTTCCTAGTCAACGCCGTCATAGGGGCCGCCAAACGGGAGAACCCCTGGACAAAACGACGATAGTACCCCGCCAAGCCAAGAAAGCTACGGATCTAAAAAATGTTGGTTGGCCTCGTCCACGATGCTACAGCCTCAATCTTGGCTGGGTCCACCCTAACTCCCTCAGCTGACACCACATGGCCAAGAAAGTGAACCTCCTGCAGCCAAAACTCACACTTGCTAAACTTAGCAAACAGCTGCTGGTCCCTTAAGGTTTGCAACACTGTTGCCAAGTGCTCCACATGCTCCTTCTCGGTCTTGGAATACACCAAGATATCATCAATAAACACCACCACAAACGAATCCAAGTATGGAGCAAAGACCTGGTTCATCAAATGCATGAACACCGCTGGCGCATTAGTGAGCCCGAAAGGCATCACTACCCACTCATAATGCCCATACCTGCACCGAAAAGCCGTCTTAGGGATGTCCTCCTCCCTAACCCTGAGCTGGTGATACCCTGCCCGTAAATCTATTTTGGAAAACCACTGGGCCCCACTCAATTGGTCAAACAGGTCAACTATCCGAGGCAACGGATACTTGTTCTTCACAGTCACTGAATTCAGCTTCCTGTAGTCGATGTAGAGACGAAGCGTGCCATCTGCCTTTTTAGCAAAGAGCACCGGAGCACCGCAAGGTGAGGTACTCGGTCTGATATACCCCTGGCCCACCAACTCCTCGATTTGCCTCTGAAGCTCCCTCAACTCGGCTGGCCCCATATAATACGCTACTTGGGAAATCGGACCTGTCCCCGGCACCAACTCAATGGTGAACTCCACACTCCTCTTAGGTGGCAAACTCCTCAACTCTTCAGGAAAAACATCCTGAAATTGGTCCACAACAGCGGGCCACACCCTCTTTTCCACCTTCCCCTCCTCGGCAAAGGTCGGGGCTGCCAACTTGTGGGTAATGGCACCCCACCTGGTCCAACACCGGCCCGGCTCGACTTGCCTCACGATCCCACTCCCCTTGTAGGGTACAAGAGATTCCTGCGGGTGACACGAAGGATACACGCCGCCGGTAACGATCTATCTTGGCTTGGAAAGCCATAAGCCAATCCATACTCAAGATCAGGTTAAAAGTACGCAAAGGCATCACATGCAAGTCGAAGCTCAGTTCCACATCACCCATGGTTAACACACAATCGCGGCAAACGTGTCGCACCTCAATCATACCTCCCACCGGAGACTCTACAACTAAGGGCCTCTCCGCCTCAACACACGTTAACCCCAAGCCCTCAACTATAAGCTTAGCAATAAAAGAACGCGATGCACCCGTATCGAAGAGAACAGAAGCAAGCATGCGGGAGATCAAAAGAGTACCTCTAACCACCGATGGTCTTCCCTTTGCCCGTGCCACTGGTCGGCTCACTCACTGGGCGGCTCCGGCCCTGACTGCCTCTAGCATCAGCCTGCTGTCGCTCTGGCCTCCCCTGAGGTCGGGTCTGACTGGATCCTGCCTGGCTGGCCTGCCGCTGATGAGCTGGTCTCTCAGCTGGTGCACGGAAGCTAGCATCACTCCTCACGCTGGATGCCACGCCCCCCGCTCCCATGTTGCCACTCCTGCAAACCCGACGCAAATGGCCCTCTCGTCCACAGTTGTTGGATCGCCAGTCCTTCTTGGGGCACTCCCCCTTGAAGTGACCCTGCTCTCCACAGCAGTGACAACTGCTAGGTAGACCCCCAGATGGACCACCCTGTCTTCCGCCGCCAAAGGTGAACCTCCCAGGGTTCATAGATGTCTGACCTCGACTGCGAAAAGAACTGCTATCCCTCTCCTCCGTCTTGAGCCTCTTGGGCCTTGTATCTCGATCAAGCCCACTTTACAACTGGCAACCCTGATGGGCCTGCCTCCCATCATCCAGCTCTCTCTCGGCTATACGGGCCGTCTCCACAACCTCACCATAGGTCCTCAAGCGTAGAATTGCCACCCTCTGCCTAAGGGCTAGCCTAAGGCCCAAAGTGAACTTGTGGGCCTTCAGGTCCTCCCTTGCCACAGTCTCAGGAGCAAACCTACTCAAGTTCCGGAACTCCCGCTCATACTCAGGTACCGTCCCGGATCCCTACTTCAGGCTGCCGAATTCTTCCCTCTTCTGCCATCTCACTGATTCCGGGAAGAACTCATCATGGAAGAGTTGCAAGAACTCCTCCCAAAGCATGAGTTGCACCGCACGGCTCCCCGTGACACTCGTCCACCACTCCAAAGCATCCCCCTCCAGTGCCGAATGGCGGCCGCACCTTATCCTCCTCCCGGGGCAGGAGAAAGGAGAACACATGCTTGATCTGCCTCAACCACTGCTCAGCTACCACGGGATCACCTTCCCCATTGAATTGCGGAGGTTGTTCCTTTCGGAACCGTGTCACCACGTCATCCTCTGCACGAGTCGGTACACCACCCAGTGAACTCTAACGCTCACGAGGCAGCTCCGCCACTGGTGGTGGTGGTGGCACCACCCGTCGTCTTTGCCATCTCACGGCGCACCTCCTCCCGAACCTCCTGCCGGAGCCCCTCCCGTAGCTCTCGTACTTCCAGCCGGATACCTTCTCGTAGCTGTGCCAGCAACAACGCATGCCCTCCAACGGACTATCCCGCACCCGGACCCTCATGGGCAGATGACTCATCAGCCACTTCCCCGGACGCATGTGTCTCTCTCCTCGGCGGCATTCTTACTACACGAAGTAAGAAGCACAAACATCAAAACGAATTTATAATCTATCATGTCACTACCTCTACCCCACCGATCAATTCCACTATCACATGACATTACACACATACATTGTATCAATCACATTTCACGATTAGGTACGCATTGCCAAACAAATCAGAGTTGCACATTTCACACTTAATCATATTATCTTATCCACAATTTCCACAGTTTAGCACACATTCACAGCAAATGCAACTAGTGCCCTAATGCCAATGCATGCAAATCCTACCACAAGACTGAACTACCCTAAGTACACCTTGGAGGCTCAAAGAGGACCATGTTGATCAGGCATGTCCCTCCAGGCTCCTCCAAAGGACTTAGGATAACCAGGTCCGCCCACTATCCTAGGCCAACTAGACCATGCTCTGATACCATACTGTCACGCCCCGGATTTCCGACTCGGGGAAACCGGTACGTAACTCCCCATTCACCCACACAGAGGGCAACGGGGTTGGATTACTGGATGCCACACAAACAAGACTAAAAATTACAATAAATCAAACAAGCCACATCTTTATTTAATTTCAAACATCAAAGGTTCACAAACCAACCATGTTCCTTACTACAATTCAATCCCTTAGTACATTTCCCTGCTTGGGTTACATAAATTATGAAATTACATCACTGAAGTGAACAATAAAATGAAGATGGTCTTGCCACGTCACTACACCTGTGCACATGCATGTAAGCAAACACAGTAGGAGGGGTGAGCAACCACAGCTCAGTAGGGATCAAGTCTCCCCAACCCTTCCCATGCTCCTAGCGGCTACATGCATGTGCACAGGTGTAGTGACGTGGCAGTATTAAGAAAAATAAAGCATTCCACACAAGCGGGCGTAACCTCAGCCCCAGCCACACTGGCTAACAAACTACATCTCAAGCAAGTAATTTAACCGCCTCTTCAGGCCACTGATTTAACCGCCTCTCAGGCAAAGTAATTTAACCGCCTCTTCAGGCCACTGGTTTAACCGCCTCTCAGGCAAAGTAATTCGACCACCTCTTCAGGCCAGATACCACAGTCATGCACACAACATACGCCATGGTCACTCAAGCATAAAACCAAACACTTGGTGTGCACCCATTCACAAGTGCACAAACCCAGCCGTTCAGGCAATAGAACAAACACCCAGCATGCATACATACACCAAAATTACAAGTCCAGCCACACAGGCATATTATCAAACATGTAATAGGCATATACACACAGCTATATTCACATAGGCATTTCGTCGAACATATAACATGCACTGACCACCCAACAACAGAATCACACCAAAATGCCATTGAAGGCCAACATCCATATAGGAGATCACACCTATATGGATTTATATATATATATAATAGCAGGTATAGACTGAATTCTACCTAAGAACCCTAGGACAGAGAGGGATTAGCAAAAACAGAACCCCTACCTCAAGTAAAATCCAACAGCACAGCAATATTCTGTTCCCACGCCGAACGCCGTCCTTCCACGAGACACAGACCACCCACGCAAGACGCCCGGCAGCAACCAGGAGCTCTCCTTCCCTCTCTCTCTCTCTCTCTCTCTGCGACGGCTGGTGGAGCAACAAACCCTAAACCTAAAACAGAGGGGCTTCTCCTCCTTATATAGACAACACAACATCAAAACAACGAAGTTTTGATTAAGTGAATCCCAGCATCAAAGCGACGTAGTTTTGATGGAACAAGCTATGACCTTCTCACATCCATACACACCAAAATATCCACAATTCTAACATGGTCCTTTGGGAAAAGATGATTAGAATAACAAAACTAAGGTAACCATGCAAATATATGCCTGCACGCCAATTTGAACGTCAATTCCCCAATTGGCGTGCAGCTCCAAATGCACTCAAACTTTACCCCAAGCCTTCTTGCATCATGTAAAAGACATCCATGCAAAAATAACCTTGCACGCCAAATGGGTCCAATTCGCGTGCACGTCCTTTTGGCCTGAAACTTCTGTGGTAGATAGAAGACATCATTTTAAGAATCTTTTGCTTTGCACGCCAATTCATCTGAGCCCATCTACTAAGTCAAAATAAATCTCCAAAACCTGACAAAACAGCATAAAAGCGCCTGCATATGCATAGCATCTTCCCAGGGCATAAATGCACGTTATCACTTGTCACATGCACCTCCCAAAAGTGCCCTCTTGGGCTCATCTCTTACCTCAAACTTGTGCACCAACATTCAAGGTGTTTGTGGTTAACTTCTTACACACGGGTCATTACAAAACAAGTCACATCAACAGATACAACCATTACCACATCCATATAGGCTCCATAACCAGCCACGGGCTTTGTAAAGACCCGTATTTGGGTAGGGTTGAGAGATAGTCTTTCTCTGTTGCTAAAAACATCTGGACAATATTGTGTTAATCAATGTGAGCATTTTGACTGTATTTGGGCCCAATTTCGGGTCAGGGCCTCGAGTGGCCCGATTGTTGACTTTTCGGGGTTTATTGGTTGACCTTGTGTTTGAGCGGTCAATTGGGTTGGAAAATATTTGGATAGCGATGTTCTCGTCATTTTGAGCGTTTCGACTATACTTGGGCTCAATTTGGAGTTCGTGACCTTGGGAGGTCAATTAATATTTTTTGGGATTTATTAATAAAAGAAAATACAGAAATATAAATAGGAAGAGAGTAAGAGCTTCCACGTTACGTTTCCTTGTTCGTGCGTTGGAGAGAGAGAGAGAAAAGGAGAAGCTTGGATCCTTCGCTTTGGGGCGTTTTAAGCTTGTTCGATCATCAAGAATCATTCAAGGTAGGTGTTCCATTGATTCTTCACCCTTTTCTTGCTGTTTCATTGGATTAATATGCACAAATTAGATGAACTCATGAAAATTCATGACGAACCTTAGGAATTGGGAAAAATGGAAATTGAGCATGAAATCTAGATGATTTAGGTTGTTTGGTAGCCTAATGTGGCTAGATGATGTTAGAAACCCTTAATAGGGATGAATTGTTGCTTAAAAATGGAGATTTAATGAGTATAATTGGGTTTTGGGACGAAATCGGGAAGAACACAGTCAGCAGTTCGCGACTGGGGAACTGCTCGAGGCTAGCTTCGAGCAGAGTCTCGAGCGGAGGCCTCGAGTAGAATGTAGCCTCGAGCAAGTGTCTCGAGCAGTCTCGAGTAGAGGCTTCGAGCAAGGAGTGTCGAGCAGAATGTAGCCTCGAGCAAGTGTCTCGAGCAGAGGCTTCGAGCAAGGAGCATCGAGCAGAATGTAACATCGAGCAGGTGTTTCGAGCAGTCTCAAGCAGGCAGTTTCGAGCAGTGTCTCGAGTAGTTGGATGAGCGATCCGGTTCAGTTGACGGATGGACCCATTTACATTATAACCATTATGCCTCTCCACAAAGTATTATACTTAAGTTACAATGTAAATAACGAAATACCCTCCCATTTGGATTCAAAGAAAAATACTAGAAAAATAAATTCCCACTCCTTCAAAAATGTGAAAATTGGGATTTAGTGCAAAATCTCGAAAAAATTCAGTTTTTCGTAGAGGTGAATTTTTGGAAAGTGGGGTTAGACATCTCAGAAAAATCCCCGAAAATCAGATTATCATAGTTATGATATGGAGACCCAATGCCGGGACTTTTTATTTCAAGAAAATAACTCTTATGGGTATCTCCTTTCTTGGTCAAGGAATGAGGATCGGTTTGTAAAGGTTGGCTTCAGTTATAAAGGGAGTATGGTCAACCTTAATGCCATATTGGTGTTGGTATGTTGGTTTGAGGAATTGGGACTTGGGCTCTATGACTTGTTGGGTTCTCACCGTGAAGCACAGATGATGCTATGTGGTAGACGGGGCAGGCATATGTGCCAATGGCGGGCCTGTGTGGCATTGTGGCCGGGCATATTGCGTTGTGGCCGTGGCAAGCATATGCGCCGATGGCAGGCCTATGTGGCTCTATGTCCGAGCATATAGCGCTGTGGTAGGGCTGAGTGCCTTGAGCTGGGATCCTGTTGAGGATCGTGTTGAGCCATTGAGCTCGGGAGCCGTCCCCTGAGCTGGGATCCTATTGAGGATCATGGACAAGCTATCCTGTGTGGGCAGGCTGAGTCCTGATGTTGTGCACACTACACGATGCACGAGTACACTGAGCATATAGTATAGACTTGTATGTTTGCATGATGTGGAGTTTTGGGGTCACCTACTGAGCTTGTCGCTCACCCCTACTTGTTGTTTACCTTTTTCAGGTGTGACCCTAGACTAATGGAGGACTTTCTTCTAGGAGGATGTGCCCATTACCCTGATGTATGATACAGTACTGTATTCTGTATTATTTCCCGGACATGGATTCGTGGACAGTTGTATTTGCATACTGTTTGTGGGGTGATGTCTGTATGACTGTTTGACTTATTGTATGTATGATGATTTATGATAAAGTACAGGATTACCCTTGATGTATGACTATACAGGGTTGCATGATTGAGACAGCACCCGCGGTGTAGTCTCTATTGGTGCTAGTCACCAACCCCTTAACCTTTTGGGTGCGGGTAAGGGGAAGTCATGTTCCTGGTTCCGAGTTCCTTGGAATTTGGGGGCTTGACAGGCTTCCACAGCCACAGGGCTCCATAACTAGCCATGGGCTTCCACAGCCATCGGGCTCCATAACCAACCTCGAACGCTCCAGCCACACATGCATACAATCATACACATAGCATACATCTCAGCCATACAGGCATACAATCAAACACATAGCATGCATCTCAGCCTCACAGACATACAATCAAACACATAGCATGCATCTCAGCCACACAAACATAAAATCAAAACATAGCATGCATCTGGATCAACAATCATTATATCAAGTATATTTCCCCTCCCACCCCCCGGAAACCCCAAGGTTTCCCACGTGATCCTACAGCGGAACGAAGCCTAACGAACCATAGACATCCCAGCGGCCTCTAAGGCCCACTGCCCCGTAACGAACCCCGAGAGTTCCCATACCCCGAACTCAATGTCAGAATCAAAAGAAACATGCCATTCAAGGCCAACATCCATATAGGAGATCGCACCTATATGAATATATATATATATATATATATATCCAAAAAGCCACAAATCGCCTACGATAAGGCCAAAACCCTGGAATAGATTCAAGGAAGAACAGAACCTCTACCTCAAAAGGTTTCTGCTTGCCCTTGCTTCTACGCTAGATGCGTCCACCCACGCGAATCACCACAGCAACAACGATCAGGAACTCTCTCTCTCTCTCTCTCTCACTGCAACGGCTACGACGGCTGATGGGAAGAAACCCTAAACCTAAAACAAAGAGGGCTCTTCCTCCTCATATAGACACCTCAACATCAAAACGACGTAGTTTTGATTAATGAAATCTCACCATCAAAACGACGTAGTTTTGATAAATGGAACATGCCACAACCTTCTCACATCCACACATGACATAATTCCCATAATTCAAACATGTCCCTTTGGGAAAAGATTATTAGAACAACAAAACCAAGGTGATGGTGCAAAAACATGGCTGCACGTGACAAAGGCCATTGTCACGTGCAAGCTCCAAATGTCATCCTCAACTACGAATAGGGGCCTCAACAATGGACATATTATCCTCAATATCCAATGTCCCCCAATCGATCACATGAGTGGGGTTAGGATGATACTTCCTCAACTTAGACACATGGAACACATTGTGCACCCAACTCAATTGAGGTGGCAACACTAACCGGTATGCCAATGGTCGCACACGATCCATAACCTCAGAAGGACCAATAAACTGCAGAGATAGCTTGAAACCTCTCCCAAATTGCTGATGTCCACGACGTGGAGAAACACGGAGAAACACATGATCTCCCACAGAAAACTCCAAAGGTCGCCGCCGTTGATCTGCATAAGATTTCTGTCGACTTTGCGCAGACAACAAGCGCTGACAAATCAACTTGACCTTCTCAGTAGCCTCTTGAACCAATTGTGGTCCCAAGAGAGCTACCTCTCCTACCTTAGTCCAACACAAAGGTGATTGGCACGGTCTGCCATACAACGCCTCAAAAGGAGCCATCCCAATGGATGCCTGATAACTGTTGTTGTAGGAAAACTCCACTAAAGGAAGGTGAGTTACCCACGAACCCCCAAAATCTAACACACAGGCCCTCAACATGTCTTCCAATGTCTGATTTGTCCTCTCGATCTAACCATCAGTCTTAGCGTGAAAAGCAGTACTCATGCTAAGCTTTGTCCCCATAGCCTCCTGTAAGCCTGTCCAGAAATGAGAAGTAAACCTCGAATCTCTGTCGGACATAATCGACGATGACACTTCATGCAATCTCACAATCTCGTTCACATACAACTGGCACAACGTCCCGATGGAATCTCACTCTTGAACGGCAAGGACGTGGGCCGACTTCGTTGACCGATCCACAATCACCCATATCATGTCTTTCCTCCCAGTGGTGGGTGGAAGACCAGTCACAAAGTCTATCGCTATGTGGTCCCACTTCCACTCCACTACTGGCAACGGCTATAACATACCTGCCGGTCGCTGATGCTCTACTTTCACTTGTTGACAAGTAAGGCACCTTGCAACAAATGCTGCCACATCACATTTTATCCCAGGCCACCAAAAATGACCCCAGAGTGCATGGTACATCTTCGTACTCCCTGGATGCAAAGTAATTCCTGACTAATGAAACTCCCTCATCACCTCATCTCTGAGAGAAGAAGCCACTACTAGTTGCCCCTGAAAAAACAACTCATGCTCAGGACCCTCTATCTAGTCCTTAGATAGCTCATGTAAGGACCCGTACCTTGAGTTAGTCACAGTTTTGCCTTCTGAGTAGAGTTTTTCTAGATTTTGACCTAGTGAATGAGCTCAAATGAATTCACGTGCAAAAGGAAAGATGCTTAGAATGATGTCCTCTATCTACCACAGAAGTTTCAGGCCAAACGGACATGTATGTGAGGTGCACGTGAAATGGGTCCATTTCACGTGCAAGTGTGGTTGTCTTCTACATGATGCAAGGAGGCTAATGGTGAAGTTTGAGCGCATTTGGAGTGCATTTGGAGTTGCACGTGAATTGGGGAATTCACGTTCAAATTGGCGTGGAGCCATATTTTTGCATGGTTCCCTTGGTTTTGACATTCTAATGATCTTTCTCCAAAGGACCATGTTGAAATTCTGAGTATTTTGGCCTATATGGGTGCGGAAAGGTGCTAACTTGTGTGATCAAAACTACGTCGTTTTGATCCTGGATTTACTTAATCAAAACTACGTCGTTTTGATGTGGGTAGTGTCTATATAATGAGGGCTTGAGTTTGAGTTTAGGGTTCTTGTGTTCTTCTTTGCTGCAGCTGCTGCCGAGAGAGAGAGAGAGAGAGAGAGAGAGAGAGAGAGAGGATCTCCGGGCAGTTGCCGTGGTGGTTCGCGTCGTTGGAAGGTGTCTAGCGTTGAGGTTAGGACAAAAGTCTGAGGTAGGGATTCATGTTCTTCCTAACTCTCCTCTGTTCTAGGATATTCACCTATATATATATATATGTAAATCCATATAGGTGTGATCTCCTATATGGATGTTGGCCTTCAGTGGCATGTTTTGTTGATTCTGATGTTGAATTTGGCCTGAGGATTTTCTAGGTTTGTTTATGCCCACCATGTGTTTGATGAAATGTTTGTGAGGCCTGCACACTATGTATTTGATAAAATGTCTGTGAGGCCTGCATGCCATGTATTCAATATAATGCCCGTGAGACCTTGTATATGGGTGTCTGATGATATACCTGCGTGACTGGTGTGTACTGTGTTTGACTTGTATTTGATTTTAAGCCTATGAGGCTGATGTGTGTGGCTTGTATCTGACCATGTTGGTCCCTCTGAAATCAAGTGTAAATGCTGTGCTGAGTTTACATGTTGAGATGCAATGCTATACTGTTCTGTTGGTCTGTTTGAGACTGAGCTGAGATATGGGCCAGGCACAATAGCTGGACCCCTTTGAGATTTGGCCAGGACGTGGTCTTGAGTCTCGGTGTAGCACTCACGACGGTGGGCTAAGTCTACACCCATTCCTGAGGGTAGGTATGGCGCCCGAGGAGGTGGTTGACCATATCTGATTCGGGTGGAAAATGTTGCATTGGTGTCCATGCAACATTCGCCTGGATGTGGTATGTCATGTCGCCGTGGTGGCGGGGTGTCCTCTCGCCCTCCGGTGCGGGCTCAGGTAAAGAGTGTTTACTGGGTGATGTTTGCTGCTTTAGCCTTAGGCACGACACGAGCACAAGCATACACATATCATGCATGTTGTAGAGCGGGATGGGTCTGGGGAGACTGGATCCCTACTGAGCTATGGTTTGCTCACCCCTCCTATAAACTGTTCTTTTGCAGGGTTTAGCAGGCGGTAGGTGAAGGCTGAGGTGCTAGGCCCCTGAGGCTGGGAGTTTTATGTTATTTCCTTTGTTGTGCTAGTGGTTTTATGTTTTGGAATTTGGTTTGGTTTTATTTGTAACAGTACACCTGGCTTCATAGGGGTTTTTCCCCGACTGGGTTGTAATAAACATTTAGTCTTTGAAATGAAATAAAATGAGATGTTGTTATTCAATTTGTGTTTGTGTGCATGGTTTGGGAGCAGGAGCATGCCCCTTGGCATGTTAGCTTGGTTGTGCAGGTTTGGGATAGCACCCGTGCCAGAAGTCCTTTTAAGGTGCTTGCACCAACCCCTTGTCCCTTCGGGTGCGGGCATGGGCAGTCACTACTCATTTCCAAGTGGAAGGAAATTGGGGCGTGACAGCTCATTAGCCTCAATATGGGCATGGAGAACCTCACACTCAATATCCCCCAATTGTCCCTCCCGAACTCGCTGGTACAGCTCAGGCATAACAACAATAGGACTCAGCACTGTCCTACCATCATGAGTAATAGGATGCAACTGCAACATCGCCAACTGCTCCATCAGCTTCCACTCTCTCACTGCCACCTCAGCTTTCCCTTTCCTGCTCAACGCGTCAGCCACAACATTGCCGTTGCCCGGGGTATAGGCAAGAGTAAAGTCAAAGGTCTGCAAATACTCCACCCATCTCCTCTGCCTCAGATTCAAGTCCTTCTTAGTAAAGATGTACTGAAGGCTTTTGTGGTCTGAGAACACCACAAACGTTTCCCCCAATAGGTAATGCTGCCAACTCTTCAAAGCAAAGATGAAAGCCGCCAACTCAAGATCATAGGTCGGGTAATTCTGCTCATGTGGTTTCAATTGCCTTGATCCATAAGCTACCACATTGTGCTCTTGCATAAGCACACACCCCAAACCAATCCTGGACGCATCACAATACACCTCATATGGGACGTCCTCCCTAGGTTACCTTAACATAGGTGCAGTGGTCAAACGGGTTTTGAGAGCCTCAAACGCCTGCTGACAATTGTCAGTCCACTCAAACTTCACTCCCTTTCGGGTCAACGCCGTTATAGGAGCTGCCAAATGGGAGAATCCTTTTACAAAATGATGGTAATACCCCACCAAGCCAAGGAAACTGCAAAACTCGAAGACATTGGTTGGCCTCTCCCATGATGACACAACCTCAATCTTAGTTGGGTCCACCCTAACTCCTTCAGCTGACACTACATGGCCAAGAAAATGAACCTCCTGCGTCCAAAACTCATATTTGCTAAGCTTAGCAAACAACTACTAGTCCCTGAAGGTTTGAAACACTATTGCCAAATGCTCCACATGCTCCCTCTCCGTCTGCGAATACACCAAAATGTCATCTATAAACACCACCACAAAGAATCAAGTATGGAGCAAAGATCTGGTTCATCAAATTCATGAACACGGCTGGTGCATTAGTGACCCCTAAAGGCATCACTACCCACTCATAATGCCCATACCTGCACCGAAAAGCAGTCGTAGGGATGCCCTCCTCCCTAACCCTCAACTGGTGTTGCCCCGATCGCAAATCTATCTTGGAAAACCACTAGGCCCCACTCAGTTGGTCAAACAATTCATCTATCTGAGGCAATGGATACTTGTTCTTCATAGTCACCAAATTCAGCTTCCTATAGTCAATGCAAAGACGAAGCATGCCATCTGCCTTCTTGGCAAAGAGGATCGGAGCACCCCAGGGTGAGGTACTCGGTCTGATATATCCCTGGTTCACCAACTCCTCTATTTCCCTTTGAAGCTCCCTTAACTCGGTTGGTGTCATATGATAAGCCACTTGGGAGATTGGACCCGTCCCCTGTACCAACTCAATGGTGAACTCCACACTCTTTTTTGGTGGTAAACTCCTCAACTCCTCAAGAAAGACATCCTGAAATTGGTCAACAACCGCTGGCCACACCCTCTCTTCCACTTTTCCCTCCTCACTAAAGGTCAGGGCTGCCAACCTATGGGTAATGGCACCCCACTGGTCCAACACTGGCCCAGCTCGACTCACCTCACGATCCCACTCCCCCAGCAGGGTGCAAGAGACCCCTGCAAGTGACACAAATGTTACCTGTCGCCGATAACAATCTATCTTGGCCTGGAAAGCCATAAGCCAATCCATACCCAAGATCAGGTCAAACGTCCTCAATGGCATCACATATAAATTGAAGCTAAGCTCCACATCTCCTATGGTTAACACACAGTCACGACAAACACGTCGCACCTCAATCATACCTCCCACCGAAGACTCCACAACTAGGGGTCTCTCTATCACAACACATACTAACCCCAAGCCATCAATTACAAGCTTAGCAACAAATGAACATGATGCACCCGTATCGAAAATAACAGAAGCTAGCGTACGAGAGACCAAAAGGGTACCTTGAACCACCGATGGTCCTGCCCTACCCTCCGCTGGTGGAGGTGGTAGCTCAACCTCCTCCTGGGGTGTTGCATTCAGTGCAAGCACCCTCCCTTGACCCGTGCCACTGGGTGGCTCACCCACTGGGCGGTTCCCGCCCTGACTGCCTCCAGCATCAGTCTGTTGTCACTCCGGTCTCTCCTGAGGTCGGGACTGACTGGATCCTGCCTGACTAGCCTACAACTGACGAGCTGGTCTCTCTGCTGGTGCACAGAAACTAGCATCACTCCTCATGCTGGATGCTAAGCCTCCTGCTCCCCTATTGCCACTCTTGCAAACCCGGCTCAAATGACTCTCTCGTCCACAGCTCTTGCATTGCCAGTCCTTCTTGGGGCACTCCCTCCTGAAGTGGCCTTGCTCCCCATAGCAATGACAACCACTGGGGAGACTTCCTACTGAACCTCCCTGCTTACCGCCACTAAAGGTGAACCTCCCTGGGTTCACAGATGGTTGACCTCGGCTGCGGAAGGAACTGTTATCTCTCTCCTCAGTCTTGGGCCTCTTGGACCCTGAATCATGTTCACACCCACCCTGCAACTGGCAACCCTGATGGGCCAGCCTCCCATCATCTAGCTCCCTCTCAACTATACGAGTTGTCTCAACAACCTCAGCATAGGTCCTCAAACGCAGAATCGCCACCCTCTGCCTTAGGGCTGGCCTGAGACCCAAGGTGAACTTGTGGGCCTTAAGGTCCTCCTTTGCCACAGTCTCGGGAGCAAATCTACTTAAGCTTCGGAACTCCCGCTCATACTCGGGCACTGTCCTCGATCCATACTTCAGGCTGCCGAATTCTTCCCTCTTTTGCCACCTCAACGACTCAAGGAAGAACTTATCATGGAAGAGCTGTAAGAACTCCTCCCATAGCATGAACTGCACTGCATGGCTTCCCGCGACACTCTGCCACCACTCCAAAGCATTCCCCTCTAACTGCCGAATGGCCAGCCTCAACTTATCCTCCTCCCAGGGTAGGAGAAAGGAAAATACATGCTCGATTTGCCTCAACCAATGCTCAACCGCCACGGGATCCACTTCTCCCTTGAACCTCAGAGGTTGTTCCTTTCGGAACCTTGTCACCACGTCATCCTCTGCACGAATCGGTACGCCACCTAGCGAACTCTCATGCTCATGGGGTAACTCCCCCACTAGTGGTGGTGGTGGCGGTGACACCTGCTATGCTGCCATCTCACGGTGTACCTCCTCTCAAACCTCTTGCCGAATACCCTCCCTCAGCTCTTGGACTTCCTATCGGATGCCCTCTCGCAGCTGTGCCAACAACAGCGCATGTCCTCCAACGGGCTGCCCCGCACCTGGTCCCTCATGGGCAGATGACTCATCAGCCACTGCCCCGGATGCACGTGTCACTCTCCTCGGTGGCATTCTTACTACACGAAGTAAGGAACACAAACGTCAAAACGAATTCGAATATATCAAGTCTTACTTCCTTTACCCCATTTATCAATTCTACTATCACATGGCATTACACACATTGCACACATTGCATCAATCCACATCGCACATAACTCAATCCATATTGCACACAGCTCAAATACACAAGGACTTTTCCTTGTAGTCATGCTCAAGGTATTCCAAGAAAAATCAGAGTTGCACAATTCACACTTTATCACATTATTTACATTTTTCTTTTTATTATAGTTACAATTTGAACAGTTATCCACACTTTCACACATAACAACAAATACAACTAGTGCCCTAATGCCAATGCATGCAAATCCTACCACAAGACTGGACTACCCCAAGTACACCTTAGAGGCTCAAAGAGGACCATATTGATCAGGCACGTCCCTCCAGGCTCCTCCAAAGGACTCAAGATAACCAGATCCGCCTACTACCCTAGGCCAACTAGACCATGCTCTGATACCAAACTGTCATGCCCCGGATTTCCAACCTGAGGAAACCGGTTCGTGACTCCCCTTTACCCACGCGATAGATAAGGGGTAGGATACAAGGCTCCACACAGGATGTCACAACCTCCACATCAGATAATCACCAATGCAATTTAATTAGCTTTATTAGATTTGAAACACAATTAACGTTCACAAACCAAACATGCCTTTATTACAATTAAATTTCCCCTTACAATATCTCCCCACTGGGTTACAAAGGTCCCACAAAAATAATATTAAACAAAGCAATAAAGCAGAACTGCATTCCTTGGTGTTCCTGCCTAACGCCTGTAGGTTCTTGAAAAGTAATCAAAACACAACAGGAGGGGTGAGCAACCACAACTCAGTAGGGATCATGTAATGACCCGTATTTTGGGATGTGAGGAGAGTTTTGCCCTTTTAGTGGAAATATGTGGGTTTTGGAGAGTTTTCTTCCCACACACTTTAGCTAAAACACCTTGAATATTGATGCACAAGTTTGAGGTAAGAGATGAGCCCAAGAGGGGACTTTTGGGAGGTGCACGTGACAATTGATAACGTGAATTTATGCCATAGGAAGACGCTATTTGCATATACAGGCGCTTTTAGGCTGTTTTGTCAGGCTTTGGAGATTAATTTTGACCTAGTAGATGGCCTCAAATCAATTGGCGTGCAGAACTAAAGTTTCTCAGAATGATGTCCTCTACCTTCCACAGAAGTTTCAGAGCCAAAGGCCTTGAACGCCAATTAGACCAATTAGCGTGCAAGCATATTACTGCATACCAGCTTTTTACATGATGCAAAGAAGCTTGGGGATGAATTTCACCTAATTTGGAGCTGCACGCCAATTGGGAATACGACGTGCATTATGGCGTGCAGCCATGTTTTTGCACCGTCACCTTGGTTTTGTTATTCTAATCATCTTTCCCCAAAGGACCATGTTGAAATTATGGATATTTTGTCGTGTGTGGATGCGGGAAGGTTGTAGCTTGTGTGATCAAAACTACGTCGTTTTGATGCTGGGATTCACTTAATCAAAACTACGTCGTTTTGATGTTGGTATGCCTATATAAGAGGTGAAGGACTCTTAGGTTTAGGGTTCTTCTTTTGGCTAGCCACTGCAGCCGTCGTGGAGAGAGAGAGAGAGAGAGAGAAGCTAGAGAGAGGAAAGGAAGGAGAGCTGCTGGTGGCTGCTGGAGCGTCTTGCGTGGGGAGGACGGCGTCTAGCGCGGGAGCAAGGAGGATTTTCTTTAAGTATCATGTCTCCTTAACCCATCCCATGCTCCTAACATCTACATGTTGACGTGTACGAGTGTAGTGTCGTGGCAATACTATATAGACAAGCTATAATCAACATTTATATACAAACAAGCCACATCAACAGGTACAACCATTACCACAACCACACAGGCTCCATAACTAGCCACGGACTTCCACAACCACTGGGCTCCATAACCAGCCTCGAAGGCTCCAACCACACAGGCTCCAATCTCAGCCACACAGGCATATAATCGAACACATAGCATACATCTCAGCTACAGAGGCATACAATCAAGCACATAGCATGCATCTTAGCCTCACAGGCATACAATCAAACACATAGCATACATCTCAGCGACACAGGCATAAAATCAAACACCTAGTATGCATCTGGATCAACAATCATTATACCAAGTATACCCCCCCTCCCCCCAGAAACCCCAAGGTTTCTCACATGATCCTACAATAGAACGAAGCCTAATGAACCACAAACATCCCAACGGCCTCTAAGGCCCACTGCCCCGCAACGAACCCCGAGAGTTCTCAGACCCCAGACTCAACGTCAGAATCAAACGAAACATGCCATTGAAGGCCAACATCCATATAGGAGATCACAACTATATAGATTTATATATATATATATATATATATATATATATATATATATATATATATATATATATATATATATATATATATCCAAAAAGCCACAAATCACCGACCACAAGGCCAAAACCCTGGGATAGATTCAAGGAAGAACAGAACCCCTACCTCAAAAGGTTCCTCCTTGCCCTTGCTTCTACGCTAGATGCCGTCCACCCACGCGAATCACCATAGCAGCAACGATCAGAAACTCTCTCTCTCTCTCTTTGCGACGGCTGCAGCGGCTGATGGGAAGAAACCCTAAACCTAAAACAAAGAGGGCTCCTCCTCCTCATATAGACACCTCAATATCAAAACGATGTAGTTTTGATTAATGAAACCCACCATCAAAACAACGTAGTTTTGATAAATGAAATCCCACCATCAAAATGACGTAGTTTTGATAAATGGAACATGTCACAACCTTCCCGCATCCACACATGACATAATACCCATAATTCAAACATGTCCCTTTGGGAAAAGATTATTAGAACAACAAAACCAAGGTGTTAGTGCAAAAACATAGCTGCATGTGACAAAGGCCATTGTCACGTGCAAGCTCAAAATGCCCTAAGATTTTGCCACAAGACTTAGAATAACTTCTGGATGACTCCTATGCAAAAACACCACTGCCTGTGACAAGCCATTGTCACGTGCACCCCCTAAAGGTTTTTGGGAATAAAACTCCCTAAAACCCAACAATTGCCACCCCAAAAGGCAAAACTATGACTAACACCACATCCCAAAATACAGGTCATTACATACAATAATACTGCATGGGTAATCATGTACAACACCATTAACCCACATCATACAATATAGTATATCAGGAGATAGATATACAAGCAAACATGCTACACCTTACCTCAGAGTACGAACAGGCAAAGTCCTCCGGGAAGGAAGGCCTCCACTAGCCTTAACCACACCTGAAAAGAAAACAACAACAACCACAAAAACAAAATAGTAGGAGTGAGCCATAAGCTCAGTAGGTAACTCTACACCCTACTATGCACTACACTCTTAATGCGCAACCACATAAACAACATACATTAGGCCTCGGCCTAAAATAAACTGCCTTCAGGGAACGGATTCCCAACTCAAGCATTCAACTCACACTACAATTTTCATAGCATTTAGGACGACACGTCCCCCACGATCCCAAAGGATCACTAGCTCAGGGCTCATAGCCCAAGTAACTCACCTCAGTCACAATCATCACCAGGACATCCTATCACATCGAACTCGGCATGTCCCCCATGATCCTACAGAATCATTGAAAAATCACATAGGTAACCATAATCATAGCCACACAAGCTTTAACAGCCACATAGGCTGTATCAGTCTCAGGACTCAGCCTATCCACATAGGATTGCTTGTCCATGATCCTCAACGGGATCCCAACTCAGGGCACTCAGCCCTAGCTCCACGAGCTCAACGGCTCAACGTAATCCTCAACAGGATCCGCTCATCAAGAGCTCATCAGGTCGTAGCCTCACCTAACAGGGTACATCACAATCCCAGGGGCCTTAGCTAGTTGTCACACCCACACAGGGTACATCTGCACAAAGCTCAACCACCGAATATGCCACCTGTCGAAAGCAACATATCATATGGACCCAAAAGTCCCACATATCACATAGATATCACATATAGCCATCACACATAGATATACAAGTGAGCATAACATATTACAACAGACCCAAAGGTCCCACACAGTACACGTATGTAGATAAGCTAACCATAGCAACCAACATATGAACAAATAGACCATGAGGCTCTCACGGTGCCAACAACCCTCACCGCCCCATAGGCACTTTAGCCCTTATGGCCCAACCATACATCAAACAAACCATGACAAACCACGAAGGTTCCGTCACACAGCCTCACCAGGCTCTCACAGTGCCCATTGGCACCCCATGGACTCTTTTAAGCCCAAATTGATCGCAAACAATCCTCAATGGAGAACACCATGTTTCTCTCATACCAAATGTCCATCGAAACCCCAATAAGAACCTAAGTCATAGGTCCTACCTTCCTCCTTCTTGGAGTTCAACACACATATGGCGGGCAAACTAGCACCGAAACACAACTAAGCATCCCATAATATAATTCCCAGACCAAAGGTCCCCCATTCATGCAACTTATTGTACAAAACAACCATTAAGGGTTTATAATACTCCCCCTATAATAGAGGCTAGTTTCCCCAAAAGATTGAGGATTTTCATAAAAGACATTTTCCGTAAGCTCACTGGAAACTCCATCAGGTTGATGTTGACCCCAGCAAGTCGACCACGTCGACTGCCCAAACTATGGCTATACACATCAGGCGCATCGTCCTTAGACCGAGACTTAAGAATAAATTTGAGCAATCACAAACACTCATCCAGAACCCTCATCCGGGACAACACTCATCCAGAATAACACTCATCTGGAACAACTCATCCAGAACAGCTGATCGGAACACTCATCTGGGACAACACTCATCCAGAACAACTAATTCGGAACAACTATCATCCGAAACACTCATTCGGAATAACACTCATCCGGAACACTAATCTGGAACACCACACTGATCTGGAATACTCCTCCGAAACAACACTTATCCGGACTAAGCTCCATGATACAGAGTAAGGAATCCGAGCGATCCTTAGCACGGAATAAGCTCCCACTGATTTGGATTAACTTCTAGTCTGGATCAGTCATTAAGCACGGACTCCTTGAGTCCTCAACCACACATATTCACTAGGCTACTGTTCATCGGCGTCTACAGCCTGTTTCTCATTGGAATCTAACCCAGTAACCCCAAAATCCGCATAAATGCTCCAAAACTCATAAAACACATGCCCAAACCTCTATATAAGGTTTAATCACATATAAGGCACTCAAATCACTTCCTTTGCACTTAAATCACAAGATTCAAGTAGGATTCATGTAGAGAGATAGAATCACCTACCTGGAGGTACTATCACGGATCAGATAGCCACAAATCGCTAAAACATGGCTCCAAGCTTTAAGCTCCTGAAGCCAAAGCTATCCTCCATGCACAAGCTCAAACGAACACAATTGCATTCTCTCTCTTGCCTCCACCTATTTATATCTGCCAATAATTGACCCAATAATTGAGTTGAACAATAATTGAGCTCCCTCCCATGGTCACGAACTCCAAATTGAGTCCAACTACTGCCAAAACGCTCAAAATGACAAATATATCACTATTCAGATATTTTCCAACCCAATTGGCCACTCAAATGCAAGGTCAACCATCGGGCCACTCACCCCCCCCCCCACCCAAAATCGGGCCAAAGTACTGTTAAAATGCTCACATCAATGGCCGCGATACCATCTGGATGTTTTCAACATCAAAGAAAGGCTATCTCTCAACCCTACCGAAATACAGGTCTTTACATAAGGCCATGATGAAATCCATTAAGACATTTTCTCATGGTCTCTCCAGAATCGGCAAGGGTTCTAGAAGTCCCGCCGGTTGTTGTTGTTTAATCTTATATTGCTGGAAAACAAGACAAGTCTTCACATACACCTCAGCATCATCCCGCATTTGCAGCCAATAGCAATATTGATTGATGAGGGCAAGTGTCTGTTCCACGCCTGGGTAACCAGCTATAATGCGTCATGGCACTCCTTCATGACATCTTTCCGCAAGTTCCCCCATCTCGGAACAAAAACTCGTTGGTGAACTATCACTAGTATGCCATTTTAGGCACAAAACCGACAAGTCTTCCCCTTTGGTAGCCAACTTAAGCAAGTTGTTGGCTACATGGTCATGCATCATTCCTTCCTTGATTAGCGTGGTGCTGGCGGGCGTCTCCCAAGTGGCGTGCATCGATGGAGCCCCTTCGGAGTTTAGATGTACCGAACCAGTTAAATTTGGGGAGTACGCCGCTAGTCTTGGACTTGACAATGAAGAGGGGACTTGGCCATCCCTACACAAATTAGTTGGGAACTGGAGTAGTTCTCCTGATGAGCCCAAGGCAGGGCAAAACAAGTTTACGTGTGCCCTGAACGGTATGACTTACTCAAAGCATCCACCAGAGTGACCGAGTACCACATGAGTGAAAACCCTAACCCCGTGCCAAAGTGGTATTAAAGCAGTTGCGGTCCATTTTCAGAAAGCTCACTAAAGCACTCTTGCAAGAAATGCGTGGTCCCTGATCCCAAGTTGGGAGGGAGCTCTTAATAGATGGGGATCGACTAGACGAAGGTTTTGCACGCATCATGTCCACCAAGTTGTTGGCCACCGAGCCGAGGTGGAGTACCCAAGTTGTTGGCCATCGAGCCGAGGTGGAGTACCCAAGGTTTTGCAAGAAATGCGTGGTCCCTGATCCCAAGTTGGGAGCGAGTTGATCATCCATAGCACCATGTTCGAGAGATATGTGCTTTTTGAGAACATGATCTCAGATGAAGTGATACCTGACTTCAATGTGCTTTGTCTTTGGGTGCATGACAGGATTGTTGCTGATGGCAATTGTACTGGTGTTGTCACAGTATAGTGGAATAGATGTCATGTTGAAACTATAGTCAGTAAGTTGACTTTGCATCTAGAGAAGCTGTGCGCAGCAACTCCCAGCAACTATGTATTCCACCTCAGCAGTAGAGTTTGATACAGAATTCTGCTTCTTACTGAACCATGAAATCAGTCTGTTTCCTAGGAACTGACAAGTGCCACTAGTGCTCTTCCTGTCTATACGACACCCAGCAAAATCAGCATTTGAATATCCGGATAAAGAGAAATTGGACTCCTTTAAATACCAAAGTCCCAAATTCACTATCCCTTTAAGATACCGCAATATCCATTTGACATGAAGCATGTGTGACTCTTTAGGATTTGCTTGATATCTTGCACATATAAAGGTTGCGAACATGATATCTGGGCAATTTGCTATAAGATACAGTAATGATCCTATCATACCTTTGTATTCAGTCACATTTACTGATTCTTTGCTTAGATCAGGATCTAATTTGGCACTAACTGGCATGAGAGTCTTCACGGGAGTTGAATTTTGCATTCCAAACTTCTTGATTAAATCTCGTGTGTACTTAGCTTGGTTGATGAAGATTTTATCCTTCATTTGTTTAACTTCCATTCCAAGGAAGTACGATAATTCTCCCATCATGCTCATTTGAAACTTGCCAGTCATCAACTTCGCAAACTTTTCACAAAGCTTCGGATTTGATGATCCGAAAATGATGTCATCCACATAAATTTGTATGATCAGAGAATGACCCTTCTCTTTTCGTAGGAATAATGTGGTGTTTATCTTCCCTTTTCTGAAGTTGTGTTCGAGCAAGAATTCTAACAGTGTGTCGTACCAGGCTCTTGGAGCTTACTTCAATCCATACAAGGCTTTCTGTAGTTTATACACCATATGTTCAGCCTTGTGTTCATCGAATCCTGGAGGTTGTTCAACATAAACCTCCTCTTGAAGATCTCTATTTAGAAAAGCGCTCTTGACGTCCATCTGATAAACTATGAAGTTTTCATATGTTGTATACGCTAGGAACATTTGGATCGCCTCAAGTCTAGCTACTGGAGCAAAGGTTTCGTTATAATCAATGCCTTTTTCTTGATGATATCCTTTGGTTACAAGTCAAGCTTTGTTCTGGATTACTATTCCATTAATATCAAGTTTGTTCCGGAACACCAATTTAACTCCAATGACTTGTTGCGACCTAGGCCTTCGTACAAGTGTCCATACTTCATTCCTCTTGAACTGATTAAGTTCTTCTTGCATAACATCTATCTAGTTTGAATCTTGAAAGGCTTCATCCACCACCTTTGGCTATATCTGTGATAGAAAACAAGAATAGAGACACATATTGGAGGTGGCTGCCCTTGTTCTTACACCAATAGTAGGATCATAAATTACTTGATCTGATGGGTGGTTTCGAGTCCACTTATAGTTCTGCGCAAGTGGTGGTGAGTATTCAATGATTTGAAGCTCTACCAGATCGGGTGATCATGTACATCGGCTGGTTGAGCTTCTTCTGGGCCAATTATATCCGTATGATGAACACAAAATCATAGGACCTCCCTTATAGGCTTAGGATAATTGGTTTTAATTTCAACCTCCTCAAATAACTTTAAAAAATAAAAAGAGGAGAACTTTAGGACAAATTCAACATCACCTTAGAATAATTAACTTCAAGCATTAGTTAAAACAAGTTAGAAACCTCCAAAATCTTAAAATAAATACCAAAAGGGCATCATGGGGGTGCTAGTCCTTCCCCATGCGTCATCAAACTCCAAAATCCAGCTTTGGTAACGTAGACCATTTTAGGTGACTAACTGCACCCCAAAAATAGTTGGTGGCGACTCTGTATCTTTTCATCACCATTCGGGTGAAGGGTGGGAGAACCGCATCCCCTAAAGTGGGTTTCACCCCAGACGAAATCCGGTGATGACAGCTGGCGACTTTGCTGGGGAGAGTTAGGCATAGGATTAGGATTAGGAGGTTTATTCTTTGTTTTAAAATGTTTTATTCTTTCATTCTTTATTTATTCTTTATTTAATCGATTTATTTACTGCGCTTAATCGTTGTTGCATGATAGTTTTGATTTACGTGCTTTAATGCCATGATAGTCATGTTTTACCGTTTTTCGTAAATCGGTGCATTCATGCATAAACCCTATACCCGGGTTTTTATCACAGTCTAGGTTAGCGAGGTTTATTAGGGTGCCCTGTGCATTGATCATTATCCGCAAAGGGACCCCAAACTCCTCACTCAAGCTTGAGGTCCTTTTAAGGCATGCCTTTTTAAGGCCCTCCTTTGGTAAATCCCATGGCGTACAGAGCCCTCTATAGCGGAAGTTTTGGGACCAATGAATAAGAAAAGTTGAGCAGTAGGAGTCCATTAGGGACATTGACCCACATTTTGTTTGCTCATTTTAGCCTTCCCTTTGAAGGATAGGTGCATTCATATTATTCCATGTTGTTTTATTATTACTATCTTGTTGTATACTGTCCTATAAATATTTTTGTTGCTATTGTTTGTATATTTTTATTCATTCTTGTTTTGCTTTTTATTAATATATCTTGATGTATATTATTATTGTTTTTACTAACCTTATTTTTATTGTACGAATATTATTGTATTTTCTTTTTGCTAACCTTATCTTATATATTATTTCTTTTATTAGCCCAGTCTTCATTGATGCAATTGTTTATATAGTCTTAGGACATAAATACCGAACATAAATTTAGGTGTACATTCAAACATTCATTACTTAGTTTAGGGATAGTTGAGACTAGCCTTCATTAATCCATCAGTGTTTATGCATTTCATAACTAAAAAAAGAAGAAACACAACAAAAAAATAAATAAAAATAAGGGGGGACATGTAAATAATACAAGCTCTTAAGACTAATAACATGTATCACTCTAAAGAACAAAACACACATATTTAATCTTTCATGCGTATCCTTGCATTCATACATACTTTCAGCATAAAAGGGAGCTTATTGCTATTGGTCCCTTGGAGCCTGGGGGGGGTGAATAGGCTCTTATCGAAACTCTTTTTCTAACTCTTTGGTACAACACCTATCTGGTTAAGAGATAGAATCAATGCGGAAAATAATCAGATAGTAGAAGTATTTTGTTTTATTATCAAAAAGATAAGAACAACAAAATGAAAGCAGATTAAAACTTAAGGAGCTTTTAGATCTACTAACAACTCTCTAACACTCTGTTTACAATCCACACACACACACACATTAGTTTCTATGATTACTTAAGCTCTTTTACATTCACGCATGCACTTCTATAATGTACAAGGTTTACATAATATATATATATATATATATAGCACATCTTTGAGAGACAATCTTGGAACTTGTTGTTCCGGAGTATGTGCACAATTACTCTTCCTCGGAATCCTCTCTGTCTTAAGTGCTGCGTATGTGGAGCTCAATGTCTTGGGTTTGCAAAACATAAGTGTGTTTTTGAGTTCCCAAGTTCAATGTAAGTTGTGTCCACATATCCGGATGATCCACGTGTAGGATGCTTTACGTTCTCAACGAGTTTGTCTTACATCGGGAAGCAGCAAGCCGGTGACTTTGAATACGAAGAGATAAGTTGAAGCAGCGTCACCTTAAATCCTGTGTAAGGTTCCTTACTCCGTGTTAAACTAAGCTCGGATCCTTACTCCATAGTAATGATTGCTTACTCCGTATCAATTTAGAACTGGAATCCTTATTCCATGTAAGCGCTTCCTTACTCCGTATGAATGAGAAGGTCGGAGTGCTTACTCCGCATCACCACTTCCTTACTTCGATCTAGTTTCCTTACTCCGTGTGAGTTTAAGGAACGGATGGCTTACTCCATATCAACACATCCTTACTCCGCAAGAGTAACAGGTTCGGATTCCTTACTCCGTATCAAATTTCCTTACTCCGTGCGAAATAAGGACTTGGGTCCTAATTCCGCATAAGTCATTCCTTACTCCGCATGTATAGAATGCTCCAGATTCCTTACTCCGTGATTCTTTTCCTTTGTCTGCTTGAGTGGAAAACTTAGCCTTTTTACTCTATGATAATTGTGACTTTCTCCGTGCGACTTATAGACAAGGATTCTTACTCCGCATCTGTTGACTTAGTCCATTTTAAAGTATTAGGCGCAGATTCCTCAGTCCGTAACTTTAACTCATTAGTCCGCATGTATGATCCTTATTCCGTATGAAGTGAAGACTTGGTTATGTACCAAGTTTTTGACGACACACACTCTCATCCGAATCAGGATTATATATCCCGTCCTTAGCTTTCCTTTCACGAGTGTAGGTCTGGATTAAGTTCATATCTTCTACAATTACTTAACATGAAAACAACAAAAGTCTCAGATCTAGTTACATAGGGTTCTATTCGCATCATCCAAATTCTGGGCTTGATCCAACAATCTCCCCTAATTATGGATATGCCAAAACCCTTTGTAATCTGATCTGGTAAGTACAACAAAAAGATAGAATACAGAATAGAAACCACAACCATTTTCATTAAGTAGCAACATAGTACAATTTAGCCTTTATACAGACTTTTCACTAAGGTACATAAGGCTTACTATATTTGAAGATCATTATTGTTGCTTTCTCCCTTAGCTCCATTGTCTACGGCATTGTGTAGGCTTGGATGCTGTTCCTGCTTTTATCCACCTTGATAATAGTTTTGATGAAGAAACAGACAAAGGCTCTGCAGCTCTCTCCATTGGGCTGTTTTGGCACTAACTTCTTGCCCCGGATCGTCGCCCATAGCTTTTTAGTTGGACCCAATGGAGTTAGGCCCCTATCTTCATAAAGCCCAGATTGCTTTACTACTTCTGTCAGATGAAGACGCAGTGGCTCCCATTGATTCCTTCTAATGTTGTGCTCCACGATTTGATGAGAATCAATTAGGATCAGCTACTTAGACAGAATCATAAAGACAACTAGCATGAAGTGTGGTGTCATGATCCGGTACGGAATGAGGACAGATTGGAGAGTCTTCTAGGGAGTGCTATCCTCAGCAGTTTCGTTAATGATGGTCTGAATGTGGGCTATATCCGGAAGATACCCTTCATTCCAACATGGCAAGACATCAAACATGTGCCTGTCCTTGTATAGGGACGGAAACAGCCTCATCTCCATCTTAACTGCCCGAGAGAAGTTGTCTATGTCTTTTGTGGTGAGCAGACCCATCTGAGAATGAAGAGTCTTAATGTCTTGAGGAGAGAAGGGGTACAACTCGGATAGACATCTTCGCTTGGCATTCGATGCCGCATACTTGGTCATAGCATCAAAAACGCTTTCATCCTCATCAAGAGGATCAAGATCCACATATGATGAGAGGAAGGTGTCAGCTGCTACAGATGGAGAGGTTGAAGGAGGAGCTGCACTGGAAGAGCTGGGCTGAGAGAAGCGGCTGCGTTTGGGGATGATAACTCCTGGAAGCAGTGAGGATGCATACCACTTTTCAGCACGAGTTGGGGAAGGTGCAGGAGGATCAGATGATGCTTTCTCCCCCGGTTTGGCATTTCGCCGAGGTACGATAGGAGGATGGGCCATCGTGTGCGCCAAGTACGCAAAAGAGGTGGACAAGGAATGGACGGACGAGGCGACAAGATCCATCTTTTGCTCGATGGAGGTGGAAGAGTTGGTCAAGGCAGAGAGGAGTTGGGCGCCAAGGGCATTAACCTTAGCGGCGATGGCAGAGATTTGAGCGCTCTGAGCTTGGGCGTGATGGTCAAGTTGAGCGGAGAGCACGACATCAGAGTGGACCATGCCAAATGAGGCACGCCCAAGCGCCAACTTCGGGGCTTTAGAGGACTCCCCCACAGGAATGGCTGCAGGTGTGCACTGGGCAGAGGAGTCAGCAGGAGTAGAAAGAGCATCAGCAGCAGTAGGGGCATCCAGAGCAGCAGAGACATCCGGAGCATCAGAGCCACTTTGACCCGAAAGGTCAACGACAGGGATACCGGCGGCAGGAGAGGCAGGCTGGGCCTTAGTAGGAGAAGGCACATGGGTGTCATGAGCCGGGCTGGAGAAAATAGTGAAGGGAACATCCGGAATATGGGCTGGTGTAAGGAAACTGTGGTCCAGGTTCCAGACTATCATTTCCTCTGGGGAATGGGTGTGTTTGGCGTAAAACACCTTGATGTCATGATCAGGGATGGAGGCAGTGCAAGCGAGACTAAAACGGAACCAGAGGTCCGTTAAGGTGTCCAGGGAGAGATGAGCAAGGTAGTCTCGAGGTTGAGCTAAGGGTGGTAATGGAGCTTCCAGAGGAGAGGGAGGTACATCTACCATGGCCGTAGCAACGGCAGCACAAACAGCGGCAGCAACAGTAGGTGAGTCAGGTGCGGGGACATCAGCGGGAGAAGACGCTGGAGAGTCAGCCGGATAAGGACTTGGCTGAGAGGGCCCCGTAACCTCGGACGGGTTGGCACGGATGGTGTGTTGAGAGGCTCGGGAGATAGATGGGGCAGCAACACACCGAATCACAGAGGACCAGTGAGCGAGCTAACTTCGGGGGCATGGCCGTCGGTGGGGTCACCAACCGAACTTCCCTGTTGTTCCGATGCGGGAAGGAGGCGGAGAGCAGCAGATGGTCGGCGAGCTATCATGGTCCCGTTAGGTTTAAGGTGGCGAGATAGTAGGCCTGGGGGAAAGGGATAGTGCCCGTACCATTAAAATGGGATGGACGTAGATACCGGAAGACCATGCCGAGGATCCGCCCAAAAGATTGGTTCTTGGGCCCGTTCTTCAGAATCGAAACAGAATGTCCCCTAGTCCATTGGGAGACCTTCGAATACTCCGTACATGGCCAGCAGAAGGTCATACGGAACGGAATCGAGAGCGGAGGTGCAAGCCAGAAGATAGCGGCTAAGGATGGTGGCCATACACCGGTAGCGACCGTGGAAGGACTTCACCTTGTATTCCTTCCCTTTGTATGTGCAGCCCATGGAAGCTACCATGGTTTCTGGTTCCGGACATTGAGGTTCACCGGTGGGTAGGTTGAGAGCGGCACAAAGGACGGCGGGGGTGATAACGATGGATTTACCCTGAACATGGGAAAGGATGGAGTCGGTGGTGCAGCGGATGCGTTGGTAGTACTCGGTGATGTCGTCGATGAGAAGATTGACAGGATTGGAAACCAGATTCAGAATATGGGAGGCTTCCAAAAGGGGGCGTAGTTCGAAAAACCAAGCCGGAGGATCGGAGACTGTAGGCCAATCGACCAGATGGCTGGGATTTACGCCAGAAAGAGAGAGCTTGGGTGCCATTAGGGGTAAGGAATGAGGAAGTTGGGTCTTAGTGATCGGAAGAGCGATAAGGGTTTAGGGATTTGGTAATTTAAACTCGCGCTGTGAGAAAATTCAGTATATATAAGACCGAGTCCGAGGTTGCCAGCGGATCATGGGATTAAGTGAGATAAATAGTGATCCGCCTGATAAGCTGATGTCATTTAACTTGAGATGTGAGCGCCTCTGTGTTTAAAAATGACGTAGAGGCTGTAGAATCAAGTATATATGACAGTTGTATGCCTTCTTCCGGAAATGTCTTGTCTCGAGACTTGCAATTAAAATAGCCCATCATCAATCCTCCTCAAAAACACGCGATAAGACTTGAGTATTTCAAGAGTCCGGAGGAGATGAACCGACGATCATCCAGATTAAGAGGTAATCCGTAGAAGTATATCCGGATATGCAACAGAGTGTGAGGGAGAGAGAGTGAATCCTTTGCTGGCTTAAAGTCGAAGAAAGATGAAGTACCACAACACTTCAAAGTCGAGACTTCAAGCAAGATATGTCAGTGAAAATGCAAAGTGAATCGGAGCCTGTAGCTGCATGAAGATAAACTAAAAAGAACACAGAGCCTTGACAGGTTGAAATTAGTACGGATTTAAACAAATATGAAAAATTAGCACAATATGAACTAATAAAAAAGGTAGAACGCGGGCATTGAAAATGAATGCTAGACACATACGAACGAATGATTGAATCAGTAGTGCTGAAAAATAAGTATATGTCTGATTAGAAACCCATACGTTCTCATTGGTCAACATAGTGAAACCGTCATGCTGAACATTGTAGCCAAGATAAATTAATAATATGTGAGTTCCTCTGAATAAGATTCATGGGTGAGAATGAAAGAAAGAACACATGTTAGACGCTATCAATTGATTATCCAATTAAGATGCACGGTTGAAGAAAGAAAAACATCCAAACATGCCACAAAGCTGATTCAACAATGTATGTCCAGTCAGATCCGGAAGTGAGAAGTAAGAGGAAGGAGCATCCGAGACATATTTGGGGGTTATTACTGAAATAAGAAATAAAGTGTTGGCTCCCCCGTAGATCGTGCAATCCTCTCAGTGATAAACTCCCCCTCAGATAGACAGTCGGGATAGAGGTCATGAGACATATAAAAGATTTCCAGCTAAAAGATTTAGATTTTGAGAAGAATACTGTCTATCCTTTGGGAACTTCACTTTAAAAACTGAATAGACTTTCATTGTGATTTCATCCATAAGCATTCCAATCCAACCCATTTCATTTCTTCAATTAGACATGTTAATAGGGCAATCAATATGAAAAAGCATTGAACATGAGGTGATATATGAAAAAATTGAATCATAAAATCCAAAGAAGAGAGAACTCACATAGTGTTAATTATGTCAATTTAACAACTTTAGTCGGGAAACACAAGCATCCTCCCAACGGGAGATATGGGAAGATAGTCAGGACAAATGCATATTACCAACAAGCATGATCAGCATGAAGGACAGTAGGTGTCTAGCTTTCATTGAGAATCACAATGCATGTCCTGAAGAAAATACTAGTGAAGTGAAAACTTAGAAACTATGTAGACAAGTCAAGCATATCTAATTTGAGGAGTAGTTCAGAGAATCTTGCATCTGGTAGGGGCTTGGTGAGTATATCCGCAAGTTGATCATCCATAGTAACATGTTCAAGAGATATATGCTGTTTGAGAACATGATCTCGGATAAAGTGATACCTGACTTCAATGTGCTTAGTCTTTGGGTGCATAACTGGATTGTTGCTGATAGCAATTGCACTGGTATTGTTGCAGTATAGTGGAATAGATGTCATGTTGAACCCGTAGTCAGTAAGTTGACTTTGCATCCAGAGTCGCTGTGCGCAGCAACTCCCAGCAGCTATATATTCTGCCTCAGCAGTAGAAGTTGATATGGAATTCTGCTTCTTACTGAACCATGATATCAATCTGCTTCCAAGGAACTGACAAGTACCTCCTTGCCTGCTTCATCCATATCCAATTTGGCGTTTGTAGGAATGTGAGTTTTCATTTGAGTCACATCAGTCATCTTGAATTTCTTCAAAATTTCCTTAGTGTACTTGGTCTGACTGATAAAGTTCCCAACCTCCAACTGCTTTACCTCCAACCCAAGAAAGAATTAAAGTTCTCCCATCATAGTTATCTCATATTTACTTTTCATCAGATGGGAGAATTCTTCACACTGCTTCTTATCCCTTGATTCGAAGATGTCATCAACATAAATCTGAACAATCAAGGGTGATCATTTTCCTTCCTTAACAAGGTGGGGTCAATCTTGCCTTTTCTGAACTTGTTCTTAATCAGAAACTCTGATAATGTTTCGTACCAAGCTCTAGGAGCTTGTTTTAGTCCATATAGAGCCTTCTTCAGTTTGTACACCTTGTGTTCTTTGTTTGGCTCTAGAAATCCGGGAGGTTGTTCAACATAGACTTCTTCTTGGAGGTCTTCGTTTAGGAATGCACTCTTGACATCCATTTGATAAACTTTGAAGTCCTTGAATGCTGCAAATGCTAAAAACATGCAGATGGCCTCTAGTCTAGCAACTGGTGCAAAGGTTTCATCATAGTCAATTCCTCTTCTTGTCTGTACCCTTTTGCAACTAATCTGGCCTTGTTTCTAATCACAATGCCATCAGCATCAAGTTTATTTCTGAAGATTCATTTCATGTCAATGACTTGTTATGATCTAGGCCTATTGACTAACTCCCATACTTTTTGTCTTTTGAACTGATTGAGCTCTTCTTGCATAGCATCAATCCAATAGTGATCCTGAACTGCATCGTCAATTGACTTTGCCTCCACTTGTGATAGGAAACACATGTATAAGTTCTCATGAACCACACACTCCATGCATTTGAGATTGCAAGGCCTTCATAGAGCTAGGGGAAGAGGCAAGCATACACGGGAGAACTTCAATGTCAACTGCCCTTGGATAACGACCTGCTTCATTGATAACCACTCGCCTCAAAGTGTAAAAAAAATTATCAATATCAACAATAGATAACCACTCTGGTTCAACAATTCTGCATAAAGTATCTGGTGTTAAGATATCAGCTGAACCTGTAGAATGCCGCAACGCACTGGAGGCGAATACAAAATCATAATAAGCCACCCGAGAAGACGAATGCTCCATGCTTGGGTGTATTTGAACATGGAGCTGTTGACTTAGGCTGTCACGTGTAGGTATCTTAGAAGAAGAAGCACGTGCTCCTGCCGAAGAAGAGGGAACCCAAACATTTAATGGAATAGCAACTAGAGGAGTATCATCCCAAACTATTTCTGTAAACTATTCTGTCTCTGCAGGGACTGGAGTAGCTATCGGGCAAAATGGATCTGTGAGCATTGGTGAAGAGTGTGTCTTCTCTGAATCATGATGCAAAGGAGTGGATGCTGCAGGGGGTAATGGTATATCCATAGGAGGAGTGACTGAACGAGCTTTACTGCTTTTGTTTCTTTTGGTAAATTTGGAAAAGAGTGTGTGGAGGAGACCCTTAGTTTCTTTTTGCTCCTACCGTAGCTCACCTACGAGTGGCTCCAAATGAGCTATCTTAGAATCAATAGATGCACGAGGAGGAGCATCGCCAGTAGGCCAACTAGAAGATGGTTGCTGAGGCATATCAGTTGTATCAAAAGTTGTGGCACCTTGTTGTCTATCTATCATAGCCAATAATGCATCCCACAATTCGTGAGTAATTTCATGATGTGCATAGGCCCACAATACCACTTCTCTATCAGGAGCCATGGATGCTCCATATTGTCCCCAAAAATTTGAAACAACTTCCATGTCAATGTTATGATATGCATAAGAAGTTCTAAGTGGATATAAATGAGCCAGCAACTCCTCATTTGTCTCAGCAGCATTAGGTGATTGCCCTTTAAAATATTTAGCAGCAGAGGCTGTAATGACCCGTGTGTAAGAGGTTAACCACAAACACCTTGGATGTTGGTGCACAAGTTTGAGGTAAGAGATGAGCCCAAGAGGGGACTTTTGGGAAGTGCATGTGACAAATGATAACGTGCATTTATGCCCTAGGAAGATGCTATGCATATACATGCGGTTTTAAGCTGTTTTGGCAGATCTTGGAGCTCACTTTTGATATGGTAGATGGCCTCAAACAATTGGCGTGCAAGAACAAAAGTTGCTTAGAATGAGGTCCTCTACCTACCACAGAAATTTCAGAGCATTTGGAGCTGCACGTGAATTCACCCATTTCACGTGCAAGCATATTTTAGCTTCTCAGGCCTCTACAAGATGCAAAGGGGCTTGGGGTAAAGTTTGAGTGCTTTTGGAGCTGCACGCCAATTGAGGAATTGGCGTTCAAATTGGCGTGCAGACATGTTTTTGCATGGTTACCTTAGTTTTATTATTCTAATCATCTTTTCCCAAACGACCATGTTGGAATTATGGATATTTTGTCGAGTATGGATGTGAAAAGGTTGCAACTTGTGTAATCAAAACTACGTCGTTTTGATGCTGGGATTCACTTAATCAAAACTACGTCGTTTTGATGTTGTGTTGTCTATATAAGGATAAAGAGCCCTCTGTTTTAGGTTTAGGGTTTGTCGCTCCACCAACCGTCGCAGAGAGAGAGAGAGAGGGAGGGAGGGAGAGTTGCTGGCTTGCTGCCGGAGCATCTTGCGTGGGGAGGACGGCGTCTAGCGTGGGAGCAAGAGCAGGAGGACGTTTCCAAGGTAGGGGTTTTGTCTCACCTGATCCGTTGCGGGGTTAGGCCCTGTGTAGAGGATTTATAGAGCCTTCCTTGTTATTGTTATACTATCTATATGTAAATTCATATAGGTGTGACCTCCTATATGAATGTTGGCCTTCAGTGGCAAGTATGGGTTGAGATTAGGCCTGTGTGGCACTGCACACTAAGTGTTTGATATTATGCCTATGAGGCCATGCATGTTATGCGATTGATGTTATGCCAGCGTGGTTATGCCTGAATGGTGTTTGATGTAATGTCTGTGAGGATATGCATGCTAGGTGTTTGATGTTATACCAAGGTGGACATGCATGTTAAGTGTTTGTTGTTATGCCTGAATAACTGAGATATAAGTTAAATGTTTGTTGTTGTCTGTGGAGCCTAAGAAGCCTGAGAGGCTGAGGCAATGCTTGTGTACATGTGGAGCCTGAGAGGCTGAGTTGATGTCAGTGAGACTGACTGTGGAACCTGAGAGGCTGAGTTAATGTCAGTGAGACTGACTATGGAAACTATGCCTGAGAGGCGGTTAAATCATTGGCCTGAAGAGGCGGTTAAATCACTTGTGGCTTGTGTGGTAGAGAATTGTAACTACTGGTGTGGTTTGTTATTGTCTGTTGAAATGATTGTAACACGACACTGCACTTGTACACATGGCATGTAGATGCTAGGAGCATGGGATGGGTTGGGGAGACTTGATCCCTACTGAGTTGTGGATGCTCACCCCTCCTACTGTGGTGTGTTTTCTTGCAGGAACCTACAGGCATTAGGTGGGAACACCAAGGTGGAAGAGTTCTATTTTGTGGCTTTGTTTTGTGTTATTTGCATTATGTAATTTTGTTGAGGCATTGTAACCCTAGCGGGGAGATATTGTAATGAAGTTTGAAACATGATAAAGGCATATGGTTTCAATTAAATAATTGTGTGATTTTGGTTTCTGAAGAGTATGTTGTGTTCCACCCCTTTATCCAAACCCGGGTAAAGGGAGGGTCACGTTCCGGTCTCCTCGGGTTGGAAAACTGGGGCGTGACAATATGGTATTAGAGCATGGTCTAGTTAGCCTAGGGTAGTGGGCGGATCTGGTTATCTTGAGTCCTTTGGAGGAACCTGGAGGGACGTGCCTGATCAACACGGTCCTCTTGGAGCCTCTAAGGTGTACTTGGGGTAGTCCAGACCTAAGGTAGGATTTGCATGCATTGGTCTTAGGGTACTAGTTGCATTAGTGGTTGTATGTGAAGGTGTGGATACCTGTTAACATTGCAATTGTGATAAAAGAAAAATGTGACTAATGTGATAAGGTGTGAACTGTGCGACTTTGCTTTTACTTGAAGTACCTTGAGCATGACTACAAGGAAAGGTCCTTGTTTATTTGAACTGTGTGCGATGTTGATTGGTGCAATGTGTAAAATGTGTGTGATGCCATGTACTACTTGACTTGATAATGGGGTAGAGGTAGTGAAACTTGATAGTAGTCAAACGCGTTCTGACGTTTGTGCTTCTTACTTCATGTGGGGGAGCTACCCCGGGAGCGTGAGGGTTCACTTAGTGGTATACCGATCCGTGCAGAGGATGACGTGGTGACACGGTTCCGAAAGGAACAACCTCTGCGATTCAAAGGGGAGGAGGACCCAGTGTTAGCTGAGCACTGGCTGAGGCAGATCGAACATGTGTTTTCCTTTCTCCTACCCCGGGAGGAGGATAAGGTGAGGCTGGCCATTCAGCAGCTAGAGGGGAATGCTCTGGAGTGGTGGCAGAGTGTCGCGGGGAGCCGTGCAGTACAGTTTATGCTGTGGGAGGAGTTCTTGCAACTCTTCCGCGATGAGTTTTTCCCTGAGTCCTTGAGATGGCAGAAGAGAGAAGAATTTGGCAGCCTAAAGCAAGGATCAAAGACGGTACCCAAGTATGAGCGGGAGTTCCGGAACCTGAGTAGATTTTCCCCCGAGACTGTGGCAAAGGAGGACCTGAAAGCCCACAAGTTCACCTTGGGTCTCAGGCCAGCTCTTAGGCAGAGGGTGGCGATTCTGCGTTTGAGGACCTATGCTGAGGTTGTTGAGACAGCGCGCATAGCTGAGAGGGAACTGGATGATGGGAGGCAGGTTCACCAGGGTCGCCAGTTGCAAGGTGGGTCTGAACGCGATTCTGGGTCCAAGAGGCCCAAGACTGAGGAGAGAGATAATAGTTTTTTCCGCAGCCGGGGTCTACCATCTGTGAACCCAGGGAGGTTCACCCTTGGCGGTAGTGGGCAGGGAGGTTCAGCAGGAGGTTCCCCCAGCGGTTGTCTTTGTTATGGGAGGCAAGGTCACTTCAAGAGGGAATGTCCCAAGAAGGACTGGCGGTGTAACAACTGTGGGCGAGAGGGCCACTTGAGCCGGGTGTGCAGGAGTGGCAACAGGGGAGCAGGAGGTGTGGCATCCAGCATGAGGAGCGATGCTAGTTTCCGCGCTCCAGCGGAGAGGCCAGCCCGTCAGTGGCAGGCTAGCCATGCGGGATCTAGCCAGACCCAACCTCAGGGGAGGCAAGAGCGTCAGCAGACTAAAGCTGGAGGCAGCCATGGCGGGAAGCGCCCAGTGAGTGAGCCGACCAGTGGCACAAGCCAAAGGAGGGTGTTTGCGGTGGAGGCGACGTACCAGGAGGAGGCTGAGCTACCACCCCCACCAGCTGAGGGTGGAGCAGGACCATCGGTGGTTAGAGGTACCCTTTTGATCTCCCGTACATTAGCTTCTGTTCTTTTTGATACGGGTGCATCATGTTCGTTTGTTGCTGAGCTTGTAATAGATGGCTTGGGGTGAGCTTGTGTGGAGGCCACGAGGCCCCTAGTTGTGGAGTCTCCGGTGGGAGGCATGATTGAGGTACGGCGTGTGTCGTGACTGTGTGTTAACCATAGGAGAGGTGGAGCTGAGTTTTGACTTGCATGTAATGCCTTTGAGGACGTTTGACCTGATCTTGGGTATGGATTGGCTTATGGCTTTCCAGGCCAAGATAGATTGTTATCGGCGGCGTGTATCCTTCGTGACACCTGCAGGGACCTCTTGCACCCTGCAAGGGGAGTGGGACTGTGAGGCGAGTCGGGCCGGGCCAGTGTTGGACCAGTGGGGTGCCATTACCCACAGGTTGGCAGCCCTGACCTTTGCTGAGGAGGGGAAGGTGGAAAAGAGGGTGTGGCCCGCTGTTGTGGACTAATTTCAGGATGTTTTTCCTGAAGAGTTGAGGAGTTTGCCACCTAAGAGGAGTGTGGAGTTCACCATTGAGTTGGTGCCGGGGACGGGTCCGATTTCCCAAGTAGTGTATCGTATGGGGCCAGCTGAGTTGAGGGAGCTTCAGAGGCAAATCGAGGAGTTGGTGGGCTAGGAGTATATCAGACCGAGTACCTCACCTTGGGGTGCTCCGGTGCTTTTTGCTCAAAAGGCAGATGGCACGCTTCGTCTCTGCATCGACTACAGGAAGCTGAATTCAGTGATTGTGAAGAACAAGTATCCGTTGTCTCGGATAGATGACCTGTTTGACCAATTGAGTGGGGCCCAGTGGTTTTCCAAAATAGATTTACGGTCGGGGTATCACCAGCTCAGGGTTAGGGAGGAGGACATCCCTAAGACGGCTTTTCGGTGCAGGTATGGGCATTATGAGTGGGTAGTGATGCCTTTCGGGCTCACTAATGCGCTAGCGGTGTTCATGTATTTGATGAACCAGGTCTTTGCTCCATACTTGGATTCGTTTGTGGTGGTGTTTATTGATGATATCTTGGTGTATTCCAAGACCGAGAGGGAGCATGTGGAGCATTTGGCAACAGTGTTGCAAACCTTGAGGGACCAGCAGTTGTTTGCTAAGTTTAGCAAGTGTGCGTTTTGGCTGCAAGAGGTTCACTTTCTTGGCCATGTGGTGTCAGCTGAGAGAGTTAGGGTGGACCCAGCCAAGATTGAGGCTGTAGCATCATGGGCGAGGCCAACCAATGTTTTTGAGATCCGTAGCTTTCTTGGCTTGGCGGGGTACTATCGTCGTTTTGTCGAGGGGTTCTCCCGTTTGGCAGCTCCTATAACAGCGTTGACTTGGAAGGGAGTGAAGTTTGAGTGGACTGACTAGTTCCAGCAGGCGTTTGAGGCTCACAAAACCCGTTTGACCACCGCACCGGTGTTGAGGTTACCTCGGGAGGATATCCCATATGAGGTGTATTGTGATGCGTCCAGGGTTGGTTTGGGGTGTGTGCTTATGCAAGAGCACAGTGTGGTAGCTTATGGGTCAAGGCAGCTGAAGCCTCATGAGCAGAATTACCCTACCCATGATCTTGAGTTGGCGGCTGTCATCGCCCTGAAGAGTTGGCAACATTACCTTTTGGGGGAGAAGTTCGTGGTGTTCTCAGATCACAAGAGCCTTCAGTACATCTTTACTCAGAAGAACTTGAATTTGAGGCAGAGGAGATGGGTGGAGTATTTGCAGACCTTTGACTTTACTCTTGCCTATACCCCGGGCAAGGGTAATGTTGTGGCTGACGCATTGAGTAGAAAAGGGAAAGCTGAGGTGGCCGTGAGAGAGTGGAAGCTGATGGAGCAGTTGGCGATGTTGTAGCTGCAGCCTATTGTTCGTGATAGTGGGACAGTCCTGAGTCCTTTGGTAGTTGTGCCTGAGTTGTACCAGCGCATCCGGGAGGGACAGTTGGGTGACATTGAGTGTGAGGTTCTCCGTGCCCGTATTGAGGCTGGTGAGCTATCTGAGGACTGGACAGAGGGTCCTGAGCATGAGTTGTCTTTTCAGGGGCGGTTGGTAGTGGCTTCTTCTCTCAGGGATGAGGTAATGAGGGAGTTTCACAAGTCTAGAGTTGTTGTGCATCCAGGGGGTACGAAGATGTACCATGCGCTTCGGGGACATTTTTGGTGGCCTGGGATGAAACGCGATGTGGCTGCCTTTGTTTCGCGGTGCCTCACGTGTCAGCAGGTGAAGGCTGAGCATCAGCGGCCGGTGGACATGTTACAGCCCTTGCCCATCGCAGAGTGGAAGTGGGACCACATAGCGATGGATTTTGTGACTGGTCTTCCGCCCACCACAGGGAGGAAAGATATGATTTGGGTGATTGTGGATCGACTCACAAAGTCGGCCCTTTTCCTGGCTGTTCGCGAGCGGGACTCTATTGGGACCTTGAGTCATCTATACATGAACGAGATTGTGAGACTACATGGAGTACCATCATCGGTTGTCTATGACCGGGATTCGAGGTTTACTTCCCGTTTTTGGGCAGGTTTGCAAGAGGCTATGGGGACCAAGCTTCACTTGAGTACAACCTTTCACCCTGAGACTGACGGTCAGACAGAGAGGATGAATCAGACTTTGGAGGACATGTTACGGGCCTGTGTGTTAGATTTTGGGTGTTCGTGGGCAACTCACCTTCCTTTGTGTTGGACCGAAGTGGGGGAGACAGCTCTCTTGGGACCACAGTTGGTTCAAGAGGCTACCGAGAAGGTTAAGTTGATCCATCAGCGTTTGTTATCATCCCAGAGTCGGCAGAAATCTTATGCGGATCAGCGGCGGCGACCTTTGAAGTTTTCTGTTGGTGATCATGTGTTTCTTCGTGTTTCTCCACATCGTGGACATCGACGGTTTGGGCAAGGTTCCAAGCTATCTCCGCGGTTTATTGGTCCTTTTGAGATTTTGGATCGTGTGGGGCCTGTGGCCTACCGGTTAGCGTTACCACCGCGGCTGAGTCGAGTGCACAACGTGTTTCACGTGTCCCAGTTGAGGAAGTATCATCCTGACCCCACTCATGTGATCGATTGGGGGACATTGGATGTTGAGGATGACATGTCCATTGTTGAGGCCGCTATCCGTATACTCGACCGGCGGGAGAAACTTTTGCGTGGTCGTGCTATTCCTTTGGTTCGCGTGTTGTGGCAGCACCGTGGCATTGAGGAGGAGACTTGGGAGCGTGAGTCCTTGATGCGGGAGCAGCATCCCGAGTTGTTCGAGGACGAACAATCTTAAGAGTGGGAGGTGGCTGTTGGCCAAGGGATAGTGATGTGTTTTCTGGTATTAGTTGTGTATGATTTGGCGTATTTGTATTGTCTTTTAGACATGTGTTCATATTTGTGATGTGTTTTGAGATGTGTATTTGTGACATGCGGATATGTGTTATATGCATTATTGTGAGCATGTGGTTATGGATTATGGTGGTACCTTGTTATGTGCTGTTATGTGCTGTGCGCGGTGTATGACCCATTTGGGTGTTGTGGCTCGCCGTGTGGCAAATGGGTAGCTTGTGTTGGTTTTCCTTGCATATTGTTTATTTTCGAGGACGAAAAGTCTTAAGGGGGAGAGGATGTAATGACCCGTGTGTTAGAGGTTAGCCACAAACACCTTGGATGTTGGTGCACAAGTTTGAGGTAAGAGATGAGCCCACGAGGGGACTTTTGGGAGGTGCATGTGACAAGTGATAACGTGCATTTATGCCCTAGGAAGATGCTATGCATATACATGCGGTTTTAAGCTATTTTGTAGATCTTGGAGCTCACTTTTGATATGGTCGATGGCCTCAAACAATTAGCGTGCAAGAACAAAAGTTGCTTAGAATGAGGTCCTTTACCTACCACAGAAATTTCAGAGCATTTGGAGCTGTACGTGAATTCACCCATTTCACGTGCAAGCATATTTTTGCTTCTCAGGCCTCTACAAGATGCAAAGGGGCTTGGGGTAAAGTTTGAGTGCTTTTGGAGCTGCACGCCAATTGGGGAATTGGCGTGCAGACATGTTTTTGCATGGTTACCTTACTTTTGTTATTCTAATTATCTTTTCCCAAACGACCATGTTGGAATTATGGATATTTTGTCGAGTATGGATGCGAAAAGGTTGCAACTTGTGTAATCAAAACTACGTCGTTTTGATGCTGGGATTCACTTAATCAAAACTACGTCGTTTTGATGTTGTGTTGTCTATACACGGATGAAGTGCCCTCTGTTTTAGGTTTAGGGTTTGTTGCTCCACCAGTCGTCGCAGAGAGAGAGAGAGAGAGAGAGAGAGGGAGGGAGAGTTGCTGGCTTGCTGCCGGAGCATCTTGCATGGGGAGGACGGCGTCTAGCGTGGGAGCAAGAGCAGGAGGACGTTTCCAAGGTAGGGGTTTTGTCTCACCTGATCTGTTCTGGGGTTAGGCCCTGTGTAGAGGATTTATAGAGCTTCTACTGTTATTGTTATACTATCTATATGTAAATTCATATAGGTGTGACTTCCTATATGAATGTTGGCCTTCAGTGGCAAGTATGGGTTGAGATTAGGCCTGTGTGGCACTGCACACTAAGTGTTTGATATTATGCCTGTGAGGCCATGCATGTTATGCGATTGATGTTATGCCAGCGTGGTTATGCCTGAATGGTGTTTGATGTAATGTCTATGAGGATATGCATGCTAGGTGTTTGATGTTATACCAAGGTGGACATGCATGTTAAGTGTTTGTTGTTATGCCTGAATAACTGAGATATAAGTTAAATGTTTGTTGTTGTCTGTGGAGCCTAAGAAGCCTGAGAGGCTGAGGCAATGCTTGTGTACATGTGGAGCCTGAGAGGCTGAGTTGATGTCAGTGAGGCTAACTGTGGAACCTGAGAGGCTGAGTTAATGTCAGTGAGACTAACTGTGGAAACTATGCCTGAGAGGCGGTTAAATCATTGGCCTGAAGAGGCGGTTAAATCATTGGCCTGAAGAGGCGGTTAAATCACTTGTGGCTTGTGTGGTAGAGAATTTTAACTACTGGTGTGGTTTGTTATTGTCTGTTGAAATGATTGTAACACGACACTGCACTTGTACACATGGCATGTAGATGCTAGGAGCATGGGATGGGTTGGGGAGACTTGATCCCTACTGAGCTGTGGATGCTCACCCCTCCTACTGTGGTGTGTTTTCTTGCAGGAACCTACAGGCGTTAGGTGGGAACACCAAGGTGGAAGAGTTCTGTTTTGTGGCTTTGTTTTGTGTTATTTGCATTATGTAATTTTGTTGAGACATTGTAACCCCAGTGGGGAGATATTGTAATGAAGTTTGAAACATAATAAAGGCATATGGTTTCAATTAAATAATTGTGTGATTTTGGTTTCTGAAGTGTATGTTGTGTTCCACCCCTTTATCCAAACCCGGGTAAAGGGAGGGTCACGTTCCGGTCTCCTCGAGTTGGAAAACCGGGGCGTGACAGAGGCAGCATGGACAAACTTCCTATAAGCTGGTTTAGCCCCCTGCTGTGTTGGTTGCCTTCCTCTAGATTGTGGAGGAGCCAATCTCTCTCTTAGGCGAGAACCTACATGTCCATCTTCTGAAAAATCTCTGATTATAAAATTGTGAGGGTATGGACTACCCTTGTGTATCCCAAACACAGAAGGATGTTGATATTTCAGAATGTGTGTGAGCAATCTACCAAATCCTCTTTGGTGAAAGTATTTGACCCAGTGCATAAAAATCATAGAGGCCCTATTAACTTGCAGTCCTTGGTCAATACTATACATACATTGCATATGCTCAGTTGGGACTCCATCAGTTCCTTTTTGCTGAGAGAGTAGACATTTACCCACTATATATGCTAAGAACCGATATCGACCATTGAAACCATTTTTTGTATATTGTCGTCTTCTCTCATTTTGAGCAGTGTAACCCATGAAATGAGCTAATTGGTGACCAGAAATCTCAGGAAAAGGATGACGTACCTCTGGAAAATCAAAACAATCTTTGATGATGTCTATTGAAATGAAAATCACTAGGCCCTGGACTTCACCAAAAATCAGTGTTTCATCTTTATTCACCTCAGCTGTATTGAAAAATTCTGTCATCTCTTCTATCACCAAGGGGCATGGGTCAACAATTACCTGATGCAAACCGAGCGTTTCAAGCCTCCCAAGCATCTCCTGTGTCCATGAACAAGCTGTACCAGCTAAAGCATTCCAGTCAAGAACATGGCCAGTAAATACCGCACGAGACTCGTCCTCATCAATAGAAGAAGAGGCAGGACCAGATTGTCGAGTCCGTTCCATGATTAAAGAAGTAAAAATTGACGATCACTCTAGTAGCTGGAATCTGGTCTGGATTTGCAGTTGATGGCCTGCAACTGAAAGGGAGAATATGAGAATGGGAGCGGCTCTCTCTCCTGATTGAATCACAATTGACCTAATTCAGCCACCCACAGTTCGTGACGTCGTTTTAAACGTGCACGTATAACACTTCGACACGTGCACCTGTCGTGCAGCTGGAATCCATCATAAACGAGTCAGACAAATATTTGGACTCAATTTAATCATGCACGTGTCGAATGTGGTCACATTCACTGGACACGTGCACGGTTATTTTCTTTTATTTTATCACCAAAAGCCTCCATGACCATTATTTAGTCTGCATGTGTCAAAGTTGTGACATGTCAATGGACACGTGCACACCTTTTCTCTCTGATATTGGCACTATAAGCCAAATGAACCAATTGTAAGGTTGCACGTGTCAACAAATTAAAGACGTTCAGTGGACACATTCACCTTAGCTCTTCTGATATTTGACTAGAGAAGTCAAATTAACAATTCTTGATGGAGCACATATCTGTTTTATTTTCTGTATAAAAGCCTTTGCCAAGTATACATGAGAGATCCCCATTGTGCTCGTCAAGGAAAACACACACGCTGTTCTACTTACTGATAAACACTTGGAGCTAAAGATTTAAGCTCGCATTTGTGACACAAATTGCACAGCAAAACAGCTTAGCCATTATGACTGCAACACGAAAACAAAAACACATATAAACAATAAGCCATTGTGGCTTTTATTCTAGCAAAGGTTTCTATTTTTGTTTTTGTTTTTTTTTTGTTTTTTTTTTCACACTTCTTTTTAGTAATAACCTTACAAGGTTGCATTTTATGCTCTCCCTTGATGGATTATTCACTCTGCTATTGTCCTCACACAAGCCCCCCATTTTTTTTTCCTAGGGGTTTTTTTTTTAAACAAACGGAACGGAAATACTTGAATCACTAACACCATACACCAAACACTGAGCACGAACAGGTACTTCTTATGCCTAAGTAACTCCAACCAGTAAATAGCTAGTGATGAATATTAAGAGCAAATTGAGAACCCAATAACCCATAAAATACACTTAAAGGCAAGATAATGGTGCTCTCAAAAAGTATATGCCTATTCTGCACTTCACTTCAGGGTTTACAAAGTTCATCCTATCATAACATGCTCAGCTAACTATTCAAATGTCAGCTCCAAAATCATGGTGATATCATACAAAAAGTAAAGACATGCTTAACTAACTTATCACACACCTTAACAATTGACACATCTTTATCACAACAAGATACTAAAGTGGTCAATATAGTTAACCAGAATTGTCATACCTTGGTAGCCATGCACCTCATAGGCAAAACATACATGCACAGCAAAAACATAAAAGAACAATGAAACATTCATGCAAACAAACAAACAACCAGTTCAAGGGAACCCCCCCCCCCCACACACACACACTTAAATGATGCGATGCCCTCAGAGCATGGGAAAAGGAAAAAAAAGTAGAAGACCGTTACCGGTTGGTGGGAACACTATAGTAGAAGATAACATGGGCCACCATTCTTCTAAGACGTGCAACAAAGTCAGCCGAGGTTTCTCCTGTGAGTGCCCAAGTATCCTTTTCAATGAATAAAACGCGTCAGTTGGATGTCTCAGATTCCCTCCTTATTTCATTTAAAATCCTAAAAGATGGTTTGTGTAGTCTTAAAAACATCCCCTGCATCAGTGGTTAGTGGCAGCAGCACAATTATAATAATTGCTAAACATAAAAACATAACAAAAAATTAAAAAAATGAAAAGAAATTGGGTTGCCTCCCAACAAGCGCTTTATTTTAAGTCTGTAGCATGACTGTTCTTAGTATGTGTAACCAACACATGGTAAGCCTTCATCCTTGCCATATACACTTGAGCAGTTTCATATTCCACGGCAATCAGATGAAAGAATTGTTGTGGCAACAACTTGGACTCTGAGAGCACGTACAAAATGAAGAGCACCCCCACAAACTTGAGGTTCTCTTTCCTCTCATGTTGGGTAGGCAACAAAAATTCGATATACTCCACAATTGGAATAGTCAATACGCTCATGCGTGTACCTTCCTCATCTAAATCTTCTTCATACTGAACAACTTTGATTGATGGGTCTCCAGGTATCAAAATAAACTGATCATCACCCAAATTCTGGGGTTGCATATCTAGGTTCTCCACTGTTTGTGGTTCTTCTTTTTCAAACAATCCAGAAATGGTCAAGCCATCCTCCTCTTCTTCAGTTGGAAGAGACCAATGTAAAGCAGGTTGTTCAGTTTGGGGCATCAAATTGCTTATATGTTCTTTAGCTTTTGGGAGAACACAAGTAGATACATTAGATGGGCAAAATAGTTGAGATGGAAGAGCCACCTCGTCATGGTCAAACATTATCCTTTGTACCACTTCAGGTTTTGTAATATTAGCAGCATCATTGTGGTGATCTAGAATGGGATAAGAAGAAGCATCATCATCCACAAAGTCCCATATTGTTGATGAAGAAGCTGAGAATGAACATCTTGAAGCAGGTACACCATCCCGATCGAATCCTATGTTGCCATTCTTATGCAGTTTGGTCATTGGAATTGGTACTCTTTCCTCCTCTTCTTTTTCTTCAAATCTAGGAACAACAACTTCATTGTAGTAGGGATATAGGTCTGCTATCCCTGCTCGACCTTCTTTTGTAGATTCATTGGTGAGAGCTAGCTGTTCTCATGGAAAAGTGAAAACAAACCGGTCTTGTTTTCCGTAGTAACTACTGCTACATAAAGGTTGAATGGGTTGTCGGGCATTGATGGTGTGTGTATTGTCTAATACTTGCCCAACCACCGTCTGCATTCGTGCTGCTAGGTCTGCCATCTCAGCCTCTAATTCTTCAATAGTCTTTTCGATCTTCACTTCTCTTGTCTCTGGTAATAAAACATTTGGAGAAGTAGGTTGTATAAACCCCTCAACCTTTGTATCTTGGAGTTGTTTTTCAGTTTCCTTGTTGACATTTAAAAAGAACTCCCTCATTTCTTCATGAAGATCTTGTAACGGAGGATTATGCTGCCACTCTAAGTTCTGCTGTAAATCATTGCCTCCAAAGAGTGAGGATGAACAAATTAAATCATCATTGTGCATCCTTGCCCATGTGTCCGCGTCACACTTCTCGAAGAATTCAGTCATGTGCTGGGGTGATGCTTCTTGTGGAGAATATTCAGCCTTGAATTGTTCTTCACTTGGCCAAACTCCATAGCCATCTCCATAAAAGTTATTAGCATTATTCTGGGGCTGCTGGTAAGTAGAATTAGTGGCAAGATGTCCTTGGTTGTAGTCCCAACTTTTAGATGTTGAACACTTTATATAACTTGGGTCAGAATAAACTTCATATGGACAATCCCAAAATCTCCCTCGGTCTTCTTGGGTAGGACGAAATGTTGGGCAGTACGACTCCAACAAATCCTCCATTGCTTGCTTGGGATCAACTTCATAGCTCCAATCCATTGGAATGTTTGATCTGGCAACTGTGTTTGGTTTTTAAACCTACAAAAACAAAAACAACCAAATACCACACATAAACCCGAACCAAAAAGCAGAAACGTGAGCACGCACATATACATATTCACATCCTAAAGCAAAGTCCATTATCTGTGAGGATTGTAAGGCAATAACTCTCCTCGAGTATGTCGCATACACTGAGGAATTAAAACAAACACTTGATGTGTACCCCTACAAAGTAGCAAAACCAACGAGATACCAGGTAACACCATACTAACAGAATTACAAGAAAGTAAACATCCAGATCACAAATAAACGTAAACACCTAATGTCACTTAGTCCTAACAACGTTTGGCTTGCCTCCCCGGCAACGGCGCCAAAAACTTGATCAATAAAAATTGTGTCTATAGGTTTTGCAGCAAGTGCACTGGTCAAGTAATAAAATGGAGTATTAAGACTCCGGTTGTCGAACCCACAGGGAGGTAGCTAATGTTGTTAAGCAGCAAGCACTAAGCTAATAAGTTGATTTTATGTCTGGACAATTGATTTTTGTTGTACAAATAGTTTGAACGAAAAATGATTAAATCAGAATGTTGGCAAGCTATTGGTATTGAAATTTCAGTGATTAAGGATCTAGGGTCACAATGTTTACCACCCAATCGATTGTAATAGTCTAGTTATGGCTCTTGTTCTTGATTTATATTCTAGTTCATGTTCATGTTGATTATCTCCTACCTATCTTACATTTGGTCCATGCTAAGATAGATTTAAGGCTTTTATCCTATTTGGTCCATGTGAATAAAAGTGATCAAGGTAGATAAACAATCTAATAGTTGCAGACTTGGTCCATCATGCAATATTAAATCTAATTCACTAGTGTTCCACCCTAGACAAGGGCTAAGATTACCTAATTATGCATAAACTAGGCATTTCCATACAAGCAAGTGCATTAAACAAGAACTGAATTCTATTTTATTGAACAACCATAACCGAACTGAATACAATTTATTGGGGGCTACATTGCTCCCCTAGACTAATACAACTACTCCATAATCATGACGAAAGCAATAACAATTACAAGAAAGAACATGATTACAGTACCAAGACAATAAAGGAAGACCCCAAGATGAACCAGGACTCCAGCCTCCAAGACTCCGGCGTCTGCTGCCTAAAATCACTCCTTGCCAAGGATAATCCGATCTTTTAGCAACGGCTACAGCTCTTTTCAGAACTCAGATCAGAGTCTCTCACTCAAGATGCTTTACAATGCCTCCCAAGCCCCCTATCTATAGGTTTTATTGGGCCAAATTAGGGTTACAAAAACTGTGCCCTAAGTATAAATGTGGTCGTAGCCAAAACGACGTCGTTTTGGTTAGTGATACTAGTCGACGTTCTAGGCGAAATAAAACTCAAACTACACCAAATTTGACCCCAGTTCTTTAGAGGAAAATGATTAAAACAACAAAACACATCATTTGGAGCTTAAAAATGCTTGCACGTGAGAATGCACGTGAGAAGACCCTTTTCACGTGCAGCTCCAATTTGACTCAAATTTGCTCCAAAGCTTCCTCTTGAGTTGTAGAAGGCATCCATGCAATAAAATGCTTGCACGTGAGAATGCACGTGAGAAAGCTTTTCACGTGCACCTTGATTTTGCCTTCATTTTGCTTCCATCTTCTTCCTATAGCTTCCTCGTGAGTTGATAGAGTGATCTAGCCAAAGTGTGTGGGAAAAGGTTGCTCCAAAACCTGCCAAAAACACTCAAAAAGTACCACTATACACCAGACAGGGTCTTCCTAGGGGTTAGAGCAAATATGTGGAAAATATCATGCAAATAGGGACAAAACATACGCTAAAACACCCTATATAAGGTCTAGGATAACGGCATAAATGCACGTTATCAGCAGATGACATACTTTACCAAATACCAATCGATAAGGTGACATTCCAATTGGTGTTTTAAAGGCTGTACGGTATGCCCATAAAGCATCGTCTAATTTCAAAGCCTAATCCTTTCTATTGGAACCCACTATTTTCTCTAAGATTTGTTTGATCTCACGATTAGAAACCTTTGCTTGACCATTGGCTTGTGGGTGGTAAGCCAAAGCTTTCCGGTGTTGCACTCCATACTTCTTAAGTAAAATAGCAAACAGTTTGTTGCAAAAATGACTGCCCCCATCACTGATTATTGCTCTAGGAGTTCCAAATCTTGTAAAGATATTTTTATGAATGAAAGAAGTAACCACACAAGCACCATTTGTTCTAGTTGCTAGTGCTTCCACCCATTTAGACATGTAATCTATAATAACCAGTATATATGAATAACCATATGATATGGGAAATGGACCCAAAAAGTCAATCCCCCACAAATCAAATAACTCAACTGCAAGAACTCCAGTATGTGGCATCTCTTGGTGTCTAGTAATTCCACCCATACGCTGACATTTGTCACATGCCAAGTAAGTGTCCTTAAAAAGTGTAGGCCAATAAAAACCACTTCATAGAATCTTCGCAACTATCATTCGAACACCGAAATGACCAGCATATAAAGAAGCATGGCAGTGATTGAGAATGGCTGGTACTTCTGTCTCTGGAATACACTGACGGATTACTTGATCAGCATATTTTTTATACTGAACTGGTTCCTCCCATATATAGCGGTGGACTTCATGTAAGAATCTTTTCATCCATTCATAAGTAATTTTCTAGCACAATTTGACATGCATGAAAATTAGCAATGTCAGCAAACCAAGGTGTGATTTCTTCACAAGACATTAATTGTTCATCAGGAAAGGATGCTTGAATATCAAGTCCCTTAACCCCATCTTTGTTAGCTTCCAGTCTTGATAAATGATCTGCTACTCCATTTGTTGTTCCCTTCATATCTCTTATCTTAATGTCAAACTCTTGGAGAAGAAGAATCTATCTGATAAGTCTTGGTTTTGTATCCTTCTTTGCAAATAGATATCGAATAGCTGCATGATCAGTATACACTACTACCTTTGTGCCAAGTAAGTATGGACGAAATTTTTCACAAGCAAATACTACAGCTAAGAACTCTCTCTCTGTCGTAGTATAATTCAACTGAGCATCATATAGAGTCTTGCTAGCGTAATAGATAGCTCGAAATATTTTGTCCTTCCGTTGACCTAATACTGCTCCTATAACGTAATCGCTTGCATCACACATCATTTCAAAAGGTAATGACCAGTCTGGAGAAACAATAATAGGTGTTATGGTTAGTTTTCTTTTTAACTCCTCAAAAGCCACTTCACAGTCTATAGAAAATAAAAAGGAGTATCCTTTTCTAATAAGTTACTCAAAGGCTTTGCAATTTTTGAAAAATCTTTAATGAATCTTCTCTAAAAGCATGCATGCCCCAGAAAACTTCGAACTACTTTTACATTTGTTGGAAGCGGTAATTTTTCAATGCTGGAGATTTTAGCTCTATCCACTTCCAAACCAGCAGATGACACCTTATGGCCCAAGACAATCCCCTCCTTCACCATGAAGTGACATCTCTCCCAATTGAAAGCTAAGTGCTTTTCTTCGCATCTTTGTAACACCAAAATCAAATTCTTCAAAAATTGTTTAGAAGAAGAACCAAACACAGAAAAGTCATCCATGAAGACTTTCATCACGTCTTCAACAAGCCCATGAAAGATAGACATCATGCATCATTGGAACGTAGTGGGTGCATTGCACAAACCAAACGGCATTCGCCTAAAAGAATATGTGCCAAATGGGCATGTAAATGTTGTCCTTTCTTGGTCTGCTGGAGCTATCGCAATTTGGTTGTACCCTGAATAGCTATCCGAAAAGAAATAGTGAGAGTATCCTGCAAGTCTATCAAGCATCTGATCGATGAATGGCAATGGGAAATGGTCCTTCCTTGTGGCTACATTTAGCTTCTTGTAATCTATACATATCCTCCATCCTGTCACTGTTCATGTAGGTATTAGCTCATTGTCCTCATTTTTCACCACTGTCATACCAACCTTTTTTGGTATAACTTGAACTAGACTAACCCATTGCCTATCGGATATTGGATATATTATGCCTGCATCTAACCACTTCAACACCTCTTTTTTGACAACTTCTTTCATAGCTGGATTTAGTCTTCTTTGGTGCTCCACACTTGGTTTATACTCTTCTTCCAGTAGGATCCTATGCATACAAACAGTGGGACTAATACCCTTTATATCATCAAAAGTCCAACCAAGTGCTCCTTTATAACTTCTAAGCACTTGTAATAACTAATCCTTTTCTTCAATTGTTAGATCTACTGCAACAATCACCAGAAAACTATTAGTCTTATCCAAAAATGCATATTTCAAATGCTCTAGTAACTGCTTGAGTTCTGGTGGTGCCTATTTTTGTTCTGGTATAGCAACTTCGTTCAATTCTTCAAAGATTGATTCTTGTACTCTGCCAAACACTTCTTCACATTGTTGCAGTTGCAAATCTAGATCACTAGTAATAATAGGTTTGTTAAAGAATTTGTCAATACAATTGGCTATTGAATCTAGCCTGTTGGGAATATAGGATTTGATGAAGCTACCAAAATATAGTCTAAGTCTGGAGACTCGAAGAACTGAAGGTCGTAGGGTCAAAGAGTCGAGTTTGTAGAAGTGCAACTGTCATAGGATGTATTGGCAAGAGACTCGTAGACTCGTAGGGTCTGGAGACTCAAGGCGAAACAGTGACAGAACATTGCGACTCGTAGATCCAGGGTCGAAGGTCGTAGAGTCATAGTATGGAAAAGAGAGCATCACTGCAAGCGTCAATAAGTTCGGAGACTCGTAGAGTCGAAGAATTCTTAAGAATAGTAACCAATGCTAAATGACTCGTAGACTTGCAGTCCGTAGAACTGTAAAGTCCCTAAAAACACTTAAGTCAATTAACAGAACTTGAACTACCACTAGACTTGAAGACTCGTAGAGTCGTAGAGTCGAAGCCTTCGAACACTGTTAAGCAAACAGGACTTGTAGACTCGTAGATTGAAAGTCGTAGGGTCTAAGCCTTTGAACAGTGTTAAGAAAACAGGACTCGTAGACTCATAGATTGAAAGTCATAGAGTCGAAGCCTTCGAACACTGTTAAGAAAGCAGGACCCGTAGACTCGTAGGTTGAAGGTCAAAGAGTCGATACTGTAAAGACTGGCAAACAAATGAAACTGTAACACGAGGGTCATAGAATCATAGAGTCATAGACTCAAGGGATACGGTCACTATAAAGAATTGCCAAACTTCCAGACTCGGAGATCGATGGCTGAGAGTTGTAGTTGAAGGGTCGTAGCCATACAATTTAAGACTCGTAGAGTCGAAGATTCTCAGAGCCACTAGTCAAATATAGTAAATTGAGAGACCCGAAGGTCATAGACCCGCAGAGCTAGGGTCGTAGACTCATAGCTATAATAACAGGTTGATTAGACAGACTACAAAGAAGTCACTCTAAGCGCCATTCGAAGAGTCGCAGACTCGTAGAGTCGTAGACTCGCAGAGTCGTAGACTTCAATTAATGGAGTGACACAAAAGGCTAATCCAACCTGAACTCTAGCCTCGAAGACTCAAAGATATCAGTCGTAGACTCGCAAAAACACTATAAAGCCTGAAGCAAAACTTCGCAACTTCCAACAGGTTCTAACTGAAATCTTCGAGTCACCAAACCTACGAGGCATCTACCTCCGAGGCAGTCTTATAACCCTAAACATAGCCACTTAGTGATATCGTCAGCTAGGGTTTGTACAGCAAGCCTGCGCCATCCTGAGCAGTTGAGCGCATTTAATGACATATTAATTGCTGCCAACTACCATCCATGGATGAACGGCCAAGATCGACTGCATGCCAAACACACAGTATGGGCATCTGATTTGTAAATCAGATCAGATCAACCCATCCCCTGACATTCCGCATTTTCAGTGGCGGGAAGACAGTCTGTCGGGATGGACAACACGGCGCACAAGCACTTTAATCTTAAAAATATATCTCTCACACATTTGACGACAAAATCAAGAGTTTAACCTCTCTCTCAAAAGAAGGAAACACACAGAAAACAAGATAATGGTTCTGACACACTTAAAATAAATAATTCTTTGAAGAACCAAAAACATAGAGTTCGAACGCAAGAGAGAGAGACTGAGAGAGAATCCTTCGAAGTGTAGTGCGCCGCGTTGAACCAAGAACAAGAGTAATCCATCTGATCATTCAAGATCCTCTTGTTCATCAAAGATCTAGCACTCACATTAAGTCTAATCTCTGTGTTGTTTTCCACACATCGATCTATCATAAACCACCACTTTCATAATTGAGATCTGTGGAGAAAAGAGCATTTACTCTCATCTCAGTTTTGTTTGATAGTTCATCATCACTCACGTTATCGCTCACAACACTCCTGCTGTCTTCTCCATAAATACTTCCATCATAGTCATCTGTAGAGGAATCCAAAACGAGCAAACAGTCTAGCTTCCGCAAACGAAGAAAGTCTATTTACCCCCCCCCCCCCCCCCCTCTAGACTCACTTTGGGACCTACAATTGGTATCAGAGCAGTTCTACAACTCCGTAGAGATCCCTAAATTGCTGACATGGATTCCAGCAGTGCAACTCCAGCTCTCGAGCAAGCTCTGGTTCTTATTGAGGAACTTGAAGCTAGTCGTGCTCCAGAAGAAGGAGCAACCGGAGACCAGGAGCAGGAAGAACCTAGTACCAGCAGCAACAAGAAAGAACAAGAAGACTTCTACGACGTGTTGCCTGGCTCATCCTCCCAAGTACCTATGTGCACACATGCTCGTTTTTCCAAATGGAAAGCAAGGATGAGAGCACACCTAGACATGCTCGACACGTATCTCTAGGAAACAATAAAGAACGGACCTTTCACTCCAAAGGAGTTAAACCAAATATACAAAGGAGATACTGAAGAAGTTTAAAATGACTGATGTGACACACATGAAAACTCCCATCCCTACAAACACCAAACTGGATATGGATGAAGCAGGCACGGAGGTGGATATCTCAGAACACAGAAGCATGATTGGATCCTTGCTGTACCTGACAGCAAGTAGACGTAACATAATGTTTGCAACATGCATCTGTGCCAGATACCAAGCTAATCCCAAGGAATCCCACTTGTCACATGTCAAGAGGATTATGCGGTATCTGAAGGGAACAAAAAATTTGGGACTATGGTATCCAAGAGAATCTGATTTCAAACTGAGAGGATATTTAGATGCAGACTTTGCAGGATGCAGAATTGATAGAAAGAGCACAAGTGAAACATGTCAACTTCTTGTCAACAGACTTGTATCTTGGTTTAGTAAGAAACAGAATTCAGTTTTAACCTCCACAGCTGAAGCTGAATATATTGCAGCAGGAAGCTGTTGTGCTCAATTGCTTTGGATGGCCAGTCAACTTTCAGACTATGGGTTTAACCTGAAGGCCGTGCCTCTATACTGTGACAATACAAGCGCCATTGCAATCTCCAACAATCCTGTTATGCATCCCAAAACCAAGCACATTGAGGTCAGACACCACTTCATACGTGACCATGTGCTGAAGAAAGACATTTCCCTGGAGTATATATCCACTAATGACCAGCTTGCCGACATATTCACCAAACCACTGCAAGAAGCCAGGTTCAATGAATTTCTGACAAAACTTGGCATGTTAGATTTAAATTCATAAATCTCTCAGCATGTCTTGTGTTTCATTTCAACCTAATTACCTGTGCATGAACATAAGTATGACACTGTTAATGACTGTTTATATATCCATGAAAATTAGCAATGGCTAAGTGTGATTCATGCATGTCTACTGCGGGAAAGTGAGAAATCACATGGATGAAACTGCCACCTCTGAACCTGGTTCAAGTCTTTTGTGCAACCTGTCATGAATGCTCAAGTCTTGAGTGAAATGAGTGTAATTCCCTTTGTGGTTAAAATAAACGATATTCCTATTTTTTGTCATCTTCATTCTGAGTGAATATCACTTGTGTGACATTGCATTCTGTCATGCCCCAATTTCTTTACACCTGGAAACGGTTAGTGACTGCCCATGCCCGCACCCGAAGGGTCAAGGGGTTGGTGCAAGCACCTAGACTGGACTTATACAATGGGTGCTGTCCCAATACTACACATCCGGGCTAACATGCCAAAGGACATGCCCCTGATTCCAAACCATACACACAATCATCATTCAGTCAAAATAACATACCACAGTTTACTTCATTTCAAAGAGGACTCAAGTCCATTACAACTCAAATGGGGAAAAGCTCCCAATATACCCACAATACCAAATTCAGTTTACAAAATAGCCCAAACCAAAACAAAAAGCCATAGACACATTAACAATCAAATAAGGAGGGTCCCATAGCCTTTATGGCCAATCACCTCAGCTCTGTCACCTATCGCCGGCTAGACCCTGTAAAGAGAAAATTCAAAGGAGGGGTGAGCAAACCACAGCTCAGTAGGGATCAAGTCTCCCCAGGCCCATCCCACACTACTGGAATGCATGTTTAGTGGATGCTTGTGCTAGTGTAGTGAACTAGTTGAAACCACACACAAAAACCATCAAACACATCCCATATTTAGAGAGAGGGGTTCCAGCGATATAACAGTCCCATACTCAAGGCTCTAGTCTAGTGACTGTCCCGTATCCAAGGCTCCAGTCCAATGACTGTCCCGTAACCAAAAAGGGTTCCAGCTTGGCAGCTGTCCCGTGGATCAAAGGCTCCAACTCAACAGCTGTCCCGTAGCTTACAACATTTAGCACTCAAACAAAACTCAGTGAAATGCAACCACATAACTAAGCACAAGGTGCCCAGCAGGCATAATTTATTTCAGTACAAGATGCTCAACAAACATAATACAACTCAGCACATATCAGTATGATTTACAATGCACTTAGTTCATGTAGTGCAGCAACAATCTCAGTAACATTCACAGTATACTATTTCTTTTCCCATATCAGTGTCCCTTAACCGTTCTGGCAAGTTTTTAGGTAAATTAACTCCGGGACTTCATCCCAATTACATTATTTTCCACTCAAGAACCTTCTGGCTAAATGGGGAAGCCATAGGAGGCAAAATAAGGGGATGCACGTCATATGGGTCATATGACGTGCAGGGGGATGTTTGGCTCCCTGTCTTCTACACATCTCAAGGAACCTTGGGGTAAAATTTCAACCCAATTGGGCTTGCACGTGAAATGGGCTGTTCACGTGCACAAGGGTTTTTGGTTTCTTGCTTTCTACACCTTTCAAGGAAGCCTGGGGTAAAATTTCAGACCAAATGGGCTTGCACGTGAAAAGGGCTTTTCATGTGCAATATGGCGTGCAGCCATATTTTGCACAAAGACCTTTGTTTTGTTGTTTTAATCACTTTTCTCTAAAGGACCTCTCTCAAATTATTTTTAGATTGTGAGTTATTAAACTCTAAAGTTAGGGTACATAGCCTGGTTTCAACTCCAGCTATGTCCCTCATATTAACCTACCCATCCAGACTATCCCAGATTGTTTTATTTACTTTTAACTATCCAGATATACTGGAAACCTCACAATCAATCATCATATGCATGTGGGGGCATAAACTCAACATCAACATGAACAGAACCATAACAGATCCGTACCCAGCAAACTCAGTAATCGCAATAAAGGGTATAAACCCAGAATTCTCAATATTCACATCAGAGGGTGTAAACCCAAAATTCTCAGAAGGCACGAATATGAACAAAAATCCCTTACCTCAAAATCGGAGAATACAACTGGTCGTTGTATTCTAGCAATCACGTTTCTGGGCTCTCGTCCACCGCAGGAATCCTTGGATCACCGGCCTTGGATCGTCCTCGCCGTCTCAGGCCGTGTCTCCCTCTTTCCAGCAGTCTCCCTCTCTGGCCGTATCTCTCTCTCTCTCTCTCTCTCTCTCTCTCTCTCTGAAGGGGTGACGGCTGCTAGGGTTTTGGGATGAGAACCCAAGAACTCCAAGAACCCTTCAAATACGGGTCCTTACATCCTCTCCCCCTTAAAGACTTTTCGTCCTCGAAAAGAAAGCTGGGGTTGAAAGGAAACCACAACCACAATCAATGCACCCAATACATAGCAGCAAAATAATTGATCAGCACCCATATAACAGCAAAATAAAATTAGTACCAATAGTACTTGATGTTTATGCCTTCCTCCCTTCCTTCAGGGTTGTTCGTCCTCGAACAGATCAGGGTAGTGAGCACGTATCTCAGTATCACGTTCCCAAGTCTCTTCCTCCATACCTCGGTGTTGCCACAACACCCAAACTAGTGGGATAGTCTTTCCTCGGAGCTGCTTCTTGCGCCTATCCAAAATACGGATTGGGGCCTCGATAACTGTCATATCTTCCTCAATATCCAGATTAGTCCAATCCAGTACGTGTGTGGGATCTGGATGATATGCCCGTAACTGGGATACATGGAAAACATTATGAACTCTGCTCAAACTAGGTGGTAAGGCTAACCTATAAGCAACAGGTCCAACTCTGCTCAAAATCTCAAACGGTCCAATGTATCTTGGAGATAACTTGGATCCCTTTCTAAATCTTTTATGTCCCTTCTGTGGAGAAACACGAAGGAACACATGATCTCCAACCAAAAACTCTAATGGTCGGCGTCTGTGGTCGGCATAGGACTTCTGTCGACTCTGAGCTGTAAGAATGCGTTGCCTAATCAGCTGTACCTTGGCCGTAGCGTCCTAGACCAATTGGGGTCCTAACATGGCTGCTTCTCCAGCCTCTGCCCAACATAATGGAGACCGACATGGTCTACCATACAGTGCCTCAAACGGGGCCATCCCAATAGAAGCTTGATAGCTATTATTATAGGCAAACTCTACCAGAGGAAGGTGAGAAGCCCACAATCCTCCAAAATCGAGCACACAAGCTCTCAACAGATCTTCTAGTTTCTGAATGGTCGTTTCTAACTGACCATCAGTCTCGGGGTGATAAGCCGTACTCAGATTGAGTCGTGTCCCCAAGGCTTCTTGCAAGCCACTCCAAAATCGTGAGGTGAACCGTGCATCTCTGTTTGAAACGATAGACACGGGTACCCCATGCAATCTGACAATTTCGTTGATATACAACTGGCTTAAGGTGCCAATGGAGTCTTGCTCCCGAATAGCTAAGAAATGGGCTGATTTTATCAAACGATCTACAATGACCCATATCATGTCCATCTGGCCAGAGGTGGCAGGAAGTCCTGTCATGAAGTCCATGGTAATGTATTCCCACTTCCACTCAGCCACAGGTAAGGGCTGCAATTGACCCGCAGGTCGTTGGTGCTCTACCTTGACTTGCTTACAAGTGAGGCACCTGGAAACAAATCCTGCTACGCTCTTCTTCAGTCCCAGCCACCAAAACTGTGCTCTCACGGCATGATACATCTTTGTCCCCCCTGGGTGTACAGCCAAACGGGAATGATGAAGTTCCCTCATCAAATTCTCTCGAAGGAAGGGTGGAACTATCAAACGCCCCTGAAACCTCAACTCATGTTCAGCTCCTTCTGTCCACTCTTTGGATAGCTCACCGGCCTCTATCTGGGCCCGGATTACCTCACAGTCCACGTCTCCCAACTGTCCATCACGGACACGTTGGTATAATTCTGGCATCATAGTGATAGGGCACAGGACTGCCTTCCCACTGCTAAAAACAGGCTGTACCTGAAGTATTGCTAGCTGTTCCATCATTTTCCATTCTCTAATGGAAATCTTAGCTTTGCCCTTTCTACTTAGCGCGTCAGCAACGGCATTCCCTTTTCCAGGTGTATAGGAGAGTGTGAAGTCGAACATCTGCAGGTACTCTACCCATCTCCTCTGTCTCAAGTTCAGGTCTCTCTAGGTAAAAATATATTGCAGGCTTTTGTGGTCCGTGTACACCACAAATTTCTCCCCCAACAAATAGTGTTGCCACGACTTTAAGGCAAAAATCACCGCTGCCAACTCCAGGTCGTGTGTTGGGTAATTTTGCTCATGGGGCTTCAGCTGTCGTGAGCCATAAGCTATGACTTTGCATTCTTGCATCAGAACGCACCCTAGTCCAACTCGGGACGCGTCACAATATACCTCATAAGGCACTCCCGCTTGTGGTAGACTCAACACAGGTGCAGTGGTCAGTCGAGTTTTCAATTCCACGAAAGCTTTCTGACACTTGTCTGTCCACTCAAATTTGGCTCATTTCCGTGTCAGGGCTATCATCGGTGCTGCCAATCGTGAAAACCCTTCCACAAAGCGCCGGTAATATCCCGCCAGTCCCAAGAAACTGCAGATCTCAAAGACATTGGTGGGCCTCTTCCAAGATGATACAGACTCAATCTTGGTCGGGTCCACTCTTACTCCTTCAGCAGATACCATGTGCCCAAGGAAATGCACCTCTCTCATCCAGAAGTCGCACTTACTAAATTTAGCATATAACTAATGATTTCGTAGTGTCTGCAACACCACGGTCAGATGTTCCCCATGCTCCTCTCGGGTCTTAGAATATACGAGGATGTCATCAATGAACACCACTACGAAGGAATCCAGATATGGGGCAAATACTTGGTTCATTAGATGCATAAACACTGCCGGTGCGTTCGTAAGCCCAAAAGGCATCACTAGCCACTCATAGTGCCCGTATCTGCACCTGAATGCAGTCTTAGGGATATCCTCTCTCCTGACCCTCAACTGATGGTACCCCGAACGGAGATCAATTTTCGAAAACCACCGTGCTCCACTCATTTGGTCGAATAAGTCATCAATCCTCGGTAACGGATATTTATTCTTTACCATCACTTGGTTCAGCATCCGGTAGTCAATACAGAGTCTCAACGACCCGTCTGCCTTCTTAGCAAACAGTACTGGTGCACCCTAAGGTGATGTACTTGGGCGAATGAAGCCTTTATCTCCAAGCTCCTTTATTTGCTTTTGTAGCTCTCTCAATTCAGCAGGTCCCATCCGGTATGCCACTTGGGAGATAAGCGGGTACTAGTTCAATTGTGAACTCAATACTCCTGTGTGGAGGTAATTCCACTAACTCTCCAGGAAACACATCCTGGAAGTTCTCAACCACATCAGGCCACGCTCTTTTCTCTAAGTAACCTTCCTCCTCGAAGGTTAGAGTGGCAAGTCTATGGGTAATATTACCGCATAGCTCTCTCATTGGCCCTGGTCTTCCGGCATTCTTATCCCATTCACCCACTATAGTACAGGAAGTTCCTGTGGGTGAAGTAAACGACACTCGTCGTCTATAGCAGTCAATCTTAGCCTGAAAGGCCAACAACCAATCTATTCCCAGAATCAAATCGAATGTCCTCATAGGCATCACATAAAGATCAAATTGGAGTTCAACTTCTCCAATTGTAAGTACACATTCACGACATACACGGTTTATTGTCATCATTCCTCCCATAGGTGACTCAACACACAGAGGCCTATCAGCCCTCACACAAACAAGTCCAAGGCCCTCAACCAAGGACTCCGCAATCAGGGAGCACGATGCTCCAGTATTAAACACTACAACAACTACATTACGGGATAGTAAAATAGTACCTCGTACTACTGAAGACCCAGCTCCGCCGTCCTCGGAGGGTGATGGAAAGTCCTCCTCCTCTGCGGGTGCTGAGGTAAGCGCGTACGCTCTGCCTTGACTCGCCCCAGCACTTGCCTCTACAGCTTTCCCTTTAGCTCCAGCCTGGAGTCCACTTGGATGCCCCTCTGATCCTTCTTGTGTTTTGGCATAGTTGGAACCAGCCTGACTGGGTTGCCACGAACATGCTGGCCTCGGAGCTGGGGCTTGAGATTGGGTCCCTCCCCTCCCTCCTTGTGTCACACTTCCAGCTCCCCGACTGTTCCCCTTACTGAAACACACCACTTTAAGGTGCCCTGTCTTCCCACAGCCATGACACGACAGGTGCTGTTTGGGGCACTCACGTTTCAGGTGTCCTGATTGGCCACAACAAGCACACTCTCTGGGAAAACTCACAGCTGAGCCTCCTTGTCCTCCAAAACTATGGGACCTTGGTGGAGCCATTGAAGCTTGGCCCCGGTCCTTGGGAAAAGTCCCACTCCCAGACTCAACCTTTTGTCTCTTGGAATCCCCTTGCTTGTCACGTCCACTCTGTCCCAGCCGCTCTTAATGAGCTTGTCTTCCCTCCTCCAATCCTCTCTCAACAATTTTGGTTGTGTCAACGACTTTTGCATAAGTTTTCAACCTCAGCATTTCCACCCTTTGCTTCAGGCCAGGTCTGAGTCCCATGGTAAATTTATGGGCCTTCAGATCCTCTCTAGATATTGCCTCTGCGGCAAACCGACTCAGTCCTCTAAAGTCCACTCGTACTCAGTCCTTTTCTACCACCGCAGCGACTCTGGGAAGAATTCCTCATGAAATAGCTGGAGGAACTCGTCCCAGGACATGGCCTCCATGTCCCGGCTCCTTGATATGCTCAGCCACCACTCCAGGGCTTCTTCTTCCAACTGGTGGACTGCCAGCCTCACTTTATCTTCCTCCTGGGGTCGGAGAAAAGAGAATATGTGCTCTATCTGGCGCAGCCAATGCTCTGCTACCAGAGGTTCAGCTCCTCCCTTGAACCTTGGTGGGTGTTCCTTCTGGAAATGCGTCACCACGTCTTCTTCCTCCCGTCTCACTGGCACTTCCTGCCTGCGTGGAGGTTCTGCCTCACGGGGTGGGGAAGGTGGCGCTGCCTGCCGTGCTAGCATCTCCTGGCGTACCTCATTTAGGATCTCTCCCCTAAGGTCCTCACGCATTCCTTGTACATTCTCACTCAAAGCTCTGACTTGGGCCATGATCCGCTCTATGGGATCATCACCCTCTACTCGTGGTTCTCCCTCTTGTCCAACCCGTGCAGAAGACTCATCTTCTACAGCTGGGGTAGCTCGGGTTATTCTCCTAGGAGGCATTTTCTACACATTAGATAAGACTAGAGTCAGTATCTCAGGTTACACACCCTCATTCCTATGGACCATGAGGTACACATATAGGGTAATTGCCTAGAATTGCATAATAACAATTCACACACAGTATCAACTTCCAGTACCAATTATCAAGTACTAACATTCAGCATCAATTATTCAGCTCTAACACTTAGCATTAACACTCAGTATCAACTTTCAGCTTCAATCACTCAGCATTCCTAATTCAGTATCAAGTTTCAACATCAAGTTTCAGTATCAAGTTCAACAATTATGTTCAGCAACATATCACACCAAATCATAACATTTATACAGAAATTCAAACTAGTGCCCTAATGCCACGCATGTATGCACCTCAACCCAAATGCAAATGTCCTACTCCCTAGTCTAACTACTCCTGAGTACACCCAGAAAAATAGATAGGTCCACGGTGATCAGGCGTGCCCTATACTGTTTTCTAAGGGTCTCAAAAGGAATCATCACCCCCACTATCCTAGGTCACTAGACCATGAGTGCTCTGATACCATATTGTCATGCCCTAATTTCCTTACACCGGGAAACGGTTAGTGACTGCCCATGCCCGCACCCGAAGGGTCAAGGGGTTGGTGCAAGCACCTAGACTCGACTTATACAACAGGTGTTGTCCCAATACTACACATCCGGGCTAACATGCCAAAGGACATGCCCCTGATTCCAAACCATACACACATTCAGTCAAAATAACATACCACAGTTTACTTCATTTCAAAGAGGACTCAAGTCCATTACAGCTCAAATGGGGAAAAGCTCCCAATAAACCCACAATACCAAATTCAGTTTACAAAATAGCTCAAACCAAAACAGAAAGCCATAGACGCATTAACAATCAAATAAGGAGGGTCCCATAGCCTCTATGGCCAATCACCTCAGCTCTGTCTCCTATTGCCGGCTAGACCCTGCAAAGAGAACAATTCAAAGGAGGGGTGAGCAAACCACAGCTTAGTAGGGATCAAGTCTCCCCAGGCCCATCCCACACTACTGGAATGCATGTTTAGTGGATGCTTGTGCTAGTGTAGTGAACTAGTTGAAACCACACACAAAAACCATCAAACACATCCCATATTTAGAGAGAGGGGTTCCAGTGACATAACAGTCCCATACTCAAGGCTCCAGTCTAGTGACTGTCCCGTATCCAAGGCTCCAGTCCAATGACTGTCCCGTAACCAAAAAGGGTTCCAGCTTGGCAGCTGTCCCGTGGATCAAAGGCTCCAGCTCAACAGCTGTCCCGTAGCTTACAACATTTAGCACTCAAACAAAACTCAGTGAAATGCAACCACATAACTAAGCACAAGGTGCCCAGCAGGCATAATTTATTTCAGTACAAGATGCTCAACAGACATAATACAACTCAGCACATATCAGTATGATTTACAATGCACTCAGTTCATGCAGTGCATCCACAATCTCAGTAATATTCGCTGTATACAATTTCTTTTCCCATATTAGTGTTCCATAACCGTTCTGGTAAGTTTTTAGGTAAATTAACTCCGGGACTTCATCCCAATTACATTATTTTCCACTCAAGAACCTTCTGGCTAAATGGGGAAGCCAGAGGAGGCAAAATAAGGGGATGCACGTCATATGGGTCATATGACGTGCAGGGGGATGTTTAGCTCCCTGCCTTCTACACATCTCAAGGAACCTTGGGGTAAAATTTCAACCCAATTGGGATTGCACGTGAAATGGGCTTTTCATGTGCACAAGGGTTTTTGGCTTTCTGCTTTCGACACCTTTCAGGGAAGCCTGGGGTGAAATTTCAGACCAAATGGGCTTCACGTGAAAAGGGCTTTTCACGTGCAATATGGTGTGCAGCCATATTTTGCACAAAGACCTTTGTTTTGTTGTTTTAATCACTTTTCTCTAAAGGACCTCTCTCAAATTATTTTTAGATTGTGAGTTATTAGACTCTAAAGTTAGGGTAGATAGCCTAATTTCAACTCCAGCTATGTCCCTCATATCAACCTACCCATTCAGACCACCCCAGATTATTTTATTTACTTTTAACTATCCAGATATACTGGAAACCTCACAATCAATCATCATATGCATGTGCGGGCATAAACTCAACATCAACATGAACAGAACCATAACAGATCCGTACCCAGCAAACTCAGTAATCGCAACAAAGGGTATAAACCCAAAATTCTCAATATTCACATCAGAGGGTGTAATCCCAAAATTCTCAGAAGGCATGAATACGAACACAAATCCCCTACCTCAAAATCGGAGAATACAACTGGTCGTTGTATTCTAGCAATCACGTCTCCGGGCTCTCGTCCACTGTAGGAATCCTTGGATCGCCAGCCTTGGATCGTCCTCGCCGTCTCAGGCCGTGTCTCCATCTTTCCGGCAGTCTCCCTCTCTCGTCGTGTCTCTCTCTCTCTCTCTCTCTCAAGGGGTGATGGCTGCTAGGGTTTTGGGATGAGAAAATCCCCTAATTTTTGAACCCTTTTCCTTTATATATTTTCCCACATAATCAAAACGACGTAGTTTTGATTAATTTAAAGCCCAGCATCTATAAGCCCAAAGGCCAAGGTTTTCTAATCCACTTCATTAAGCTCTACATCCCAACAATTAAGCCCAAATCATATTTTAAATAAAACTCTCAAATATATTAATTGGGATATTTTAATTCATGTGAAATTCCCAAAATACCCCTTAAGGCCTCAAACTCCGCATCGAGCCCAAGCATAGTCAAAATTCTCCATTTGACGAGCACATCACTGTGCTGACTCCAAGAACCCCTCAAATACGGGTCCTTACACATTCATTAACTAGCAGGAACTGTTGTATCTTATAGTACTATTGGCTTGCACGGAAAGGATCCCCAATGATTTAATGCTCAAAGGATGACTGAGACTGTAGTAGTTAAGAATCATAAAAAGCCTATTACTTAAAAAGAGCCACTACCTTTCACTAGAAGAAGGCAAGGTGAAAAAGGCATAATGATAATAGACAATAGATTGACTGCCTGTCTTAGGGGGAGTACTCACTATTCCCCTCGACTGTGTCTCTGTTAGAGTAATAGTTGGAGGTAAAATTGTATGATCATGTGATTCAAAAAGATACTGTGTCGAGGTCTGTCCATGTAAAAAGGCTCATGAATAAGCACTGAAAATTGGTGCTCCACAAAGGAAAAGAGACATCTCACACAGACAACCCGAATGATCAAACTCCAAACTCCACCTATACTGTGTTGTAAATTAGACAAGATAGAGTGTGTGTTCTGATTCTCAATAGGGCCATCTTGTCTCTCAAGTCATCTATGCTGAACTAAAAATCATTGTTGGCTCAGGGTTGTGGTAAGATTCGGTTGACTATGAGTATACCAAACAGTGTAATTCTAGTTCCTGAATCATACTCACATGCTGATCTGAGAGTGAGAGGGTGAGGCCTCCGCTGAGTGAGTTTTGCTAAATATGTGAGGAGACTCTAAATTCATGACTAGATTGTTGCACTTGATAAACCATGGTTTACTGGTTGCTATGTTAACATAGTGATCATTTTCTGGCACAAGATGTAATGTGATGAAGTACTTAGTCATTTCTAAGGTAAATGGAGAGTTAAACGGTAACGATGCAGTAGCCATACATGTTAACCAGGTAAGACAGTTGAAAGAAATCACATTCTGAACATGCTATTATAAATCCACTCAAAACACTATTCATCATGCATAATATTTTGTGAATTATCATATGCATCACATGTGTGTTGGTAAGTGTTGAAAAAGTCCAGAGAAATCCACCGTTTGTTGAATTCGTAGTCGACCTCGAAGCAAACTGCATCGAAGAGCTACTAGAGTGAAGACTGTTGCTTCGAAGCCTTGAAGCATCCTAAATGCAGCCTCGTAGAGTCGCAGTCCAAAGGCTCGAAGCGAGACGGATTCTATCACTCACTGCTCAAGCATTGTAGACACATCAGCATGTCACTGTGCACTTAAAATCCAAAACAAACCGACTTAAGGAGTAACGTGGACTTTTCACTTGAGCATCCCAACGAGTGGATCCGAAAGATAAAGGGGCGGGTCAGAGAAAAGATTGCGGACCATGAAGATGAATCGACAGAGTGAGTGACTCGTACAGTACACTTCTAAACTCATCTATATAAGTCACTAATAGAGACGGAGCTCAGAGGTATGTTCGTCGTTTTCACACTCGAACCCTAACCCTAGAACTCTCTCTCTCTCTCTTCGATTCTATCTTTTTCTCTCTTTCTCTCTCCGCTGACCACCTTCGAACCTTACAATCTCTCTCTACGAGTGTCTCTTTCTCTCTCTATAAGCTCAATGTCAGGACCAAGCTCATCAATGGCCGACGATCTACGCAACATCATCTCGGGATTCATCATCGATTGGGAAGCCATAGGCGACACCAAAGTCAGCTGGCTAGATGAATTCAGAAGTCGCCTCAATGAAACCGGTATTGCATCTGTCTGCTCAGGGATATAAGACTTGCTGATAGAAGATGTCTCGGAATTTTACGAGACCATGGTATTCACTGGAGACGACATTGTGGGAACAGTACACGGAGTAGAGATTCGAGTCGTTGCCAAAACGCTCCGAAATGCACTTCCACTCCCAAAAGGTAACTTTGATCCTATTCCTAGTCTCTCCAGAGAAGAGTGTAAGTCTTTTCTCGGATATTCCAATCCCAGAAAGCAAGGTCAGGGAGCCCTGAAGATTGGGTTTTCTGGTCAGGCACTGGCGACTCTCATAGTCACAGGACAGTGCCTACTGTGTAAGAAGACTGCTCATGATTCTGCAAGCCATGAGCAGATGAGGATCATGTGTAGTGTTCTACAGGGAAGACGAGTAGACTGGGGAACTCAGATACACACCATGATCAAAAGCAAGAAGGGACACTTTGGACTTCTTCTCACCAAAGTTCTAAGGTTCCTGCACCCTGACGTATTTTGCAACAGAGCTACAGTGCCACTGTTGACCAAATACATTTTCAAAAGCATCTATGAGGATGGTCGGCTGGAGATCAAGTTGATGAAGAGGCCTGGTTCAGGTACGAGAAGTCATGCAACGGACACAATCAGCTCTGTACGGGCCCCAGCTCGCATACCACGACAACCGGTCCATGTCCTACAGACTTCTAGGGGCTCCTCTGCATCCGCCGCAACAATTCATATAGCTGAAGTGGTGGAAAACATTGCCAGAACTCATCTCCCCACTGGTTCTACACCTGAGGAGGCCCCTACTACCGATCTGCCCAAGGATACTGCAGAAATTAGAGAACCTGCAGATGGAGGGCAGACACCAGCATAGGAAACCTCAGAGGTTAGGGGTACTACACCAATTCTGTTGAGCTCTCTTGGGGAGTCTGAGCTAGAAGACTTCTATATGGAATATGCCAAGGCTCATATGACCCCCGCCAAATTACAAAAGGCATGGATCACCTTTGGTAAGCATATGGTAGATAGAGACCATTTGATTAATTGGTTGGTTGAGTAGGGTCTTGTAAGAAGAGACCTAGTGGAAGCCGTATCAGTGGTTACCCCATCTCCCATCATGGTGGACTCACTTGCCACATCTACTCATGATGCTGAGATGGTACCAATTGCGGTGGAAGAAGAAGCAGAAGAAGAAGAAACCCTTGGCGCTGCAGCCAGTGGAAGATAGAGACCATTTGATTAATTGGTTGGTTGAGTAGGGTCTTGTAAGAAGAGACCCAGTGGAAGCCGTATCAGTGGTTACCCCATCTCCCATCATGGTGGACTCACTTGCCACATCTACTCCTCATGATGCTGAGATGGTACCAATTGCGGTGGAAGAAGAAGCAGAAGAAGAAGAAACCCTTGGCGCTGCAGCCAGTGACTCCGATGCAGGAGCTGTCCCGTAGGTCCCTGAGCCGGTGGAAAGTTCTGAGATGGCCACACCATCTACACCTGTAATTCATCAAGTGACCACTCAAGCGAGTGAGGAGTTCACAGCCAATATCCCTATGGCTATCCCGGTACCTGCTGCGTCTCAATCTCGCTCCCTGACAGCCGAAGAAGTAGATCTTCTGGCAAGCAAGGTTATTGAGAAACTGATTTCCTCTGGCATCCTCAAAACATCAGTATCTCAGGCCTTTGAAGAACGGTTGGCTGCCATGGAATCAGGTATGGAAGAGGTAAGAACTCAAGTTGAGTCATCTGACCGTACCCTAAACAAGGTGCAGCAAGAAATGACATCTCTCACACGTGTAAACACGGATGGGTTTAGACATCTGGAGGAACACTGTGAGGACCTTAAATGTGCTTACCAGAGACAATACCAAGGATTCAGTACAACTCTGGGAGCTATTCTTTCTGAATGTCATCGTCTTGCCAGTGGGGAAATATCTCTCATTGTGAAAAACTCACTCCCTCAGCCATCCGACCGGCCTGCACCTGAACCAGTCGATACTCCACAGATAGCCGTGCCTTCCCCGAGTCACTCACCACCTCCATCTATTGCCACTTACATGCGTGGGCGAAAGCGTGCACATAGAACCACTGTCATCACTGAATACGATGAGGATGATGATGTGCCTATTGGAATACGCATGAAGAAGCAGACAGCTGCTCCCGGCCAACCATCTTCTCCCACTCAGCCTGGTCCTTCCACTACCCATCCAAGTACAGCTGAGTACACCATGCCTGCGTCACCTACTAAACCAGCCGCTACCACCACCGACCAACCACTAGCCCCACTGCACATTATAACAACTGGAGGCACCTCAGCTGAACTTGCTGCTTTCAATACCTATGTTGCTGGGGATACCACTGCGCGGACGTGTGGCTACGAAGCCTTCTTCACTGGTCCAGACTTATGTCGGTTACTGCACGACGGTGAAGAAATGGATAATATTGAGATGACACAATTCATCTTCGCCCAAAAGTCTTATCTGGCGAAGCTTCCTCTCCACATTCGTTGCAATACCCGCGTGGAGCTCTGTTTGCCTGTTATGCAGGCTCAGCTCCTTGATGATGCCTCATTAATTGAGCTTATTCAGGGTTGACGATATGAGAACTCCTTCCAACCATGGGACGAGGTCAACCATGTGCTCATCAAGATTTCAACTTCCCCTCATTGGTTTCTCCTTGATCTAGATTTCAAGAACCAGAGGATAGTCATATTTGACTCAAAGCCTACCACTTTATATTAATCCATCAACGTGAACAACTTCGAGAATTCAATCGCACATTCACACGAGTCATGCAGGGATATTCGCATGGGTGCGGTGGATATCCTCTTACAAAACCGATGGAGATCACTCGAGTCAAGCAAGGAGTACCTCCTCTGGATGATGCTCATAGCTGCGGGTTCTATGTTTGTCACTACATTCACATCCAGACCACCACCGGCTTCTCTGCTCTCGTACCTGAATTTGATCGTGTGAGCAGTCGAGCTGCCTCATTACATTTGACTCTTGCTCAACTCCTGCGCGAGCAAGCCGCTATTTTTCTGTTTACCCAAAGTGTAAAATATTCTGAATTTTAACCATAATTGTCTTGTACTCTATTTCCTTGTACACTACTCTTCTAGCTTTTCACTTTTCTGTGTACTTACTTTCTGTCAGTTACTTTTTATGTATGTCTTTGCTCTGCTGCCTGCTATTTTGTGCTTTATTACATTGCTCCCATGAGGTATATGTGTTCTGGTGCTTGTTCCTCACCCCAGAAAGGGGGAGTATCTCTCAGGGGGAGCAAGCTCGTAGGGGGAGTTATCTTTGACAGGAGCTAGCTAACACCGCCTTCATGCCTACGGGGGAGAGGAGTGTGTATTTTTGTAATTTTGATCTCCTCCAAATTCTTTATATGCAAAGATATCTTCTGATTAATCTAAAATTGCCCATCAAACTCGTAGTCTTAGACTTCATGTTTTCACCTATTGTCAGCTTACATTAAATAAGGGGAGATTGTTGGGAATATAGGATTTGATGAAGCTGCCAAAATATATTTTAAGTCTGGAGACTCGAAGAACCGAAGGTCGTAGGGTCGAAGAGTCGAGTTCGTAGAAGTGCAACTGTCATAGGACGTATTGGGAAGAGACTCGTAGACTCGTAGGGTCTGGAGACTCAAGGCGAAATAGTGACAGAACATTGCAACTTGTAGATCCAGGGTCGAAGGTCGTAAAGTCATAGTACGGAAAAGAGAGCGTCACTGCAAGAGGTTATGGCCAGCAATTGTTGACCAATTTCAGGATGTCTTTCCTGAGCAGTTGAGGAGTTTACCACCTAAGAGGAGTGTGGAGTTCACCATTGAGTTTGGACCGGGGATTGGTCCGATTTCCCAAGTGGCTTATCGTATGGGACCAGCTGAGTTGAGGGAGCTCCAGAGGCAGATAGAGGAGTTGGTGGGCCAGGGGTATATTAGGCCAAGTACCTCACCCTGGGGTGCTCCAGTGGTCTTTGCAAAGAAGGCAGATGGCACGCTTTGTCTTTGCATTGACTACAGGAAGCTGAACTTGGTAACTGTGAAAAACAAGTATCCATTGCCTCGGATAGATGACTTATTTCAGAAGTTGAGTGGGGCCCAGAGGTTTTCCAAGATAGATTTGCGGTCGGGGTACCACCAGTTAAGGGTTAGGGAGGAGGACATCCCTAAGACTGCTTTTCGGTGCAGGTATGGGCACTATGAGTGGGTGGTGATGCCTTTCGGGTTCACTAATGCACCCGCAGTGTTCATGCATTTGATGAACTAGGTCTTTGCTCCATACTTGGATTCTTTTGTGGTGGTGTTTATAGATGATATTTTGGTGTATTCAAAGACGGAGAGGGAGCATGTGGAGCATTTGGCAACAGTGCTACAAACCTTGAGGGACCAGCAATTGTTTGCTAAGTTTAGTAAATATGAGCTTTAGATGCAGGAGGTTCATTTTCTTGGCCATATCGTGTCAGCTGAGGGGGTTAGAGTAGACCCAACTTAGATTGAGGCTGTATCATCGTGGGAGAGGCCAACCAATGTTTTCGAGATTCATAGTTTTCTTGGCTTGGCGGGTATTATCGTCGTTTTGTTGAGGGGTTCTCCCGTTCGGCAACTCCTATGACACCGTTAACCCGGAAGGGAGTGAAGCTTGAGTGGACTAACAAGTGTCAGCAGGCGTTTGAGGCTCTCAAGACCCGTTTAACCACTGCACCTGTGTTGAGGTTCTCTATGGAGGACGTCCCATATGAGGTGTATTGTGACTCATCTAGGATTGGTTTTGGGTGTGTGCTTATGCAAGAGCACAATGTGGTAGCTTATGGGTTGAGCCAGTTGAAACCACATGAGCAGAATTACCCTACCCATGATCTTGAGTTGGTGGCTGTCATCTTTGCTTTGAAGAGTTGGCAGCATTACCGTTTGGGGGGAAGTTTGTGTTGTTCTCAGATAACAAGAGCCTTCAGTACATTTTTACTCAGAAGGACTTGAATTTGAGGCAGACGAGATTGGTGGTGTATTTACAGACCTTCGACTTTACTCTTGCCTATACCCCAAGCAAGGGAAATGTCGTGACTGATGCGTTGAGCAGGAAAGGGAAAGCTGAGGTGGCAGTGCGAGAGTGGAAGCAGATGGAGCAGTCGGCGATGTTGTAGTTGCAACCTATTGCTCGTGATGGTAGGACAGTGCTGAGTCCTATTGTTGTTGTGCCTGAGTTATACCAGTGAGTCCGGGAGGGACAGTTGGGTGATATTGAGTGTGAGGTTCTCCGTGCCCGTATTGAGGCTAGTGAGCTATTTGAGGACTGGACAGAGGGTCCTAAGCATGAGTTGTCTTTTCAGGGGCGACTAGTAGTGGCTTCTTCTCTCAGAGATGAGGTGATGGGGGAGTTTCATCAGTCTAGAGTTGCTGTGCGTCCAAGGGGTACGAAGATGTACCATGCACTTCGGGGGCATTTTTGGTGGCCTGGGATGAAACGTGATGTGGCGGCATTTGTTACAAGGTGCCTTACTTGTCAACAAGTGTGAGTGGAGCATCAGCGACTGGCAGGTATGTTACAACCGTTGTCAATAGCCGAGTGGAAGTGCGACCACATAGCGATGGACTTTGTGACTGGTCTTCTACTCACCACTGGGAAGAAAGACATGATATGGGTGATTGTGCATCGGCTAACCAAGTCAGCCCATTTTCTTGCCGTTCGAGAGTGGGATTCCATCGGGACGTTGAGCCCGTTGTATGTGAATGAGATTGTGCGATTACATGGAGTGCCATCGTCGATTATGTCTGACAAAGATTCGAGGTTTACTTCTCGTTTATGGACAGGCTTACAGAAGGCTATGGGGATAAAGCTTAACTTAAGCACATCCTTTCACCTTGAGACTAACAGTCAGACTAAGAGGACCAATCAGACATTGGAGGACATGTTGAGGGCCTCTGTGTTAGATTTTGGGGGTTCGTGGGCAACTCACCTTCCATTGGTGGAGTTTACCTACAACAACAGTTATAAAGCATCCATTGGGATGGCTCCTTTTGAGGCGTTGTATGGCAGACCGTGCGGATCACCTTTGTGTTGGACTGAGGTAGGAGAGGTAGCTCTTTTGGGACCACAGTTGGTTTAGGAGGCTACGGAGAAGGTCAAGTTGATTCGTCAGCGCTTGTTGTCAGCTCAGAGTCGACAGAAATCTTATGCAGATCAGCGGCGACGACCTTTGAAGTTTTCTGTAGGCGATTATGTGTTTTTCTGTGTTTCTCTACGTCGTGGACATCGGTGATTTGGGAGAGGTTCCAAGCTATCTTCGTGGTTTATTGGTCCTTTTGAGGTTATGGATTGTGTGGCGCCAGTGGCCTACCGGTTAGCATTACCACCACGGTTGAGTCGGGTACACAATGTGTTCCATGTGTCCCGATTGAGCAAGTATCATCTTGACCCAACTCATGTGATTGATTGGGGAACATTGGATATTGAGGATGATATGTCTGTTCTTGAGGCCTTTATCCGTATCGTAGATCGGCGGGAGAAGCTTTTGCGTGGTCATGCTATTTCTTTGGTTCGCGTGCTGTGGCAGCACCGTGGCATTAAGGAGGAGACATGGGAATGTGAGTCCATGATGTGTGAGCAACACCCAGAGTTGTTCGAGGACGAACAATCTTAAGAGTGGGAGGTGGCTGTTGGCCAAGGGATAGTGATGTGCTTTCCTGTATTAGTTGTTCATAATCTGGTGTTTTTGTATTGTCCTTTAGACATGTATTTATATTTGAGATATGTTTTGAGATGTGTATTTATGCCATGCGGGTATGTGTTATATGCATTGTGATGCATGTGGTTATGAATTGTGGTGGTGCTTTGTTGAGTTTGCGGACGTATGTCCTGTTATATGCTGTGTGCGGTGTATGAACCATTTGGGGTTTTTGTGGCTTGCCATTCTGCAAATGGGTAGCATATGTTGGTTATTCCTTGCATGTTGCTTCTTTTCGAGGACGAAAAGTCTTAAGGGGGAGAGGATGTAATGACCCGTGTTTTGGGATGTGGAGTTAGTGAAAGTTTTGCCTTTTGGGGTGGCAATTATTGGGTTTCAGGGAGTTTTATTCCCACAAACATTGGCTTGAATACTTTGTATGATGATGGGTAGGCTTGAGGTAAGAGATGAGCCCAAGAGGGAACCTTTAGGGGGTGCACGAGACAATGGCTTGTCACGGGCAGTGGTGTTTTTGCATGGGAGCCTTCCAAAAGTTATTCTAAGTCTTGTGGCAAAATCTTAGGGCATTTGGCGCTTGCACGTGACAATGACTTATTTCACGTGCAACCATGTTTTTCCATCGTCTTCTTCATTTTGTTATGCTGATCATCTTTTCCTTAAGGACCATGTTCGAATTGTGGGTATTTTGTCCTGTGTGGATGTAGGAAGGTTGTGGCATGTTCTCTTTATCAAAACTACGTCGTTTTGATGGTGGGATTTCATTCATCAAAACTACGTCGTTTTGATGGTGGGATTTCATTCATCAAAACTACGTCGTTTTGATGGTGGGATTTCATTTATCGAAACTATGTCGTTTCAACATTGGGTTTCACTTATGAAAACTACGTCGTTTTGCTAAGTAAGGTATCTACATAAGGAGGTGGAGGTCTCTTTGTTTTAGGTTTAGGGTTTCTTTCCGCCAGCCGCCACAACCATCGCAAAGAGAGAGAGAGAGAGAGAGAGAGAGAGAGAGAGAGAGAGAGAGAGAGAGAGAGAGAGAGAGAGAAAGAGAGTTTCTGATCGTTGCTGCTGTGGTGATTCGCGTGGGTGGACGGCGTCTAGCGTGGGAGCAAGAGCAAGGAGGAACCTTTTGAGGTAGGGGTTCTGTCTCTTTTGGTACCCATTCCGGGGTTAGGCCCTGTGGTAGATGATTTGTAGAGTATTGTTGTTGTTGTTATAATATATATATATATGTAAATCCATATAGATATGATCTCCTATATGGATGTTGGCCTTCAATGGCATATTTTGTTTGGTTTTGATGTTGCGTCCGGCGTATGGGAACTCTCGGGGTTCATTGCGTCGTAGTGGGCCTTGGAGGCGGTTAGGAATATACTTGATATAATGACTATTGATCGAGATGCATGCTACGTGTTTGATTATATGCCCGTGTGGCTGTGATGCATGCTATGTGTTTGATTATATGCCTGTGTGGCTGTGATGCATGCTACGTGTTTGATTATATGCCTGTGTGGCTGTGATGCATGCTATGTGTTTGATTATATGCCTGTGTGGCTGTGATGCATGCTATGTGTTTGATTATATGCCTGTGTGGCGGTGATATATGTTATGTGTTTGATTATATGCCTGTGTGGCTAATATTGGAGCCTGTGTGGCTGAGATTGGAGCCTGTGTGGCTGGATCTTTCAAGGCTGGTTATGGAGCCCGGTGGCTGTGGAAGCTCGTGGCTGGTTATGGAGCCTGGTGGCTGTGGAAGCCCGTGGCTTGTTATGGAGCCCGGTGGCTGTGGAAGCCCGTGGCTGGTTATGGAGCCTGCGTGGTTGTGGCAATGATTATACCTGTTGTTGTGGCTTGTATATATAAATGTTAATTATGGCTTATCTATATAGTATTGCCACGACACTACACTCGTGCGCGCCAACATGTAGATGTTAGGAGCATGGGATGGGTTGGGGAGACATGATCTCTACTGAGCTGTGGTTGCTCACCTCTCCCATTGTGTTTTGTTTACTTTTCAGGAACCTACAGGCGTTAGGAGGGAACACCAAGGTGGAGGACAGTTCTGCTTTGCCTTGTTTAATATTATTTTGTGTTGTTAATTTTTGTGGGACCTTTGTAACCCAGTGGGGAGATATTGTAAGGGGAAATTTAATTGTAAAAAAGGCACGTTTGGTTTGTAACATCTATTGTGGTTTGAAATTAATAATATGATTTTGTTTTTGTGAATAGTTATTGTGGATGTGCGTAAAGTCTTGTGTGGAAGTGATCCCAACCCGTTGCCCACCGAGTGGGTAAAGGGGAGTCACGAACCAGTTTCCCCAGGTTGGAAATCCGAGGCGTGACAGGTCAATAGGCTTTTATCAAAACTATTTTCTAACTCTGACGCAATACTAATACTGGTTAAGAGATAAGATCAATGCGGAAGATAACCAGATAGTGAAAGTATTTTCTTTTATTATCAAATGATAATTATAACAAAATAGAGCAGATTAAAGCTTGTAAAGCTTTTCGATCTACTGTAAAAACTTTCTAACACTCTATTTACAAATCACTCACACACTAGCCAATATCTCTGTTTTAGCTCTTGTACATACATGCACGTATATATCTTCTATTACACCTCGCACCCTTTATAAAATATACAAGTGTTCATATATATAACCATCCGTGAAGAACATCTTTGGAACTTGTTCTCCCGAGCAACGTGCAGCATTGACTGTTCCTCGATAACTTCTCTACCTTGATTGTTGCGGATGTAGAGTTCAAGATCTTGGGTTTTTAAAGCATAAGTATCTTTGTGAGTTCCCAGGTGTAGTTAAAGTTATGTCCTCATATCCATGTGATCCACGTGTAAGATGCTTTAGGTTATCAATGAGTTTGTCTTACATCGGGACGCAACGAGCTGACTACTTTGAATGCGAAGAGATAAGTTGAAACAGCGTCTTCTTAATCCGTCATAAAGTTCATTACTCTGTGTTAATGAAGCTTCGATCCTTACTCCATATCATTGGTTGCTTACTCCATGTCAGTTTGAGACTGAAATCCTTATTCCGTGTTAGTGCTTACTTACTTCGTTTGAGTTCCTTACTCCGCATGAGTTCCTTACTCCACATGAGGTAAAAGGTCGGATAGCTTACTCCACATCAGTGCACCCTTACTCCGCATGAGTAAAAGGTTCAAATTCCTTACTCCGCATCTATTTTCCTTACTTCGTGCGAATAAGGACTTGGGTCCATATTCCACACAAGTCATTCCTTACTCCGTAAGTATGGAAGACTCAGATTCCTTACTCCATGTCTTCTTTTCCTTAGTCCACTTGAGTGGAAGACTTAGATTTTTATTCCGCGATGACTTTCCCTTACTCCGTGCAAGTTGTAGACTTGGATTCTTATTCCGCATCTATATGACTTAGTTCGTTTAAAACTCTAAAACGCAGAATCCTTAGTCCGTAGCTTTAAGTGTTTAGTCTGCACAAATGATCCTTATTCTGTATGAAGTGTAGACTTGGTTATTTATCAAGTGTTTGACGACACTCACTCTTGTTCGGATCAGGATTATGTATCCTATCCTCAGCTTTGCTCTCATGAGTGAAGGTCCGGATTGAGTTCATATCTTCTACAACGACTTAAGATAAAACATGCAATGTCTCAAATCAAATTACATAGGGTTTTATCCGCATCATCCAAATTCTGGTCTTGATCCAACAATCTCCCCCAATTATGGATATGCCAAAACCCTTTGTAATCTGATCTGGTTGGTGAAGCAAAAAGATAACACACAGAAATAAAGGATAACTTTCATTTTCCATTAAGTCAGCAACATCAGTACAATTCAGCCTTGATACAAAATTTTCATTAAGGTACATAAGGCTTACTATACTTGAAGATCATTGTTGCTGCATTCTCTCTAAGCTCCATTGTTTGCTCCATCGTATAGTTGTGGATATTATTCCAGCTTTTATCCACCTTTATAAATGATTTGATGAAGAAACAGGCAAAGACTCTGCAGCTATCTCCATGGGGCTGTTGTAGCACTTACTTCTTGCTCTGGATCGCCGCCTTCAGCTTTTCATTTTGAGCCAAAGGACTTTGGCCCATTTCTTCATAAAGTCCGAATTGCTTCTGTCAGTCGAAGAAGCAATGGTTCCCATTGATTCTTTCTAACATTGTTCTTCACAACTTGATGAGAATCAATTAAGATCATCTGCTTGGACGGGATCAGAAAACCAACCAGCATGAAGTGCGGCGTCATGACCCGGTACGGAATGAGGATAGTTGAAACATTTTTCCAAGGTTTGCTATCCTCAGCAGTTCCGTCGATGAAGGTTCGGATGTGGGCTACAACTGGAAGATAACCCTCAGACCAATATGGCAAGACATCAAACAAGTGTCCGTCCTTGTACAGAGACGAAAACAGCCTCGTTTCCATCTTAACTGCCCGAGAGAAGTTATTGATGTCTTCTGTGGTAAACAAACCCTTCTCAGAACGTAGGGTCTAAATATCTTTTGGGAAGAAGGGGTACAACTCTGATAGACATCTTCGCTCGGCATTGGACGTGGCATACTTTGTCATTTCATTGAAAACACTACCGTCTCCATCATGGGGATCACGATCTGTGTATGATGGGAGGAAGGTGTCAGCCGCGGATGGAGAGGTCGAAGGAGGAGCTACACTAGAGGAGCTGGGCTAAGAGAAGCGGCTGTGTTTGGGGATAGAAACTCTTGGAAACAGTGTAGATGCAGGCCGCTTTCCAGTAGGAGCTGAGGAAGGTGCAGGATCAGATGACACTTTCTCCCCCGTTTTGGAAGATCGCCGAGGTGCGGTAGGAGGACGAGCCATCGTGTGCGCCAAGTCCATGAATGAGGTAGACAAGGAATGCACGGACGTGGTGACGAGATCCATCTTCTGCTCAATGGAAGTGGAAGAGTCTGTCAGGGCGGAGAGGAGTTGGGTGCCTAAAGCATCAACCTTGACGACGATGGCAGAAATTTGAGTGCTCTGGGCTTGAGCATGGCGGTCCAGCTGAGCAGAGAGCACATCATCGGAGTGAACCGTACCAAAAGAGGCACGCCCAAGCACTAACTCCAGGGCTTTGGAGGACTCCCATGCATGAAGAGGTGTAGGAGTGTGTTGGGCAGAGGAGTCAGCAGCTGGAAAGAGGGGTGCGTCAGCAGCAACAGCAGAAGGGGAATCCAGAGCATCGGAGGCATCCAGAGTAGCAGAGCCACTTTGACCAGAGAGGTCAACAACGGGGATGGCTGCAGTAGGAGAAGGGGCCCAGCCTCAGCAGGGGAAGGAACCCGTGGGTCATGGGCCGGTTCAGAAGAAATAGCAAAAGGAACATTCGAAATGTTGGCCGGCATAAGGAAGCCGTGATCCAAGCTCCAGATGATCATTTCCTCTAGGGTCTTGGTATGGCAAGTGTAATACACCCGGAGGTCATTATCGGGGATGGTGGCTGTGCATGCGAGGCTGAAACGGAACCATAGGTCCGTTAAGGTGTCAGCAGGGAGATGATTGAGGTAGTCTTGAGGTTGAGGAAGTGGGGGCAAAGGTGCTTCCGGAGGAGAAGGAGGGACATCAGACACTGCCGCAACAACAGCAGCAGCAACAGCAGGAGAGTTGGGTGTGGGGACATCAGCAGTTGAAGGTGCTAGAGAAACAGCCGGAGGTAAACTTGGCTGTCATGCTCCCGCAACCTCGGATGGGTCGGTGCGAACGCTGTGTAGGGAGGCTCGGGAGAGGGAGAGTGCAGCTACGGACTGAATCTAGGAAGGCCGGTGGGCAGAGCTGTCGATTGGGTCACTAACCGAACTGCCCTGTTGTTCCGGAGCAGGGAGGAGGCGGACGGAAGCAGAGGGCCAGCGGGCGATCAGATTCCCGTCAGGCGTAAGATAGTAGAGATAGAAGGCCTAGGGAAACGGGATAACGCCATGTCCGTTGAAATGGGACGTACGCAAGTGCCGGAATTTGATGCTAAGGATCTACCCAAAAGATTGGTTCTTCAGGTTTTTCCCCAGCAGTCGAAACAAGAAAGTCACCCAATCCATCAGGAGACCCTCAAAGACTCCGTACATGGCCAGTAGCAGGTCGTATGGAATGGTGTCCAGGGCTGTTGTGCGAGCCAGAAGACACCAGCTCAAGATGGTCGCCATACATTGGTAGCGACCTTGGAAGGACTTCACCTTATACTCCTTCCTTTTATAGGTGCAGCCCATGGAAGCTACCATCTGCTCTGGATCCGGGCGCTGATGAGGACCGGGGGCTAGATTAATAGCGGCACGGAGGACGTTGGGGGTGATGACTATGGATTCACCCCGAACGGTGGAGCGGATAGAATCGATGGTGTAGCGGATGCACTGGTAGAACTCAGTGATATCGTCGATAAAAAGATCGAAGGGATCAGAGACCAGGTTCAGAATGTTGCTTGCTTCCAAAAGTGGGCAAAGCTCCAGAAACCATGCCGGAGGATTGAAAACAGCGTTCCAATCGACCAGTTGGGTTTGAGAAGAGAGGTCTTGGGTGCCATTGGAGTTGAATGTAGAGAGGGTAAGGAACTTTAGGGTTTGAGAAGAGAAGAGCGATTGTGAAATTTGGAGAGTGATAAATCGCTCTTAGCGTGAAGGCTCAGGATTTATATGGCGGGTCAGTGGATGCCGGTGGATCTAGGGTTTAAGCGAAATGAACAGTGAACCGCCTGACAATCTGATGATGTGGAGGCAGCATAGCCAAGCATTTATGATAACTGTTTGCCTTTTGCAGGAAAATTGCCCGTCTCGAGACTTGCATTTAAATGGACCATCATTATTCCTCCTCAAAAACACACGATGTAAGATAATACTTTGTTTATCGCTATTTGAGAGTTCTAGGAGTCAGGAGGAAGTGAACCGACTAGCATCCGGACTAAAGATAATCCGTAGAAGAATATCCGGATGAACAACAAAATGTGTCCGTAGAAACAGAGTGTTGTAAGAGAAAGTAGATTCCTTTGCTATCTTGAAGTCGAAGAGAAAAGAAGTACCACAGCACTTCAAATCCGAGACATCAGACAAGATATATTAGCGAAAATGCAAAGAGAATCTGAACTTGTAGTTTCACAAATATAAACTAAAAAGAACAGAAAGCTTTACAGGTTGGGATTAGTATGGATATAAATAGATACAGAAATTTAGCATAATACGAACTAATGAAAAAAAATCAGAACTTATGCGTTAAACAAGAATGCGAGAGACACATACATACGAGTTAAGGATCATTTTACTGAAATCAAAGCATATGTCAGATAAGAAACACATAAGTTCATATTGGTCAACATAGTGAAACCGTCATGCTGAACGACATAGCTAAAATGAATTAACTTTATATGATTTGCCCAAATTAAGATTCATGGGTGAGAATGGATTAAAGAACACATGCCAATAGCAATCAATTGATTATCATATTAAGATGCACAGTTGAAGAAACAAAAACATCCAATCATACCATATTTCCGATTCAACAATGAATGCCCAGTCAGATCCAAAAGTGAGAGTTACAAGGTAGAGCATCTAAGACATATTAGGGGTTTTGATGAACATAATTTATATAGAGATTTTATAGTTATTTTCCCCCTATTTACAGTCATTTTCATAGCGTTGTGTTTTAATTATAAAGAAGTGTTAAATTATGTTGTTTGCCATGTTTTTGTGTTTTGTAGAATTGCGTTGTGTTTAAAGTGTATTTTGAAGTAAATAGAGAAGAATCGGGAGAGCTATAGCCTAAGATGGTCTTGCATAAAGGTTACCGTCGCGACAGGTCTTTTTGCCCTCGTCGCGGCGTAGAAGAAATGGATTTTCATTACGACAGGCCTTTTCCTTCACCGCGACAGACGTCGAACCTTGCCCCTTTTTGTCATTTACATTTCCGCTGGAAATCTACCACTTCCTTAAACGGTCAACAAAAACACATCCTCTTATTTTTCTACTATTTTTCGAGTGGCAAAAGAAATGTTATATATGCAGGAAGCCATTGGAGAGGGGGAAGAAAGAAATTGAAGAAAAATCTCTTAATCCATCCACCATTGCAGGGTGAAACTAGACTGTTCAGATTGTTCGTCCTTGAAGGTTATTGAAGATTGAAGAATAAAGATTGGAGGGTTCATACTTTGTGAGAGAGAAAGAGATTCTTCCCCTTCTCAATTTCTCAATTCATTTGTAAGAACATATTTAATTTCATATTTGTTATTTCTTTCATCATGAGCGAGTAGTCTCTTACGCTTAGGGATTGGGAATAGCCCAATCTCAATTGTTTGTTCCATGAATTGTTAATGTAATTTTGACATAAAATTTCCATTGCCTGATTTCATCCTAGTATTATCATGTTTGTTTATTGAATGTGAGGCCTGCATTTTTGCAAACTATTAGAAATTGGATTAAGGGCCGAAAGGTGACGTTCGATTATCTGAACTCTAGGATTGAGACTTAGGCACTAGCAGTCACGAAAGTAGTTTGCTAACCTAAGGGGATCCATGAACATCACAGACCTTTAAAGGGTCGAATCTTGTCCCAATGTGTCACGAGAGTAAGCCGTTGCAAGGTTTCGACACACCGTTAATCACGCGAAAGCGGCTAATGGTTAATTTTGGATCGTTCACCCTCAAAGCCCTTGGAAATTACATGTTAATTTAATTCTAAAATTGGAACAAATGATTGAGTAGTGGTGAAAACCAATTCCCTAGGCAGATTGAGCCTGTATGGCTGATTGTGAGCTTGTGTGGTTGATTGTGAGCCTATGTGGTAGATTGTGAGCCTGTGTGGCTGATTGTGAGCCTGTGTGGCTGATTATGAGCCTGTGTGGTTGTGTATGTGGAGCCTATGTGGCTGTGAATGTGGAGCCTGTGTGGCTATGTATGTGGAGCCTGTGTGGCTGTGGCTGTGGTTGTAGCTGTTCCTGTGACTTGTTTGTGTTGACATACACTTTGTGGATGTTTATACCTGTTTAAATACTGTACCACGACATTGCACTTGTACACATTGACATGTAGATACTAGGAGCATTGGATGGGTTGGGGAGACATGATCGCTACTGAGCTATGGTTGCTCACCCCTCCTACTGTGTTGTTTTCCTTTTAGGGACCTACAGGCGTTAGGTGGGGACACCAAGGTGGAAGGCAGTTCTGCTTTGTTGCTTTGTTAAATGTAAATTGTGTTATGTTTTTGTGGAACCTTTGTAACCCCAATGGGGAATGATTGTAAAAGGGTTTTGACTGCAATAAAGGCATGTCTGGTTTATAATTGATTATTATGTTTTAAGTTAATAAAAGATACATGGTTTGGTCTTTCTGGATATCTATAGTGGGAGTTTGAGACCTGTGTAGAGTTATTTTATCCCGACCCCTTGCCCACCGGGTGGGTAAAGGGGAGTCACGTACCGGTTTCCTCGGGTTGGAAATTCGGGGCGTGACAATACGGTATCAGAGCATGGTCTAGTTGGCCTAGTGTCACGGACCGAGGCTTATCCTAGCACACTTAGGCTATTTTGGGGTATTTCCCCCTTGTAATGTGTTGTACTTAGCTTATAGAGTGAGTTGTAGAGATTTTAGATTTCGATCATATATGATGTCTCCTGGTGACATACCCAGAAAAGCGTTAACATCTATATGTAGGGGAGTGATGTTGTAAAGCTTTCAAGTAATCAATACAATCGTTTCTTGCCTTTGTTTAAATCGTTCTTCCGCTAAGCGCTTCCCTACACAAATGCTTTACAATGGATCGATGGGTTCCGATCCAAATGCGACGAGTGAGGCTGACCTAGCATTCCTTCGTACGGGTGAGAACTAGGTGCCACACGGGTTAAGCTGCTATAAAGGCTGACCCCGTGACAAGTGGTATCAGAGCACGGTTGGTGCTAAAGTTCGGTGGAACAATCAAAAGCTTCGAGATGGTGCAAAATGACAAACGGAGGATCTGTTGTCATTAGTGGTGGCGACGACGAAGGCCGCGACAAGGAGCACCACGCTAAGGAACGGAGGAGAGATAAGTCCGTTTCGAGGGAAACATGTCCGCTGGAGAGTTGGCTAGCCAAATTAGAGTTGGCGTTAGCCGAGCAGATGGAGGTGGTCGAGGAGCACACTGAAAGCATATGGAAAAGATCCAGAGTTAGCCGGCCCTAAGAGTTTGACGGCTGGAGAAGATCCAGAGTTAGCCGGCCCTAAGAGTTTGACGGCTGGAGAAGATCCAGAGTTGAAGTTCTGCTGCTCTTGGTTCTAAGATGATGTTCTTTATTTGTTTATGCTTTGTCAAGAACATGTGTGAGTAGTTTCCTTTATCTAGGGGAGCAATGTAACCCCTTAAGTTGTTAAACTGATTATTTGAATATTGGGTTTGTTTAATTGAGATTGCATGTTTTATGAATCTGTTCTTCATCTTTTAATATCTGGGGGTGTACACCTGGGTTTTCTTAGCCTTAGTCTGAGGCTGACCTTTGGTTCATAACATATTTGTGATTGGTGTGACCATTATCCTATCATGAGTATGATAATTAGGCTTTGTTTGTTGCTGCCATGATGACCATTCACGCAAACAACACTTAGAAGGTCTGTCAATGACCATTTGCAGAACCTTGGCTTATGTATAGCATGCTATCATTTAAATAATCCCAAGAACCTTAAAATCAGTAAAAACAGCGTAGGGAGGTGAAATTGTGATCCTAGATGCCTTTAATCTTTGAGTTTTAACCTTAAAATCAATTATGCTATCTTTGATATTTTAGAAAACCACATAAAAATTTGATCTTTAGTTTAAAAAAGAGAACTTTTTGCGAAGACATTTTATAGAACAAGAGTAATTGGGTGTTTTTATTTAAGAACTAGAAAACTAGACTAATCCCTGTGGGTTCGACCCCTTGCTTGCTGCTATTCTTTTAGTGCAAACTTAGGAAATTTATCATCTTGAAGAGATATTTAACAACATTAGCTAGCTCTTTTAGAGAGGCTAAAAATCTGTCTGTCAAATTAGCGCCGTTGCCGGGGATTCAACTGTTGACTAGCTTTAGAAAATCAACATTGAATGAAATTGACTGAATTCTGATCTTGGTACTTATTTTTCTTTAGTTTTTATTTATTTTTGAATTGTTCGGAGCTGCTGGGTGTGTTCTTGTTTTCTTACAGGAACGTTCACAGCGTATTTGAGAGAATTCCTAGTTGTGCATGCCAAAAGGGGAGCTTATACCATTTAATCGGGAACCTGAAAGGTTGTTCAGAGCTTGTCGCAGGGCAGCTAGGGAAGCAGCACGAGAGGCTGAAGAAGCACTGCAAGGCTTAGAGCATTCAGTAGGTAAATTGATCGCAGATTTAAGGCCTAATGGTGGTGCACCGCAAGGAGGGGTCAATTATAATGGCCAATATCCAAAAGAAGAGGGTAATAGGTTTATGCCCCGAACCTTCTTAAACTACGCGAGACCGATGATGTAAGACCATTATTCTGGGATTAGGCAAACAAGAGTTCAAGAAAATAGTTTTGAGCTGAAGCCGGCATTAATTAATATGGTGAGCAACAACGCTTTTGGAGGAACGGCAGTGGATGATCCACACCAGCATTTGATGAGGTTCTACCAGATGTGTGACACCATAAAGATCAACAATGTATCGGAGGAGGCAATAAAGCTAAGGCTTTAACCTTTCTCCTTAAGGGATAGAGCTCTTGGGTGGTTTAACAGTTTACCAGCAGGTTCAATAAATACTTGGGAGGAGATGCAGACTAAATTCATGTCTAAATACTTTCCTACTTCCAAGGTGATCCAGCTCAGAGGGGAAATCAGCAGATTCAGGCAAGATGAGATGGAGACTCTTCATGAGGCTTGGGAGCACTTTAAAGATTTGATAAGAAGATGCCCTGACCATGGGAGACCTCAATGGATTCAAATTGAATCTTTCTACACTGGTCTTCAGTCTCACTCATAAGATAAGGTGAATGCAGCTACTAGAGGATTTTTAATGAATCTAGAGCCTGATGTTGCAGTTGAACTCTTAGAGAGACTGTCTTCGGCTGATTGGCAGTGGTTGAATGTACGGACTTCAAGGCCAAGGGAGAAAATAGCTTCAGTTGACAATTCTTCCAACGATATGCAAGACCAGATCCAGGCTTTAGTGAAAAGCATGGAAGTGTTGGCTCTTAAAGTCAGAGGATCACAACAAGCCTCACCAGTAGTTAAGCAAGGATGGAGTGGAGCTAAAGAAGCAAATTATGTTGGAGGGAAAGGCTTGTACCAGAAGCAGCAATATTATCCTCAACAACAAGGACAAGGGTACAATCACAACCAACAACAATCTCAGGCATATCAGAAAAACCATAACCGAGGGGGAGATACATCAGTTCAATATAAATTTGTGCCCCCAGGGATGAAGCAAAATCCGTATGCTACTGATAATTATTTACATCCACCTCCAGGATTCGAGCCGCAACAGCCTCAGCCTCAACAACAAAGAGGAAGAACATATCTGAATGAGGATGAGACAGCTCAAAGAAAGATGGGTGATTTGGAGGAAAGAGTAGGCAGCATGGAATCTTCAATGAAGAATATGGAAAAGCTGCTCGTAAGTATGGCACAGAATGCAAATCAAGGAGTTTCAGCTAAATCTTTTCCAAGTGACACTGAAGTGAACCCCAAGGAGAGTTGCAAGGCTATCACTTTAAGGAGTAGGAAAGCATTGAAGAAACTGAAGAGCCTAAGAAGAGGGCCATATCAGAAGAACAAAGCAGACCCTTGGAAGCTGATGACCAAGGAAAATTCGATAAAGAAGAATAAAAGGTGCAAGAAAAGAAGGACCAATAGTTAACTAAAGGCAGACCAGCTGAAGAACAAGGGCTGAAAGAGCTAAGGCCTACAATGCCATTTCCTCAGCGGTTAAGAAATCAAAGGGTTGAGGAAGAGTATGAGCGCTTCCTGAGTTTATTCAAGCAGCTTGAAATTAATATCCCATTTGTGGAAGTTTTGGAGCAGATGCCCAGGTATAGAAAATACATTAAAGATTTTGTGAAGAAGAAGAGAAGGTATGGGGACCATGAGACGGTAGCTGTCAGAAACGAAGTAAGCAGTGTTGTCCAAAGGAATTTGCCCATCAAGCATAAAGATCCGGGCAGTTTTAACCTCCCATGTGTGATTGGAAATGCGCCGTAGCAGCAGGCCCTTTGTGATTTAGGGGCTAGTATCAACTTGATCTCCTTTTCTCTATACAAGCAGCTTGGGCTCACAGGAATGAAGCCAACTTCCATCTCATTGCAGTTTGCGGACCGGTCCACTAGAAGACCTGAAGGAATCATTGAAGATGTGCTAGTTAAGGTGTGCTCCTTCATTTTTCCAGCAGACTTTGTAGTTTTGGAAATGGAAGAAGATAGAGGAGTTCAGCTCCTCCTTGGAAGACCGTTTCTCAGAACAGGGTGTGCACTGATAGATGTCGCTCAAGGGCAACTGACTCTAAGAATTAATGAAGAGACCTTAGTCTTCCATATGGGGAAGGCTTTACAAGGTCAAGAGGAGGAGGACTGCCTATAGGTTGAAGATTTTGAGGAGTTGGTGGAAGACTTTTTGGAAGAAGAAATTACCACAGCAAATGATGGAGTGCTCTAGCTTATAGAAGCTCAATGAGATGAAGAAGTGGACTTGACAGCTGAGGAGGATGAGCAAATATCAAATTCTCTGGAGCAAGCAAAGGAGGAGAAGGAAGAGGACATACCTCCAGCTCCAGAACTGAACGAACTGCCTGGACACCTAAGGTATGAATTTCTAGACTCTACAAATAAATTTCCAGTTATAGTTGCTGCTAATTTAAATGATGTAGAGTGCACTCAACTGCTAGAAATCCTTAGGAAACACAAAAAAGCCCTAGGGTGGACCATTGAAGACATTAGGGGTATAAGTCCAGGGATTTGTATGCACAAAATTCTAATGAATGATGACTTTAAACCCATAGCTGAAAGACAAAGAAGATTATACCCTGCCTTGAAAGAAGTAGTAAGAAAAGAAATTCTAAAATGGAAAAATACGGGTATAATTTATGCTATTTCAGATAGTGAGTGGGTGAGTCTATTGCATGTTGTGCCTAAGAAAGGGGGTATGACAGTAATTAAAAATGAGAAGAATAAGTTGATCCCATCTCGGACTGTGACGGGATGGAGAGTGTGTGTTGACTATAGGAAGCTGAATAAGGCCACCAGGAAGGATCACTTTCCCCTTCCTTTCATTGACCAAATGTTGGATAGGTTAGCTGGCTATAGTCGTTACTGCTTTTTAGATGGATACTCCGGGTATAATCAGATCATGGTTAAACCCGAAGACCAAGAAAAGACCACTTTCACATGGCCCTTTGGCACCTTTGCTTTTAAGAGGATGCCATTTGGGCTATGCAATGCACCTGCCACCTTTCAAAGGTGCATGATGGCCATTTTCTAGGGCCTGGTGGAGGAGATCATGGAGATTTTTATGGATGACTTTTCGGTGTTTGGTTCCTCCTACCAACAGTGTTTGAAAAATTTAGATGTGGTCTTGGAAAGAAGTGAGAAGAAGGAACTAGTCCTAAATTGGGAAAAATGCCATTTTATGGTAACTGAGGGGATAGTTCTAGGGCACAAGGTGTCTTCACAAGGTTTGGAGGTGGACAAGGCAAAAATCTCCACTATTGAGACTTTGCCACTTCCAACAAATGAAAAAGGGGTGAGAAGTTTCCTTGGCCATGCTGGCTTTTATAGGAGATTCATTAAGGACTTCTCTAAAATTGCAAAACCCACGAGTAGGCTTTTAGAGAATGACACAAGCTTTGAGTTCAATGCAGGTCGCTTAGAAGCTTTCAACATCCTCAAGGGTAAGTTAGTCACTGCACCAGTTATAGTCACACCAGATTGGGCTCAGCCTTTTGAGCTAATGTGTGACGCAAGTGATTATGCTATGGGGGTAGTCTTAGGGCAAAGACGTGATAAGGTGTTTAGGGTCATTTACTATGCTAGTAAGACCTTAGATGATGCTCAACAGAACTACACCACCACTGAAAAAGAGTTGCTGGCCGTGGTTTATGGCTGCAACAAGTTTAGACCCTACCTTTTTGGGTCTGAAGTAATTGTTTATACTGATCATGCAGCTTTCAAATATTTATTTGCTAAAAAGGAAGCTAAGCCACGCTTGATTAGGTGGGTACTCCTTTTACAGGAATTTGATCTTGAAATTAGAGACACAAAGGGAGCCCTAAATTCTGTGGCTGACCACCTCTCCTGTGTGGAGAATGCACCTAAGTCTCTACCCATTGTAGATGACTTTCCTGATGAGAAGTTGTTTGAGGTGCACCAGCTTCCTTGGTTTGCTGATATAGCAAACTATTTACCCACTGGGTTTATACCCAAGTAATTGGACTATCATCAGCGAAAGAGGTTGGTAGTGGATGCTAAGAAATACATTTGGGAAGACCCTATTCTCTATAGAAGGTGTCCAGACCAAATAATTAGAAGGTGTGTCCTTGAGGAGGAGATAGATAACATAATATACCATTGTCATTCATCACATTATGGAGGCCACTTTGGGGTGCAAAGAACTGTGACTAAGATCATGCAATGTGGCTTCTATTGGCCTCACATGGTGAAAGACACCTATGTCAACATTAAAACCTGTGATAGATGTCAAAGGGTAGGTGGTCTGTCTAGGAAGAATGAGATGCCATTAACTGGAATTCTTCCAGTTGAAATTTTTGATATATGGGGCATTGATTTTATGGGGCCATTCCCCAATTTTGATGGGTATTCATATATCCTATTGGCTGTGGATTATGTGTCAAAGTGGGTAGAAGCTATACCAACCAGAGTGAATGATGCTAGAGTAGTGACTCACTTCCTTACCAGAAACATCTTTAGCCGATTTGGGACACCAAGGGCTATAATTAGTGATGAAGGTAGTCACTTCTGCAATAAACTGTTTGACAAGTTGTTGAACAAATATGGGGTAACTCATAGGAAGCCTTTAGCTTACCACCCACAAGCTAATGGACAAGCAGAGGTGTCCAACAGAGAGATTAAAGCCATTTTAGAGAAAACTATTGGAGCAAATAGGAAAGACTGGTCTCAAAGACTTGATGAAGCCTTATGGGCATATAGGATAGCCTATAAAACTCCCATCGGGATGTCACCTTACCGTATTCTTTATGGGAAGGCTTGTCACTTACCTGTGGAATTAGAGCACAAGGCTCACCGGGCCTTGAGGAAGTTAAATTTTGATCCACAAGAGGCCAAAGAGCTTAGGATGACTCAATTAATTGAATTAGATGAGTTCAGGATGGATGCCTATGAAAGTGCTAAAATTTATAAAGAAAAAACTAAGAAATGGCGTGATAGGCAATTAACCAATGAACCTTTAACCTTGGGGCAGAAAGTTCTCTTATTTAACACAAGGTTAAGGCTATTTCCTGGAAAATTAAGGTCAAAGTGGATGGGACCTTTTGTGATATTTGAGAAGAAGCCATATGGGAGCTTTGAGCTCAAAGCTGTAGATGGCAAGAAATTTTGGGTGAATGGCAACAGACTAAAACCATACTTTGATCCAACTCAGAGGGAGATTATTGATTCCCTTTCTTTCACCACCTCATGATCTTAATTGAAAGTCTAGCTACAGACTTTAAATAAAGCCCTGGTTGGGAGGCAACCCAATGTTTTATTTTATTTATTTCTATTCAACAATTTTGTTTGCAAGCTAACCTTGGTGCGGTAGATTTTGTTTCTTTCTTGACTAACCATTTGCAGGATGAGCCAAAATTATTGGGCCTTGGACTTCTGAATTTATTTTAAGGGACAAGTCCTGGAGCAAGGAACAAGTGAAGCCCACAAGTACTTGAATTTAAGCCCAACGAAGTGGCGTGCAAGCATAGAAGTTGATCCATACTGCAAAAGCAACTCAGCGGAAAAGTTTGGGCCAATTTGGGCCTGCACGCCATATTGAACACCAATTGACCAATTAGCGTGTACCTCTTTTGCCTCTGCAAATTTCTGGGCCAGTAGATAAACATCACATGAAGCACTTTACCTCTTGTATGCCAATTTCTAGCTGTCATCTGAAGGGATAAAAGGCAAAATATCAATTTTGACTTTCCTAGAAGCTTCAAGAATATCACGTGCAGAAGAGACTATTGCTTGACAGCTCATGATGGACCCACCACAAAAATTTGGGACAATTCTGACCTGCACACCAATTCACCCATATGACGTGCAAGGGCTAAAATGGTCCAAACGCTCTAAAATTTTGGGAGCACGTGTATTATTGAAATTGGAGCACATGTCCTTCTGCACGCTATAAGTAAGGAGGCCTGCATCTAGGTCTTCCACACCAAAAACGATTTCAGATCTGAAATTGGGGATACACTGTTCTTTGCTCTATTCTTTGCTCTGCTCTCTGCTCTTTGCTCTTACTCTTGTTTTAAATATGGTGCGCACAAGGAGGTCAGGCAAGGAAGAGGTGCACTCACCTAGTGCTGATAGCAATACTGAAGAGGAGATATTCTTGGGGCATGCTCTGGATATGCGTGCTTTGGAGGAGTCAGAGCTTGGTTGGGCTAGAGAGGTGGCTTTGAAGATTCAAAATTTGGGCTTACAAAGGTTAGTCTCTGCTCAATGTGCCATTTCCTACCCTGCCCTGCAAGAATTTTATGCATCTGTCTATGTGAATGAGGAAGAAGATGAATTGATAGGGACTGTGCAGGGGGTTTATGTCCGAATTACCCCTGATGTTATTAGAAATTGCTTTAACATCCCTGCACCCACTGATAGCTTCCCTCATTTAAGCTTAAGAGAATTTGGTACTGCCTGTAATTATGCTAGAAAATTTGAAAGTAGAAGGTAGTATACTAAGAATGGCTTTGTGGGAAAATTTAGATGCCTAGCCTACCTTGTAGGAAAGTGCTTATTGATTAAGACTAGTGGAAGGGATAGTATGGCTAAGCCACATCTGGAATTCATGTATAGTATTGATCATATGTTAAATGTTGATTGGGCCACTACCATTTTTAAGTGGTGGAAGAAGAATTCAACAAAACAGATTAATGGTAGAATTTTGTGTTTAATATTCCAAAGCCTGCCTACTTTGAATTTTTCTGCCATGAATAGCATTCCTTTCCCTCCTCACTTGGTTTTAAGAGTATTGCATACTGAAGGAGGTTTGGGGGTCAGTACAAGAGGTTATTGGGCAACCAGTGTTCCTCCTCCATCACAGCCATCAAGGCATAGCGTTCATGTGGAGAGATCCACTGACTTTACAAGGGACACCTCTATTCCAATGGATGATAGGAAGCAAACTCTCTTTAGACTCACTGCCATGTACATGCAGTTCAATGTGCACAAGGAAGATATTTTTAACTTCTTTCAAGGTATAAGTGGGCAGGTAGTGAGTGAAGTGGAAGTTATAAATTGGGCATTCACCAATGGGCACATCACTAGTGCCCAGTTTAAAGAGTTAATGGCCCTTATCACTCAAGATCAACAAGCCACTTCCAGACCTAGAACCAAAGCATGGGAAGCCCCTGAAGCTCCTGCTACTGCATCTACTAAAGCGTGGAGAAAAGAACGGAGAGAAGCCAAAGATCTCCTGTTTCCTTTGCGAAGGACCTCACAAGGCATTTGAGTGCCCGAAGCGCTCCAAGCTCTCGGCGATGATCAATGAAGATGAAGGAAGGGATGCGAGGGATCCAAGACTTGGTTCCTTGCAACTCCTCAATGCAATCAAGGCGAAGGTGGAGGTGCCACCATCCAGAAGACAGAAGGGGCGCATGTACGTGCTCGCTAAGGCCAACAACCTTGAAACTAAGGCCTTGGTGGACACAGGTGTGACCAACAACTTCATCAAGGTCGAAGAAGCTCGTAGGCTAGGGATAGTCTACAAGGAAGAGAAGGGCAGGCTGAAGGCGGTGAACTCCAATGCCAGTCCAATCCATGGCGTGGCTCGAGGTGTCGAGCTAGGTATTGGCGAGTGGAGAGGCAAGGTGAATCTCTCCGTGGTGTCGATGGATAATTATCCCATGGTGTTGGGGATGGAGTTCGTTGACCAAGTGCGGGCAATTCCAATTCCAAGCGCCAACACAATGTGCATCATGGACGAGGGGAAGACGTGCATGGTGAAAGTAATGAGGGAGGAAGAACTCAAGGCGAGGTCTCTTTCGGCGCTCCAAGTGTCTAAAGGAGTTAGGTGATAGGAGCCAACCTTCATTGCTATGGTGAAGGAAGAATGCCCAAGTGTTGGGGAGGAGCCCCCAACCAGTGAAGATGGTCCTTGAAGAATTTGGGGACGTTATGCCACCCGAACTCCCCAAACAACTTCCACCGAAGCGGGAGGTGGACCACAAGATCGAACTAGAGGCCGGTGCAAGGCCTACTGCTGCGGTGCCTTATCGGATGGCACCACCGGAGTTGGAGGAACTTCAAAAACAATTGAAGGACTTGTTGGATGCTGGGTTCATTCGGCCAATTGATGAACTGGATCTTCCAACCATACTTGGATAGATTCGTCGTGGTGTACCTTGATGACATTGTCATCTACAGCAAAACCTTGGAGGAGCACAAGGCACACTTACGGCGGGTTTTCCAATTCTTAAGGGAGAACCAACTCTTTGTGAACAAGGAGAAATGTGACTTTGCGAAGAAGGAGGTGCCCTTCTTGGGTCACATTATTGGCGGCGGCAAGTTAAAGATGGATAACAAGAAAGTATTAGCCATCAAGGAATGGGAGACGCCCAAGAAAGTCCCTGAGATGCGTTCATTCCTTGGCTTGGTTAACTACTATAGAAGATTCATCCGCGGCTATTACCACATTGCTGCACCCTTGACAGAACTATTAAAGAAGAATAAGACTTGGGTGTGGGATGATGCTTGCCGAGAGGCATTCGAGAAGTTGAAGCAAGCCGTGACAAACAGACCTGTGATGGCACTATCGGACCATAAAAAGCCTTATGAAGTTCACATGGATGCTTTAGACTTTGCCATCGGTGGAGTTCTAATGCAGGAGGGGCATCCTGTAGTGTCACGCCCCGGATTTCCAACCCGAGGAAAACCGGTACGTGACTCCCCTTGTACCCACACGGAGGGCAAAGGGGTTAGGGTGCAAACCCCGAATATAACATTTTAAACATCCATAACACATTCAAGAAAGTAAAGTTCATAAAAGCAATCCACAATCCAAACCAGTCTTCATTACAACAAAATCCTCTTTTCAATCCATCCCCACTGGGGTTACATCAATTCCCATAAAAATAATATAAATGGTAGACAGTAAAGTAAATAAGGTCTTCCACCTTGGGGTCCCTCCTAACGCCTGTATGTTCCTGAAAGAAAACACAACATAGAGGGAGGAGTGAGCAACCACAGCTCAGTAGGGATCATGTCTCCCCAACCCATCCCACGCTCCTAGCGTCTACATGAGTGTGTACAGGTGCAGTGTAGTGACAATAAAATGTAAACAAGTTGTATTCCACATTCAAATATCCACAGCCATACAGGCTTAGCCATATAGGCTAACATATCCACAGCCACTCAGGCTTAGCCACACGGGCTAACATATCCGCAGCCTCTTAGGCTTAGCCACACAGGCTAACATATCCACGGCCATATAGGCTTAGCCATACAGGCTAACAGTTCCAGTCCCGGGCTTCCACAGCCACCGGGTTCCACAAGCACAGCATACAAGGTCACACAGGCATGAAACCAAACACGTAGCATACACACTTTCACAGGCATAATGCCAAATACTTAGTTCGCACAGCCCATCAGGCATAAAATCAAACACATACTAGGCATATTCACACAGACATATCCACACAGGCATTTTATCGAACACTTAATATGCACACCATCCAACACCAGAATATATCAAAAACTGCCATTGAAGGCCAACATCCATATAGGAGATCACACCTATATGGATTACATATATATATAAACAGGTATAACTCCATAATCTGCCCTAGAACCCTAGGACAGAGGAGGATTTAGGAAGAACAGAACCCCTACCTTGTGTGTTCTCCTGCTCCCGCTTCCACGCAGGACTCCGACCACCCACGCAAGACGCTCTGGCAGCCACCAGAAGCTCTCCTTCTCTCTCTCTCTCTCTCTCTCTTTCTCTGCGACGGCTGGTGGAGCAACAAACCCTAACCCTAAAACAGAGGGGCTTCTCCTCCTTATACAGACAACACAACATCAAAACGACGTAGTTTTGATTAAGTGAATCCCAGCATCAAAATGACGTAGTTTTGATGGAACAAGCTATGACCTTCCCACATCCATACACACCAAAATAGTCACGATTCTAACATGGTCCTTTGGGAAAAGATGATTAGAATGACAAAACCAAGGTAACCATGCGAAAACATGCCTGCACGCCAATTGGCGTGCAGCTCCAAATGCACTCAAACTTCACCCCAAGCCTCCTTGCATCTTGTAGAGGTCAGAGAAGCAAAAATATGCTTGCACGTGAAATGGGTGAATTCACGTGCAGCTCCAAATGCTCTGAAATTTCTGTGGTAGGTAGAGGACCTCATTCTAAGAAACTTTTGTTCTTGCATGCCAATTGTTTGAGGCCATCTACCCTATCAAAAGTGAGCTCCAAGATCAGCCAAAACAGTTTAAAACCACCTGTATACGTATAGCATCTTTCTAGGGCATAAATGCACGTTACCACTTGTCACATGCACCTCCCAAAAGTCCCCTCTTGGGCTCATCTCTTACCTCAAACTTGTGCACCAACATCCAAGGTGTTTGTGGTTAACTTCTTACATACGGGTCACACACGGGTCATTACATCCTCTCCCCCTTAAGACTTTTCATCCTCAAAAAGAAATGACATACGAGGAAAACAAACACAAGCTACCCATTTGCCACACGGCGAGCCACAACACCCAAATGGGTCATACACCGCGCACAGCACATAACAAGGTACCACCATAATCCATAACCACATGCATCACAATAATGCATATAACAGATATCCACATGTCACAAATACACATCTTAAAACACATCACAAATATGAACACATGTCTAAAAGACAAAACAAACACCAAATCATACACAACTAATACAAGAAAACACATCACTATCCCTTGGCCAACAGCCACCTCTCACGCTTAAGATTGTTCGTCCTCGAACAATTCTGGGTGCTGCTCACGCATCACGGACTCACGTTCCCATGTCTCCTCCTCAATGCCACGGTGCTGCCACAGCACTCGAACCAAAGGAATAGCACGACCACGCAAAAGCTTCTCTCGCCGATCTAGGATACGGATAGGGGCCTCAACAACGGACATGTCATCCACAATGTCCAACGTCCCCCAATCGATCACATGAGTGGGGTTAGGGTGATACTTCCGCAACTGGGACACGTGAAACACGTTGTGCACTCGACTCAGCCGTAGTGGTAACGCTAACCGGTAGGCCACAGGCCCCACACGATCCAGAATCTCAAAAGGACCAATAAACTGCGGAGATAGCTTGGAACCTCGCCCAAACCGTCGATGTCCACGACGTGGAGAAACACGAAGAACCACATGATCACCAACAGAAAACTCCAAAGGTCGCCGCCGCTGATCCGCATAAGATTTCTACCGACTTTGAGCTGATAACAAACGCTGACGAATCAACTTAACCTTCTCGGTAGCCTCTTGAACCAACTGTGGTCCCAGGAGAGCTGTCTCCCCCACCTCGGTCCAACACAAAGGTGATCGACACGGCCATCCATACAACGCCTCAAAAGGAGCCATCCCAACGGATGCCTGATAACTGTTGTTGTAGGCAAACTCCACCAAAGGAAGGTGAGTTGCCCATGAACCCCCAAAATCTAACACACAGGCCCATAACATGTCCTCCAAAGTCTGATTCGTCCTCTCTGTCTGGCCGTCAGTCTCAGGGTGGAAGGCTGTACTCAAGTGAAGTTTGGTCCCCATAGCCTCCTGCAAACCTGCCCAGAAACGGGAAGTGAACCGCGAATCCCGGTCAAAGACAACCGATGATGGTACTCCTTGCAGTCTCACAATCTCGTTCATGTACAGCTGACTCAAGGTCCCAATAGAGTCCCGCTCGCGAACAGCCAGGAAATGGGCCGACTTTGTGAGTCGATCCACAATCACCCAAATCATATCTTTCCTCCCTGTGGTGGGTGGAAGACCAGTCACAAAATCCATCGCTATGTGGTCCCACTTCCACTCCGCTATGGGCAATGGCTGTAACATGCCCGCCAGCCGCTGATGCTCAGCCTTCACCTGCTGACACGTGAGGCACCGCGAAACAAAGGCAGCTACATCTTCGTAGCCCCTGGATGCACAACAACTCTAGACTGGTGAAACTCCCTCATCACCTCATCCCTGAGGAAGGAAGCCACTACAAACCGCCCCTGAAAAGACAACTCATGCTCAGGACCCTCTGTCCAGTCCTCAGATAGCTCCCCAGCCTTAATACGGGCACGGAGAACCTCACACTCAATGTCGCCCAACTGTTCCTCCTGGACGTGCTGGTACAACTCAGGCACAACCACCAAAGGACTCAGGACTGTACCACCATCACGAGCAACAGGCTGTAGCTGCAACATCGCCAACTGCTCCATTAGCTTCCACTCTCTTACGGCCACCTCAGCTTTCCCTTTTCTGCTCAACGCGTCAGCCACAACATTACCCTTGCCCGGGGTATAGGCAAGAGTAAAGTCAAAGGTCTGCAAATACTCCACCCATCTCCTTTGCCTCAAATTCAAGTCCTTTTGAGTAAAGATGTATCGAAGGCTCTTGTGATCTGAGAACACCACAAACTTTTCCCCCAAGAGGTAGTGCTGCCAACTCTTCAGGGCGAAGATGACAGCCGCCAACTCAAGATCATGGGTAGGGTAATTCTGCTCATGAGGCTTCAACTGCCTCGACCCATAAGCTACAACACTATGCTCCTGTATAAGCACACACCCCAAACCAAACCTGGACGCATCACAATACACCTCATATGGGATATCCTCCCGAGGTAACCTCAATACCGGTGCAGTGGTCAAACGGGTTTTGAGAGCCTCAAACGCCCGCCGACACTTGTCGGTCCAATCAAACTTCACGCCCTTCCGAGTCAACGCTGCCAAGGAGGCGCCAAACGGGAGAACCCCTCGACAAAACGACGATAGTACCCCGCCAAGCCAAGAAAGCTACGGATCTCAAAAACGTTGGTTGGCCTCGCCCACGATGTCACGGCCTCAATCTTGGCTGGGTCCACCCTAACTCCCTCGGTGACACCACATGGCCAAGAAAGTGAACCTCCTGTGCCCAAAACTCACACTTGCTAAACTTAGCAAACAAACCGTTGGTCCCTCAAGGTTTGCAACACTGTTGCTAAGTGCTCTACATGCTCCTTCTCGGTCTTGGAATACACCAAGATATCATCAATAAACACCACCACAAACGAATCCATGTATGGAGCAAAGACTTGGTTCATCAAATGCATGAACACCACTGGCGCATTAGTGAGCCCGAAAGGCATCACTACCCACTCATAATGCCCATACCTGCACCGAAAAGCCGTCTTAGGGATGTCCTCCTCCCTAACCCTGAGCTGGTGATACCCCGACCGTAAATCTATTTTGGAAAACCACTGGGCCCCACTCAATTGGTCAAACAGGTCATCTATCCGAGGCAACGGGTACTTGTTCTTCACGATCACCGAATTCGGCTTCCTGTAGTCGATGCGAGAGACGAAGTGTGCCATCAGCCTTCTTAGCAAAGAGCACCGGAGCACCCCAAGGTGAGGTACTCGGTCTGATATACCCTTGGCCCACCAACTCCTCGATTTGCCTCTGAAGCTCCCTTAACTCGGCTGGCCCCATACGATACGCTACTTGGGAAATCGGGCCCGTCCCCGGCACCAACTCAATGGTGAACTCCACACTCCTCTTAGGTGGCAAACTCCTCAACTCTTCAGGAAAAACATCCCGAAATTGGTCCACAACAGCGGGCCACACCCTCTTTTCCACCTTACCCTCCTCAGCAAAGGTCAGGGCTGCCAACCTGTGGGTAATGGCACCCCACTGGTCCAACACTGGCCCGGCCCGACTCGCCTCGCAGTCCCACTCCCCCTGCAGGGTGCAAGAGGTCCCTGCAGGTGTCACGAACGATACACGCCGCCGATAACAATCTATCTTGGCCTGGAAAGCCATAAGCCAATCCATACCCAAGATCAGGTCAAACGTCCTCAAAGGCATTACATGCAAGTCAAAACTCAGCTCCACCTCTCCTAGGGTTAACACACAGTCACGACACACACGCCGTACCTCAATCATGCCTCCCACCGGAGACTCCACAACTAGGGGCCTTGCGGCCTCCAAACAAGCTAACCCCAAGCCATCAATAAAAAGCTCGGCAGCGAAGGAACACGATGCACCCGTATCAAAAAGAACAGAAGCTAACGTACGGGAAATCAAGAGGGTACCTCTAAGCACCGATGGTCCTGCTCCACCCTCAGCTGGTGGGGATGGTAGCTCAGCCTCCTCCTGGTACGTCGCCTCCAGCGCAAACACCCTTCCTTGGCCCGTGCCACTGGTCGGCTCACTCACTGGACGCTTCCCGCTAAGGTTGCCTCCCAGCTTCGGTCCGTTGCCGCTCCGGCCTCCCCTGGGGTCGGGTCCGACTCGATCTGCCCGACTAGCCTGCCACTGACGAGCTGGTCTCTCTGTTGGTGTACGGAAACTGGCGTCACTCCTCATGCTGGATGCCATGCCTCCAACTCCCTTGTTGCTACTCCGACAAACCCGGCTCAAATGGCCTTGTTGTCCACAGCTATTGCATCGCCAGTTCTTCTTGAAGTGGCCTTGCTCCCCACATCAATGATAACCGCTGGGGAGTCCTCCTGCCGGACCTTCCTGTCTGGTACCGCCAAAGCTAGACCTCCCTGGGGGCCCTGATGGTTGTCCCCGGCTGCGGAAAGAACTGCTATCCCTTTCCTCAGTCTTGGGCCGCTTGGACCCGGAATCACGCTCCAACCCACCCTGCAACGGGCGACCCTGATGGGTCTGCCTCCCATCATCCAGCTCCCTCTCAGCTATACGGGCCGTCTCCACAACCTCAGCATAGGTCCTCAAGCGTAGAATTGCCACCCTCTGCCTAAGGGCTAGCCTGAGACCCAAGGTGAACTTGTGGGCCTTCAGGTCCTCCCTTGCCACAGTCTTAGGAGCAAACATACTCAAGCTCCGGAACTCCCGCTCATACTCAGGTACCGTCCTGGATCCCTGCTTCAAGCTGCCGAATTCTTCCCTCTTCTGCCATCTCACTGATTCCAGGAAGAACTCATCATGGAAGAGTTACAAGAACTCCTCCCAAAGCATGAGTTGCACCGCACGGCTCCCTGCAACACTCGTCCACCACTCCAAAGCATCCCCCTCCAGCTGCCGGTGCCGGTCGCACCTTATCCTCTTCCCGGGGCAGGAGAAAGGAGAACACATGCTCGATCCGCCTCAACCATCGCTCGCCTACCACAGGATCACCTTCCCCCTTGAATCGCGCAGGTTGTTCCTTTCGGAACCGTGTCACCACGTCATCCTCTGCACGAGTCGGTACACTACCCAGCGAACTCTCACGCTCACGTGGCAGCTGTCCTACTGGTGGTGGTGGTGGTGTTACCACCTGCTGTGCTGCCATCTCACGGCGCACCTCCTCCCGAACCTCCTGCCGGAGTCCCTCCCGTAGCTCTCGTACCTCCAGCCGGATGCCTTCTCGTAGCTGTGCCAGCAACAACGCATGCCCTCCAATGGACGGTCCCACACCCGGACCCTCATGGGCAGATGACTCATCAGCCACTGCCCCGGACGCACGTGTCACTCTCCTCGGCGGCATTCTTACTACACGAAGTAAGAAGCACAACGTCAAAACAAATTTATAATCTATCGCGTCACTACCTCTACCCCACTGATCAATTCCACTATCACATGACATTATACACATACATCGTATCAATCACATTTCACGATTCAAGACGCATTGCCAAACAAATCGAGTTGCACATTTCACTTAATCATTTTATCTTATCCACAGTTTAGCACACATTCACAGCAAATGCAACTAGTGCCCTAATGCCAATGCATGCAAATCCTACCACAAGACTGGACTACCCTAAGTACACCTTGGAGGCTCAAAGAGGACCATGTTGATCAGGCATGTCCCTCCAAGCTCCTCCAAAGGACTTAGGCTAACCAGGTCCGCCCACTACCCTAGGCCAACTAGACCATGCTCTGATACCATATTGTCACGCCCCGGATTTCCAACCTGCGGAAAACCGGTACGTGACTCCCCTTGTACCCACGCGGAGGGCAAATGGGTTAGGGTGCAAACCTCGAATATAACATTTTAAACATTCATAACACATAAAATCCTCTTTTCAATCCATCCCCACTGGGGTTACATCAATTCCCATAAAAATAACATAAATGGTAGACAGTAAAGTAAATAAGGTCTTCCACCTTGGGGTCCCTCCTAACGCCTGTATGTTCCTGAAAGAAAACACAACATAGAGGGAGGGGTGAGCAACCACAGCTCAGTAGGGATCATGTCTCCCCAACCTATCCCATGCTCCTAGCGTCTACATGAGTGTGTACAGGTGCAGTGTAGTGACAATAAAATGTAAACAAGTTGTATTCCACATTCAAATGGCACCCACCTATCCACAGCCATACAGGCTTAGCCATATAGGCTAACATATCCACAGCCACTCAGGCTTAGCCACACGGGCTAACATATCCGCAGCCTCTCAGGCTTAGCCACACAGGCTAACATATCCACGGCCATATAGGCTTAGCCATACAGGCTAATAGTTCCAGTCTCGGGCTTCCACAGCCACCGGGTTCCACAAGCACAGCATACAAGGTCACACAAGCATTAAACCAAACACGTAGCATACACACTTTCACAGGCATAATACCAAACACTTAGTTCGCACAGCCCATCAGGCATAAAATCAAACACATACTAGGCATATTCACACAAACATATCCACACAGGCATTTTATCGAACACTTAATATGCACACCATCCAACACCAGAATATATCAAAAACTGCCATTGAAGGCCAACATCCATATAAGAGATCACACCTATATGGATTACATATATATATAAACAGGTATAACTCCATAATCTGCCCTAGAACCCTAGGACAGAGGAGGATTTAGGAAGAACAGAACCCCTACCTTGTATGTTCTCCTGCTCCCGCTTCCACGCAAGACTCCGACCTTCCCACATCCATACACACCAAAATAGTCACAATTCTAACATGGTCCTTTGGGAAAAGATGATTAGAATGACAAAACCAAGGTAACCATGCGAAAACATGCCTGCACGCCAATTCCACAATTGGCGTGCAGCTCCAAATGCACTCAAACTTCACCCCAAGCCTCCTTGCATCTTGTAGAGGTCAGAGAAGCAAAAATATGCTTGCACGTGAAATGGGTGAATTCACGTGCAGCTCCAAATGCTTTGAAATTTCTGTGGTAGGTAGAGGACCTCATTCTAAGAAACTTTTGTTCTTGCACGTCAATTGTTTGAGGCCATCTACCCTATCAAAAGTGAGCTCCAAGCCAAAGCAGCTTAAAACCGCCTGTATATGCATAGCATCTTTCTAGGGCATAAATGCACATTACCACTTGTCACATGCACCTCCCAAAAGTCCCCTCTTGGGCTCATCTCTTACCTCAAACTTGTGCACCAACATCCAAGGTGTTTGTGGTTAACTTCTTACACACGGGTCACACACGGGTCATTACATGTAGCATATGAAAGCCGAAAACTCAATGGCACCGAACGGAGGTACACGGTGCATGAAAAAGAAATGATGGCAGTTATGCATTGCCTTCGGGTGTGGAGGCATTACTTGCTAGGGTCCAAGTTCGTGGTGAAGACGGACAATATTGCTACGAGTTATTTCTTAACCCAAAGGAACTTAACTGCAAAGCAAGCACGGTGGCAAGGACTCCTAGCGGAATTTGACTTTGTGCTTGAGTACAAACCGGGCACAAATAATGTGGTGGCCGATGCACTAAGTCGAAAGGCGGAACTCGCAGCAATTAGCCAACCACAATTTCCCCTGGTGGACAAACTGAAGGAAGGAATGGAGCACGATCCATTAGCCAAGTCATTGGTGGAATGCGTCAAAGCTGGGAAGACGCGGCGATTTTGGCTAAGGGACGACTTGCTCCATACTCGAGGGGAATGAGTGTATGTTCCCAAATGGGGAAGTTTGAGGAGAGACATCCTCAAAGAATGTCACGACTCACGGTAGGCTGGCCATCCCGGAGTCGATCGTACCTTGGCGTTGGTGGAACGGAACTACTACTGGCCTCAACTTTATGAGGACGTCCAAGTGTACGTGCGGACTTGTCTTGTGTGCCAACAAGACAAGATAGAGAATCGGCAATCGGCGGGACTGTTAGAACCATTGCCCACTCCAGAAAGACCTTGGGAAAGTGTTTCGATGGACTTCATTATTTATCTCCCAAGATCTGAAGGATGCGGTACGATCATTGTGGTGGTCGACCAATTCTCTAAGTATGGAGTTTTCATTCCATCTCCGAAGGACTGCACAGCAGACGACACAGCCCGACTATTCTTCAAGTACGTGGTGAAGTACTGGGGCATTCCAAAGACAATTGTGAGCGATCGGGACTCACGATTTACAGGGCGGTTTTGGACCGAGCTGTTCCGGATAATGGGTTTGGACTTAAACTTTTCAACAAGTTTCCACCCACAAATAGACGGCCAAACTGAACGTGTCAATGGCTTACTAGAGCTGTATTAGAGGCACTACGTGAGTGCCAACCAAAGAGATTGGGCCAAGTTGCTGGACATACCCCAATTCTCATATAACTTGCAGAAGAGCGAGTCCACGAACGAGAGCCCGTTCGAACTCGCAACTGGGCAGCAACCATTGATGCCCACTTCCATCACTCGGGGGTACACTGGAAAGAGCCCCGCAGCATTCAAGTTTGCAAAAGGATGGCATGAATAGATGGATCTGGCCAGGGCATACTTGCACAAAGCGGCGATGAAGATGAAAAAGTGGGCGGATCAACAAAGGAGGGCCTTAGAATTTCAAGAAGGAGACATGGTGATGCTCAAACTCCTTCCATGCCAAACCAAAGCACTTAGACAATTGCATAAGGGTTTGGTGCGCCGATATGAGGGGCCTTTTAAAGTACTTAAGAGAGTTGGGAAGGTCTCATACAAATTGGACCTCCCGACTAGCTTATAAAGGCATCCGTTGTTCCACATTAGTTTGCTCAAGCCTTACCACGAAGACTTGGAAGATACGAGTAGACAACGGGCGGTGCGGACACCAATAGCATCAACAGGCAAGACCTACGACAAAGAGATAGAGAAAATCCATTCTCGTAGAGTCGTGCCAAGAAGAGGCGTAGATCCAAGCCGGGTGGAGTACTACGTCTAATGGGAGAACAAGCCGGTTGAAGAGGCAAGCTGGGAGAAGGAAGAGGATCTAGGGCAATTCTCCAAGGAGATTGAAAAGTACCGCAAAGGAGTCGAACGCTACATCAGGCAGTTTGACGAGCTCGAGGAAGCCGAAGACGCAACAAGGACGCTGCAAAATCGAGTGGGGGACAATGTCACAGACCGAGGCTTATCCTAGTACACTTAGGCTATTATAGAGTGAGTTGTAGAGATTTTAGATTTCGATCATATATGATGTCTCCTGGTGACATAGCCAGAAAAGTGTTAACATCTATATGTAGGGGAGTGATGTTGTAAAGGTTTCAAGCAATCAATACAATCGTTTATTGCCTTCGTTTAAATCGTTTTTCCGCTAAGCGCTTCCCTACACAAATGCTTTACAATGGATCGATGGGTTCCGATTCAAATGCGATGAGTTAGGCTGACCTAGCGTTCCTTCGTACGGGTGGGAACTAAGTGCCGCACTGGTTAAGCTGCTATAAAGGCTGACCCCATGACACTAGGGTAGTGGGCAGATCTAGTTATCTTGAGTCCTTTGGAAGAGCCTGGAGCGACATGCCTAATTAACATGGTCCTCTTTGAGCCTCTAAGGTGTACTTGGGGTAGTCCATTCCTGTGGTAGGATTTGCACGCATTGCCATTAGGGCATTAGTTGCATTTGTTGTCTATGTGTGATTGTGTGGATAATTGAGATAAAGCATGTGATAAGAAAATACGAGGTATGTGATTTAATCTGTGCAACTCTGATTTTGTGATAACTTGAGTTGTGTGCTTGTGGAATTTCTGCTTGTGCAATGTGACTTAATGAGAACTGAAATGTGTGCAAAGTATGTAAAGCCCAGAATTTGGATGATGCGAACAGAACCCTATCTAACTTGATCTAAGACTTTTGTTGTGCTTCATGTTAAGTAATTGTAGATGATATGAACTTAATCCGGACCTACTCGTGAGATGAAAGCTAAGGACGGGATATATTATCCTGATCCGGATGAGAGTGTGTGTCGTCAAAAACTTGGTACATAACCAAGTTTTCACTTCATACGGAATAAGGATCATACATGCAGACTAATGAGTTAAAGATACGGACTAAGGAATCTGCATCTAATATTTTAAAATGGACTAAGTCAATAGATGCGGAGTAAGAATCCTAGTCCATAAGTCGCACGGAGAAAATCACAGTTATTACGGAGTAAAAGGGATAAGTCTTCCACTCAAACGGACTAAGGAAAAGAATCACGGAGTAAGAAATCCGGAGCATTCTATACATACGGAGTAAGGAACGACTTATGCGGAATAAGGACCCGAGTCTTGATTTCACACGGAGTAAGGAAATTTGATACGGAGTAAGGAATCCGAACCTGTTACTCTTGCGGAGTAAGGAAGCGCTGATATGGAGTAAGCCTTCCATTCCTTTAACTCATACGGAGTAAGGAAACTAGATGCTGAGTAAGGAAGCGCTGATGTGGAGTAAGCACTCCGACCTTATCATTCATACGGAGTAAGGAAGTGCTTACATAGAATAAGGATTCTAGCTTTAAATTGATACGGAGTAAGCAATCATTGCTGTGGAGTAAAGGTCTGAGCTTAGTTTAACGCAGAGTAAGGAACCTTACACCAGATTTAAGCTAACACTACTTCTACTTATCTCTTCGTATTCAAAGTCACCGCCTCGCTATTTCCCGATGTAAGACAAACTCATTGAAGAACCTAAAGTATCTTACACGTGGATCATCCGGATATGTGGACACAACTTTCACTGAACTTGGGAACTCACAATCACACTTATGCTTTGCAAACCCAAGACATTAAGCTCCACATCTGTAGCACTTAAGACGGATAGGATTCCGAGGAATAGTAATTGTGCACAAAGTCCGAAACAACAAGTTCCAAGATTGTTTCTTAAGGATGTACTATATATATGTTATGTAAACCTTGTAAATAAGGTGACGTGAGAATATACATGAGCTCAAGTAGATAAAAGAGGCTAGCGTGTGAGTACTTTGTAATCAGAGTGTTTGAGAGTTGTTAAGTAGATTAAAGCTCTTCAAGCTCTAATCTGCTTCCATTGTGTTGTACTTATCTTTTTGATAATAAACAATACTTCCACTATCTGGTTAGTTTCCTCATTGATTCTATCTCTTAACCAGATAGGTCTTGCGCCAAAGAGTTAAACAAGGAGTTTCGATAAGAGCCTATTCACCCCCCCCCCTTTAGGCTCCAAGGGACCAACAAGTGGTATCAGAGCGAGTTCTATCTCTTCAAAGTAGAGATCCCACTCCTTCTCTCTCTCATCAATGGCCGAAGAAAGTAGTATGCTATTCAACACTCGCCTTAACTCCGGAGGTGCATAAGAGCCCCTCCCCAATTATAGCAGCAGCGAAAATGTCGATCCACCTCAACCTGCTGCTGCCGCTACTTCACAACCATAGAGTTCGGGTTTCACTCTGACTAAACCGCCAAAGTTCACACCTGAGTTTTTCTCCCAGTGGAAAGCTCGCATGAGGATGTTCATGGTTTGCCATGATCATCTCATGTGGCAGTGTCTTCATCAGGAGATACCCACTCCGATAACAATCGGAGAATATGGAGTTAGAAGACCAAAGATTGATGCTGAACTCACCAATGATGAAAGAGCCTGGCAGTCTGCTAACGAAAAGGCTCTGGCATATGTTACATCGTCTTCGGACTCCGAAGCTTTCACGCACGTTCAGGGCTGCACGACAGCGAAAGCTGTCTGCGATAAACTGACAATCCTCTATGAGGGAAGTTAGTCCCAAATACAGAATGTTATCTGTACTCTCAGACAGAACTTTGAGAGTTTCAATCACAAACCTGGCGAATCTCTTGAGAGCATCTATCGGAGATTCGGCAAGCTCATCCTTCAGCTAAAAACTGTCAATGAGCATTATTCTCAATCTCAAATTAATGACAAGTTTTTTCGCTCCTTGCCGGATTGCTACTACTCCAAGCAACTCCAGATGCAATCCGACAAGAACTGGCAATATGTTCCCCTTGAAGAACGATACGGAGAGCTACGGACTCACAAGGTCAGGTTCAAATACTCTGACCGAGACGAGAAAATAGCTTAGAAAAAAAGGGAGTAGCTTTTAAAGCTATGGAATGCCTCAGCATACTGAGGAATGATGATACCGAAGAGTCTGAGAATTCTGACTCTGACGCTGAAGAGGAAATAGCTCTTCTCGTCAAATCCTTCGAGCGATTCCTACGGAAAAGCCGAAAAGGATTCAAAAGAGGCTCCTCATCGTCATTCCGAAGGAAGGAGCGATCGGAGTCTAGCTCCCAAGAATGCTATAACTGTGGGAAACCCGGTCACTGGGCTAAGGACTGTAAATCCAAATTTAAAGTGGCCGAGAAAAGTGACAAGGTTACTCCTCGCCGCTCCACCTCAGACAACAGCAAGAACAAGAGGAAGGTGTTCGTCACAAAGTACGTCAGTGGCTCGAAAGAAGAGGAGGAATCCTCGGATGATGAGCCAACTCCTAAGCCGAACGTCTACTGAGGTGCCTTCGATTTCTGAGCTCATGAGTAAACTAGAATCTCTTATTAATGAACGTGATCATGAAAAGAAGGAGAGACTAATAATTACTCAAATGTACAAAGATATCGAAATTCAGAACAAACGTCTTGAAATTACTGTTGCTAGACTAGAAAAGGACATAACTGAGTTCAGGGGTAAAGAGGCTTGGTATCATGATCTAAGAGCTGAAAATCACTTGCTAAATACCAACCTAACTGGCTTAAAAGTTATTGTGAAAAGACTTGAAAATGAACTGGAACAGGAAAAGGAAATAAATCGTAAGTGGCTAAAATTCGTGGAAATAGCCTCTACATTTAGGACTGATCCAGACAACATCCGAGTCAAACCTGGCTTAGGCTCCGAACCATCGACCTTTACACAAACTATTGATTGTCCTTAGGATTTCATTCCGAAACTAACCAACCTTTACCCTGTTAGTACATCTAAACTGTTGAATGGTTTCATTTCAGGTGGCACCATAGTCTATGATTGTGGAACTGAGGCTATTACTGCTGTTCCCGAAGCAGTAGCACCTGTATCTAACGATGAAGGGAAGGTTGTTGTAGTTAAAGCTGAAACTGTAGCACCCAGAAAGAAAGGAAAGGCCAAGGCTAGCGCATCTAGGGCCAAGAGCGCGTCACCCAATCGCAAAGGATTAGGCCATAGGGAACAGAGTAGAAAATCTATAAAACCTGAGAAACCTGTATCCCCTATTACCACTCCGCATCATAGTGTCTGTTCCATCTGTAGAGAAATAGGTCATTATCACTATGAATGTTGGAGCTTATCTGATAGCTGGCTTTGTAATCAAATTCATACTAATAAAGATCAGTTTATCAAAAAGGGTTCTTCGAGCAAATCAAAATCTAAATCTCAGAGGAGTGTCTCTCCCAAGAAAACCCAAGTAAAAGAAGCAGTTGAACCTAACAAAATAAAGTCAACCTGGAAAGCTAAAATTCCTAACAAAGTTAAATCCGGAACTGTTGACACCACTGTTGTTTCTCCTAACCGCCTGAAACAAGTTTAGGCACCAAAAGTGTAAACTATTGTCTTACAGAAGCATCTCTGGATTGCATTGCCGGATCACTTGAAGTTAAAGATCAATCAAAGCAAGTGGATCCTCGATAGTGGATGCTCCAGACATATGATGGGTGATCAGTCTCTGCTCGTTGATGTTACTAACAAATGAGGCCCATCCATATTATATGGGGACAACAGCAAAGGTAAGACTGTGGGGTATGGCACTTTAACAAACGGCTGTGTATCAATCACCAAAGTTGCACTAGTCGAAGGTTTGAAGCATAATCCGCTGAGTGTCAGTAATTTATGTGACAGAGGATTTACTGTTTCCTTTATGTCTAACACCTGCATAGTTAGGGAAAACTTATCCGGAGAAGTTAAGTTATCCAGATTAAGAGATGGGGACACATACTCAGTGGTCTTAAGAAATAATTCTTCTGACCCTGTATGCTTCCTCACTAAAGCATCAGATGAAGAAAGTTGGCTATGGCACAAGCGTTGCGCACATTTAAATTTTGAAACCTTGTCTAAATTAGCTTCGCTTGACTTAGTAAATGGTTTGCCCAAACATAAATTCTCCAGAGACTCCATCTGTAGAGAATGCCAACTCGGTAAGCAGACCAAACACAGCTTTAAGACCAAATCAGTTAATTCAATAACTGCTCCGCTGCAACTTCTTCACATGGACCTCTGTGGTCCCATTTCTATGGCTTCTCTTGCCGGTGCGAGATATACCCTAGTGGTTATCGATGACTTCACCAGGTATACATAGGTGATGTTCCTAAAATCAAAGGATCAAACCTTTGAGCATCTTGTAGATCTCTTCAACTGGATAAGCAATTCACAAGGACTGAGCATTAAGTGCATCAGGAGTGATCATGGTACGGAGTTTGATTTTTCCGATATGAGATCATATTGTTCTAAACAGGGCATTTAGCATGACTTCTCTATGCCCAGGACTCCACAACAAAATGGAGTTACTGAGCGTAAGAATCGCACCTTAGTCGAAGCCGGTAGATCCATGTTAGCAGGGGCAAAGTTTCCTCTCAGTCTATGGGCTGAAGCTATGTCAACTGCATGCTATGTTCAGAATAGAACACTTATCAATAAGGTTACCATGAAAACACCCTATAAGATGTGGAGAGGAAAGAAGCCATCAATCTCTCATTTCAAAGCTTTTGGGTGTGCTTGCTACGTGTTAAATAACGGCAAAGAGTCCCGGAGTAAATTTGAGCCAAAATCCGATGATGGGATCTTTGTCGGATACTCTTTACACAGCAAGGCTTATTGTATTTTCAATAGAAAACGTCTAACTGTTGAAGAATCTATCCATGTTAATTTTGATGAATCTAACCTTGACTGGTCAAGTGTAGGATCTTCAAATTCAATTATGCAGGATCATACAAATATAATCGACTACTCTCAGTTCAGACATGTTCCTACTACTGTTATTGACTAATCGACAAGCACCGGTGAAGCAAGAAGAAATGCTAGTGATGATGCTTCAGAAGACTCGGACTCAGGACTTCCACTTATCTCCGGACAAACTATTACGAGCATCCATAACTCTGGAGAACTTTCAAGTCCGTCCGGACCAGTTAATACTGAAAGTAACAGTGTTGAAGAACTTCCAGGTACTTCAGAAACTGTTCATCTTACGGATACGAATGGTCCAGAAGAAGCTCAACCAACTGATATACAAGATCCACCCGATCTGGCAGAGCTTCAAATCATCAACTACTCACCACCTCTTGTGCAGAACTATAGGTGGACTTGGAACCACCCATCAGATCAAGTGATTGGTGATCCTACTGTTGGAGTACGAACTAGGGCAGCCACTTCCAATCTATGCCTCTACTCGTGTTTTCTATCACAAATAGAGCCAAAGGTAGTGGAAGAAGCCCTTCAAGACTCAAATTGGATAAACGCTATGCAAGAAGAGCTTAATTAGTTCAAGAGGAATGAAGTATGGACGTTAGTACCAAGGCCGAGATGTCAACAAGTCATAGGAGTTAAATGGGTGTTCCAGAATAAATTGGATACTCAGGGAATAGTAATCCAGAACAAAGCCAAACTGGTAGCCAAAGGATATCGTCAAGAAGAAGGCATTGATTATGACGAAACCTTTGCTCCAGTAGCTAGACTTGAGGCAATCCGAATGTTCTTAGCATATGCATCATATGAAAACTTCAAGTTTTATCAAATGGACGTCAAAAGTCCATTTCTAAATGGAGACCTTCAAGAGGAGGTTTATGTTGAACAACCTTCGGGGTTCGTTGAACACAAGGCTGAGCATATGGTATATAAACTACGGAAAGCTTTGTACGGATTGAAGCAAGCTCCAAGGGCCTGGTACGACACACTGTCAGAATTCTTGCTCAAACATAATTTCAGAAAAGGGAAGATAGACACCACTCTATTTCTACAAAAGGAGAAAGATAATTCACTCATCGTACAAATCTATGTGGATGACATCATTTTCGGATCGTCCAATCCGAAGCTTTGTGAAGAATTTGCAGAATTGATAACTGACAAATTTGAAATGAGCATGATGAGAGAACTAACGTATTTCCTTGGGATAGAAGTTAAACAAATGAAGGATGGAATCTTCATTAACCAAGTGAAGTACACACGAGACTTAATCAAGAAGTTCAGAATGCAAAACTCATCTCTCGTAAAAACTCCCATGCCCATTAGTGCCAAGTTAGATCCTGATCTTGACGGGAAATCTGTAAATGTGACTGAATACAGAGGGATGATTGGATCATTGCTGTACCTTATAGCAAGTCCCTCAGATATAATGTTTGCAACTTGCATTTGCGCAAAATATCAGGCGAATCCCAAAGAGTCACACATGCTTCATGTGAAACGGATATTGCGATATTTAAAAGGGACAGTGAATTTGGGACTTTGGTACCCAAAGGAGTCCAAGTTCTCCTTATCCGGTTATCCAGATGCTGATTTTGCTGGGTGTCGCATCGACAGGAGGAGCACTAGCGGTACTTGTCAGTTTCTCGGAAACAGATTGATTTCATGGTTCAGTAAGAAGCAGAATTCCGTATCAACCTCTATTGCTGAGGCGGAATATATAGCTGCTGGGAGTTGCTACGCTCAGCTACTTTGGATGCAAAGTCAACTTACTGACTACGGTTTCAACATGACATCTTGTAACGCCCCCAAATCTGGACTTCCAAACCGGGTGCGTTAGACAAATAAGATATTACAATTATATGAATAGTAATCTATTACTCAACATAAATTCGATGGTTTATTTATTACATCAAGACTCATCACAAGATCTCTAAGGTTTAGCGTTTAGAGACTAGGTGTTGATAACCCATTATAGTTTTACATGACATATAAATACTATATGCATAATCTTCTTATGATTTTATTCCAAGCATTTTGGAAACCATTATCCTAGCATCCTTGCTTTCTCCTAGTTCCCTGGGGTTGGAAACAAAACATGAAAGGAAATGAGCTCAAATAGCCCAGTAAGGTTAAAAGTAAGGGATAATATATGGAGAATAATAAACTCATGGAAAAATAAGAATATCTACTCATCTAGGTTCACCACCTAGATATCTTGCATAACTTGTTATCAACAGGATTGACACTCTCCAGTGATGTTCTTTACCCAATGCATTGGAGGTCTTTCTGGAACCACCCATAAACATATTGCCAAACATAAAACATATCTTCATAAATTTTCAAACAATCACATCAATGGTAAATTTCAACGTAAAGGAAGGTCTTGCAATAATAACCCCGATAAGTAAAAGGGTTATTCATCATTCAATAAATTAGATTACCAAATTCCCAAGAAGTGCCAAAGAAAGTTAATTCTTCTTAAAATAATATTATGAGGAGAAATCTTGAGATAGAAATATAGAGAAGAAATAGGAAATGAATTTCCACGTCGGACATTGTGGTAAGGAAAGGGAGAGGGGATCCTTACAATTTTTTTGTCTTCTGCATTTATAAACCTTGAAATAAAATTTAAAAGTTAATATTTTAGTTTTAATAATAATAGTATATTCATAAATAATATATTGAGAGACATATATAAGTATATTATGATGGAAAAACTTCTCATGATAATAATAATAATCTATACGTATACATATACATAGATAATATACGTATATAATATACAATATACATATATATATTGAGGGGCAAAGCCATCCATAATATATATATGTATGAGGAGACTTAGCCTTCCATGGAATAATAATAATCTATATATACACATATACGTATCATATACATATATATATTGAGGGGCAAAGCCATCCATAATATATATATATATATATATGTATGAGGAGGCTTAGCCTTCCATGGAATAATAATAATCTATATATACACATATACGTATTATTTAATAAATATACATATATATATTGAGGGGCAAGGCCATCCATAATATATATATGTATGAGGAGGATTAGCCTTCCAAGAACATGATTAATATATGCTTGAAATATTTACCTTTTGGAACTTCCAACAAGTGAGAGGAAGATTGAGAGAAGAGACGGCTTGGAGGACTATTGGGGTGTTAATAGAACTTTTTGGGGAGTATTTGGAGGAGAGTTTTGTGGCTTATTTGAATGGAAAGAGTGCTTGAGAAGGGAAGTGAGGCATGCTATTTATAGGTAAGGTGGTAGGTGTAATAGTGTGAAAAATAGTGTACGAATTTGACTTTGGCATTAAATTAAATTATTTAAAATATATATAATACTTTATTTTCCTCATATTATCTCTTATTAAAAACGTGGTTATCTCCTCCTATCATTTAAAAATGTTTTAAGACTTTTAAACCTAGAAGGTTTCTTTGGCATCAAAAGTCCACATTGGTGTACTCCCTACTAATTCAATTATAACGTTTTTAATTTTGTAGTTTTTGACAAATGGCCAATTGTATTGCATTACTAACTCAAATATCTACAAATGGGTATCAATGTTATAATTTTTACATATGTATAACAAAAGTTATTGAATTTTAAAGTCATACTAAAATGTTTACCTGTTCATACTGAACCTATGTGTAGTATTTTAACTTCTGGAATTGATTGGATTCATATTAAATTCTGAAATTTCTATAAATTTTAGATAAGTCATAAATGAATAAATGGGCTTTGGTTTCATGTCAATTGGATATGTGTAATTCAAGTTATGGATTTTTGAATGGGACCTCCAGAATCTGCCTCATTTAAATTTTTGGGCTTTACCTATGTTTTATACTTTTAGTAAAGTTAAGGCTTGTAATACTTACTTAAGAAACTAAATGACATAATATATAGCATCTAAACTTTTTTATGACATATAAGAAATTATTTTATTTTTATAACATATTTAATATTAACGCGGATAAAATAATATAATTGCGTAATCAATAAACAATAAAGTAAGATAACATTATAGCATAAAATAATATAAACCTAAACATAAACATTAATATCATATTTTATGGTCTTCGTAAAATTTCTTGAATTGTATTAGCGTATGTGCATAGGACGTGTTGTGCTACGATAGTAGAGCTGCACAACCCTTCAGCTAACATTGTTGTGGTTATTGCACGAATAACCTCAAGCTTCTCCCTGTGTCTCGTTGCATTATATTGCAGCCATTGGACACGAGCATTTAGCTCATCTACAGCGAAGCATAGCTTTGTAACTTCAAGTCGTATTGCTTGCCGATCTTTATCTCGTACACTATTCTCGGATGGCGGTACTTGAGAGCTTGATGCCATAACCTCTTATTATTATTCTTCTTACTTATATACTCTCTTATAAATAAAATCTCATACTCAACCTATTTATAACAATTCAAACAGATACTATTCATAATGGTTAGTTACTTATTCCAACGGCTAGTTACTATTCTAACGCTACTTACTAGTCACATGCTATTTAAATGACTATATTGGGTACTTATTTTTATCGTGATAATATCTAAAATATTCTTTCTAACTATTGTTAGTAATGACTTTATTATTATATTATTATTATTACTATTTTAGGAAGAATTTTAATAGTTAGAAAATTTTGCGGGTCTTACATCATACCCCACTTAAAAGAATTTCGTCCTCGAAATTATCGCGTACCTTAATCATGGAAAAGTTTAGGATATTTTTGCCTCATCATTTCTTCATGCTCCCACGTTGCCTCCTCGGTGATTTGATTCCTCCATAACACTTTCACGAGTGGAATTCTTTTCGTACGTAACACTTGTTCCTTGCGGTCAAGGATTTGCACTGAATGTTCTTCATAGGTGAAGTCAACATCGAGTTGGACAGGCTCTTCTGTTAAAACATGTGATGGGTCTAGTATGTACTTTCTTAGGAGAGACACATGGAACATATTGTGCACGTGTTCCAAGTGTGGTGGTAGGGCTAGGTGATATGTTGTTGCTCCAATCTTTTCTAGTATGTCAAATGGTCCAATGTATCGGGGGCTTAACTTCCCTTTCTTTCCAAATCGCATGACTCCTTTCGATGGTGAAAGCTTTAGAAATGCATGATCGCCTACTTCAAACTCCAAGTCCTTTCGTTGGTGGTCCGTATAGCTCTTTTACTTGCTTTGAGCAGCTCGCATATGGTGCTGAATTAGACGCACCTTTTCTGTTGTTTCTTGCACCAAATCGGGGGCAAGTAGTTTTCTTTCTCCTACCTCATCCCAACATGTTGGTGTTCAACACCTTTTCCCATAAAGAGCTTCATATGGTGCCATTTGTATGCTTGCGTGATAGCTATTATTATAGGAGAATTCCACTAAGGGAAGGTGTTTCTCCCAGTCTCCTTGAAAGTCGATAGTACAAGCTCTAAGCATATCCTCCAAAGTTTGGATTGTCCTCTCTGATTGCCCATCTGTTTGAGGGTGGAAGGCAGTACTAAACTTCAGTTCAGTATTTAAGGCATGTTGAAGGCTCCTCCAAAACTTAGATGTGAATCTTGGATCACGATCGGAGATGATTGATAATGGCACTCCATGCAATCGAATGACTTCCTTGATGTAAAGCTTGGCTAATTGATCCAAAGAGAAATCGTCGCGGATAGGGATGAAGTGAGACATTTTTGTCAGGCGATCTACTATGACCCAAATTGCATTGTGTCCTTTTGATGTTTTGGGCAAACCCGTGACAAAATCCATAGTTACATTTTCCCACTTCCATTCGGGTATTGGAAGTGATTGCAATACTCCACTTGGTAATTGGTGTTCAGCCTTTACTCTTTGGCACACCAAGCACCTGGATATAAATTCCGCGATTTCTCTCTTCATGTTGTCCCACCAATAGTTATTTCGTAAGTCTCGATACATCTTGGTGCTTCCTGGATGTATAGAGAATGCGGAGCTATGTGCTGCGGCTAGTAACTCCCTTTTTAGTCCAGAAGATGATGGTACACAGAGTCTTGTACCAAATCTTAAGAAACCACCTTTATTGATATTGAACTCAGGAAGTCTACCTTTTTGCGCTGCTTCCCTCTTTCATTGTAGCTTGGGATCTTCTTGTTGTGCCGCCTTTATCCTCTCCAAAAGTGTTGGTTGTATGGTTATGTGGAATAGGTAGCTTCTTTCTCTAGGTTTTACGATTTCAACATCCAACCTCTTCAGATCTTCAATTAGAGGCCTTTGCGAAGTGATCAATGTTGCCAAGGTTCCGACATGTTTCTGGCTTAGTGCATCTGCCACCATGTTTGCCTTCCCAGGATGGTAGTTGATGGTACAATCATAGTCTTTTAATAATTCTAGCCACCTTCTTTGTCGCATGTTGAGCTCCTTTTGGGTGAATATGTATTTTAGACTTTTATGATCGGTGTAGAATTTCTCCCCATAAAGATAGTGACGCCAAATCTTTAATGCAAGGATGATTGCTGCTAGTTCTAAGTCGTGTGTGGGATAGTTCACCTCGTGGGTCTTTAGTTGTCGTGATGCATAGGCAATTACTTTACCATTTTGCATTAACACACAACCAAGTCCTTCCTTCGATGCATCGCTATAAATTGTGAAGTTTTCTCCTCCTGAAGGTAGTGCTAGCACAGGTGTACTAACTAGGCGCCGTTTTAGTTCTCAAAAGCTTTCCTCACACTTCGTGGTCCACTCGATCTTAGCACCCTTACGAGTCAGCTTTATTAATGGGCTTGCCAGTCTCGCAAAGTTTTCTACGAACCTTCGGTAATAGCCTGCGAGTCCGAGAAAACTAAGAACCTCCGTTGCTGTTTTGGGTCTTGGCCAGTCTTTTATTGCCTTTGTCTTTGCAAGATCCACGGAGATGCCTTCATGAGTGACAATATGTCCTAAAAATGCGAGTTGTTGTAACCAAAATTCACATTTGCTGAATTTGGCATATAGTTTCTTCTCCCTTAAGGTTTGCAGTACGCTCCTTAAATGCTCTTCATGTTCTTCGCGACTCTTGGAGTAAATTAGTATGTCATCAATGAAGACAATGACACACTTGTCTAAGAAGTCATGGAATATTCTATTCATAAGGTCCATGAATATTGCGGGGGCATTGGTCAATCCGAAAGGCAGTACGACGAATTCATAGTGGCCATAACTCGTTCGAAAGGCCGTCTTGGGAATTTCCATCTCCTTCACCCTTAATTGATGGTAACCTGATCGAAGGTCAATTTTTGAGAAGTATTGTGCGCCTTTAAGTTGATCAAAGAGATCATTTATCCTTGGTAAAGGATATTTATTCTTGATGGTGACATTGTTTAGTCCTCTATAGTCGATGCAGAGCCTCATTGAGCCATCCTTCTTTTTCATGAACAAGACCGGTGCTCCCCAAGGCGATGCACTAGGCCTAATGAATCCTTTGTCCATCAAATCTTGCAATTGCTTCTTCAATTCGTTTAACTCTGTTGGTGCCATCCGATAAGGACTTTTGGAGATTGGATTTGTCCCAGGAAATAGATTGATGGAGAATTCAACTTCTCGTGGCGGAGGAGGTCCTGGCATTTCCTCCGAAAACACATCTTCATATTTGCAAACGATAGGGACTTCTTTTAATGTAATCTCACCTACATTTGTGTTGATCGAGGAAAGATATCCCTCTTTTGGATGGTTAGATACATCCTCTCCATCCTTTTGACACGTAAACACTAACTTAGGTTGGTTTGGGAGATTAAAAATTACTCTTTTCTGTGTACACTCTATAGTGGCGTGATTCGATGTTAACCAATCTGTAGGTCCCAGAGTGAGTCTAAAGGGGGGTGAATAGACTTTCTTCGTGTGCGGAAGCTAGACTGTTAGCTGGGTTTTGGATTCCTGCTATAGATGACTATGATGGGAGTATTTATGGAGAAGATAACAGAAGTATTGTAAGGATAAGGTGAGTGATAATGAACTATCAGACAAAACTGAGATAAGAGTAAATGCTCTTTTCTCAACAGATCTCAGTTGTGAAAGAGATGGTTTATGAAAGATCGAGGTGTGGAAAACTAACAACACTGAGATCAAGACTTAATGAAAGTGCTAGATCTTTGATGAACAACAAGATTCGTGAATAAAAGAATGGATTGTTCTTATTCTTGATTCAACACGGTGCACAACACTTTTTCAATTTCTCTACCTTCGTCTCTCTCTCTTGTGTTGGAACTCTTAATGTTAGTTCTGCTGAGTCTCGATTTTCTCTAAGTCCGTCAGAACCAAAATCTTGTGTTCTGTGTGTTTCCTTCTTTTGAGAGAGAGGTTAAACTCTTGATTTTGTCGTTAAGTGCATGAGAGATATATTTTTAATATTAAAGTGCTCATGCACCAAGTTGTCCATCCCGACAGACTGACTTCCCGCCACTGAAAATGCGGAATGTTAGGGGATGGGTTGATCTGCTTTGATTTGCATATCAGTTGCCCATATTGCGTATTTGGCATGCAGTCAATCTTGGCCGTTCATCCGTGGATGGTAGTTGGTAGCAATTAATGTGTCATTAATGTGCTCAACTGCTCGGGACAGCGCAGACTTGTTGTACAAACCCTAGCTGACAATATCGCTAAGTGGTTGCGTTTAGGGTTGTAAGTTTACCTCGGAGGTAGATGCCTCGTAAGTTCGGTGACTCGAAGATTTCAGTTAGCACCTGTAGAAAGTTGCGAAGTTTTGCTTCAGGCTTTATGGTGTTTCTGTGAGTCTACGACTCACATCTTCGAGTCTTCGAGGCTAGAGGTCATGTTGGATTAGCCTTTTATGTCTCTCTGTTAACTAAAGTCTACAACTCTGCGTGTCTACGACTTTACGAGTCCGCGACTCTTCGAATAACGCTTAGAGTGACTTCTTCGAGTTCAGCTACTCTACCTGTTATTGTAGCTACGAGTCTACGACTCTAGTTCTGTGGGTCTACGACCTTCGGGTCTCTTAGTTTACTATATTTGACTAAGTGGTCTGAAAATCTTCGACTCTACGAGTCTTCAACTTCGCTTTTCTTCCTTAGTCTTTCACAGAGGCTCATAAACTGAGTTCCTGTATAGCTACGACCCTTTAGCTACAACTCCCCGCCATCGATCTCCGAGTCTGGAAGTGTGGCAATTTCTCTATAGTGACTGTGTCCCTTGAGTCTACGAGTCTACGACTGTAAGACCTGCAAAATTTTTAGCTTTTTAAGTTCTTCCTTAAAGAGTAATAATAATAAAATAATAATAATCTCATTGTTAACAATAGTTAGAAAGGATATTTTAGATATTATCACGATAAAAATAAGCACCCAATATAGTCATTCAAATAGCATGTGACTAGTAAGTAGCTGTTAGAATAGTAACTAGTTGTTATGAATAGTATTTGTTTGGACTTCCATAAATAGGTATGAGTATGAGATTTTATTTATAAGAGAGTATAGAAGTAAGAAGAAGAATAATAAGAGTTATGGCATCAAGTTCTCAAGTACTGCCATCCGAGAATAGTGTACGCGATGAAGATCGGCGAGCAATGCGACTTGAAGTTACAAAGCTATGCTTTGCTGTAGATGAGCTAAATGCTCGTGTCCAATGGCTGCAATATAATGCGACGAGACACAGGGAGAAGTTTTAGGTTATTCGTGCGACAACCACGACAATGTTAGCCGAAGGGTTGTGCAGCTCTACTGCTAAAGCACAACACATCCTACGCACATACGCTAATACAATTCAAGCAGTTTTAAAAAGGCTATAGAATATGATATTAATGTTTATGTTTAGGTTTATAATATTTTATGCTATAATGTTATCTTACTTTATTGTTTATTAATTATGTAATTATATTATTTTATCCGCGTAAATATTAAATACGTTATAAAAATAAAATAATTTCTTATATGTCATAAAAAGTTTAGATGCTATATATTATGTCATTTAGTTTCTTAAACCAAATTACTATGGGTAAATAAGTATTACAAGCCTTAACTTTACCAAAAGTATAAAACATAGGCAAGGCCCAAAAATTTGAATAAGGAAGATTCTGGAGGTCCCATTCAAAAATCCATAACTTGAATTATACAGATCTAATTGACATGAAACCAAAGCCCATTTGTTCATTTATGACTTAGCTAAAACGTGTAGAAATTTCAGAATTTAATATGAAGCCAATCAATTCCAGAATTTAAAATACTACACATAGGTTCAGTATGAACGGGTAAACATTTTAGTATGACTTTAAAATTCAATAACTCTTGTTATACATATGTACAAATTATAAAATTGATACCCATTTGTAGATATTTGAGTCAGTAATGCAATACAATTGGCCGTTTGTCAAAAACTATAAAATTAAAAATGTTATAATTGAATTAGTAGGGAGTACACCAATGTGGACTTTTGATGCCAAAGGAACCTTCTAGGTTGAAAAGTCTTAAAACATTTTTAAATGGTAGGAGGAGATACCCACATTTTAAGAAAAGATAATATGAGGAAAAGAAAGTATTATATATATTTTACATAATTTAATTTAATGCCAAGGTCAAATTCATACACTACTTTCACACTATACACCTACCACCATCCTTGCCTATATAAGGAGTGTCTTGCCTCTCCTCTTAATGCACAAATCACTCAAGCCACACCACGAAATTCCCTCTAAAAACACTCCCTTAAGCCCTCTTAACACCCCAAATACTTTACTCAATTCCTCTTTTGCTTTTGATACTTACCAAGCGTCGAAGTTCTACGAAAGGTAATACTTAAGATTTTGAAATTTTGAAGTCACTTCTTATTTATTATGTAGATCTATATGGTTGGTTTTACCACCTCATATATACTGTATTCATGGTTGGTTTTACCACCTCATATATATATATTACTTACATAGTTGGTTTTACCACCTCACATATGTTATTTATATGGTTGATTATATCACCTCGTATATACATGCATGGTTGGCATTGCCACCTTATTTTAAAATATGTTATTCCATCATAGCATTTTTATTATATATTTAAAGTAAAAATATGAGAATATTGATTTAATGTGTTCTTTTATTTTTTACGGTTCTAGATAGCAGAGGATCGTACGGAACAACTTCGATAATGAATTCCCCTGACAATCGCCCTTCATCTTCCGCAACCCCAAATGTTAATGCTTCAACCTCACAGCTATCCCCATCCTTATATCCTCTAGATCTTCCCTTTAGACCCATGTCTAATATACCCTCATGGTTAAGGTGCAAGACACGTAGGAAAAATAAGCTTATCGAACGCCTTTTCCGTTTACCCAATACAAGAAGTAAATCTTATTCAAAAACTCTCAAGGCATATAACATAGTTATTGCACAACTCAAGGCTTATGATGCATGGGATCGAAATAGGAGATGGAACAGCAATAGAAGTGGGAACCCAAATTAATATTTAACCCCACAAGCACGGTATGCCTATCAAAAGATATAAGTTAAAGTATGATATATATATATATATATATATATATATATAAGGAGATATGTGTGATATTGAACTTTTCAAGCATTAATGCTAATTTAGTGTTTTGATATTTTTTAAGGTTTAGAACACGGAGAACGACAAGCGGATTGTAAGGGTTTTTCTCATCCCCCTTTTCTTTTTCATTATAATCTATATTTTATTATTATTGTAAGGGTTTTTCTCATCCCTTTTTTCTTTTTCATTACAGTCTATATTTCGTAAGGGTTTTTCTTTTTTTATTCTCCCTTTTCCCTTTCTCTCTATCTTGTTTTATTTGGAAATATTATTGTAAGAGTTTTATGTTTCTTATTCTTCTATTTCCATTTTATTGTTGAGAACATTAGTCTCTTTTTAATCTCTCTCTTGATAATCTATGCTATTGATTGGGATAGATAACCATTTTGATATTCGTGGTTATCCTTGTTAACCTTAAATGTTTTATTAGAATTCTATGATATGCCTCATGTTATGTATGCTAAAGTTGTTATAATCTCTTATGTTTGGACAAAGTAAGTTTATGATGGGTGGTTCCAGAAAGACCTCCAATGCATTGGGTAAAGAACATCACTGGAGAGTGTCAATCTAGCTGATAATGTGTTATGTTATGATACGGTATCTGGGTAGTTAACCTAGATCATGATGTTATGATACGATGTCTAAACATAATCTTCCATGTTATGATTTCCTTGTGAAATGTTGATCATGTATGCAAATGTTATATGGTATTTCCTATGTTCGATATCTTGATGATTTTCCTTATCCACTTATGTTTACCCTTACTGGGCTATTTGAGGTCACCCTTTTTATGATTTCTTTTCCAACCCTAGGTAATTAAGGGATGGAGAAACTAGGATAAGGAGTCGAGAAGTGCTTGGAAATAAAGTTGTGTGAAATTTTAAAGATTTATTAAGTTGTTTGCTCGTGTGCTTTGTTATGTAATAATGGGTTATGGACACTTAGTCTCTAAACCCTTAAACCTTAAAGATCTTGGATTGAAATTTCTAATAATGAACGGTTTGTTTGATTAAATAAGTAATAGTTTGGAATTGATATAAAATTTGTATATTTAATTTTCGCTAACGCACCCAGTTTGGAGGTTTCAAATTTGGAGGCGTTACAATGACTCTACGACGCTTGAGTTACAGTTTCATTTATTTGCAAGTCTTTATAGTATCGACTCTTCAACCTTCAACCTACGAGTCTACGAGTCCGGTTTTCTTTACACTGTTCGAAGGCTTCGACTCTGCGACTTTCGATCTATGAGTCTACGAGTCCTATTTTCTTAACAGTGTTCGAAGGTTTCGACCCTACGACTCTGCGAGTCTTCGAGTCTAGTGATCATTGAAGTTCTGTTAATTGACTTACGTATTTATGGGGACTCTACGAGTCATTTAGCTTTGGTTACTGTTCTTAACACTTCTTCGACTCTACGAGTCTCCGAGCTTATTGACACTTACAGTAACACTCTCTTTTCCGTACTGTGACTCTACGACCTTCGACCCTAGATCTACGAGTCGCAATGTTCTGTCACTGTTTCACCTTGAGGCTCCAGACCCTACGAGTCTACGAGTCTCTTGCCAATACGTCCTATGATAGTTTCACTTCTACAAACTTTGACTCTTCGACCCTACGACCTTCGGTTCTTCGAGTCTCCAGACTTAGACTATATTTTGGCAGCTTCATCAAATCCTATATTTCCAATAATCTCCCCCTATTTAATGTAAGCTGTCAACGGGTAAATACATGAAGTCTGCGACTACGAGTTTGATGGGCAATTTTAAATTAATCAGAAGAGATCTTTGCATGTAAAGAATGGAGGAGTTCAAATTTTCAAAAATACACACTCCTCACCCCCATAGGCATGATGGTTGTGTTAGCTGGCTCCCGCCAAAGATAGCTAACTCCCCCTACGAACGTGCTCCCCCTGAGAGAAACACTCCCCCTTTCTGGGGTGAGGAATAAGCACCAGAACATAATCCTCATGGGAGCAAGATAAGAAGGCATAGAATAGCAGGCAGCAAAGCAAAGATATACATAAAAAGTAACTGACAGTAAGAAGTACACATAAAAGTAAAAAGCAAGAAAAACAGTGTACAAGGAATTAGAGTACAAGACAGTTACGGGTTAAATTCAGAGTACAAGACACTCTGTGTAAATAGAAAAATAGCAGCTTGCTCGCGCAGGAGTTGAGCAGGAGTCAAGTGTAATGAGGCTGCTCGACTGCTTACACGATCAAATTCAGGCACGAGAGCTGGGAACCTGTTGGTGGTCAGGATGCAGATGTAATGGCAAACATAGAAGCCGCAGCTATGAGCATCATCTTGAGCAGGAACGCCTTGCTTGACTCGCGTAATTTCCATCGGTTTGGAGAGATGATAACCAACACACCCATGCGAGTATCCCTACATAACACGGGTGAGAGTGCGATTGAATTCACGCAATTGTTCATGCCGATGGATAAGTAAGGTACTAGGTTTGGAGTCGAAGATGACGATCCGTTGGTTTTTGAAGTCAATGTCGAGAAGAAACCAGTGCGGGGAGGTTGACAAGTAGGGAATGAGCACATGGTCAACCTCATCCCAGGGACGATCGAGCAGCTGAGCCTGCATGATCGGCAAATAGAGTTCCATCCTGGTATCTCTGCGAATGTGGAGAGGTAGCTTCTCGAGAAAGGACTTCTGGGCGAAGATGAACTGAGTCATCTCAATGTTATCCATTTCTTCACCGTCATGGAGTAGTCGACAAAGATCAGGTCTGGTGAAGAAGGCTTCATAGCCGCAGGTCCTCGCAGTGGTATCCCCAGCAATGTAGGTGTTGAATGCAGCCAGTTCAGCTGAGGTGCCTCCAGTAGTTACAATGCGAGGTGGGGCTAGATGTTGGTCAGTAGTGGTAGCGGTTGGTTTGACAGGTGAAGCAGGCATAGTGTACTCAGCCATACTTGGATGGGAAGTTGAGGGGCTTGGCTGAGTGGAAGAGGATGGTTGGCAGGGAGTAGCAGTCTGCTTCCTCATGCGGGTTGCAATTGGAACATCATCATCATCATCAGAATCTGAGATGACCATAGTCCTATGTGCGCGCTTTCTCCCCCGCATGTATGTGGCAGTAGGCTGAGGTTGTGAGTGACTCGGAGAGGGGGCAAGAGCTATGGAGTATCGAACGGTTCAGGTGCGGTCGGTTGGATGGGCCGTGGGAGTGTGTTCTTGACCGTAAGCGATATTTCACCACTTGCAAGCCGATGACATTCTGACAAAATAGCTCCCAGAGTTGTACTGAGTCCTTTGTATTGTCTCTGGTAAGCTCCCTTGATGTCTTCACAGTGCTCCTGTAATGACCCGTGTGTAACCCATGTGTAAGAAGTTAACCACAAACACCTTGGATGTTGGTGCACAAGTTTGAGGTAAGAGATGAGCCCAAGAGGGGACTTTTGGGAGGTGCATGTGACAAGTGATAACGTGCATTTATGCCCTAGGAAGATGCTATGCATATACATGCGGTTTTAAGCTGTTTTGGCAGATTTTGGAGCTCACTTTTGGTATAGTAGATGGCCTCAAACAATTGGCGTGCAAGAACAAAAGTTTCTTAGAATGAGGTCCTCTATCTACCATAGAAATTTCAGAGCATTTGGAGCTGCACGTGAATTCAACCATTTCACGTGCAAGCATATTTTTGCTTTTAGACCTCTACAAGATGCAAGGAGGCTTGGGGTGAAGTTTGAGTGCATTTGGAGCTGCACGCCAATTGGGGAATTGGCGTTCAAATTGGCGTGCAGGCATGTTTTTGCATGGTTACCTTAGTTTTGTTATTCTAATCATCTTTTCCCAAAGGACCAGGTTGGAATAGTGAGTATTTTGGTGTGTATGGATGCGGAAAGGTTATAACTTGTGTAATCAAAACTACGTCGTTTTGATGCTGGGATTCACTTAATCAAAACTACGTCGTTTTGATGTTGTGTTGTCTATATAAGGAGGAGAAGCCTCTCTATTTTAGGGTTAGGGTTTGTTGCTCCACCAGCCGTCGCGAGAGAGAGAGAGAGGGAAGGAGAGCTCCTGGTTTGTGCCGGGCGTCTTGCGTGGGTGGTCGGAGTCTCGTGGGTGGACGGCGTTCGGCCTGGGAACCGACTATTGCCTGTGTTGTTGCATCTTACTTGAGGTAGGGGTTCTGTTCTTCCTAAATCCTCCTCTCGTCCTAGGGTTTGGGGGCAGATTATGGATTATACCCGTTTATATATATATGTAATCCATATAGGTGTGATCTCCTATATGGATGTTGGCCTTCAATGGCATTTTGGTGTGATTCTCATTGTTGGGTGGTTGGTGCATGTCACATGCTTGATGAAATGCCTGTGTGGATATTGCTGTGTGTATATGCCTAGTACATGTTTGATAAAATGCCTGTGTGGTTGGACTTGTGATTCGGTGTAAGTATGCGTGTTGGGTGTTTGTTCTATTGCCTGAATGACTGGGTTGGTGCACTTGTGAACGGGTGCACACCAAGTGTTTGGTTTTATGCTTAAGTGACTGTCGTGTATGTTGTGTGCATGACTGTGCTATCTGGCCTGAAGGGGCGGTTAAATCACTTTGCCTGAGAGGCAGTTAAACCAGTGGCCTGAAGAGGCGGTTAAATTACTTATTTGAGATGTGGTTTGTTAGCCAGTGTGGCTGGGGCTGAGGTTACGCCTGTTATGTGAAATGCTTTATTTTCTTACTACTGCCACGTCACTACACCTGTGCGCATGCATGTAGCCGCTAGGAGCATGGGAAGGGTTGGGGAGACTTGATCCCTACTGAGCTGTGGTTGCTCACCCCTCCTAGTGTGTTTGCTTGTTTTCCAGGGACTTACAGGCGTTAGGTGGATACACCAAGGTGGAAGACCATCTTCATTTTATTGCTCTTCTATGATGTAATTTTATGACTTATGTAACCTAGGGGGGAAATGTACTAAGAGACTGAATTGTAGTATGGAACATGGTTGGTTTGTGAACCTTTGAGGTTTGGAATTAAATAAAGATGTGGCTTGTTTGATTTATTATAATTGTTAGTTTTGCTTGTGTGGCATCTAGTAATCCAACCCCGTTGCCCTCCGTGTGGGTGAATGGGGAGTCACGTACCGGTTTCCTCGGGTTGAAAATCCGGGGCGTGACAATATGGTATCAGAGCATGGTCTAGTTGGCCTAGGGTAGTGGGCGGATCTGGTTATCTTGAGTCCTTTAGAGGAGCCTGGAGGGACGTGCCTGATCAACACGGTCCTCTTTGAGCCTCTAAGGTGTACTTGGGGTAGTCCAGACCTGAGGTAGGATTTGCATGCATTGGCATTAGGGCACTAGTTGCATTTGCTGTGAATGTGTGCTAAACTGTGGAAAATGTGGATAAGATAATATGATTAAGTGTGAAATGTGCAACTCTGATTTGTTTGGCAATGCGTACCGAACTGTAAAATGTACGAGAAGGCATCCGGCTGGAGGTACGAGAGCTAAGGGAGGGACTCCGGCAGGAGGTTCGGGAGGAGGTGCGCCGTGAGATGGCAGCACAACAGGTGGTACCACCACCAGTAGGAGAGCTGCCTCGTGAGCGTGAGAGTTCGCTGGGTGGTGTACCGACTCGTGCAGAGGATGATGTGGTGACACGGTTCCGAAAGGAACAACCTCCGGGATTCAAGGGGGAAGGTGATCCTGTGGTAGCTGAGCAGTGGTTGAGGCAGATCGAGCATGTATTCTCCTTTCTCCTGCCCCGGGAAGAGGATAAGGTGTGACTGGCCATTCGGCAGCTGGAGGGGGATGCTTTGGAGTGGTGGACGAGTGTCGCGGGGAGCCGTGCGGTGCAACTCATGCTTTGGGAGGAGTTCTTGCAACTCTTCCATGATGAGTTCTTCCTGGAATCAGTGAGATGGCAGAAGAGGGAGGAATTCGGCAGCCTGAAGCAGGGATCCAGGACGGTACCTGAGTATGAGCGGGAGTTCCGGAGCTTGAGTAGGTTTGCTCCTAAGACTATGGCAAGGGAGGACCTGAAGGCCCACAAGTTCACTTTGGGCCTTAGGCCAGCCCTTAGGCAGAGGGTGGCAATTCTACGCTTGAGGACCTATGCTGAGGTTATGGAGACGGCCTGTATAGCCGAGAGAGAGCTGGATGATGGGAGACAGGCCCATTAGGGTCGCCAGTTGTAGAGTGGGCCTGATCGAGATGCAGGGCCCAAGAGGCTCAAGACGGAGGAGAGGGATAGCAGTTCTTTTCGCAGTCGGGGTCAGACGTCTGTGAACCCTGGGAGGTTCACCTTTGGCGGCGGAAGACAGGGTGGCCCATCTGGGAGTCTACCTAGCAGTTGTCACTGCTGTGGAGAGCAGGGTCACTTCAAGGGGAGTGCCCCAAGAAGGACTGGCGCTGCAACAACTGTGGACGAGAGGGCCATTTCCGCCGGGTTTACAGGAGTGGCAACAGGGGAGCGGGGGGCATGGCATCCAGCGTGAGGAGTGATGCTAGCTTCCGTGTACCAGCTAAGAGACCAGCTCGTCAGTGGCAGGCCAGCCAGGCAGGATCCAGTCAGACCCGACCTCAGGGAGGCCAGAGCGACAACAGGCTGATGCTAGAGGCAGTCAGGGCGGGAGCCGCCCAGTGAGTGAGCCACCAGTGGCACGGGCCAAGGGAGGATGTTTGCACTGAATGCGACACCCCAGGAGGAGGCTGAGCTACCACCTTCACCGGCAGAGGAGGGAGCAGGACCATCAGTGGTTAGAGGTACTCTTTTGATCTCCCGCATGCTTGCTTCTATTCTTTTCGATACGGGTGCATCGCGTTCTTTTATTGCTGAGCTTATAGTTGAGGGCTTGGGGTTAACGTGTGTTGAGGCGGAGAGGCCCTTAGTTGTAGAGTCTCCGGTGGGAGGCATGATTGAGGTGCGACATGTTTGCCGCGGTTGTGTGTTAACCATGGGTGATATGGAGCTGAGCTTCGACTTGCATGTGATGCCTTTGCGTACTTTTGACCTGATCTTGGGTATGGATTGGCTTATGGCTTTCCAGGCCAAGATAGATTGTTATCGGCGGCGTATATCCTTCGTCACACCTGCAGGAACCTCTTGCACCCTGCAGTGGGAGTGGGACTATGAGGCGAGTCAAGCCGGGCCAGTGTTGGACCAGTGGGGTGCCATTACCCACAGGTTGGCAACCCTGACCTTTGCTGAGGAGGGTAAGGTGGAAAAAAGGGGGTGACCCGCTGTTGTGGACCAATTTCAGGATGTCTTCCCTGACCAGTTGAGGAGTTTACCTCCTCAGAGGAGTGTGGAGTTCACCATTGAGTTGGTGCCGGGAACGGGTCCGATTTCCCAAGCAGCATATCATATGGGGCCAGCCGAGTTGAGGGAGCTTCATAGGCAAATCGAGGAGTTGGTGGGCCAGGGGTATATTAGACCGAGTACCTCACCCTGGGGTGCTCCTGTGCTCTTTGCTAAGAAGGTAGATGGCACGCTTCGTCTCTGCATCAACTACAGGAAGCTGAATTCAGTGACTGTGAAGAACAAGTACCCGTTGCCTTGGATAGATGACCTGTTTGACCAGTTGAGTGGAGCCCGGTGGTTTTCCAAGATAGATCTACGGTCGGGGTATCATCAGTTGAGGGTTAGGGAGGAAGACATCCCTAAGACGGCCTTTCGGTGCCGGTATGGGCATTATGAGTGGGTAGTGATGCCTTTCGGGCTCACTAATGTGCCAGCGGTGTTCATGCATTTGATGAACTAGGTCTTTGCTCCATACTTGGATTCGTTTGTGGTGGTGTTTATTGATGATATCTTGGTGTATTCCAAGACCGAGAGGGAGCATGTGGAGCATTTGGCAACAGTGTTGCAAACCTTGAGGGACCAACACTGTTTGCTAAGTTTAGCAAGTGTGAGTTTTGGCTGCAGGAGGTTCACTTTCTTGGCCATGTGGTGTCAGCTGAGGGAGTTAGGGTGGACCCAGCCAAGATTGAGGCTGTGGCATCGTGGGCGAGGCCAACCAACGTTTTTTAGATTCGTGGTTTTCTTGGCTTGGCAGGCTATTACCGTCGTTTTGTAGAGGGATTCTCCCGTTTGGCAGCTCCTATGACAGCGTTGACTCGGAAGGGAGTAAAGTTTGAGTGGACGGACAGGTGCCAGCAGGCGTTTGAGACTCTCAAGACCCGTTTGACCACTGCACCGGTGTTGAGGTTGCCTCGGGAGGATATCCCATATGAGGTATATTGTGATGCGTCCAGGGTTGGATTGGGGTGTGTGCTGATGCAGGAGCACAATGTTGTAGCTTATGGGTCGAGGCAGTTGAAGCCTCATGAGCAGAATTACCCTACCCATGATCTTGAGGTTGCGGCTGTCATCTTCGCCCTGAAGAGTTGGCAGCACTACCTCTTGGGGGAAAAGTTTGTGGTGTTCTCAGATCATAAGAGCCTTCAGTACATCTTTACTCAGAAGGACTTGAATTTGAGGCAAAGGAGATGGGTGGAGTATTTGCAGACCTTTGACTTTACTCTTGCCTATACCCCGGGCAAGGGTAATGTTGTGGCTGACGCGTTGAGCAGAAAAGGGAAAGCTGAGGTGGCCGTGAGAGAGTGGAAGCTGATGGAGCAGTTGGCGATGTTGCAGCTGCAGCTTGTTGTTCGTGATGGTGGGACAGTCCTGAGTCCTTTGGTGGTTGTGCCTGAGTTGTACCAGCGCGTCCGGGAGGAACAGTTGGGTGACATTGAGTGTGAGGTTCTCCGTGCCCGTATTGAGGCTGGGGAGCAATTTGAGGATTGGACAGAGGGTCCTGAGCATGAGTTGTTTTTTCAGGGACGGTTGGTAGTGGCTTCCTCTCTCAGGGATGAGGTGATGCGGGAGTTTCACCAGTCTAGAGTTGCTGTGCATCCAGGGGGTACGAAGATGTACCATGCGCTTCGGGGACATTTTTGGTGGCCTGGGATGAAACGCGATGTGGCTGCCTTTGTTTCGCGGTGCCTCACGTGTCAGCAGGTGAAGGCTGAGCATCAGCGGCCGGCGGGCATGTTACAGCCCTTGCCCATAGCGGAGTGGAAGTGGGACCACATAGCAATGGATTTTGTGACTGGTCTTCCACCCACCACAGGGAGGAAAGATATGATTTGGGTGATTGTGGATCGACTCACAAAGTCGGCCCATTTCCTGGCTGTTCGCGAGCGGAACTCTATTGGGACCTTGAGTCAGTTGTACATGAACGAGATTGTGAGACTGCATGGAGTACCATCATTGGTTGTCTCTGACCGGGATTCGCGGTTCACTTCCCGTTTCTGGGCAGGTTTGCAGGAGGCTATGGGGACCAAACTTCACTTGAGTACAGCCTTTCACCTTGAGACTGACGGCCAGACAGAGAGGATGAATCAGACTTTGGAGGACATGTTGCGGGCCTGTGTTAGATTTCGGGGGTTCGTGGGCAACTCACCTTCCTTTGGTGGAGTTTGCTTACAACAACAGTTTTCAGGCGTCCATTGGGATGGCTCCTTTTGAGGCGTTGTATGGCAGACCGTGCCAATCACCTTTGTGTTGGACCGAAGTGGGGGAGACAGCTCTCTTGGGACCATAGTTGGTTCAAGAGGCTACCGAGAAGGTTAAGTTGATTCGTCAGCGTTTGTTATCAGCTCAGAGTCGGCAGAAATCTTATGCAGATCAGCGGCGGCGACCTTTGGAGTTTTCTGTTGGTGATCATGTGTTTCTTCGTGTTTCTCCACGTCGTAGACATCGACGGTTTGCGCGAGGTTCCAAGCTATCTCCGCGATTTATTGGTCCTTTTGAGATTCTGGATCGTGTGGGGCCTATGGCCTACCGGTTAGCGTTACCACCGCAGATGAGTCGAGTGCACAACGTGTTTCACGTGTCCCAGTTGCAGAAGTATCACCCTAACCCCACTCATGTGATCGATTGGGGGACATTAGACATTGAGGATGACATGTCCGTTGTTGAGGCCCCTATCCGTATCTTAGATCGGCGAGAGAAGCTTTTGCGTGGTCGTGCTATTCCTTTGGTTCGCGTCTTTGTGGCAGACCTGTGGCATTGAGGAGGAGACATGGGAACGTGAGTCCGTGATGCGTGAGCGAAGACCTGAATTGTTCGAGGACGAACAATCTTAAGCGTGGGAGGTGGCTGTTGGTGGCTGTTGGCCAAAGGATAGTGATGTGTTTTCTTGTATTAGTTGTGTATGATTCAATGTTTGTTTTGTCTTTTAGACATGTGTTCATATTTGTGATGTGTTTTGAGATGTGTATTTGTGACATGTGGATATGTGTTATATGCATTATTGTGATGCATGTGGTTATGGATTATGGTGGTACCTTATTATGTGTTGTTATGTGCTTTGCACGGTGTATAACCCATTTGGGTGTTGTGTTTGTTTTCCACGTATGTCATTTCTTTTCGAGGACGAAAAGTCTTAAGGGGGAGAGGATGTAATGACCCGTGTGTAACCCATGTGTAAGAAGTTAACCACATACACCTTGGATGTTGGTGCACAAGTTTGAGGTAAGAGATGAGCCCAAGAGGGGACTTTTGGGAGGTGCATGTGACAAGTGATAACGTGCATTTATGCCCTACGAAGATGTTATGCATATACATGCGGTTTTAAGCTGTTTTGGAAGATTTTGGAGCTCACTTTTGGTATAGTAGATGGCCGCAAACAATTGGCGTGCAAGAACAAAAGTTTCTTAGAATGAGGTCCTCTATCTACCACAGAAATTTCAGAGCATTTGGAGCTGCACGTGAATTCACCCATTTCACGTGCAAGCATATTTTTGCTTCTCAGACCTCTACAAGATGCAAGGAGGCTTGGGGTGAAGTTTGAGTGCATTTGGAGCTGCACGCCAATTGGGGAATTGGCGTTCAAATTGGCGTGCAGGCATGTTTTTGCATGGTTACCTTAGTTTTGTTATTCTAATCATCTTTTCCCAAAGGACCAGGTTGGAATAGTGAGTATTTTGGTGTGTATGGATGCGGAAAGGTTGTAACTTGTGTAATCAAAACTACGTCGTTTTGATGCTGGGATTCACTTAATCAAAACTACGTCGTTTTGATGTTGTGTTGTCTATATAAGGAGGAGAAGCCTCTCTGTTTTAGGGTTAGGGTTTGTTGCTCCACTAGTCGTCGCACAGAGAGAGAGAGAGGGAAGGAGAGCTCCTGGTTGCTGCCGGGCGTCTTGCGTGGGTGGTCGGAGTCTCGTGGGTGGACGGCGTTCGGCGTGGGAACAGACTATTGCTGTGTTGTTGCGTCTTACTTGAGGTAGGGGTTCTGTTCTTCCTAAATCCTCCTCTGTCCTAGGGTTCTGGGGCAAATTATGGATTATACCTGTTTATATATATATATATGTAATCCATATAGGTGTGATCTCCTATATGGATGTTGGCCTTCAATGGCATTTTGGTGTGATTCTGCTGTTGGGTGGTTGGTGCATGTCACATGCTTGATGAAATGCCTGTGTGGATATTGCTGTGTGTATATGCCTAGTACATGTTTGATAAAATGCCTGTGTGGTTGGACTTGTGATTCGGTGTAAGTATGCGTGCTGGGTGTTTGTTCAATTGCCTGAATGACTGGGTTGGTGCACTAGTGAACGGGTGTACACCAAGTGTTTTATTTTATGCTTGAGTGACCGTCGTGTATGTTGTGTGCATGACTGTGCTATCTGGCCTGAAGGGGCGGTTAAATCACTTTGCCTGAGAGGCGGTTAGACCAGTGGCCTGAAGAGGCGGTTAAATTACTTTGCCTGAGAGGCGGTTAAATCAGTGGCCTGAAGAGGCGGTTAAATTACTTATTTGAGATGTGGTTTGTTAGCCAGTGTGGCTGGGGCTGAGGTTACGCCTGTTATGTGAAATGCTTTATTTTCTTACTACCGCCACGTCACTACACCTGTGCACATGCATGTAGCCGCTAGGAGCATGGGAAGGGTTGGGGAGACTTGATCCCTACCGAGCCGTGGTTGCTCACCCCTCCTACCGTGTTTGCTTGTTTTCCAGGGACTTACAGGCGTTAGGTGGATACACCAAGGTGGAAGACCATCTTCATTTTATTGCTCTTCTGTGATGTAATTTTATGACTTATGTAACCCCAGGGGGGAAATGTACTAAGAGACTGAATTGTAGTACGGAACATGGTTGGTTTGTGAACCTTTGAGGTTGGGAATTAAATAAAGATGTGGCTTGTTTGATTTATTATAATTGTTAGTTTTGCTTGTGTGGCATCTAGTAATCCAACCCCGTTGCCCTCCGTGTGGGTGAATGGGGAGTCACGTACCGGTTTCCTCGGGTTGAAAATCCGGGGCGTGACAGCTCCTCCAGATGTCTAAACCCATCAGTGGTTGCACTTGTGAGTGATATCATTTCTTGCTGCACCTTGTCGAGGGTACAATCTGATGATTCAACTTGCATTCGTACCTCTTCCATGCTGGACTCCATAGTAGCCAGTCGTTCTTTAAAGGCCTAAGAAACTGATGTTTTGAGGATGCCAGAGGAAATCAGTTTCTCAATGACCTTGCTGGCCAGAAGATCTACTTCTTCAGCCGTCAGAGAATGCGAGTGAGACGCAGCTGGTACTGGAATAGCCATTGGGATATTGGCTGTGAACTCCTCACTCACCTGAGTGGCCACCTGATGAACGACATGTATAGATGGTGTGGCCATCTCAGTCCCTTTCACAGTCTCCTGAACTTGTGGGATAGATCCACCATCGGAGTCACTGGCTGTAGCACCAGGAATTTCTTCTTCTTCTGCTTCTTCTTCTACAACAATGCCCACCACCTCAGCATCATGTGGAATAGATGTGACAGGTGAGTCCACCATGATAGGAGATAGGGCAACCACTGAGATGGCTTCTACTGGGTCTCTATGTACACGACCCTACTCAACTAACCAATTGATCAGATGGTCTCTATCTACCATCTGTTTACCAAAGGCAATCCATGCCTTTCGTAAGTCTGAGGGGGTCATATGAGCCTTGGCATATTCCATATAAAACTCTTCTAGCTCAGACTCCCCAAGGGTGCTCAACAGTACAGATGTAGTGCCCCTATCCTCTGGGGTTTCCTGTGCTGGTGTCTGCCCTCCAACTGCAGGTTCTCTTACTTCTGCAGTATCCTTGGGCACCTCGACAGTAGGGGTCTCCTCAGGTGTAGAGTCTATGGGGAGATGAGTTCTAGCAATGTTCTCCACCACTTCAGTTATATGTACTGTTTCGGCGGATGCAAAGGAGCCCCTAGAAGTCTGTGAGATAAGAACCGGTTGTCGTGGTATGCATGGTGGGGCTCGTACAGAGCTGGTTGTGTCTCCTACACGACTTCTTGCACCTGACTCAGTCCTCCTCATTGACTTGATCTCTAGCCGACCATCCTCATAAATACTTTTGAATATGTATTTGGTCGGCAGTGGCACTGAGGGCCTGTTGCAGAATACATCAGGGTGCAGAAACCTAAGGACTTTGGTGAGAAGAAGTCCAAAGTGTCCCTTCTTGCTTTTGATCATGGAGTGTATCTGTGTTCCCCAGTCTACTCGTCTTCCCTGTAGAACACTGCACATGATCTTTATCTACTCATGACTTGCAGAGTCATGAGCCATCTTCTTGCACAGTAGGCACTGTCTAGTGACTATAAGAGTCGCCAGTGCCTGACCGGAAAAACCCATCTTCAGGGCTCCCCGACCTTGCTTTCCGGGGTTGGAGTACCCAAGGAAAGACTTACACTCATCTCTGGAAAAACTGGGAAGAGAATCAAAGGTACCTTTTGGGAGTGGAAGTGCATCTCGGATTGTTTCAGTAGAGATACGAATCTCCACTCCGTGTACAGCTCCCATAAGGTCGTCTCCAGAGAGTACCATGGTCTTGTAAAATTCCACGACATCTTCTATCAGCAAGTCTTGCATCCCTGAGCAGACAGATGCAATACCGGTTTCATCGAGGTGATTTTTGAATTCATCCAGCTAGCTGACTTTGGCGTCGCCTATGGCTTCCCAGTCTACGATGAATCCCGGGACGATGTTGCGTAGGTCGTCGGCCATCGATGAGCTTGGTCCTTCCATTGAGCTTGTAGAGAGACAAGGAGAAAGAGACACTCGTAGAGAGAGATTGTAAGGTTCGAAGGTGGTCAATCTCCCTTGAGAGAAGGAGAGAAAGAGACAGAGTCGAAGAGAAAGAGAGAGAGAGTTCTAGGGTTAGGGTTCGAGTGTGAAAACGACGAACATACCTTTGAGCTCCGTCTCTATCAGTGACTTATATATGAGTTGAGAAGTGTATCGTAGAAGTCACTCACTCTATCGGTTCATCTTCATGGTCCGCGTTCTTTTCTCTGACCCGCCCTTTTTGTCATCCGGATCCACCTATTGGAATATTCAAGCAATGAGTCCACATCACCCCTTAAGTCGGTATAGCTTCCATTTTAAGTGCACAGTGACGTGCTGACGTGTCTACGAGGCTTGAATAGTAAATGACAGACATCATCTCGCTTCGATCCTTTGGACAGCAACTTCTACAAAGCTGGATGCTTCGAGGCTACGACCCTCAAAGCTTCGAAGCAGCAGTCTTCGATCCCGCAGTTCTTCGATGCAGTTGCTTCGAGGTCGACTGCGAATTCAGCGAGCGGTGGATTTCTTTGGACTTTTCAACGCTCAACAACACACATGAGATGCATATGACAATTCATATAATATTATTCATGAGAAACAGTGTTGCGAGTGGAATTGAAGTTACATGTCCAGAGCTTGATTTATTTCAACCGTAATGTCTGATTTACATGTATGGCTACTGTATCACTACCATTGAAGTCTCCATTTACCTTAGAAATGATTAAGTATTTCATCACACAACATCATGTGCCAGAAGGTGATCGCTTTGTTAACATAGCATCCAGTAAACCATGATTTATCAATTTTAACAACCCATTCATGAATTTTAAGTTTTCTCACATATTTAGCAAAACTCACTCAGGGGAGGCCTCACCCTCTCACTCTCGGATCAGCATGTGAGCTTGATTCAGGAACTAGAATTACACTGTGTAAGTAAGCTCATGGTCAGCCGAATCTTACCACTACCCTGATCCAGCAATGATTTTCAGTTCAGCATAGATGACTTGAGAGACAAGATGGCCCTATTTAGAATCAGAACACACACTCTATCATTGTCTAATTTACAACATCGTACAAGTAAAGTTTGGAGTTTGATCATTCAGCTTGTCTGTGTGAGTTGTCTCTTTTCTTTTGTGGAGCACAATTTTTCAGTGCTTAGTCATGAGCCTTTTTACAAGGACAAAGCTCAACACAGTATCTTTTTGAATCACATAATCATACAATTTAACCTCCAACTATTACTCTAACAGAGACACAATCTGGGGAATAGTGAGGACTCCCCCTAAGATAGGCAGTCAATCTATTGTCTATTATCGTTTTGCCTTTTTCACCTTGCCTTTTTCAGTAAAAGGTAGTGGCTCTTCTTAAGTAATAGGTTTTTTATGATTCTCAAATACTATAGTCTCAGTCATCCTTTGAGCATTAAATCATTGAGGATCCTTTCCGTGCAGGCCAACAGTACCATGAGATACAACAGTTCCTGCTAGTTAATGAATGCAATACTACACAGTTGATATTCGCTCAGAATAAAATGACAAGTAGGGGGAATATCATTCAATTTAAACATAAAGGAAATTGCACTCATTTCACTCAAGACTTGAGGATTCATGACTGGTTGCACAAAAGACTTGAACCAGGTTCAGAGGTAGCAAGTTTCAACCATGTAATTTCTCACTTTCTAGCAGTAGATATGCATGAATCACACTTAGTCATCACTAATTTTCATGGAGACATCACCAGTTATTAACAGTGTCATACTTATGTTAACGAACAGGTAATTAGGTTGAGATGAAACACACGACATGCTATGAGACTCATGAATTTAAATCTAGCATGCCAAGTTTTGTCAGAAGTTCATTGAACCTGGCTTCTTGCAGTGGTTTGGTGAATATGTCGGCAAGCTGATCATCAGTGGATATATACTTCAGAGAAATGTCTTTCTTTAGCACATGATCACATATGAAGTGATGTCTGACCTCAATGTGCTTAGTTTTGGGATGCATAACAGGATTGTTGGAAATTGCAATGGCGCTTGTATTGTCACAATACAAAGGAAGGGCCTTCAGGTCAAACCCATAATCTGATAGTTGACTGGCCATCCAAAGCAATTGAGCACAACAGCTTCCTGCAGCAATATATTCAGCTTCAGCTGTGTAGGTTGAAACTGAATTCTGTTTCTTGCTAAACCAGGATACAAGTTTGTTGCCTAAAAGTTCGCATGTTCCACTTGTGCTCTTTCTATCAATCCTGCATCCGGCAAAGTCTGCATCTGAATATCCTCTCAGTTTAAAATCAGACTCTTTTGGATACCATAATCCCAAATTCTCAGTTCCCTTCAGATACGGCATGATCCTCTTGACATGTGACAAGTGGGATTCCTTGGGATTAGCTTGGTATCTGGCACAGATACATGTTGCAAACATTATGTCAAGTCTGCTTGCTATCAGATACAGCAAGGATCTAATCATGCTTCTATATTATGAGATATCCACCTCCTTCCCTGCTTCATCCATATCCAGTTTGGCGTTTATAGGAATGGGAGTCTTCATGTGTGTCACATCAATCTTCTTAAACTTCTTCAGAATCTCCTTTGTATATTTGGTTTGACTGATGAAGATCTCATCCTCTAACTGCTTGACCTCCAGTCCAAGGAAGAATGAGAGTTCTCCCATCATACTCATTTCATATTCACTTTTCATTAGATGAGAGAAGTCTTCACATTGCTTTTTGTCCCTTGATCCGAATATGTTGTCATCCACATAGATTTGGACTATCAAGGGTGATCCTTTTCCTTCCTTAAGAAACAGTGTGGGGTCAATTTTACCTTTTCTGAATTTATTTTTGATCAGAAACTCTGACAATGTTTCATATCACGCTCTGGGAGCTTGTTTTAGTCCATAAAGAGCCTTTTTCAATTTGTATACCTTATGCTCTTCGTTTGGCTGCAGAAATCCGGGTGGTAGTTCAACATAGACTTCTTCTTGGAGGTCTCCATTCAAGAAAGCACTCTTAACATCCATCTGATAAACTTTGAAGTCCTTGAATGCTGCATATGCTAAGAACATGCGAATGACCTCCAGTCTAGCAACTGGTGCAAAGGTTTCATCATAGTTGATTCCTTCTTCTTGTCTATATCCTTTTGCAACCAGTCTGGCCTTGTTTCTGATTACAACACCATCAGCATCAAGTTTGTTTCTGAAAATCCATTTCACGCCAATGACTTATTATGATTTGGGCTTGTTGACCAACTCCCATACTTTCTGTCTTTTGAACTGATTTAATTCTTCTTGCATTGCATCAATCCAATGGTGATCCTGAACTGCATCGTCAACTGATTTTGGCTCCACTTGTGATAGGAAGCACATATATAGATTTTCATGAAGTGTGGCAGCCCTTGTTTTAACTCGTGCAGCTGGATCTCCAATTATCAGTTCAGAAGGGTGGTCCTTTAACCTTCTTCTTGTCTTTGGAAGGTATTCTCTTTCTTCATGATGAATGCCCAATTGCTCGATGTCAAGTTCTTGGGCTGGTATAGGTGGCAGAGTCTGAACAGGTTGAATGTTAGAGTCATGGTTTTTTGCTGATTTTTGACTTGGTTCCTCAGCAACTGGTTCAGCTCTGTGTTCATCAGGTTCAGGTGCATCTTCCAATGTTTCTGTTGTAGTGGGATTATTTGTGTCTTGGTCTTCTACAATAACAATGTCCTGCACTTCATTTACATTTGGGTCTCCTTTCTGCATTCCATGGTTAGTCTCATCAAAAGAAACATGAATAGACTCTTCAACAACTTTGGTCCTTCTATTAAATACACGATAAGCCTTGTTAGTCATGGAATATCCAACAAGATATCCATCATCTGATTTGGCATCAAACTTGTTCAAGTAATCCTTGCCATTGTTCAGAATGTAGCAAGTACACCCGAAGATCCTTAGGTGACCAATGTTTGGTCTCCTTCCCTTCCATAACTCATAGGGTGTTTTCATGGCTCGTTTGTTAATTAGAGTTCTGTTTTGTACATAACAAGCAGTGGCAACAGCTTTAGCCCATAGGGATTTTGGGAATTGAGCTCCTGTCAACATGGTTCTAGCAGCTTCAACTAATGTTCGGTTCTTTCTTTCAGCTACTCCATTTTGTTGTGGAGTTCTTGGTGCTGAGAAATTATGCTGGATACCATGTTCAGTACAAAACTCTAGCATATCAGAAAATTCAAATTCCTTGCCATGATCACTACGAATGTACTTGATAGAGAGACTCTTAACATTTGTGACCCAATTGAAGAGTTCGACAAGATTCTCAAATGTTTCAGATTTGTTTTTGAAAAACATGACCCATGTGTATCTGGTATAGTCATTTACTACTACAAGAAAGTATCATGCACCAGATAAGGAAGACACATTTATTGGTCCACATAGGTCCATGTGCAAAAGTTCGAGAGGTTGTATGATTGAGGTTTTATCTATACTCTTAAAAGAATGTTTAACCTGCTTACCCAGTTGACAATCCTTGCACGGGTGTTCTTTCTCATAAACATGCTTGGGTAAGCCCTCAACCAAATCTAGAGATGCCAATTTAGACATAGTCTTAAAGTTTAAATGGCCGAATCTCTTATGCCACAACCAACTAATGTTAGGTGAAGCTTTGGACAGAAAACAAATTGGTTATCAGATTGAGCATTATGATAGACCAACTTGTAGACATTACCTTGTCTATGCCCATTTAGTTTCACCTCTTTGGAGACAGGGTCCATAACTGTGCAGGTGTGTTTAGTGAACAAAACTTCATAACCCTTGTCACACAATTGACTTATGCTCAACAGGTTATGTTTAAGACCTTGAACAACAGATACATTTTGAATGGACACAGAACCATTAGAGAGAGTACCCTTACCAACAATCTTACCCTTTTTATTGTCCCCGAATGTGACAGATGAAGCTGCAACCTCCCTTACCTCACTCAATAGAGAGGCATCATCTGTCATATGCACAGAACAGGCACTATCAAGATACCACTTGCTGGAATTGATTTTTTGTTTCCGGTGGCTGCTTTCAGCTTTAGGTACCTATTCTTGCACAATGAGCAACTAAGTCTTGGGGGCCCAATTAAGATTGGGCTTTGAGTAAGTGAAAGCTGCTGTTGACAGTTTAGGTTTTTAATAAAAAGGGACCGATTTAACTTTCCATGCTAATCTTGGTGATCCATCATTAGTTTTATTAGTAGGGTTCATCTTTAGAGCTTCAGCACGTTTTTCTTCCTTATTGTTGTCTTTAGCAGCTTTAGCAGGCACAGGTTTGTCAGTTTTCTTCACAGGCTTGGTCTTTAAGTCTTTTGAATGGGTAGCCTTTGTGTGCTTGTTATGTTTCTTCCTATCAGAGTTGCTGTTGTACTGCAGATTTTTAGTGAAATTAAGCTATTTAAGATTTACCCTGATTTCTGTGGCAATCTCCTTCCTAAGATACTCAGGGTAGAATCTGCACTGATAGGAGAGGTGTCCAACTTCACAGCAGATGGGGCATGTGACAGGTTTAGGTTGAACACTCTGTCTCAAGGGTTTTCCTGGAGTGTTAAGAGGTTTCCTAGGTTTTCTCACATATCCTAGACCGTTCTTAACTCCTCCATCAGAGACAAACTTAGGCTGGAAGGCAGCAGCCTTACTGGATGACCAATCTCAAATGTAGTAGTGTGTCTACTTAGTTTTGTCTCTGAGATAACTACACCCTTACCCCTGCACTGGGATGTAGAGGACAGGTTGACTGAGGGTTCAGCTTTCAGGTCTTTCTTAGCAACTACTGCATCACTGTCCTGAGATGCAACAGTACCCAGATCTTTGAGTTCGGGTGTTACTTGTTTGGGTGAACTAGCAAAAGCCATTTGTACCTCCTTTCCACACTCAATGAGCACACTGCCAACAGGAATAAAGCCAGCAAGACACTTGGTCTGAACAGGGTAAGTCTGGGCCTTGGTTATTTGGTCTTCAGAGAAACCTAGACCTAAGGCTAGACTTTTAACATCTGGAGTAGTCCTAAAGTGGGCTGCAATCTCAGCAGAGTCTTGCCACTTTTACGGATTTGTCTTTCCTTTTCCAGTTCTGCTTTGGTTTCAGCCAGTTCCTTTTCAAGCCTATCGATGTCTTTATTAGCTATTTTTAGTTGACCAGCTTTGTCCAAAAGATCATCGTGTGTGCTTCTCATCTCACTCACTTCAGCCCTTAATCTTCTCTCTATTCTTTCATAATCATCTATAGAGTCTCTATATTCACATGAAAGCCGTTCCAGTTTAGAATAGTATCTTTCTTTGTCTGCTTTCGTAGGAAGAAATTGTTCCTCCATTTCTTTAAGAGCTCTATAGGTATCTTCATATTCAATGTGGAGCTGTTCATAAGTTCTTACCTTGAGGAGAGGTGAATGGTCAGCCATGAAACAGATGAGACCTTTTTCCTTCTTCTCCTCATCAGATGACTCTTCTTCCTCCTCGGTTTCACTATTAAACTTGTTGGTGACAAGAGCCTTCTTCCTTTTGTCATCCTTTTTGCTTGAGGAGCCTTCGGTCTTCTTCTTTTGCTCAGCTGCCTCCTTTTTCTCCCTCTTCAGCTTATAACAGTCAGCAGCGAAATGGCCGGGCTTGTTGCAGTGATAACATTGCAACTTGTCCTTATCTTTTCCCTTAGAGAAAGATGAGGAAGACTACCTTGCTTTCCTTCTGTAGTTCCCCCTTCTGTTCAACAGTTTCTTGATCAGAAATGCCACTTCTTCATCTGAGGTACTATCTGAACCAAGTTCATCAGCTTCATCTTCTTCCTCTTCTGAAGACGGTTCCCGTGGTTCAGCAGCAGTCTTAGAGGCAACAGACTTCTCCTTTTTCTTGGAAGGATTCTCAAATGCCTCAAGTTCTTCCTTTTGCATTTCGAACGTCTTGAGGTCTCTGTATAATGCTTCCAAGGCACAAGTCTTCCATTCCTTCAGCTGACAGATGGCTGATGTCTTTATCAGCAGTCTCAAGGGTAGAGATCTCAGAAATTTGTCATTTTTGTCCTTTTGAGAGATCTCAACATTGTAAGTCTTCATCCGTTGAATCAGACCTGTGAACCATTTGTAGATACTGTCCAATGACTCTTTCGGTTCACATCTGAAGGCTTCATACTCTTGTTTGAGCATGGAGATCTTGTTGTCCTGTATTTGCTCATCTCCTTCGTAGATGAGATAGAGTTTGTCCCATACCTCTTTAGCAATCTCAAGATCTTGCACATCCGTGAACATGTCATCATCGAGTGCAGAGAAAAGTATGGCTTTTGCCTTGAAGCCGAGCTTTACTTTCCTCTGCTCCACCTTAGACCAACTGTCCGGGTCTTTCGTCATTAGCCGACCTCTCTGCATACTCTTTGGTGTGAAAGGTCCTTCTTTATTGTTTCCCAGAGATAGGTGTCGAGCATGTCTAGGTGTGCTCTCATTCTCGCTTTCCATTTGGAAAAGCGTGCGGGTGTGCACGTGGGTACTTGGGAGGATGAGCCAGGCAAAACATCATAGAAGTCTTCTTGTTCTTTCTTATTGCTGCTGGTACTCGGTTCTTCCTGCTCCTGGTCTCCAGTCGCTCCTTCCTCTAGAACACGACTGGCTTCAAGTTCCTCAACAGGAACTGGAGCTTGCTCGGGAGCTGGAGCTGCACTGCTGGAATCCATGTCAGCCAATAGGGATCTCTACAGAGTTGTAGAACTTGCTCTCATACCAATTGTAGGTCCCAAAGTGAGTCTAGAGGGGGGGGGGGGTGAATAGACTTTCTTCGTGTGCGGAAGCTAGACTGTTAGCTGGGTTTTGGATTCCTGCTACAGATGACTATGATGGAAGTATTTATGGAGAAGATGAAAGAAGTATTGTAAGGATAAGGTGAGTGATAATGAACTATCAGACAAAACTGAGATAAGAGTAAATGCTCTTTTCTCAACAGATCTCAGTTGTGAAAGAGATGGTTTATGATAAATCGAGGTGTGGAAAACTAACAACACTGAGATCAAGACTTAATGAAAGTGGTAGATCTTTGATGAACAACAAGATTCGTGAATAAAAGAATGGATTGTTCTTGTTCTTGATTTAACACGGCGCACAACACTTTTTCAATTTCTCTATCTTCGTCTCTCTCTCTTGCGTTCGAACTCTTAATGTTAGTTCTGCTTAGTCTCAATTTTCTCTAAGCCTGTCAGAACCAAAATCTTGTGTTCTGTGTGTTTCCTTCTTTTGAGAGAGAGGTTAAACTCTTGATTTTGTCGTTAAGTGCGTGATAGATATATTTTTAATATTAAAGTGCTCGTGCGCCAAGTTGTCCATCCCGACAGACTGACTTCCCGCCACTGAAAATGCGGAATGTCAGGGGATGGGTTGATCTGCTTTGATTTGCAGATCACTTGCCCATACTGCGTATTTGGCATGCAGTCAATCTTGGCCGTTCATCCGTGGATGGTAGTTGGCAGCAATTAATGTGTCATTAATGTGCTCAATTGCTCGGGATGGCGCAGACTTGTTGTACAAACCCTAGCTAACAATATTGCTAAGTGGTTGTGTTTAGGGTTGTAAGTTTGCCTCGGAGGTAGATGCCTCGTAGGTTCGGTGACTCAAAGATTTCAGTTAGCACCTGTAGAAAGTTGCGAAGGTTTGCTTCAGGATTTATGGTGTTTTTGTGAGTCTACGACTCACATCTTCGAGTCTTCGAGGCTAGAGGTCATGTTGGATTAGCCTTTTATGTCTCTCTGTTAACTAAAGTCTACAACTCTGCATGTCTACGACTCTTCGAATAACGCTTAGAGTGACTTCTTCGAGTTCAGCTACTCTACCTGTTATTGTAGCTACGAGTCTACAACTCTAGTTCTACGGGTCTACGACCTTCGGGTCTCTCAGTTTACTATATTTGACTAAGTGGTCTGAAAATCTTCGACTCTACGAGTCTTCAACTTCGCTTTTCTTCCTTAGTCTTTTAGAGAGGCTCATAAACTGAGTTCCTGTATAGCTACGACCCTTTAGCTACAACTCCCCGCCATCAATCTCCGAGTCTGGAAGTATGGCAATTTCTCTATAGTGACTATGTCCCTTGAGTCTACGAGTCTACGACTCTACGACCCTTGAGTTACAGTTTCATTTGTTTGCCAGTCTTTATAGTATCGACTCTTCGACCTTCAACCTACGAGTCTACGAGTCCGGTTTTCTTTACACTGTTCGAAGGCTTCGACTCTACGACTTTCGATCTACGAGTCTATGAGTCCTATTTTCTTAACAGTGTTCGAAGGTTTTGACCCTACGACTCTGTGAGTCTTCGAGTCTAGTGATCATTGAAGTTCTGTTAATTGACTTACGTATTTATGGGGACTCTACGAGTCTACGAGTCTACGAGTCATTTAGCTTTGGTTACGGTTCTTAACACTTCTTCGACTCTATGAGTCTCCGAGCTTATTGACACTTACAGTAACACTCTCTTTCCCGTACTGTGACTCTACGACCTTCGACCCTGGATCTACGAGTCGCAATGTTCTTTCACTGTTTCACCTTGAGTCTCCAGACCCTACGAGTCTACGAGTCTCTTGCCAATACGTCCTATGATAGTTTCACTTCTACATACTTCGACTCTTCGACTCTACGACCTTCGGTTCTTCGAGTCTCCAGACTTAGACTATATTTTGGCAGCTTCATCAAATCCTATATTTCCAACACAATCCATCCTTAATATAACATCAAAGTCCACTATTTGTAAGGAGATTCGGTTTCCGGGAAGTACCCTATCACATATAGTAATGGGGCATGCTTTATATATCTTAGTGGCATTTATGGTGATACCACTTGGTGTCATTATTGTTAATTCCACTTTTAATCTCTAATGTGGAATATCCATATGTTCAGCATACTTTGGTGAGACCAAAGAATGCGTTGAACCAGAATCAAATAAAGTATAAGCGTTTCTTGAGCTTATGAGCAAGGTACCTTTCACCACATCGTTTTTTGATTCTTCTTCCATTATTGGCTCCACTTCTGTAGTTGTAATGGCGTACGAGCGAGCTGGTGCCCTAGGTGGTTGTTGCGGCTGCTATGGTTGTGGCTGTCGTTGTGGTTGTACATGTCGAAGTGGTTGCTACAACGGTTGTCGATAATCCCCCATAGTTTTTGCCTGTGGGCACTGATTTGCATAATGTCCAAATTCATTGCAGTTGAAACATTTGACGGTTGGGCGTGTACTTGGTTCTGGTCTTGGTGCATGTAAAGGGTTACGCATACGAATGGGATTAGGACCCATTTGGGGCCCTTGTTTAGGTCTTTCCCGGCATTCACGTGCTTGATGTCCAGCCTTACCATACTTGAAACATTTTCCCGATCCTTGGAGGCATTCACCAGAGTGTCTTTTACCGCATTTAGGGCAGGTGGAATGTACTACCTCGTTCATACTAGGCTTTGTGATCTTCGATCCATTAGCTTGGTGTTTCCTTTTCTTATCATTTTGACTACGGTTTTGGTGGTAGTCAAGATGTTCCATTTCTACTTTGATCGTGCATCGAACAACAGTTTCATAGTCGGGGAAGTCAAAGGCTCCCAACGCTCTCCGTATGCTTGGTTTCAACCCATGGTAGAACATTTGAACTTTACTTTGCATTTCAACTACGTACTGAGGTGTGTACCTTGCTAACATGGTGAACTTTGCCTTATACATGGCCACAATATCATCATCCTTTTGTTTAAGATCGAGGAAGTCTCTCTCCATCTTACTCCTCGATGGTCGGGGAAAATACTTTTCTAGTAAGATCCCTTTGAAAGCTTCCCAGCTTAGAGCTTCTATCTATCCCTCAGTTTTGGTATTCTTAACAAGGGTCCACCATTGGTTTGCCTCACCCTCCATTCGGTAAATGGTAAACTTTATCTTTTTCTGGTCAGGACATTCCAATACTGAGAATATTTTTTCTAACTTATTAATCCATTCCTCCATGTGAGTGGGATCAATTGAACCAGAGAAGGCTGGGCGATGCTGCTTCATAAATTGGTCAACTGTTACCTCTTTTGGTTGAGGGTTTATACCTTGCTCCTGTTGACCGACGGGTGTGTTGGGTGGAGTCATATTTGTTGCCATTGTTTGTGCCATTTAGATAAGAAATGCCATCAGGTTCTCTGCGCTTACACCTTGTGGTGCTGCCATATTTGAAGGTTGCCTATTTGGTGGTAGTGTTCCCGCAACCTGTCCACTAGAGGAAGAGTTCATTGGTGTTGAACCCTCCTGAAGTTCATTTGCCATACCGTTATTCCTTGTGGAGTTGTTCATGTTTCCTCCGTTCCTTGTTTCAACCATTTTGGCCCTTTAAGCACACATGTTACTCGAGGTTAGGTTAGTTCAAAATTAACCATATAACCACAATAATACTTATGTAAAACAATTTACTATAATTGTTCTAAGCTTAGGACTCTATACTATGTTATTTATAAGTAGTCTCTATACCTAACTAAACCTTTGCTCTGATACCAGCTGTAACGCCCCCAAATCTGAACTTCCAGACCGGGTGCGTTAGACAAATAAGATATTACAATTATATGAATAGTAATCTATTACTCAACATAAATTCGATGGTTTATTTATTACATCAAGACTCATCATAAGATCTCTAAGGTTTAGCATTTAGAGACTAGGTGTTGATAACCCATTATAGTTTTACATGACATATAAATACTACATGCATAATCTTCTTATGATTGTATTCTAAGCATTCTGGACACCATTATCCTAGCATCCTTGCTTTCTCCTAGTTCCCTAGGGTTGCAAACAAAACATGAAAGGAAATGAGCTCAAATAGCCTAGTAAGGTTAAAAGTAAGGGATAATATATGGAGAATAATCAACTCATGGAAAAATAAGAATATCTACTCATCTAGGTTCACCACCTAGATATCTTGTATAACTTGTTATCAACTGGATTGACACTCTCCAGTGATGTTCTTTACCCAATGCATTGGAGGTCTTTCTGGAACCACCCATAGACATATTGCCAAACATAAAACGTATCTTCATAAATTTTTAAACAATCACATCAATGGTAAATTTCAACGTAAAGGAAGGTCTTGCAATAATAGCCCCGATAAGTAAAAGGGTTATTCATCATTCAATAAATTAGATTACCAAATTCCCAAGAAGTGCCAAAGAAAGTTAATTCTTCTTAAAATAATGTTATGAGGAGAAATCTTGAGATAGAGATATAGAGAAGAAATAGGAAATGAATTTCCACGTCGGAGATCGTGGTAAGGAAAGGGAGAGGGGATCCTTACAATCTTTTTGTCTTCCGCGTTTATAAACCTTGAAACAAAATTTAAAAGTTAATATTTTAATTTTAATGATAATAGTATATTCATAAATAATATATTGAGAAACATATATAAGTACATTATGATGGAAAAACTTCTCATGATAATAATAATAATTTATACGTATATATATACATATATAATATACATATATATATTGAGGGGAAAATTCATCCATAATATATATATGTATGAGGAGACTTAGCCTTCCATGGAATAATAATAATCTATATATACACATATACATATCATATACATATATATATTGAGGGGCAAAGCCATCCACAATATATATATATATATATATAAGGAGGCTTAGCCTTCCATGGAATAATAATAATCTATATATACACATATACGTATTATTTAATAAATATACATATATATATTGAGGGGCAAGGCCATCCATAATATATATATGTATGAGGAGGATTAGCCTTCCAAGAACATGATTAATATATGCTTCAAATACCTTTTGGAACTTCCAACAAGTGAGAGGAAGATTGAGAGAAGAGAAGGCTTGGAGGACTATTGGGGTGTTAATAGAACTTTTTGGGGAGTATTTGGAGGAGATTTTTGTGGCTTATTTGAATAGAAAGAGTGCTTGAGAAGGGAAGTGAGGCATGCTATTTATAGGTAAGGTGGTAGGTGTAATAGTGTGAAAAATAGTGTACGAATTTGACTTTGGTATTAAATTAAATTATTTAAAATATATATAATACTTTATTTTCCTCATATTATCTCTTATTAAAAACGTGGTTATCTCCTCCTGCCATTTAAAAATGTTTTAAGACTTTTAAACCTAGAAGGTTCCTTTGGCATCAAAAGTCTACATTGGTGTACTCTCTACTAATTCAATTATAACATTTTTTATTTTATAGTTTTTGACAAACGGCCACATGTATTGCTTTACTAACTCAAATATCTTCAAATTGGTAACAATTGTATACTTTTTACATATGTATAACAAAAGTTATTGAATTTTAAAGTCATACTAAAATGTTTACCCGTTCATACAGAACCTATGTGTAGTATTTTAACTTCTGGAATTGATTGACTTCATATTAAATTCTGAAATTTCTACACATTTTAGCTAAGTCATAAATGAACAAATGGGCTTTGGTTTCATGTCAATTGGATCTGTATAATTCAAGTTATGGATTTTTGAATGAGACCTCCAAAATCTGCCTCATTCAAATTTTTGGGCTTTACTTATGTTTTATACTTTTGGTAAAGTTAAGGCTTGTAATACTTACTTACCCATAGTAATTTGGTTTAAGAAACTAAATGACATAATATATAGCATCTAAACTTTTTATGACGTATAAGAAATTATTTTATTTTTATAACATATTTAATATTAACGCGGATAAAATAATATAATTGCGTAATCAATAAACAATAAAGTAAGATAACATTATAGCGTAAAATATTATAAACCTAAACATAAACATTAATATCATATTTTATGGTCTTCGTAAAATTTCTTGAATTGTATTAGCGTATGTGCGTAGGACGTGTTGTGCTTCGACAGTAGAGCTGCACAAGCCTTCGGCTAACATTGTTGTAGTTGTTGCACGAATAACCTCAAACTTCTCCCTGTGTCTCGTCGCATTATATTGTAGCCATTGGACACGAGCATTTAGCTCATCTACAGCAAAGCATAGCTTTGTAACTTCAAGTCGTATTGCTCGCCGATCTTCATCTCGTACACTATTCTCGGATGGCGGTACTTGAGAGCTTGATGCCATAACCTCTTATTATTATTCTTCTTACTTCTATACTCTCTTATAAATAAAATCTCATACTCAACCTATTTATAACAATTCAAACGGATACTATTCATAACGGTTAGTTACTTATTCCAACGGCTAGTTACTATTCTAACGGCTACTTACTAGTCACATGATATTTAAATAACTATATTGGGTACTTATTTTTATCGTGATAATATCTAAAATATTCTTTCTAACTATTGTTAGTAATGACTTTATTATTATATTATTATTATTACTATTTTAGGAAGAATTTAAATAGTTAGAAAATATTACAGGTCTTACACATCTGTTCCTCTATACTGCGATAACACTAGTGCCATTGTCATCAACAATAATCCTGTGATGCACCCAAAGACCAAGCACATTGAAGTCAAGTATCACTTCATCCGAGATCATGTTCTTAAAAAGCACATATCTCTCGAACATGTTGCTACGGATGATCAACTCGCAGACATACTCACTAAGCCCCTACCTGATGCAAGATTTTCTGAACTTCTCCTTAAATTAGGTATGCTTGACCTATCTACATAGATTCTAATTTATAATTCCAATAGTACTTCTTTCAGAACATACATCGCATTTATAATGCACATTTGACACCTCCAATTTCTCATGCTGATTATTTTTACTTGTGTCATGCATTATGTTTCTGATAATTTTCACATATTTTCATAGGGGAAGGATGCTTGCGTTTCCTGACTGAAGTCATTTAAGCCAACATAATTAAAACTTATATGAATAACCTCTTTAGGATTTCATGATTTCAATTTCCAGTCATCCCCACATGACGAATGTTGTTGATTGCTCTATTAACTTGTATGGTTGAAGAAATGAAATGGGTTAGCTCGGAATGTTTGGTGGATGTACTCACAGTCGCAGTCTGATCAGCTTTTGAAGTGACCATCGAGAGGATCGCATGATCTACGGGAGAGAAAATGCTTTATTAATTATCCAAGTAATACCCCCGTATATGTCTCGTGACCTCTTTCCTAGCTGTCTATCTGAGGGGGAGTCTATCACTAAGAGGATCACATGATCTAAGGGGGAGCAATAGCTATCTATTACCTCTGCAATGACCCCCTAATATGTCTCGGATGCTTTTTCCCCTAAACTCTCACTTCCGGATCTAATTGGACCTGCATTTTTGAATCATAATTTTGGCATGCTTGGATGTTTTTCCTTCTTCAACCGTGCATTTTAATCGGATAATCATCTGCTTGCTTTTGACATGTGTTTGATTATCCAGTTTCACTCATGAATCCTAACTTGGGCAAATCATATGGTTTTTAATTAATCTTAGCTACGTCGTTCAGCAGGACGGTTTTGCTATGTTGGCCAATATGAACTTGTGTGTTTATTATCTAACATGTGACTTGCTTCAGTAACTATGATCATTTATTCGTATGCATGTGTCTATAGCATTTCATTTTAATGCATAAGTTCGGTTTCTCATTAGTTTGGATTTTGCTACCTTTAAATATTTGTTTACATCCGTACTAATCTCAACCTGTGAAAGCTTTGTGTTCTGTTTAATTTATCGTCATGCAGCTACAGGTTCCGATTGGCTTTGCATTTTCACTGTCATATCTTGTTTGAAGTCTCGACTTTGAAGTGTTGTGGTACTTCATCTTCTTCGACTTTACCTAGCAAAGGAATCTCTCTCTCTCTCTCACTCTGTTACTCATCCGGATATACTTTTACGGATTACCCATTCCTCCGAATGATCGTCGGTTCATCTCCTCCGGACTCTTGAAATACCCAAGTCTTATCGCGTGTTTCTAAGGAGACATAATGATGGGCTATTTTCATTGCTAGTCTCGAGACAAGAGACTTTCCGGAAGAAGGCATACAACTGTCCTATTTACTTGATTCTGTGGCCTCCACATCATGTTTACATTTGGAGGCGCTCATCTCTCAAGATAAATGACATCAGCGTGTCAGGCGGATCACTATTCTTCTTGCTTAATCCCAAGATCCGCTGGCAACTACGAACTCGGTCTTATATATACTGGATCTTCATGCAGCACGAGTTTACATTTCTAAATCCCTAAACCCTCGTTGCTCTTCCACTCACTAACACCTGCCCATGCCCGCACCCGAAGGGTCAAGGGGTTAGTGCAAGCACCTAGACTGGACTTATACAACGGATGCTGTCCCAATACTACACATCCGGGCTAACATGCCAAAGGACATGCCCCTGATTCCAAACCATACACACAATCATCATTCAGTCAAAATAACATACCACAGTTTACTTCATTTCAAAGAGGACTCAAGTCCATTACAACTCAAATGGGGAAAAGCTCCCAATAAACCCACAATACCAAATTTAGTTTACAAATTAGCCCAAACCAAAACAGAAAGCCACAGATACATTAACAATCAAATAAGGAAGGTCCCATACCCTCTATGGCCAATCACCTTAGCTCTGTCACCTATCGCCGGCTAGACCCTGCAAAGAGAACAGTTCAAAGGAGGGGTGAGCAAACCACAGCTCAGTAGGGATCAAGTCACATAACTCAGCACAAGGTGCCCAGTAGGCATAATTTATCTCAATACAAGATGTTCAACATGCATAATACAACTCAGCACATATCAGTATGATTTACAATGTACTCAGTTCATGTAGTGCAGCCACAATCTCAGTAACATTCACAGTATACAGCTTCTTTTCCCATATCAGTGTTCCTTAACCGTTTTGGTAAGTTTTTAGGTAAATTAACTCCGGGATTTCATCCCAATCACATTATTTTCCACTCAAGAACCTTCTGGCTAAATGGGGAAGCCAAAGGAGGCAAAATAAGGGTGTGTACTTCATATGGGCCACATGACGTGCAGGGGGATGTTTGGCTCCCTGCCCTCTACACATCTCAAGGAACGTTGGGGTAAAATTTCAAACCAATTGGGCTTGCACGTGAAATGGGCTGTTCACGTGCAATATGGCATGCAGCCATATTTTGCACAGAGACCTTTGTTTTGTTGTTGTAATCACTTTTCTTTAAAGGACCTCTCTCAAATTCTTTTTAGATTGTGAGTTATTAGACTCTAAAGTTAGGGTACATAGCCTGGTTTCAACTCCAGCTATGTCCCTCATATCAACCTACCCATCCAGACCATCCCAGATTATTTTATTCACTTTTAACTATTCAGATATACTGGAAACCTCACAATCAATCATTATATGCATGTGGGGGCATAAACTCAACATCAACATGAACAGGATCATCACAAATCTGTACCCACAAGGGGTGACGGCTGCTACGGTTTTGGAATGAGAATCCCCTAATTTTGAAGCCTTTTTCCTTTATATATTTTCCCACATAATCAAAACGATGTAGTTTTGATCAATTTAAAGCCCAGCATCAATAAGCCCAAAGGCCAAGGTTTTCTAATCCACTTCATTAAGCTCTACAGCCCAACAATTAAGCCCGAATCATATTTTAAATAAAACTCTCAAATATATATTAATTGGGATATTTTAATTCATGTGAAATTCCCAAAATACCCCTCAGGGCCTCGAACTCCGAATCGAGCCCAAGCATAGTCAAAATTCTCCATTTGACGAGCACATCACTATGCTGAAGTTCATTCTCTAAAACAAGGCCTCTTACTCAAGGCTAACTCCAAGAACCCCTCAAATACGGGTCCTTACATCCTCTCCCCCTTAAAGACTTTTCATCCTCGAAAAGAAAGCTGGGGTTGAAAGGAAACCACAACCACAATCAATGCACCCAATACATAACAGCAAAATAATTGATCAGTACCCATGTAACAGCAAAATAAAATCAGTTCCAATAGTACCTGATGTTTTTGCCTTCCTCCTCTTCTTCAGGGTTGTTCGTCCTCGAACAGATCAGGGTAGTGAGCACGCATCTCAGTCTCACGTTCCCAAGTCTCTTCCTCCATACCTCAGTGTTGCCACAACACCCGAACTAGTGGAATAGTCTTTCCTCGGAGCTGCTTTTTGCGCCTATCCAAAATACGGATTGGGGCCTCAATAACTGTCATATCTTCCTCAATATCCAAATTACTCCAATCCAGTACATGTGTGGGATCTGGATGATATGTCCGTAACTGGGATACATGGAAAACATTGTGAACTCTGCTCAAACTAGGTGGTAAGGCCAACCTACAAGCAACAGGTCCAACTCTACTCAAAATCTCAAACGGTCCAATGTATCTTGGAGATAACTTGGATCCCTTTCTAAATCTTTTATGTCATTTCCATGGAAAAACATGAAGAACACATGATCTCCAACCAAAAACTCTAATGGTCGGCGTTTGTGGTCCGCATAGGACTTCTGTCGACTCTGAGCTGTAAGAAGGCGCTGCCTAATCAGCTGTACCTTGGCCGTAGCCTCTTGGACCAATTGGGGTCCCAACATGGTTGCTTCTCCAGCCTCTGCCCAATATAATGGAGACCGACATGGTCTACCATACAGTGCCTCAAACGGGGCCATCCCAATAGAAGCTTGATAGCTATTATATAGGCAAACTCTACCAGAGGAAGGTGAGAAGCCCACGATCCTCCAAAATCGAGCACACAAGCTCTGAACAGATCTTCTAGTGTCTGAATGGTCCTCTCTGACTGACCATCAGTCTCGGGGTGATAAGCCGTACTCAGATTGAGTCGTGTCCCCAAGGCTTCTTGCAAGCCACTCCAAAATCGTGAGGTGAACTGTGCATCTCTGTCTGAAATGATAGACACGGGTAGCCCATGCAATTTGACAATTTCGTTGATATACAACTGGCTTAAGGTGCCAATGGAGTCTCGCTCCCGAATAGCCAAGAAATGGGCTGATTTTGTCAAACGATCTACAATGACCCATATCATGTCCTTCCGGCCAGAGGTGGCGGGAAGTCCTATCACGAAGTCCATGGTAATGTGTTCCCACTTCCACTCAGCCATAGGTAAGGGCTGCAATTGACCCGCAGGTCATTGGTGCTCTGCCTTCACCTGCTGACAAGTGAGGCACCTGGAAACGAATCCCGCTACGCTCCTCTTTAGTCCCGGCCGCCAGAATTGTGCTCTCACGCCATGATACATCTTTGTCCCCCCTAGGTGTATAGCCAAACGGGAATGATGAAATTCCCTCATCAAATCCTCTCGAAGGAAGGGCGGCACTATCAAACGCCCCTGAAACCTCAACTTGTGTTCAGCTCCTTCTGTCCACTCTTCGGACAGCTCACCGGCCTCTATCTGGGCCCGGATTACCTCATAATCCACGTCTCCCAACTGTCCATCACGGACACGTTGGTATAATTCTGGCATCACAGTAATAGGGCACAGGACTGCTTTCCCACTGCTAAGATCAGGCTGTACCTGAAGTACGGCTAGCTGTTCCATCATTTTCCATTCTCTGATGGAAATCTCAGCTTTGCCCTTTCTACTTAGCGCGTCAGCAACAACATTCCCTTTTCCAGGTGTATAGGAGAGTGCGAAATCGAACATCTGTAGATACTCTACCCATCTCCTCTGTCTCAGGTTCAGGTCTCTCTGGGTGAAAATATATTGCAGGCTTTTGTGGTCCGTGTACACCACAAATTTCTCCCCCAACAAATAGTGTTGCCATGACTTTAAGGAAAAAATCACCGCTGCCAACTCCAGGTCGTGTGTTGGGTAATTTTGCTCATGGGGCTTCAGCTGTCATGAGCCATAAGCTATGACTTTGCATTTTTGCATCAGAACACACCCCAGTCCAACTCGGGACGCATCACAATATACCTCATAAGGCACTCCCTCTTGTGGTAGACTCAACACAAGTGCAGTGGTCAGTCGAGTTTTCAATTCCTCGAAAGCTTTCTGACACTCGTCCGTCCACTCAAATTTGGCTCCTTTCCGTGTCAGGGCTGTCATCGGTGCTGCCAACCGTGAAAACCCTTCCACGAAGCGCCGGTAATATCCCGCCAATCCCAAGAAACTGCTGATCTCAAAGACATTAGTGGGCCTCTTCCAAGATGATACAGACTCAATCTTGGTCGAGTCTACTCTTACTCCTTCAGCAGATACCACGTGCCCAAGGAAATGCACCTCTCTCATCCAGAAGTCGCACTTACTAAATTTAGCATATAACTGATGATTTCGTAGTGTCTGCAACACCACGGTCAGATGTTCCCCATGCTCCTCTCGGGTCTTAGAATATACGAGGATGTCATCAATGAACACCACTATGAAGGAATCCAGGTATGGGGCAAATACCTGGTTCATTAGATGCATAAACACTGCCGGTGCATTCGTAAGCCCAAAAGGCATCACTAGCCACTCATAGTGCCCGTATCTGCACCTAAATGTAGTCTTAGGGATGTCCTCCCTCCTGACCCTCAGCTGATGTTACCCCGAACGGAGATCAATTTTCGAAAACCACCGTCCTCCACTCAGTTGGTCGAATAATTCATCAATCCTCGGTAACGGATATTTATTCTTTACCATCACTTGGTTCAGCTTCCGGTAGTCAATACAGAGTCTCAACGACCCGTCTGCCTTCTTAGCAAACAGTACTGGTGCACCCCAAGGTGATGTACTTAGGCGAATGAAGCCTTTATCTCCAAACACCTTTATTTGCTTTTGTAGCTCTCTCAATTCAGCAGGTTCCATCTGGTATGCCACTTGGGAGATAGGTCCCACCCCGGGTACTAGTTCAATTGTGAACTCAGTACTCCTGTGTGGAGGTAATTCCACTAACTCTCCAGGAAACACATCCTGGAAGTTCTCAACCACATCAGGCCACACTCTTTTCTCTAAGTTACCTTCCTCCTCGAAGGTTAGAGTGGCAAGTCTATGGGCAATATTACCCCATAGCTCCCTCATTGGCCCTGCTCTTCTGGCATTCTTATCCCATTCACCCACTATAGTACAGGAAGTTCCTGTGGGTGAAGTAAACGACACTCGTCGTCTATAGCAGTCAATCTTAGCCTAAAAGGCCAACAACCAATCTATTTCCAGAATCAAATTGAATGTCCTCATAGGCATCACATAAAGATCAAATTGGAGTTCAACTTCTCCAATTGTAAGTACACATTCACGACATACACGGTTTATTGTCACCGTTCCTCCCATAGGTGACTCAACACACAGAGGCCTATCAGCCCTCACACAAACAAGTCTAAGGCCCTCAACCAAGGACTCTGCAATTAGGGAGCACGATGCTCCAGTATCAAATAGTACAACAACTACAGTACGAGATAGTAAAATAGTACCTCGTACTACTGAAGACCCGGCTCTGTCGTCCTCGGAGGGTGATGGAAGGTCCTCCCTCTCTGCGGGTGCTGAGGTAAGCGCGTACGCTCTGCCTCGACTCACCTCAACACTTGCCTCTACAGCCTTCCCTTTAGCTCCTGCCTAGAGTCCACTTGGACGCCCCTCTGATCCTCCTTGTGATTTGGCATAGTTGGAACCGGCCTGACTGGGTTGCCATGAATGTGCTGGCCTCGGAGCTAGGGCATGAGATAGGGTCCCTCCCCTGCCTCCTTGTGTCACACTTCCAGCTCCCCGACTGTTCCCCTTACTGAAACACACCGTTCTAAGGTGCCCTGTCTTCCCACAGCCATGACATGACAGGTGCTATTTGGGGCACTCAAGTTTCAGGTGTCCTGACTGGCCACAACAAGCACACTCACTGGGAAAACTCACAGCTGAGCCTCCCTGTCCTCCAAAACTACAGGACCTCAGTGGGGCCATTGAAGCTTGGCCCCGGTCCTTGGGAAAAGTCCCACTCCTAGACTCAACCTTTTGTCTCATGGAATCCCCTTGCTTGTCACGTCCACTCTGTCCCAGCCGCTCTTGATGAGCTTGTCTTCCCTCCTCCAATCCTCTCTCAACAATTTTGGCTGTGTCAATGATTTCTGCATAAGTTTTCAACCTCAGCATTTCTACCCTTTGCTTCAGGGCAGGTCTGAGTCCCATGGTAAATTTATGGGCCTTCAGATCCTCTCTAGATATTGCCTCTGGGGCAAACCGGCTCAGTCCTCTAAAGTCCCGCTCATATTTAGCCACTCAGCGTGAGCCCTGCTTCAAGCTGCTGAACTCTTCCCTTTTCTACCACCGCAGCGACTCTGGGAAGAATTCCTCATGAAATAGCTGGAGGAACTCGTCCCAGGACATGGCCTCCATGTCCCGGCTCCCTGATATGCTTAGCCACCACTCCAGGGCTTCTTCTTCCAACTAGCGGATTGCCAGCCTCACTTTATCTTCCTCCTGGGGTCGGAGAAAAGAGAATATGTGCTCTATCTGGCGTAGCCAATGCTCTGCTGCCAGAGGTTCAGCTCCTCCCTTGAACCTTGGTAGGTGTTCCTTCCGGAAACGCGTTACCATGTCTTCTTTCTCCTGTCTCACTGGCACTTCCTGCCTGCGTGGAGGTTCTGCCTCACGGGGTGGGGAAGGTGGCGCTGCCTGCCGTGCCAGCATCTCCTGACATACCTCATTTAGGATCTCTCCCCTGAGGTCCTCATGCATTCCTTGTACATTCTTGCTCAAAGCTCTAACTTGGGCCATGATCCGCTCTATGGGATCATCACCCTCTACTTGTGGTTCTCCCTCTTGTCCAACCCGTGCAGAAGACTCATCTTCTACAACTGGGGTAGCTCGGGTTATTCTCCTAGGAGGCATTTTTTACACATTAGATAATACTAGAGTAAGTATCTCAGGTTACACACCCTTATTCCTATGGACCATGAGGTACTAATATAGGGTAATTGCCCAGAATTGCATAATAACAATTCACACACAGTATCAACTTCCAGCATAAACTTTCAGTATCAGTTATTTAACAAGAACATTCAGTACCAATTATCCAATACTAACATAAAGCATCAATTATTCAGCTCTAACACTTAGCATTAACACTCAGTATCAACTTTCAGCATCAATCACTCAGCATTCATTATTCAGTATCAAGTTTCAATGTCAAGTTTTAGTATCAAGTTCAACAATTATGTTCAACAATATATCATACCAGATCATAACATTTATACAGAAATTCAAACTAGTGCCCTAATGCCACGCATGTATGCACCTTAACCCAAATGCAAATGTCCTACTCCCTAGTCTAACTACTCCTGAGTACACCCCAGAAAACCAGATAGGTCCACGGTGATCAGGCGTGCCCTATACTGTCTTCTAAGGGTCTCAAAAGTAATCATCCCTCCCCACTATCCTAGGTCCACTAGACTATGACCGCTTTGATACCATATTGTCACGCCCCAATTTCCTTACACCTGGAAACGGTTAGTGACTGCCCATGCCCGCACCCGAAGGGTCAAGGGGTTGGTGCAAGCACCTAAACTGGACTTATACAACAGGTGCTGTCCCAATACTACACATCCGGGCTAACATGCCAAAGGACATGCCCCTGATTCTAAACCATACACACAATCATCATTCAGTCAAAATATCATACCACAGTTTACTTCATTACAAAGAGGACTCAAGTCCATTACAACTCAAATGGGGAAAAGCTCCCAATAAACCCACAATACCAAATTTAGTTTACAAATTAGCCCAAACCAAAACAGAAAGCCACAGATACATTAACAATCAAATAAGGAGGGTCCCATACCCTCTATGGCCAATCACCTTAGCTCTATCACCTATCGCCGGCTAGACCCTGCAAAGAGAAGAGTTCAAAGGAGGGGTGAGCAAACCACAGCTCAGTAGGGATCAAGTCTCCCCGGGCCGATCCCACTCTACTAGAACAAAACTAGTGAAATGCAGCCACATAACTCAGCACAAGGTGCCCAGCAGGCATAATTTATCTCAATACAAGATGCTCAACATGCATAATACAACTCAGCACATATCAGTATGATTTATAATGCACTCAATTCATGTCGTGTAGCCACAATCTCAGTAACATTCACAGTATACAGTTTCTTTTCCCATATCAGTGTTCCTTAACCGTTCTGGTAAGTTTTTAGGTAAATTAACTCCGGGACTTCATCCCAATCACATTATTTTCCACTCAAGAACCTTCTGGCTGAATGGGGAAGCCAAAGGAGGCAAAATAAGGGGGTGCACGTCATATGGGCCATATGACGTGCAGGGGGATGTTTGGTTCCCTGCCCTCTGCACATCTCAAGGAACGTTGGGGTAAAATTTCAAATCAATTGAGCTTGCACGTGAAATGGGCTTTTCATGTGCAATATGGCGTGGAGCCATATTTTACACAAAAACCTTTGTTTTGTTATTTTAATCACTTTTCTCTAAAGGACCTCTCTCAAATTCTTTTTATATTATGAGTTATTAGACTCTAAAGTTAGGGTACATAGCCTGGTTTCAACTCCAGCTATGTCCCTCATATCAACCTACCTATCCAGACTATCCCAGATTATTTTATTCACTTTTAACTATCTAGATATAGTGGAAACCTCACAATCAATCATTATATGCATGTGGGGGCATAAACTCAACATCAACACGAACAGGATCATCACAGATCCGTACCCAGCAAACTCAGTAATCGCAACAAAGGGTATAAACCCAGAATTCTCAATATTTAAATCAGAGGGTATAAACCCAGAATTTTCAGAGGAAGGCACGAATATGAACACGAATTCCCTACCTCAAAATCGTAGAATACAACTGGTCGTTGTATTCTAGAAATCACGTCTCCGGGCTCTCGTCCACCGCAGGAACCTTGGATCGCCTGCCTTGGATCGTCCTCGCCGTCTCAGGCCGTGTCTCCCTCTTTCCGGCAGTCTCCCTCTCTAGGTGTGTCTCTCTCTCTCTCTCTCTCAAGGGGTGACGGCTGCTAGGGTTTTGGAATGAGAATCCCCTAATTTTGAAGCCTTTTTCCTTTATATATTTTCCCACATAATCAAAACGACGTAGTTTTGATTAATTTAAAGCCCAGCATCTATAAGCCCAAAGGCCAAGGTTTTCTAATCCACTTCATTAAGCTCTATAGCCCAACAATTAAGCCCAAATCATATTTTAAATAAAACTCTCAAATATATATTAATTGGGATATTTTAATTCATGTGAAATTCCTAAAATACCTCTCGGGGCCTCGAACTCCGAATCGAGCCCAAGCATAGTCAAAATTCTCCATTTGACGAGCACATCACTATGCTGATGTTCATTTTCTAAAACAAGGCCTCTTACTCAAGGCTAACTCCAAGAACCCCTAAAATACGGGTCCTTACAACCAGCGCATCCGCTACACCACCGACTCCATCCTTTCCTATGTTCGCGGTCAATCCATCATCATCACCCCCGACGTCCTTCGTTCCGCACTCAACCTACCTACAGGTGAACCACATCATCTGGAACCAAAAACCATGGCCGCTTCTATGGGTTGCACGTATAAAGGGAAGGAATACAAGGTGAAATCCTTCCACGGTCGCTATCGATGTATGGCGATCATTCTCAGTCGATGTCTTTTGGCTCGAACCTCCTCTCTCGACTCCATTCCATATGACCTTTTGTTGGCCATGTACGGCGTTTTCGAAGGACTTCCAATGGACTAGGGGATATTTTTGTTCCGACTGCTGAAGAACAGCCACAAGAATCAATCTTTCAGGCGGATTCTCAGCATTGTCTTCAGGCATCAACATCCGGCTCATTTCGCCAGATATGATGCCATTCCCTTCCCTCAGGCATACTATCTTTGCCATCTTATGCCTTATGGAAGCATGACCGCCCGCCGTCCGTCTGCTGCTCTCCGCCTTCTTCTAGCCTCGGAACAACAAAGCAGCTCGGTTGGTGACCCAGCTAGCAGCCATGCCCCCGAAGTTAGCTCGGCTCACCGGTCCTCTCAGATTCGGTCCGTTGCTACCCCATCCATCCCTTGAGCCTCCCAGCACAGTGTCCGACCTGAACCATCCACGGTTACGGGGCCCTCTCAGACCAGTACTCATCCGACTGACTCTCAAGCGCCTTCTCTTGCTGATGTCCCCACACCTAATTTACCCGTTGTTGCTACTGCTATTGCTACGGCCATGGCAGATGTACCTCCTTCTTCTCCGGAAGCACCGTTACCTCCTTTACCTCAACCTCGTGACTATCTTGACCATCTCTCCGCCGACACCTTAACGGACCTCTAGTTCCGTTTTAGCCTTGCTTGCACTGCCTCTATCCCTGACAATGACATCCGGGTGTTTTATGCCAAACACACCCAAAACCTGGAAGCTATGATCATCTTGAGCCTGGACCATGGTTTCCTCATGCCGGCCCACATTCTGGAGGTTCCTTTTGCTGTTACCTCCGGATCGGCCCCGGGCGAACGCGTGTCCTCTCCTGCCGCTGACCGCCCTGTTCCTTCTGCCGCCGACATTCCTGTCGTTGACCTCTTTGGTCAAAGTGCCTCTGATGCTATGGATGCCTCTGATGCTCTGGATGTCTCTGCTGCTACGGATGCTCCTGCTACTGCTACTGAAGCTCCTTCTACTCCCGCTGACTCCTTTGCCCAGCGCACTCCTGCCGCCATTCCTGTGGGGGAGTCCTCCAAAGCCCCGGATTTGGCGCTTGGACATGCCTCTTTTGGCACGGTTCACTCCGATGCTGTTCTCTCCGCCCAGATGGACCGTCACGCCCAAGCCCAAAGCACCCAAATTTCTTCCATCGCCGCTAAGGTTGATGCCCGTGGCGCCCAACTCTTCTCTGCCTTGACCGACTCTTCCACGTCCAACGAGCAAAAGATGGATCTTGTCACCTCGTCTGTCCATTCCTTGTCCACCTCTTTTGCGGACTTGGTGCACACGATGGCTCGTCCTCCTACCACATCTAGGCGAGATGCCAAACCAGGGGAGATCGTGTCATCTAATCCTCCTGCACCTTCCCCAGCTCATGCTGAAAAGTGGTCTGTATCCTCACTGCTTCTGGGAGTTACCATCCTCAAACGCAGTCGCTTCTCTCAGCCCAACTCCTCCAGTGCAGCTCCTCCTTCGACCTCTCCATCTATAGCGGCTGACACTTTCCTCCCATCATACATGGATCTTGATCCTCTTGATGAAGATGGAAGTGTTTTTAATGCTATGACCAAGTATGCCGTGTCGAATGCCGAGCGAAGATGTCTATCCGAGTTGTATCCCTTCTCTCCTGAAGACATTAAGACTATTCGTTCACAGACGGGTCTGCTCACCACAGAAGACAGACAACTTCTCTCGGGCAGTTAAGATGGAGATGAGGCTATTTCTATCCTTATACAAGGACAGACACATGTTTGATGTCTTGCCATGTTGGAATGAAGGGTATCTTTCGGATATAGCCCACATTCAGACCTTCCTTAACGGAACTTCTTCGGATAGCACTCCCTGGAAAACTCTTCAATCTGTCCTCATTCCGTACCGGATCATGACATCACACTTCATGTTGGTTGTCTTTATGATTCCGTCCAAGCAGCTGATCCTAATTGATTCTCATCAAGTCGTGGAGCACAACATTAGAAGGAATCAATGGGAGCCATTGCTTCTTCGTCTGACGGAAGCAGTAAAGCAATCTGGACTTTATGAAGAAAGGGGCCTAACGCCGTTGGGTCCAACTGAAAAGCTGAAGGCGATGGTCCGAGGCAAGAAGCTAGTGCCACAATAGCCCAATGGAGAAAGCTGCGGAGCCTTTGTCTACTTCTTCATCAAATCTATTATCAAGGTGGATAAAAGCTGGAACAGCATCCAAGCCTACACAACGGAACAGACAATGGAGCTAAGGGAGAAAGTAGCAACTATGATCTTCAAGTATAGTAAGCCTTATGTACCTTAAAGAAGTTCTGTATAAAGGCTGACTTGTACTATGTTGCTGCGTAATGAAAATGGATGTGGTTTCTATTCTGTATGCTATCTTTTTGCTGTACTTGCCAGATCAGATTACAAAGGGTTTTGGCATATCCATAATTGGGGGCGATTGTTGGATCAAGCCCAGAATTGGGATGATGCGAACAGAACCCTATGTAACTTGATCTGAGACTTTTGTTGTGCATCATGTTAAGTAATTGCAGATGATATGAACTTATTCCGGACCTACACTCGTGAGATTAAAGCTAAGGACGGGATACATAATCCTGATCTAGATGAGAGTGTGCGTCATCAAAAACTCGGTACATAACCAAGTCTTCACTTCATACGGAATAAGAATCATACGTGCGGACTAATGAGTTAAAGCTACGGACTAAGGAATCTGCATCTAATATTTTAAAATGGACTAAGTCAATAGATGCGGAGTAAGAATCCTAGTCCATAAGTCGCATGGAGAAAATCACAGTTATTACAGAGTAAAAAGGCTAAGTCTTCCACTCAAACGGACTAAGGAAAAGAATCACAGAGTAAGAAATCCGGAGCATTCTATACATACGGAGTAAGGAACGACTTATGTGGAATAAGGACCCGAGTCTTAATTTCGCACGGAGTAAGGAAATTTGATACGGAGCAAGGAATCTAAACCTAAGGGTGAAATCGGTTCGGTTTGGATTGGTTTAAGCCATTTTTCAAACCAATTTGATGTGTTTCGGTTTGGACAAAATCAAACCAAACCAAACCTGTTGCTTGGACCAAATCAAACCAGACTGAACTGATTCGGTTTGATTTGGTTCGGTTTGAACTGGCGGTTTGAATTATTATCAGTTTGGATCGATTTAAGTCGGTTTAGTTTATAATTTTTTTAATTCTTAAAATTTAAAAAATAAATAGTGTGTAAGCATATCAATATTTATACATATTAAATTTATAATTATAAGTCTCAAAATTTGATAATATAATTCACAAATATAACATATCAAGTATTAACAAACAATTTTAAATAAATACATCCAAAACATAAAATAAAAATATAAAATAAGTAAATAACAACATTATTCAGTTCGGTTTGGTTTAAACCGCGGTTTTAAAATCTCAAACCAAACCAAACCGATATATTATTCGGTTTCAAACCAAACCAAACCAATTCTTGTTTGGTTTTAACGGTTTGATAAATTAGCGGTTTCGACGGATCAGTTTGGACCGGTTTCGGCGGTTTGGCAGTTTAGAGTAACACCCCTATCTGAACCTGTTACTCTTGCGGAGTAAGGAAGCGCTGATACGGAGTAAGCCTTCCATTCCTTTAACTCATGTGGAGTAAGGAAACTAGATGCTGAGTAAGGAAGCGCTGATGCGGAGTAAGCACTCCGACCTTATCATTCATACGGAGTAAGGAAGCGCTTACACGGAATAAGGATTCCAGCTCTAAATTGATACGGAGTAAGCAATCATTGCTGCGGAGTAAGGATCCGAGCTTAGTTTAACGCGGAGTAAGGAACCTTACACCGGATTTAAGCTAACGCTACTTCAACTTATCTCTTTGTATTCAAAGTCACCGGCTCGCTATTTCCCGATGTAAGACAAACTCATTGAAGAACCTAAAGCATCTTACACGTGGATCATCCGGATATGTGGACATAACTTTCACTGAACTTGGGAACTCACAATGACACTTATGCTTTGCAAACCCAAGACATTGAGCTCCACATCTGCAGCACTTAAGACGGATAGGATTCCGAGGAACAGTAATTGTGCACAAAGTCCGGAACAACAAGTTCCAAGATTGTTTCTCAAGGATGTACTATATATATATATATGTTATGTAAACCTTGTAAGTAAGGTGACGTGAGAATATACATGAGCTCAAGTAGATAAAAGAGGCTAATGTATGAGTACTTTATAATCAGAGTGTTAGAGAGTTGTTAAGTAGATTAAAGCTCTTCACGCTCTAATCTGCTTTCATTGTGTTATACTTATCTTTTTGATAATAAACAATACTTCCACTATCTGGTTAGTTTCCTCATTGATTCTATCTCTTAACTAGATAGGTCTTGCGCCAAAGAGTTAAACAAGGTGTTTCGATAAGAGCCTATTCACCCCCCCCACCCTTTAGGCTCCAAGGGACTAACATATGTGATAATTGAATTGATAAATGGGATAGAGGAAGTAAGACTCGATAGATTCAAATTTGTGTTGACGTTTGTGTTCCTTACTTCGTGTAGTAAGAATGCCACCGAGGAGAGTGACACATGCGTCCGGGGCAATGGCTGATGAGTCATCTGTCCATGAGGGACCAGGTGCGGGGCAGCCTGCTGGAGGACATGCGTTGTTGTTGGCACAGCTGTGAAAGGGCATTCGACTGGAAGTCCAAGAGCTAAAGCAGTGTATCCGACAAAAGGTTCAGGAGGAGGTGCGCCGTGAGATGGAAGCATAGCAGGTGCCACCTCCACCACCACCACCAGTGGGGGAGTTACCCCTTGAGAATGAGAGTTCCCTAGGTGGCATACTGATTCGTGCAGAGGATGACATGGTGATGAGGTTCAGAAAGGATCAACCTCCGAGGTTTAAGGGAGAAGTGAATCCCGTGGTGGCTGAGCATTGGTTGAGGCAGATTGAGCATGTGTTTTCCTTTCTCCTACCCCGGGAGGAGGATAAGGTGAGGCTGGCTATTCGGCAGTTAGAGGGGGAATGCTTTGGAGTGGTGGCAGAGTGTAGCGGGAAGTCGTTCAGTACAGTTCATGCTCTGGGAGGAGTTCTCATAACTCTTCCATGATGAGTTCTTCCCCGAGTCGTTGAGGTGGTAAAAGAAGGAAGAATTTGGTAGCCTGAAGTTGGGATCGAAGACAGTGCCCAAGTATGAGCGGGAGTTTCGGAGCTTGAGTAGATTTGCTCCCGAGACTGTGGCAAAGGAGGACCTGAAAGCCCAAAAGTTCACCTTGGGTCTCAGGCTAGCCCTTAGGCAGAGGGTAGCGATTATGCATTTGTGGACCTATGCTGAGGTTGTTGAGACAGCTCGTATAGGTGAGAGGGAGCTGGATGATGGGAGGCTGGCCCATCAGGGTCGCCAGTTGCAGGGTGGGTCTGAACGTGATTTAGGATCCAAGAGGACCAAGACTGAGGAGAAAGATAGCAATTCCTTCCGCAGCCGGGGTCAACCATCTGTGAACCCAGGGAGGTTCACCTTTGGCGGCAGTAGGCAGGGCGGTTTAGCAGGAGGTCTTCCCAGCGGTCGTCATTGCTGTGGGGAGCAAGGCCACTTCAGGCGGGAGTGCCCTAAGACAAATTGGCACTGTAAGAGCTATGGACGAGAGGGTCATTTGAGCCGAGTTTATAAGAGCAACAACAAGGGAGCAAGAGGCATGACATCCAACATGAGCAGTGATGCCAGTTTTCGGGCACCAGCAGAGAGACCAGCTCATCAATGGCAAGCTAGTCAGGCAGGATCCAGTCAAACCCAACCTCAGGGGAGACCAGAGCGGTAGCAGACTGATGCTAGAGGCAGTCAGGGCGGGAACTGCCCAGTAGGTGAGCCGGCCAGTGGCACGGGTGAAGGGAGGGTGTTTGCGCTGAATGCGACACCCTAGGAGGAGGCTGAGCTACCACCTCCACAGGCGGAGGGTGGGGCAGGACCTTCGGTGGTTAGAGCTACCCTTTTGATCTCTCGTACGCTTGCTTTTGTTCTTTTCGATACGGGTGCATCATGTTCATTTATGCTGAGCTTGTAATTGATGGCTTGGGGTTAGTATGTGTTGAGGTAGAGAGACCCCTAGTTATGGAATCTCTGGTGGGAGGTAAGATTGAGGTGTGACGTGTATGCCATGACTGTGTGTTAACCATAGGAGATGTAGAGCTTAGCTTCAATTTGTATGTGATACCATTGAGGACGTTTGATCTGATTTTGGGTATGGATTAGTTTATGGCTTTCCAGGCCAAGATAGATTGTTATCGGCGCCGTGTATCATTCGTGTCACCTGCGAGGGTTTCTTACACCCTGCAGGGGGAGTGGGATTGTGAGGCGAGTCGGGCAGGACCAGTGTTGGACCAATGGGGTGCCATTACCCACAGGTTAGCAGCCCTAACTTTTGCTGAGGAGGGAAAGATGGGAAAGAGGGTGTGGCCAGCGGTTGTTGACCAATTTCAAGATGTCTTTCCTGAAGAGTTGAGGAGTTTACCACCTAAGAGGAGTGTGGAGTTCACCATTGAGTTGGTACTGGGGACTGGTCCGATTTCCAAGTGGCTTATCGGATGGGACCAGCTAAGTTGAGGTACCTCACCCTGAGGTGCTCCGGTGCTCTTTGCAAAGAAGGCAGATGGTACACTTCATCTTTACATTGACTATAGGAAGCTGAATTTGGTGAGTATGAAGAACAAGTATCCATTGCCTCGTATAGATGACTTGTTTGACCAGTTGAGTGGGGCCTAGTGCTTTTCCAAGATAGATCTGCGATCGGGGTACCACCAGTTGAGGGTTAGAGAGGAGGACATCCCTAAGACTGCTTTTTGGTGCATGTATGGGCACTATGAGTGGGTGGTGATGCCTTTCGGGCTCACTAATGCACCAACAGTGTTCATGCATCTTATGGACCAAATTTTTGCTCCATACTTGGATTCTTTTGTAGTTGTGTTCATTGACGATATTTTGGTATGTTCCAAGACGGAGAGGGAGGCATATGGAGCATTTGGCAACAATGTTGCAAACCTTGAGCGACCAACACTTATTTGCTAAGTTTAGCAAATGTGAGTTTTGGATGTAGGAGGTTCATTTTCTTAGCCATGTAGTGTCAGCTGAGGTGGTTAGAGTGGACCCAGCTAAGATTGAGGCTGTATCATCATGGGAGAGGCCAACAAATATTTTTGAGATTCGTAGTTTTCTTGGCTTGGCGGGGTATTATCATCTTTTTGTAGAGGGGTTCTCCTGTTTGGCAACTCCTATGACGGCGTTGACCAGGAAGGGAGTGATGTTTGAGTGGACTAACAAGTGTCAGCAGGCATTTGAGGCTCTCAAGACTCGTTTGACCACTGCACCTATGTTAAGGTTACCTAGGGAGGACATCCCATATGAGGTGTATTGTGATGCATCCAGAATTGGTTTGGGGTGTGTGCTTATGCAGGAGCACATTGTAGTAGCTTATGGGTCGAGGCAGTTGAAACCTCGTGACCAGAATTACCCTACTCACGATCTTGAGTTGGCGGCTGTCATCTTTGCCATGAAGAGTTGGCAGCATTATCTCTTGGGGGAAAAGTTTGTGGTGTTCTCAGACCACAAGAGCATTCAGTACATCTTTACTCAAAAGGACTTGAATCTGAGGCAAAGGAGATGGGTTGAGTATTTGCAGACCTTCAACTTTACTCTTAACTATACCCCAAGCAAGGGCAATGTCGTGGCTGATGCGTTGAGCAGGAAAGGGAAAGCTGAGGTGGCAGTGAGAGAGTGGAAGCTGATGGAGTAGTTGGCAATGTTGCAGTTGCAGCCTATTGCTCGTGATGGCAGGATAGTGCTGAGTCCTATTGTTGTTGTGCCTGAGTTGTACCAGCGAGTTCGGGAGGGACAGTTGGGTGATATTGAGTGTGAGGTTCTCCGTGCCCATATTGAGGCCGGTGAGCTATCTGAGGATTGGACAGAGGGTCCTGAGCATGAGTTGTCTTTTCAGGGGCAGCTCGTAGTGGCTTCTTCTCTCAAAGATGAGGTGATGCGGGATTTCCATCAGTCTAGAGTTGTTGTGCATCCTGGGAGTACGAAGATGTACCATGCACTTTGGGGGCATTTTTGGTGGCCTGGGATGAAACGTGATGTAGCTGCTTTTGTTTCGAGGTGCTTCACGTGTCAACAGGTGAAGGCTGAGCACCAGTAGCCAGCAGGTATGTTGCAACCGTTGCTAATAGCCGAGTGGAAGTGGGACCACATAGCAATGGATTTTGTGACTGGACTTCCACCCATCACTGGGAGGAAAGACATGATATGGGTGATTGTGGATTGCCTAACAAAGTCAGCCCATTTTCTTGCCGTTGGGGAGCGAGATTCCATCGGGACATTGAGCCAGTTCTATGTGAATGAGATTGTGAGATTACATGGAGTGCCGTTGTCACGCCTCGGATTTCCCAACATTGAGAAACCGGTTAGTGATGCCCCATGCCTCGCACCCAGGAGGTATGGTCACCTAATAGGGCTCCCTCTTGGATGCTGCCCCAAGCCTGTCACAATCTCACACATGATATGCACAAACCACACAATATAATACTCCTTGTGATAAAATTGTGTCACATAATAAATAGGGTCACGAGCCCCTAAACACGGTGTCTCAAATAAGTACACCAATCTCAAGCAAATACAAGAGTCTCAGTCTCCTTAATTACAATATATCAAAGAGAATAACACAACACTCATGCATCCATTGTATGACAATCTCCTAACGCCTACTAGGTCCTGCCAAAAAAGACATTAAAGGTGGGTGAGCAAACCACAGCTCAATTGTAATGACCCGTGTTTTGGGTAGAACAAGCTGGAACGAAGATGAACAATACCCTGGGCGAACGCTTGGGTCGAAAGGTGGAAGACCCGAAGATTTGGGTCATAGGGTCGAAGACCGAGGGTCAAAGTTCGAAGGTTTGAGGGTCGAAAGTTAGATCTTCGAGACAGATCTTCGAGGCCGCGTTTCCAGCAAGTCTTCGAGGGAGTGTTTCTACGAGTCTTCGTGGCTTGGTTGTTAGAGAGTGTAATGAGCTCAAGTGGGAGCGTGTAGAGGCTGCGTGTGACAATGACCATGTTCGGATTGTGGGTATTTTGTCCTGTGTGGAAGCGGAGTGGTTGGTTCATGTTTTATTTATCAAAACTACGTCGTTTTGATGGTGTGTTATCAAAACTACGTCATTTTGATGGTGGGATTTCATTTATCAAAACTACGTTGTTTTGATGGTGGGATTTCATTTATCAAAACTACGTCGTTTTGATAAGTGAGGTCTACATAAAGAGGAGCTCTCTTTATTTTAGGTTTAGGATTTTTGTTGTCAGCCGCCGCAGCCGTTGCAGAGAGAGAGAGAGAGGGAGATTGAGAGAGAGAGCTCCAGTTCGTGACTGTCGCTGTCATTCCCGTGGTTGGACGGCGTTATGCGTGGAGGCAAGAGCGTGGAGGATCTTTGAAGTAGGGGTTCTGTCTTCTTGTACCTGATCCGGGGTTAGGCCCTATGGTGAATGAACCGCTGGATATCGTCCTTGCTATCATACTATTTATATGTAAATTCATATAGGTGTGATCTTCTATATGAATGTTGGCCTTCAATGGCGTTTTGGTGTGATTCTGACATCGAGTAGGCAGTGCATGTTAAATGTTTGATAAAATGCATGTGTGAATCTGTTTGTGTGACAATGCCCACTATGTGTTTGATAATATGCCAGTAAGGCTAGAATTGTGAGTTGGTAAAGGTGTGCATGCCAAGTGTTTGTTTTTATGCCTGAATGGTTATGTGTACTGTGTTTTGTGAAACTCGGTGGCTGTGGAAGCTCGGGACTGTTTTGTGAAACCCGGTGGCTGTGGAAGCCCGGGACTATTTTGTGAAACCCGGTGGCTGTGGAAGCCCGGGACTGCTCTTGTGTTAGCTTGTGTGGCTGTTTGAAATATTTGTTTTTACTGATGGCTTACCGTTATATTGGTTGAAATAATTGTATCACGACACTGCACTTGTACACACGGCATGTAGATGCTAGGAGCATCGGATGGGTTGGGGAGACATGATCCCTACTGAGCTGTGGTTGCTCACCCCTCCTACTGTGTTTGTTTTCTTCACAGGGACCTACAGGCGTTAGGTGGGAACACCAAGGTGGAAGACTTTCTGCCTTGTGGCTTTACTCCTTTTGTTATTTGAGTGTTTTGTCAAATGTGATGTTGAGACTATTGTAACTCCAATTGGAGATGATGTAATGGATTTTGGAACTTAATAAAGATAAGTGGTTCGCCTTTTTGCTATTTATTGTGGATTATTATGAATGTGTTGGATTTTGTACATCTACCCCTTGCCCATCGGGTGGGTAAAGGGGAGTCACGAACCGGTTTCCTCGGGTTGGAAATCCGGGGCGTGACATCAATAGGGGTTATGTCTCCTTGGACTAACCCAACATCTCCTTTACAAAATGCTCTGTGCAGATATGTGCAGTGTAGTGTAATTAAAATACAATAAAATACACACAAGAAATTCACAGGAGGTTCCCTCAATGGAACCTCAATGTCTCATGTCCATCCCATGGACTGTCCCCTCACTGGGACCTCATATCTCATGTCCAATCCAGGACTGTCCCCTCACTGGGACCTCATATCTCATGTCCAATCTAGGACTGTGCCCTCACTGGGACGTCATATCTCAAACACAAGCATGATAACGAAATACACAATTTAACTCATGGAACATCTCTATTTAAGCATAGCAAATCATACACATATGTTCAAACTCACATTACACCTCAATACAGTTCAAGGACATCTCTATCACATGTTTATCAACGCAAAACATATATATATATCTACATAAATTCATGTATGTCTCACAATCACACATCACAATACAAACTCCCCACAATCGCCATCTCAAACAATTACAACTCATAAAACGGGTTCCAAGAGATAGAACCACCTACCTCAAACCGGGCGAACTTAGAGCTCCACCTTGAAGGATCGTCCCTTGTACCTCGCCCTTCTCCAATAGACGTCACCTATTCCAAGAATGCAGCAGCAAGGAACGTCTCTCTCTATCTCTCTCTCTCCCTCTCTGCGTGTGACGGCGGCTATAGAAGAGGAACCCTAATCCCCTCGAAATACAAAAAAAATATATCGATATTATGCTATCACAAGGGCGACGTCGACCACAAACAAGCGGGATCGACCCACATCGACCACCGCTCCTCGCGTCGACCAGACACACCACATCGACCAAAACCCACGCCGAACAAGCTCTCGGGAAACTGTATTGGTCGACCCTGACCTCACATCGACCCAGGTCAACCACTATGTCGCATCGACCACTCAGTCGACCTCGCCACACATCGACCCACGTTGATTCTCTTCTCACAACAACCAACACACAAACCTTCACACCGACCTCGCCACACACATCGACCAACCTTTACACCAAAAACCCAACTTAGCATCTCCAAAATAAACTGGTTTCTGAGCAAATGACTAACTCATTTAAGCCCAAACTCGTGTCGATACAAAATAGGCACCTCACTGCCTCTAACTCTCAGGATTAGGACACGGGTCCTCACAGCCATCATCGATTGTGTCCGACAGAGATTTGAGGTTTACTTCTCCTTTCTGGACAGGCTTGCAGGAGGCTATGGGGACAAAGCTTAACTTAAGCACAAACTTTCATGCTGAGACTGACCGTCAAACTGAGAGGACAAATCAAACATTGGAGGACATGTTGAGGGCTTGTGTGTTAGATTTTGGGGGTTCGTGGGCAACTCACCTTCCTTTGGTGGAGTTTGCCTACAACAACAGTTATCAAGCATCCATTGAGATGGCTCATTTTGAGGTGTTGTATGGAAGACCATGCCGATCACCTTTGTGTTGGACTGAGGTGGGAGAGGCAGCTCTCATGGGAACACAGTTGGTTCAAGATGCTACTAAGAAGGTCAAGTTGATTCGTCAGCACTTGTTATCTGCGTAGAGTCGATAGAAATCTTACACAGATCTGCGGCGGCGACCTTTGGAGTTTTCCGTGGGAGATCATGTGTTTCTCTGTGTTTCTCCATGTTGTGGACATCGGCGATTTGGGAGAGGTTCCAAGCTATCTTCGCGGTGCATTGGTCCTTTTGAGGTCATGGATCGTGTGGGGCCAGTGGCCTACCGGTTAGCGTTGCCACCGCAATTGAGTTGGGTGCACAATGTGTTCCATGTGTCCTAGTTGAGGAAGTATCATCCTAACCCCACTCATGTGATCGATTAGGGGACATTGGATATTAAGGATGACATGTCCGTTGTTGAGGCACCTATCCGTATACTAGATCGGTGAGAGAAGCTTTTGCGTGGTTGTGCAAGACCTTTGGTTCGCGTGCTATGGCAGCATCGTGGCATTGGGGAGGAGACATGGGAACGTGAGTCTATGATGCGTGAGCAACACCCAAAGTTGTTCGAGGACGAACAATCTTAAGGGTGGGAGGTGGTTGTTGGCCAAGGGATAGTGATGTGCTTTCCTGTATTAGTTGTTCATAATCTGGTGTATTTGTATTGTCCTTTAGACATGTATTTATTTGAGATGTGTTTTGATGAGACGTGTTTTGAGATGTGTATTTGTGCCATGTGGGTATGTGTTATATGCATAGTGATGCATGTGGTTATGAATTGTGGTGGTGCTTTGTTGAGTTTGCGGATGTATGTCCCGTTAGATACTGTGTGCAGTGTATGACCCATTTGGGGTGTTGTGGCTTGTCGTTCTGCAAATGGGTAGCATGTGTTGGTTATTCCTTGCATGTTGTTTCGTTTCGAGGACGAAAAGTCTTAAGGGGGAGAGGATGTAATGACCCGTGTTTTGGGATGTGGAGTTAGTCACACTTTTGCCTTCTGGGGTCGCAATTGTTGGGTTTTAGGGAGTTTTATTCCCACACACATTTGCTTGAACACTTTATATGATGATGGGCAAGCTTGAGGTAAGAGACGAGCCCAAGAGGGAACCTTTAGGGGGTGCATGTGACAATGCACGTGACAATGGCTTGTCACGAGCAGTGGTGTTTTTTCATGGGAGCCTTCCAGAAGTTATTCTAAGTCTTGTGGCAAAATCTTAGGGCATTTGGACCGTCTTCTTCGTTTTGTTATGCTGATCATCTTTTCCTTTAGGACCATGTTCAAATTATGGGTATTTTGTTGTGTGTGGATGCGGGAAGGTTGTGGCATGTTCCCTTTATCAAAACTACATCATTTTGATGGTGAGATTTCATTTATCAAAACTACGTCGTTTTGATGGTGAGATTTCATTTATCAAAACTACGTCGTTTTGGTGGTGAGATTTCATTTATCAAAACTACGTCGTTTTGATGGTGGGATTTCATTTATCAAAACTACGTCGCTTTGACGTTGGGTTTCATTTATCAAAACTATATCGTTTTGATAAGTAAGGTATCTATATAAGGAGGTGGAGGTCTCTTTGTTTTAGGTTTAGGGTTTCTTTCCACTAGCCATCGCAGAGAGAGAGAGAGAGAGAGAGAGTTCTTGATCATTGCTGTTGTGGTGATTCGCTTAGGTGGACGACGTCTAGCGTGGGAGCAAGAGCAAGGAGGAACCTTTTGAGATAGGGGTTCTGTCTCTTCTAGTACCCATTGCAGGGTTAGGCCCTGTGGTGGATAATTTGTTATGTATTGTCATTGTTGTTATAATATATATATATATATATATATAAATCCATATAGGTGTGATCTCCTATATGGATGTTGGCCTTCAATGCCGTGTTTCGTTTGATTCTGACGTTGAGTCTGGGGTATGGGAACTCTTGGGGTTCGTTACGGGGTAGTGGGCCGTAGAGGCCATTGGGATGTCTGTGGTTCGTTAGGCTTCGTTCCGCTATAGGATCGCGTGGGAAACCTTGGGGTTTCCGGGGGGGGAGAAGAGGGGAGGAGGAAATATACTTAATATAATAATTGTTGATCCAGATGCATGCTATGTGTTTGATTATATGCCCGTGTGGCTGAGATGCATGCTATATGTTTGATTATATGCCTGTGTAGCTGTGATGCATGTTATATGTTTGATTGTCAGCCTGTGTGGCTGATTGTGTGCCTGTGTGGCTGAATGTGAGCCTGTGTGGCTGAATGTGAGCCTGTGTGGGCTGATTGTGAGCCTATGTGGCTGAATGTGAGCCTATGTGGCTGATTGTGGAGCCTGTGTGGCTGTGATTGTGGAGCCTGTGTGGCTGTGTATCTGGAGCCTGTGTGGCTGTGGCTGTGGTTGTACCTATTCCTGTGACTTGTTTGTGTTGACATACTCTTTGTGGATGTTTATACCTGTTTAAATACTGTACCACAACACTGTACCTATACACGTTGACATGTAGATACTAGGAGCATGAGATGGGTTGGGGAGACATGATCCCTACTGAGCTGTGGTTGCTCACCCCTCCTACTGTGTTGTTTTCCTTTCAGGGACCTACAGGCATTAGGTGGGGACACCAAGGTGGAAGGCAGTTCTACTTTGTTGCTTTGTTAAATGTAAATTATGTTATGTTTTTGTGGAACCTTTGTAACCCCAGTGGGGAATGATTGTAAAAGGGTTTTGACTACAATAAAGGCATGTCTGGTTTGTAATTGATTATTATGTTTTAAGTTGAATAAAGATACATGGTTCGGTCTTTCTGGATATCTATAGTGGGAGTTTGAGCCCTGTGTAGAGTTATTTTATCCCAACCCCTTGCCCACTGGGTGGGTAAGGGGGAGTCACGTACCGGTTTCCTCAGGTTGGAAATTCGGGGCGTGACAACCGGGCTTTGTTAATACACCCTCTCCTACACAGACCGGAGCTGGTTTTCTTAGAACACCCATCACATTCAAGATGGCAGACGGTAGAGCTGTGAAGGACTATTCTACCCCTACAGCAGCAGGGAAGGCAACCGACATGACTAGACCAACTATTGCAGTGAACAATTTCGAGTTAAAGCCGACGATGCATCTCCGGGAGTTTGTTGACAAATGCGCCACCTTCCAATATAATGGCGTACCCGAAGATGCCAAATTAATGAGACTATTTCCTTTCTCCTTGGCAGGAAAGGCGAAGGCTTAGTTGCATGGATTGCCATCAACCATTACTATGTGGGACCAGTTATCACAAGCATTCCTCGCCAAATACTACCTCCCGGGCAAGACTGCAGAAATCCAGATCCAAATTAACACATTCTCCAAGGATGTCCACACCATGGATTCGGGAAGTGGCTCCTCATTGACTCTTTCTACCAGGGAATGACATATGGTTCCTGGAACATAGTCGATTCAACAGCCACCGGAGCTTTTATAGAGAAAGATGTTGATGAAGCATGGGATTTAATTGAGAAGATTGCCTTAAACACCCATCATTGGTCAAGTGTGAGAGCTTCATCGCGACGAGGAACGACAGAGCCTCGGAAGCATGAGGTTAGTGTCTTGGATAATTTAACTGCGAAGGTTGATTCCCTTTCACACAACATAGATAAAATGAGCTGTCAAGCAGTGGAACACACTTTAGTATGTAGTGTTTTTGGGGCTGAAGATCATGACATACGCTCCTGTTATATTGTTGGGAGTTCTGCACAACAGGAAGAGGTGTAGTGTGTTGGTAACCAACAACCTTTCCAAAACACATAAAACCCCAACTGGCGAAACCATCCAAATTTGTCTTACAGGAGCTAGAATGTTTTAAATCCTATTCCTACCCAAGCACCACCACAACCTCCTGGTTTTAACCCGCAAACCAATTTTCGCCCAACCAACCCACGACCAAATCCAAGCTTTGAACAGCAGCCTCTACAACCTCCTCCCCAGGAATCTCAATTGACCAAATTGGAGAATCTTGTCACCACATTTGTGACAGCTCAAGTGTCTCAAAATCAAAACGTGGCAGAGTCTTTTAAAAAGGTTAATACTTCAATCGAATCCTTGGCCACACAGAATAAGCTTCTTGAGACACAAATGGCCCAGTTAGCCCAGCAGGTGAATAAGTTGACAGTTTCCTCATCCAGTTCGATGCCTGGGAAGCCTCTCAACCCAAGGGAACACATCAATCCCATTACATTGAGGAGTGGGAAGGAGTTAGAGGACCCAGTTACACCTCAAGATGAACCTGTGGATAATCGTCCTGAGGAGTTGGGCAACACTGATGGAAGTTCCCTAGAAATTTGGGAAGAGAAGGAAAAGACTATCGAGCCTGTTTGTGTACCACCACCTCCGTATCAGCCTCCTATACCATTCCCTTAGAGGCTACTCCCTGCCAAGCAAGAAAAAGATTTCAAGAGGTTTTTAATGATGCTAGACAAGCTATACCTCAACATCCCGTTTCTTGAGGCTTTAAAAAAGATGCCATCATATGGTAAAGTTATTAAGGAAATAATATCCAGGAAACGGAAGCTTGAGGACTTTGAAATTGTGACCCTAGCGGAGGGATGCAGTGCAATACTTACAAACTCATGTCCTCAAAAATTAAAAGATCCCGAATGTTTTTCTATCCCCTGCATGGTTGGTGAGAAACATTTTCGGAAGGCCTTATGTGATTTGGGGGCTAGTAAGCTTTATGCCCTTATCGGTTTATGAGCAACTGGGGCTTGGGAAACTATCTCCCACCACCGTGACACTTCAATTAGCCGATCGGTCGATCAAACATCCAGTTGGGATTGTGGAAGATGTCCCACTTCAAGTCGGGAAATTCTATATCCCTACTGATTTTGTGATTTTGGAAATGGAGGAGGATACCAGGATACCTTTAATCCTTGGTAGACCCTTTTTGGCTACAACTAGAGTGATGATTGATTACCGTATGGGAGAGCTTTCTTTGAACATCGGCGGTGAGAAAATCGAATTTAATTTGACTAACGCATTACAAAAGCCTAATATGCCTGCGGAGTGCTATCATTTGGGGTTTCTCGAAGCAGTCTTAGAGGTGGAAAATGTAAAGCCACATTTTGATGATCCCTTGATAGAGTGCCTAGTCTGTGATGGCACTCCCAATTCCTCTAATCAAGTCGTTGCAATAATGTCTCAACAACTTGATGCTAATCCTCCACTGTTGCGACAAAAAATTAATATCCACGAACTTCAAGTTCAGCTGTGGAAGAGAAACCAATTCGGGGTAAGAACTTGGAACTAAAACCTCTTCCATCACATCTAAGGTATGAATTTTTAGCTCCTGATAATGTTTGTCCTGTTATTGTAAGTTCTGATTTGACAATGCATGAGGTTGAAAAATTATTGGATGTGTTGAGACAATATTATAAAACTATAGGATACTCAATTGATGACTTACAAGGGATAAGTCCAGGATTTTGCATGCATAGGATATTTTTACAGGACAATGTGAGAGCCATTAGGGAGCCTCAGAGGAGGCTGAACCCAAAAATGAAAGAAGTAGTAGAAATGGATATAACAAAATTATTGGCAGCTGAAGTTATCTATGTTGTGTCAGATAGTGAATGGGTTAGTTCCGTTCAGGTCGTTCCTAAGAAACGGGGGGGGTGACAGTCATAAAAAATGAAGCAAGGGAATCTATTTCTACTAGGACTGTCACAGGTTGACGAATGTGTATTGATTATAGAAAATTAAACAACGCCACCTGTAAAGACCATTTCCCTTTACCGTTTATTGACCAAATGTTGCAACGATTGGCCTTGCATTCTCATTTTTGCTTTATTGATGGTTATTCTGGATTTTTCCAAATCCCCATCCACCAGGATGGCCAACAAAAAACCACTTTTACATGTCCCCATAGCACTTATGCTTATAGGAGGATACCATTTGGGCTATGTAATGCACTGGCCACTTTCCAGCGATGTATGATGGCCATTTTCTATGGATTCACCGAACATATTATAGAAGTTTTTATGGATGACTTTTTCGGTTTACGGTGAATCTTTTGATAACTGTCTATACAACTTGTCTTTAGTGTTGCAAAGATGTGAACAGGTACACCTAGTCCTTAATTGGGAGAAGTGCCATTTTATGGTACGTGAAGGAATTGTTCTTGGTCACCTCATTTCAGAACGAGGTATATAGGTTGACAGGGCCAAAGTGGACATTATTGAGCGGTTGTAGCCTCCTACTTTAGTTACCAGCAGTCGTAGTTTTTTGGGGCATGCTGGTTTTTATAGAAGATTTATTCAAAAAATTTATAGCATCGCCCGGCCACTCACGATGTTACTGGCCAAAGATAGTGTGTTCCATTTTGATGAGGCTTGTATGAAGGCCTTTAATACGATCAAGCAGGCTCTTGTTTCGAGTCCGATTATTCAGCCGCCAGATTGGGAGCTCCCATTCGAAATAATGTGCGACGCTAGTGACTTTGTTGTTGGGGCAGTATTGGCTCAACGAAAAGATGGGAAAGTTCATGCCATTTATTATGCGGGGAGGACTCTTGATGCAACACAAGTCAACTATACCACTATTGAAAAAGAATTCCTCGCTGTTGTGTTTTCTGTGGACAAATTTAGATCATATTTGGTTGGGTCTAAAGTGACCATTTTTACTGATCATGCTACCATCCGCTACCTAATGGCGAAGAAGGACGCCAAGCCTCGATTAATCTGGTGGGTCCTTCTCCTCCGAGAATTTGATTTAGAAATTCGGGACTGGAAGGATGCAGAGAATGTAGTGGCTAACCACCTTTCCCGTATTGTTTAAGAACCTGTACCAGAGTCCAGCCCCCGTGCCATTGATGATTCATTTCCGGGTGAGCAATTATTTGGGGTCACCGATGACCCTTGGTATGCGGATTATGTTAATTTTATTTCTCATTGGATCATTCCGGATGGCCTTTCCAATCAACAAAAGAAAAAATTCTTTTCTGATGTTAAACATTATTATTGGGATGATCCCTTATTATTTAAAAGGGGTGTTGATGGTATTTTCCGATGATGTGTACCGAGCAAGGAGGTACAGTCCATTCTCATTCATTGCCACTCTTTTCCTAGTGGCAGAAACATGAGCCATGCCAAGACAGCTACAAAGATACTCCAAAGTGGGTTTTATTGGCCCACACTATTCCGGGATTGTTATGCGTTTGTCCACGCATGCCCTCAATGCCAGCATTCGGGTAATATTTCTAAGCGCCAAGAGTTACCACAACATGGTATACTCAAGGTAGAGCTGTTTGATGTGTGGGGGATCAACTTCATGGGTCCCTTTCCACCTTCAAATGGGCACTGTTATATGCTCATCGCCGTTGATTATGTCTCCAAATGGGTAGAGGCAATTGCAGCCCCAACCAATGATGCCAAAGTTGTACAAAAGATGTTTCAAAAGGTGATATTTCCACGTTTTGGTATCCCACGAGTTATCATAAGTGATGGTGGTTCACATTTCACATGTCGCCAAACTGAGGCACTCTTGCAAAAATATTTTGTCCAACACCGAGTTGCTCTTGCCTACCACCCACAAACTAGTGGGCAAGTTGAGGTATCTAACCAACAAATCAAGGCAATTTTGGAAAAGACTGCCTCTCGCTCTCGAAAGGATTGGTCTCAAAAGACGCATGACGTGCTATGGGCGTACCGTATAGCTTTTAAGACTCTGTTGGGTATGTCTCCCTATTGACTCGTTTATGGGAAGTCTTGGCATCTTCCGGTGGAGTTAGAAAACCGTGCATATTTGGCGGTGAAAGCCCTCAATTTTGATTGTGACGCCACAAGTGCGCAAAGGCTCCTACAACTTCACGAGCTTAATGGGATCCGTAATGCGCGGATATATAAGGAATGTACCAAGAGGTGGCATGATCGGCATATTAAGTAGCGGGAGATTCATGTTGGTGATATGGTATTGTTATATAATTCCTGACTAAAATTATTTCCTGGAAAGCTCCGTTCTCGATGGTCCGGTCCGTACCATGTCATTTCTGTCTCTCCTTATGGTGCCGTTGAGATATGGAGCGAGCCTCTGGCGCCTTTAAAGTGAATGGGCAGCGTGTGAAAATATATCATTCTAGTGTGCCCATAAATCGTAATAAAATTCACTGCATCACTACCCTTTTACCATCTGGCTAAAGATCAATGCAGCATCGTAGAGCTCATGACGTTAAACGAGTCCTTCATGGGAGGTGTCCCATGGTATCCTTTTTCTATTATTTTATTTGGTTAATATTATTTGTTTATTTATTTATTTATTTTTCTTGATAACTTGTCGGTATTTATTTTTCTATTATGGGAGGTGTGTTATTATTTTACGTTGTGGAATTGTGTGATTTCTTTAATTTTTCGTTGCATACATTTTATTTATAATGTCTAAATTTTTTCATGTATATTGATTTTCCCATGCTGTGGTTTCATTTATTTATTTATTTCTCTCTTGAATAATTTTAATGTTAGTAACGTAGGATTTTCATATCTTTATGACTCTTTTATTTTTGTTGTCTGTAATTATTTATTTAATTCCTTCTTTCTATTTTCTTTTTCCTTTTCGTAACTCTCATTCCGCTTGTCGCGAGCTATTGGCGACATTTCTTTTCTGTGTTTTCTCGTGCATCCAGATCGCTCACCTGTCACCGGCTGCCGTGGCAACAAAACAAAACGGATGTCCATCAATTTTCGTATTCTGCAATTCTCACCTGTCGCCAACAGTTCACAACGAGTCTGGGCGCCAGCTTACTCAAATTAAGAGTCATTAAAGAGTTTTAAAAACTAATAAGTAAATACATAAATAAAAACACAACTTCTACGTAGGGTTTTCTTCCTCCATCGTCGCGCACACTCTCTCTCTCTTTCTATGACGTCAAGCCACCACTGCTCCATCCCAACACAGCCATCCTGTCTGTTCAGGTCACCAGTGAACGCCACTCTGCCGGGCGCTTCCGCCGTCTGCTCCAGCAGGTCGCCCACCTCTGCGCGTCCTCCTCTGTCTGTTTGTGCGCTGCCGCACAAAGCCTCCCCCGTCCGATCCTTTGACCGCTAGTTACCATGGTCACCGTCCACAAATATAGCTCTACCGTACACTGCCATGAACAGCCTCCGCCGTTCGATCTATTGTTCCCCCCGCCGTTCGATCTGTTCTTCCCTCCGCCACCTTGTACATTACTGGAGTACACTGCTGTCCCACCATCTCCCTGCCACCGCTGTCCACACTCTGCATACTCGACCAACGGTTTTTTCTTGACGTACGTCCACCATGCATCTCACTTCTCATGTTGTATTGTTTTCTCTTGTGTTATCTGATTTTCTGTGTTCTTTTGTGGATTGGTGGGTTTGATTGTTTATGTAGGCTTGATTGTTTTTACTGCATACTCCCTTCTCATTCAAAAAAAAAAACAAAAAAAAAACCTAAACCACCGAAAACAAACGACATCACTGTTTTCTTCTATGTCCTATTTTTATTGCTTGTGCTATTTTTGCTGCTGTGTTTTGTTTGCTTTTATTTACATATATTATTTGTTGTGTTTCTATGGACCCCTCATCTTTGTGCTATTCCCTTTGTCTCCACCCTTGTGCCTTTGTCATGCAAGATATTATGGTTAGACCTAAGCGGCCGCGAGTTTTTCCACGACGTTTTGTGGATGAGGCTGCTACGAGGGCCTTCGTTGGACTTCAACGCAAGGGCTTTATTGCTGAATTAGGCCTGCAGCCTATTTCTTTTCAGGAGATGGCAGCTATTCTTTCCATTCATGGTTGGACTGATTTTGCTCGGCGAACATGGGAGCCTAATGTTCCTTTGGTGCGCGAATTTTATGCCAACCTGTTTTCGTCCGACCATCTTGATCCATTGGCCGTTCGTGTTTTTGTTCGTGGTGTCTATGTTGATATTAGCCCAGCGCTTATCGCAGCTGCTTATTCACTCCTGGATTTTTCTGATGAGGATGTTGTTACTTACTAAAATTGGCCCCAAGATGTTGAGTCTATCCTTTGCACCATAGCGGCCCCTTGGGCCGGCTGGATAGTTGACTCCTCCAGCCACCCTGTCCACCTCTCTCGGTAGTGTCTCCCTCATGAGCTCCGTGTTTGGCAGGCCTTTATTTGCACCCGTCTCACTCCGACCGCTCACTTGACCACTTTGACCTTTCCAGTGGCTCAGTTGCTTTCTAATATTATCACGCATCGGCGCATCCCGGTTGCCCTTTTTATTTTTCAGGCCTTGGTCATTGTTACTGCCGCGAGTCCATCTCTTCTTTTTGCGGGTATAATTACCCATTTTTGTTGGCAAGTCGCAGTCGATGTCACTGCTGGGAGGAGGTTCTTCTGAACCTGCAAACCTTAACTAATGCCCGAATTCAACGGTTCTCGGATCTTCCTAGTGATCCTTCTTCCGTTCCTTCTCCCGGCGATCCAGATACTTCTTCTTCTGCCCTTCAGGAGTCCCTTTCTTTTATGATGGATCATCTGTCTACTTTGCGCGCTGATGGGATTAACTCATTGTTGGCTACCGGGCCATATTGGGCTGTATGGATGACATCATCACCGACACCACTCAGCGTTTTAAGGCGATAAATCACAAAATATAGTCTAAGTCTGGAGACTCGAAAATCCGAAGGTCATAGGGTCGAAGAGTCGTAGTTCGTAGAAGTAAAACTGTTACAGGACATATTGGTGAGAGGCTCGTAGACTCGTAGGGTTTGGAGACTCGAAGCATATTGTGACAGAACACATTGCGACTCGTAGATCCCGGGTCGAAGGTCGTAGAGTCATAGTACGAAAAAAAGAGCATTACTGTAAGCAACGATTTAATTCCGAGGCTCGTAGGGTCGAAGAATTCCAAAAGAACAGTAACTAAACTTAAATAACTCGAAGACTCGATGCCTGTAGAACTTAACAGAACTTAAAGTACCGCTAGACTCGTAGACTCAAGGGTCGTAGAGTCGCAGCCTTATAACACGGTTAAGAAATCAGGACTCGCAGACTTGTAGGTCGAAGGTCGAAGAGTCAAAGCCAAAAAGACTGACCAACTTAAATGAAACTGTAACTTGAGAGTCGTAGAGTTGTAGACTCAAGGCTCGTAGAGTCGTAGATTCAAGGGATACAGGTATGTTAAAGAACTTGTCTGACATATCACAGACTCGAAGATCATAAAGGCAAAGAGTTACAGTTGAACGGTCGTAGCCTTAAAGTTGAAAACTCTTAGAATATGGAAATTCAGTGCATATGCAACTACGAAAGGCTAAGGAAGAAATATAAAGTCTAAGACTCGTAGAGTCAAAGAGTTTCAAGGTCAAAGACTCGCAGAGTCGAAGAGCCTCTTAGTCAAGAAAAATAAACTGAGAAACCCGAGGGTCGTAGATCCGCAAAGCTAGGGTCGTAGACTCGCAGCTGTAACAATGGGTAGATTAGGCGCACTTCGAAGAAGTCACTCTAAGAGCCATTAGGATAGTCGCAGATTCATAGAGTTGTAGACTTGCAGAGTCGCAGACTTTTAATTAATAGAGTGACACAACAGACTTAATCTAACTCGAACTCTAGCCTCGGAGACTCGAAGATATGTGAGTCGTAGACTCACAGATACCAACACTGTAAAGCCTGAAGTAAACTTCTGCAACCTTAACGGGCTCTAACTGAAACCTTCGAGTCATCAACCTACGAGGCACCCACCTTCACGGCAAACTTAAAACCCTAAGCATATTCACTTAATGATATCTTCAGCTAGGGTTTGTACAGTAAGCTTGTGCCACCTCGAGCAGCTGAAGTGCAATTAATGCCGCATTAATTGCGATCAACCACTTTCCACGGATGAACGGCCAAGATCAACTACGCAAGTATGGCCATGCAACTGCGCAGCATGGGCAACAGATCTGCAAATCAACCCATCCCCTAACATCCCGCATATTCAGTGGCGGGAAGTCAGTTTATCGGATGGACAACTAGGCGCACAACAATCTAAACTTAAAATATATATCTCTCTCACACAAAACGAAAAAAAAAGTGAGTCAGTCACTTTCTCTAAAAGAAACACACACAAAACGAAAAAGTCTTAGGAGAGAATTCTTTTGTACAATGCGCCATGTTGACCTAGAACAAGAACAAATCTGTTGATTAATCAAAAACTCTTGTTCATCAAAGATCCAGCACAATCATCGATTCTCATCTTTGTGTTGTTTCCCACAATCCAAACTATCAAAGCTTATTCCATTTCATCTGAGATCTATTTAGTAAAGAGTATTTAATCCCATCTCAATTTGTCTGATAGTTCATTACACCTCACATTATCACTCAAATTACTACTGTCATCTTCTTTATAAACACGCCCATTCTAGTTATCCGTAGGACTAGTATAAACTAGCTAATATTCTAGCTTCTACGACGAAGGAAGTCTATTCACCCCCCCCCCCCCTCTAGACTCACTTTGGGACCTACAAAGATTATCACATGTCTGAACTAACACTTGGGCACTTTGCTATGGTATTTCTTATTTTTTGGTAATTACTAAAATTATCACATGGAGTTGTGTGTTTAAGCGATACAGTCCTCCCATCTTGTGTTCTTTCTTGTGTGACTATCCCCCTGGTTGATGAGTTTAAGCAAGTATATTATGGTAACATTGTGATCTTTGGATAGTGCAAGTATGGTGGAGCTGGAGCCAATAATGCCTTGAAGTTAGTTGCCTATGTGTTATGATTATGTTGTGTTTTACATTTGGCTATATTTATTCCTTTGTGAAAAAAAAATGAGGCAAATGACAAAAAAAAAAACAAAGAAAAAAATGCCTGATGAAAAAAAAAACAACGAAATACCATGAAATACCTCTTGTACTTTTCTAAAGTCTGAAAACCCATGGGGGATTTTGAGTATGAGCCCCTTTTTATCATTTACATCTCCGCTGGAAATCTACTGTTTCCTTAAGCGGTCAACCAAAACGTATCCTCTTATTTTTCTACCATTTTTGGAGTGGCAAAAGAAATGTTATATACAGAGGAAGCCATTGGAGAGGGGGAAGAACGAAATTGAAGAAAAATCTCTTAATCCATCCATCATTGTAGGGTGATCCTAGACTGTTCAGACTGTTCGTCCTTGAAGGTTATTGAAGATTGAAGATTGAAGATTGGAGGGTTCATACTTTGTGAGAGAGAGAGAGAGAGAGAGAGAGAGAGAGTGATTCCTCCCCTTCTCAATTTCTCAATTCATTTGTAAGAACATATTTAATTTCATATTTGTTATTTCTTTCATCATGAGCGAGTTGTCTCTTATGCTTAAGGATTGGGAATAGCCCAATCCAAATTGTCTGTTCCATGAATTGTTAATGTAATTTTGACATAAATTTTCCATTGCCTGATTTCATCCTCGCATTATCATGTTTGTTTGTCGAATCTGAGGCCTGCATTTTTACAAACTATTAGAAATTTGATTAAGGACCGAAAGGTGACATTCGATTATCTAAACTCTAGGATTGAGACTTAGGCACAGCAGTCACGAATGTAGTCTGCCAACCTAAAGGGATCCATGAACATCACAAACCTTTAAAGGGTCGAATCTTATCCCAATGTGCCATGAGAGTAGGCTGTTGCAAGGTTTCGATAAACCATTAATCACACGAAAGCGGCTAATCGTTAATTTAGGATCGTTCACCCTCAAAACCCTTGGAAATTGCATGTTAATTTAATTCTAAAATTGGAACAAATGATTGAGTAGTGGTGAAAACCAATTCCCTAGGTGTTTTCATCCCTGCAATATTTATCTTATTTGTATCATTTAATTGATTTATCATTTTAATTATTCAAAACAATCCCTTATCACTTAGACAATTGGTTCGTTCTGTTTTTGAGGATTTCTATCTTGTCCCTATGGGATCGACCCTCACTTCGTGGCTAGCTACCGCTACGCCATCCCGTTGCGGTTACTAGGTGAATTTAGCACCCATCAGTTTATTACGTAATGAATAAATGAAGCTTTTGCTCCCCCTTAGATCATGCGATCCTCTCGAGAAAGATTCCCCCTCAGATAGACAGCCAGGAAAGAGGTCACGAGACATAAGGAGGGTATTACTTGGGTAATAGATAAAATATTTTCTCCCCCTTAGATCATGTGATCCTCTCGATGGACATTTCTGGCTTAATATTTAGATCTTGAGAAATTGTTGTCTATCCTTGAAGAAACTCCACTTCAGAAGCTGATCAGACTGCAACTGTGATTTTATCCACCAGGCATTCCGAGCTAACCCATTTCATTTCTTCAAGCAGGCATGTTAATATTACAATCAATATGAAAAAGCATTTGACATGTGGTGAGAGAAGAAAAATTTGAATCATGAAATCTTAAAGAAGTTTTATTCATATATCTTTAATTATGTTAGCTTAAACGACTTCAGTCGAGAAATGCAAGCATCTTCCCAAATGAAAATATGAGAAAATTATCAGAAACATAATACATGACACGAGTAAAGATGGTCAGCATGAAATACAGTAAGTGTCTAACGCTCATCATGAAACACGTTGCATGTTCTGAAACAAATACTGTTGGAATGATAAATTAGAGACTATGAAGATAGGTCAAACATACCTAATTTGAAAAGTAGTTCAGAAAATCTTGAATCAGGTAGGGGCTTGGTGAATATGTCTGCAAGTTGATCATCTGTAGCAACATGTTCGAGAGATATGTGCTTTTTGAGAACATGATCTCGGATAAAGTAATACACGACTTCAATGTGTTTAGTCTTTGGGTGCATAACAGGATTGTTACTGATGGCGTTCGCACTGTTGTTGTCGCCATACAGTGGAACAGATATCATGTTGAACCCATGGTCAGTAAGTTGATTTTGCATCCAAAGAAGATGTGCGCAGCAATTCCCAACAGCTATATATTCCGCCTCAGCAGTAGAGGTTCATACAGAATTCTACTTCTTACTGAACCATGAAATCAATCTGTTTCTAAGGAACTGACAAGTATCGTTAGTGCTCTTCCTGTCAATGCGACACCCGGCAAAATCAGCATCAGAATATCCGGATAAAGAGAAGTTGGACTCCTTTGGATACCAGAGTCCCAAATTCATTGTCCCTTTGAGATACTACAATATCCGTTTTACATGAAGCATGTGTGACTCTTTGGGATTCGCCTAATATCTTGCACAAATGCACGTTGCAAACATAATGTCTGGGCGACTTGCTATAAGATACAGCAATGATCCTATCATCCCTCTATAATCAGTCACATTTACTGATTCTCCGCTAAGATCAGTATCTAACTTGGCACTAACTGCCATGGGAGTCTTCACGGGAGTTGAGTTTTGTATTCCAAACTTCTTGATTAAGTCCCGTGTGTACTTAGCTTGGTTGCTAAAGATTCCATTGTTCATTTGTTTAACTTCTATTCCAAGGAAGTACGATAATTCTCCTATCATGCTTATTTCGAACTTGCCAGTCATCAACTTCACAAAGGCTTTGGATTTGAAGATCCAAAAATGATATCGTCCACGTATATCTGTATGATCAGAGAATGATCCTTCTCTTTTTGTATGAATAATCTGGTGTCTATCTTCCCTTTTTTGAAATTATGTTCAAGCAAGAATTCTGACAGTGTGTCATACTAGGCTCTTGGAGCTTGCTTCAATCTGTACAAGGCTTTCCGTAGTTTATAAACCATATGTTCAGCCTTGTGCTCAACGAAGCCCGGAGGTTGTTCAACATACACCTCCTCTTGAAGATCTCCATTAAGAAAAGCGCTCTTGACATCCATTTGATAAACTATGAAGTTTTCATATGATGCATACGCTAGGAACATTCGGATCGCCTCAAGTCTAGCTACTGGAGCAAAGGTTTCGTCATAATCAATGCCTTCTTCTCGACGATATCCTTTGGCTACCAATCGTGCTTTGTTACGGATTACTATTCCATCAGTATCCAGTTTGTTCCGGAACACCCATTTAACTCCAATGGCTTCTTGCGACCTCGGCCTTGGTACTAATGTCCACACTCCGTTCTTCTTGAACGGATTAAGCTCATCTTGCATAGCGACTATCCAGTTTGAATCTTGAAGGCCTTCATCCACCACCTTTGGCTCTATCTGTGATAGAACACAAGAGTAGAGACATAAGTTGGAGGTGGCTGCCCTCGTTCTTACTCCAATAGTAGAATCACCAATCACTTGATTTGATGGGTGGTTTCGAGTCCACCTGTAGTTCTGCGCAAGTGGTGGTGAGTAGTTAATGATTTGAAGCTCTGCCAGATCGGGTGGATCTTGTACATTGGTTGGTTGAGCTTCTTCTGGGCTAACTATATCCGTATGATGAACAGTTTCGGGAGTACTTTGAGGTTCTTCGGCACTATAACTTTCAGTATTAACTGGTCCGGACGAACTAGAAGATTCTCCGGTGTTATGGATGTCGATATCAATTTGTCCGGAGTTGAGTGGAAGTCCTAAGTCTAAATCTTTGGAAGCATCATCAGTGACATTTCTTCTTGCATCTCTCATGCTTGGTGACTCATCAGGAGTTCTGGCAGGAACATGTAGGAGCTGATAATAATCAATCCTATCCGTATGATCCTGCACATTTGAATTTGAATATCCTATACTTGACCAATCAAGGTTAGATTCATCAACATCAACATGGATAGATTCTTCAACTATTAAACGTTTTCTATTGAAGATGCGATAAGCCTTGCTGTGTAACAAATATCCAACAAAGATCCCATCATCGGATTTTGGATCAAATTTACTCCGGACCACATTGCCGTTGTTTAACACGTAACAAGCACACCAAAAATCTTTGAAATGAGAGATTGATGGCTTCCCGCCTCTCCACATCTCAGAGGGTGTTTTCGTGGTAACCTTATTAATAAGAGTTCTATTCTGAGCATAGCATGCAGTGGATATAGCTTCAGCCCATAGACTGAGAGGAAGCTTTGCCCTTGCTAACATTGATCTACCAGCTTCGACTAAAGTGCGATTCTTACACTCAGCAACTCCATTTTGTTGTGGAGTCCTGGGCGCAGAGAAGTCATGTTGTATGCCCTATTCAGAACAATAGGATCTTATATCGGAAAAGTCAAATTCCGTACCATGATCACTCCTGATGCATTTAATGCTTAGTCCTTGTGAATTGCTTATCTAGTTGAAGAGATCTACAAGATGTTCAAAGGTTTGATTCTTTGACTTCAGAAACATCACCCATGTATACCTGGTGAAGTCATCGATTACCATAAGGGTATATCTCACACCAGCAAGAGAAGCAATTGAAATGGGACCACAGAGGTCTATATGAAGAAGTTGTAACGGAGCAGTTATTGAATTAAATAATTTGGTCTTAAAACTATGCTTGGTCTGCTTGCCAAGTTGGCATTCTCGACAGATAGTCTCTGGAGTATTTATGTTTGGGCAGACCATTTACCAAGTCAAGCAACGCTAGTTTAGACAAAGTCTTAAAATTTAAATGAGCGCAATGCTTGTGCCATAGCCAACTTTCTTCATCTGATGCTTTAGTGAGGAAGCATACAGGGTCAGAAGAATTATTTCTTAAGAGCACTGAATATATGTCCCCATCTCTTAATCCAGATAACTTAATATCTCCGAATAAGTTTTCCCTAATTGTGCAGGTGTTGGACATAAAGGAAACAGTAAATCCTTTGTCATATAAATTACTAACACTCAGTAGATTATGCTTCAAACCTTTGACTAGTGCAACCTTAGAAATTGATACATAGTTGTTGGTTAAAGTGCCATACCCCACAGTCTTACCTTTACTATTGTCACCATATGATACGGATGGGCCTCGTTTGTCAGCAATTTCTACGAGCAGAGACTGATCACCCATCATATGTCCGGAGCATCCACTATCGAGGATCCACTTGCTTTGATTGATCTTTAACTTCAAGTGATCCGACAATGCATTCCAGAGATGCTCCTGCAAGATAACAGTTTACACTTTTGGTGCCCAAACTTAATATCTCTGAATAAGTTTTCCCTAATTGTGCAGGTGTTGGACATAAAGGAAACAGTAAATCCTTTGTCATATAAATTACTGACACTTAGCAGATTATGCTTTAAACTTTCGACTAGTGCAACCTTAGAAATTGATACATTGTCGTTGGAAAAAGTGCCATACCCCACAGTCTTACCTTTACTGTTGTCACCATATGATACGGATGGGCCTCGTTTGTCAGCAATTTCTACGAGCAGAGACTGATCACCCATCATATGTCCGGAGCATCTACTATCGAGGATCCACTTGCTTTGATTGATCTTTTAACTTCAAGTGATCTGACAATGCATTCCAGAGATGCTCCTGCAAGATAACAGTTTATACTTTTGGTGCCCAAACTTGTTTCGGGCGGTTAAGAGAAACAACTACAATGTCAATAGATCTGGATTTTGCTTTGTTAGAAATTTTATCTTTCCAAATTGACTTACTTTGTTAGTGTCAGTTGCTTCTTTTATTTGGGTTTTCTTGGGAGAGTTACTCCTTTGAGACTTAAATTTGGATTTGCTCGAAAAACCCTTTTTGATAAACTAATCTTTATTAAAATAAACTTCATTACAAAGCCAGTCGTCAGATAGACTCCAACACTCATAGTGATAATGGCCTATTTCTCTACAAATGGAATAGACACTATGATGCAGAGCACAAACAGGGGATATAGGTTTTCTACTCTGTTCCCTATGGCCTAATCCTTCGCGATTGGGTGATGCACTTTTGGCCCTAGATGCGTCAGCCTTAGCCTTTCCTTTCTTTCTGGGTGCTACAGTTTTGGCTTTAACTGCAGTAGCCTTCCCTTCATCGTTAGGTACGGGTGCTACTACTTCGGGATCAGCAGTAACATCCTCTCTTCCACAGTTATAAACTATGGTGCCACTTGAAATGAAACCATCTAACGGTTTAGATGTACTAATAGGATAAAGGTTGGTTAGTTTCAGAATGAAATCCGAGGGACACTCAGTAGCTTGTGTGGAAGTTGATGGTTCGGAGCCAAGGCAAGGTTTAACTCGGATGTCATCCGGATCAATCCTAAACGTAGAGGCTATTTCCCCCGATTTTGGCTACTTATGATTTATTTCCTATTCCTTTTCAAGTTTGTTCTCGAGTCTTTTCAGATTGACAGTTAGGCCAGTTAGGTTGCTATTTAGCAAATGATTTTTAGCTCTTAGGTCACGATACCAAGCCTCTTTACTCCTAAAGTCAGATATAGAGACTCGTATTTGGGTAGTGTTGAGAGATAGCCATTCTATGGGAATGCAACTATCTGGAGGGTAGTGTAGTCGTCGATGTGAGCATTTTGACAGTACTTGGGCTCGATTCCGGGTCGAGGCCCCGAGTGGCCTGATTGTTGACTTTCTTGGGGTTTATTGGTTGACTTTACATTTGAGTGATCATTTAAGTGTGATAATATCTTAATAGTGTTATGCTCGTCATTTCGAGCATTTTAACAGTAATTGGGCTCAATTTGGAGTTCGTGACCTCGGGAGGTCAATTATTGCTGGGAGGCCAATTATTCGCAGCAGTATATAAATAATTAAGAAATTGCCCTATCCCTTTAATTGCTTGGTGCGTGCGTGTTTGCGTCCGGATTAGTTAGTCCGGATCAGTAGTTTGGATCAGTAGTCCCGATTAGTTAGTTCGGATCAGTAGTCCGGATCAGTTAGTCCAGATCAGTAGTCCCGATTAGTTAGTCCGGATCAGTTAGTCCGGGCGTGACAGCAACAGTGATCCGTAGCATCAATCCATAGCATCAATTCCGCAGAATCAATCCGCAACAGTGATCCGCAGCAGTGCAACTGCACTGCACTAGACCATTTACATTGTAAACCATTATGCCTCTCCACATTTAAGTATTAAGTTACAATGTAAATAACGAAATACCCACCATTTGGATTCAAAGAAAAATACTAGAAAATTAAATTTCCACTCCTTCAAAATGTGAAAATTGGGATTTGGTGTAAAATCTCGGAAATATCCAATTTTTCGTAGAGGCGAATATTTGGAAAGTGGGGTTAGACATCTCAGAAAAATCGTCAAAAATCAGATTATCTTAGTTATGATATGGAGACCCAATGCCAGGACTTTTTATTTCAAGAAAACAACTTCTATGGGTAAGTCCTTCCTTGGTCAAGGAATGATGACCAATTTGTGAAGACTGGCTTTAGTTATAAAGCGAGTATGGTGAACCTTAATGCCATATTGGTGTTGGTATGTTGGTTTGTGGAATTGGGGCTTGGGCTCTATGACTTGTTGGGTTCTCAATGTGAGGCTAAGGCCTGTGTGACCCATTGAGCTCGTGGAGCTAGGGCTGAGTGCCTTGAGCTGAGATCCCGTTGAGGATTGTGTTGAGCCGTTGAGCTCATGAGCCGTCGAGCTCGTAGAGCTAGGGTTGAGTGCCTTAAGCTGGGATCCTGTGGAGGATCGTGGACAAGCTGTCCTCTGTGGGTAGGCTGGGTTCTGATGTTTTTTTGCAGGCTGAGTCTTGATGATTGTGCACACTACTCAGTGCACGAGTACACAGAGCATGTAGTATAGACTTGTATATTTGCATGATATGGAGTATTAGGGTCACCTACTGAGCTTGTCGCTCACCCCCACTTGTTATTTCCCCTTTTTAGGTATGACCCGAGACTAGTGGAGGACTTTCTTCTAGGAGGACGTGCCCACTACTCTGACGTATGAGTACTGTATTTTGTATCATATTATGTGTTGTATCCCGGACATGAGTCCGTGGACAACTATATTTGCATACTATTTGTGATGTGATGTCTGTATGACTGTTTGACTTATTGTACACATAATGATATATGGGAAAGTACAGGATTACCCTTGATGTATGATTGTACAGGGTTGCATGATTAAGACAGCACCCGCGTTGTAGTCTCTATTGGTGCTAGTCACCAACCCCTTGACCTTTCGGGTGTGGGCAAAGGGAAGTTATGTTCCTAGTTCCGGGTTCCCTGGAATTTGGGGGCATAACAAGTTGGTATTAGAGCATGGTCTAGTGGACCTAGGTTAGTGAGGGGTGGTTAATTGATCCCATGTAACTTGGAAAACTGTAGGGAGGGCGCCTGATCAACGCGGTCCTTACATGTATTCTAGGTTATGTTGGTGTCAGTTAGATATCCTAGGAGCATATGTAGGAATGGATGCATCTCTAGTGGTATGATTGTGCGCATATAGGGCACTAAATTGTCTTTGTGCGTGTTATGACTGCATTTGGTGCCTGGATGGCACATGGCCATGAGAGCTAAGACTTGATTTTGTGTGCCCTGAGGGGTGACACGATGCTATATACATGGTTGTGGACCTACGGGTCGTGTGGTGAGAACCTACGAGTTTATTTGTGCCTTTGATGGCTATTTATGTTAGCAGTGCTAGTGTTGATTGTTTGTTGTTTATTGTTGTGGCCAGTGTGATGGCACCACCGAGGAGGGTTGTCCAAGCCCAGGGCCCGGTAGAGGAGCCCACGATAGAGTCGGGGCACCAGGGGTAGCGGAGTCCGCCGCAGAGTTTGCCGGCTCTCGTTGTGGGACCTGACTTGGCTTAGGTGTTGCTTCATTTACAGGAGGCCATGCAGGGTATGCAGGGCTCGATGAGGGAGATGACTAGGGAGGTGGATGAGCTGAAGAGGTAGCAGCAGCCTCAGCAGCCACCGCAGCCTCAGCAGCAGGAGGCGAGGGTGGTATAGGATATGCACTAGCAGGAGGTCATGATAGAGCCAACACGACGAGGAGTGGACTGGGTTGCACCCAAAACTTTTGAGGATGGTTCACGGCCAGAGGCAGCAGAGGACTGGATTAGGTGGATACAGGACATCTTTGAGATGATTGGGGTGCCTAATGAGGAGCGGGTGAGAGTGGCGACGCACTATCTATTGGGTATCCGACCTAGGTGGTGGGAGTCCACTAGAGCTGTCCATGGCAGTCATATGAGTTGGAGAGAGTTTGTGGAGCACTTCTTTGGGGAGTATTTAACCAGCTCGTTGCAGTATGCACGACGGAGAGAGTATTACGAGCTTCAGTACAGGAGCCAGACAGTGGGTGAGTATGTGCAAGCCTTCATAGATTTAGGGCGGTTTGCTCTTGAGGCTTGGGAAAAGGAAACCCGTAAGATAGGATTTTATTTAGGGCTTGAGGCCATCTTTGAAAAACAAGCTGGAACCGATGCAGTTGACCAGCTACAGGGAGGCCATCGACAAGGCACTCATTATTGAGCGAGGTCAGGATCAGGCGAGAGCCCAGAGACCGGGAGGTTCGGCAGGTCCGAGCAAGAAGAGGAAGAGTAGGGAGAGCAGTGCCGCTCAGCCCGAGAGGAGGCAGGTGCAAAGGGTTTCCAACCCAACGGTGGGACCCCGTGAGAGTTCAGTCAGTCAGAGGTCAAGTACTTGTTGGAGCTGTGGTATGACCGGACACTTGTCGAGAGACTGCCTGAGAAAAAAGATGACATGCTTTCGATGCAGGAAGGTGGGACATGGAGCTAGGGAATGTGTGACCCTTAGCTCGACCAGCAGTGTAGGTCCTCATCGAAGAGAGCAGGGACAGAGGAGTGGGGCTCCGTCTGAAAGGTCAGTGCTGCCAACACAGAGCACGCAGATGCGACCTGCGGTGCAGCAGCATCATCAGGAGGCACAGGGTCATGTTGATTAGCGGGGCAAGGCCCCAATGGGCCAAGCTAGTGGTAGTGTGCCACGACGGAGGACTTTTGCCCTTACTAGCAGAGAGGCAGAGGTTCCACCTGTGGACGAGGCAGGACCAGGACCTTCAGTAGTGAGAGGTACCATTATCATTTCTCATACTATTTGTTCAGCTTTGATTGATACTGGTGCTACTCACTCTTTTATTTCATATGCTATAGTGGTTGGTTTGGAGTTAGATCAGGAGACAGTTAGTCAGTCTCTGATGGTTGCTTCACCTTTGGGTGGAATTGTCATACTTGAGAGTATCTATCGTGCTTGTCAGGTAACACTTGGGGGTGTTAACCTATTGCGTGATTTGTATATCATGGAGTGAGATGATTTTGATATTATCCTGGGTATGGATTGGTTGGTCTCTATGGAGGCCAAGATTGATTGTTTTCGACGGCGCATGACGTTCCTCACGCCAGAGTGCACGCGGGGTGTCTTTGTGAGTGAGTGGACTGAGGAGGCATGCAGGTTGGGACCCTTGAGGCATGGGTGAGGTGATGTGACCCACTAGTTAGCCAGCTTGTTATTGGTTGACAGGAGGAGAGAGGGGAAGGATGTTTTGCCACCCATTGTAGATCAGTTCCCGGATGTGTTTCCCGATAACTTAGTCAATTTCCCACACGTGAGGGAGGTAGAGTTTTCGATTGAGTTGTTGCCGGGGGCAACACCGTTCAGACTGGCGGCCTACAGAATGGCACCGATAGAGCTTAGAGAGCTAAAGAGGCAGATAGATGATCTTCTGGCACGAGGCTTTATTAGGCGGAGTAGCTCACCGTGGGGTGCTCAAGTGTTGTTCGCCAAGAAGGCGGATGGTTCGCTTCGGCTGTATATAGACTACCGGAAGTTGAACTAGATGACTGTGAACAACAGATATCCATTACCGAGGATCAATGATCTGTTTGATCAGTTTCGAGGTGCGAGATGGTTTTCCAAGATTGATTTGAGATATGGATACCATCAGTTGAGGATTAAGAAGGCAGATATCCCTAAAACCGAGTTCAGTTGTCGTTATTGGCATTATGAGTGGTTTGTGATGCTGTTTGGGCTCACGAATGCTCTAGCAGTGTTTATGGGATTGATGAACCGGGTATTTGCTCCGTATTTAGATATGTTCGTTGTGGTATTCATCGACGATATCTTGGTCTATTCAGCGACCAAGAGAGAGCATGAGGAGCATTTGCGGGTTGTGTTGCAGACCTTGCGAACAAGATATTTCAAATGGAAGTCCAGTGTTGAAGTCCCATTCAAGCCAAAGTCGGTTCAATTTGCATTTGTTTCTTTATTTTCCAGCTTATTTGCATTTATATTTGATGTAATTTTTAGTATTTTTCTGGTCTTTATATATATGTATATATATTTCCAGAATATACAACAGACTGCCTATCACAAGGCCAAAACCCTGGGATAGTTTGAAGGAGGAACAGAACCCCTACCTCAAGGATCCTTCACACTCCCACACTAGATGCCATCCACCCACGCTAGACACTTGACCAGCAACTAGGAGCTCTCCTTCTCCCTCTTTCTCTCTCTCTCTCCCTGCGGCAGTTGCCAGAAAAGAAACCCTAAACCTAAAACAAGAGGGCTCCTCATCCTTATATACACAACTCAATATCAAAACGACGTAGTTTTGATTAAGTGAAACCCAGCATCAAAACGACGTAGTTTTGATTACACAAGCTATCACCTTCCCGCATCCATACAAGACAAAATATTCACAATTCCAACATGCCCCTTTGGGAAAAGATTACTAGAATAACAAAACCAAGGTGATGGTACAAAAACATGGCTGCACGTGACAAAGACCATTGTCATGTGCAAGCTCCAAATGCCCGAAGATTTTTCCCCAAGATTTAGAACAATGTTAGGAAGGCTCCCATGCAAAAACCTCACTGCCCATGACAACCATTGTTACGTGCATTGTCGCATGCAGCCCCAAAAAGCTTCCTCTTGGGCTCAAATCTTGCCCCTAGCTTACTCACCATCAAACAAAGTGTTTCTAGCCAATGTGTGTCGGAATAAAACTCCCTAAAACCCAACAATTGTCACTCAAAAGGCATAACTACGACTAACTCCTTACATCCCAAAACACGGGTCATTACATCCTCTCTCCCTTAAGACTTTTCATCCTCGAAAAAAAACAACATTCAAGGAATAACCAACACATGCTACCCATTTACAATACGGCAACAAAGCACCACCACAAATATAACCACATGCATCACCATACATATAACACATATTCGCATAGCACAAATACAAGTCTAAATCTCAAAAATGTATCTCAAATACAAGCACATGTCAAAAAGATAATACAAATACCAAATCAAAAACAACTAATACAAGAAAGCACATCACGACAGCAACCTCCCACCCTTAAGATTGTTCGTCCTTGAACAACTCTGGGTGCTGCTCACGCATCATGGACTCACGTTCCCAGGTCTCCTCCTCAATGCCAAGGTGCTGCCATAGCACACGAACCAAAGGAATAGCACGACCAAGCAAAAGCTTCTCCCGCCGATCGAGTATACGGATAGGGGCCTCAACAATGGACATGTCATCCTCAATGTCCAATATCCCTCAATCGATCACATGAGTAGGGTCAGGATGATACTTCCGCAACTGGATACATGGAACATATTGTGCACCCGACTCAATCGCGGTGGCAATGCTAACCGGTAGGCCACTGGCCCTACATGAGCCATAACCTCAAAAGGACCAATAAACCGCGGAGATAGCTTGGAACCCCGCCCAAACTGCCGATGTCCACGACGGGGAGAAACACGAAGAAACATATGATCTCCCATAGAAAACTCTAAAGGTCGCCGCCGCTGATCTGCATAAGACTTCTGTCGACTCTGCATGGACAACAAGCGCTGACGAATCAACTTTACCTTCTCGGTAGCCTCTTGAACCAACTGTGGTACCAAGAGAGCTGCCTCCCTGACCTCAGTCTGTAATGACCCGTGTTTTGGGTAGAACAAGCTGGAACGAAGATGAACAATACCCTGGGCGAACGCTTGGGTCGAAAGGTGGAAGACCCGAAGATTTGGGTCGTAGGGTCGAAGACTGAGGGTCGAAGTTCGAAGGTTTGAGGGTCGAAAGTTAGATCTTCGAGACAGATCTTCGAGGCCGCGTCTCCAGCTAATCTTCGAAGGAGTGTTTCTACGAGTCTTCGTGGCTTGGTTGTTAGAGAGTGTATTGAGCTCAAGTGGGAGCGTGTAGAGGCTGCGTGTGACAATGACGATGTTCGGATTGTGGGTATTTTGTCCTGTGTGGAAGCGGAGTGGTTAGTTCATGTTTTATTTATCAAAACTACGTCGTTTTGATGGTGTGTTTCATTTATCAAAACTACGTCGTTTTGATGGTGTGTTTCATTTATCAAAACTACGTCGTTTTGATGGTGTGTTTAATTTATCAAAACTACGTCGTTTTGATGGTGGGATTTCATTTATCAAAACTACGTTGTTTTGATAAGTGAGGTCTATATAAAGAGGAGCTCTCTTTATTTTAGGTTTAGGGTTTTTGTTGTCAGCCGCCGCAGCCGTCACAGAGAGAGAGAGAGAGGGAGATTGAGAGAGAGAGCTCCAGTTTGTGGCTGCCGTTGTCATTCCCGTGGTTGGACGGCATTAAGCGTGGAGGCAAGAGCGTGGAGGATCTTTGAGGTAGGGGTTCTGTCTTTTCTGGTCTGTTATGGGGTTAGGCCCTGCGTAGATGTTTTACCAAATTTCTATGGCTGTTGTTATAATATTTATATGTAAATTCATATAGGTGTGACCTCCTATATGAATGTTGGTCTTCAATGGTGTTTTGGTGTGATTTTGACGTTGGGTGGGTAGCGTATGTCAAATGTTCGATAAAATACATGTGCGAATATGTTTGTATGACAATGCCCCGTAGGTGTTTGATAATATGCCAGTAAGGTTGGAATTGTAAGTTGGTAAAGGTGTGCATGCTAAGTGCTTGTTTTTATGCCTGAGTGGTTGGGTTTGTACATTTGTGAATGTGTGCCTACTAAGTATTTGGTTTTATGCCTGAGTGGTTATGTATACTGTGTTTTGTGAAACCCGGTGGCTGTGGAAGCCCGGGACTATTGTGAAACCCGGTGGCTGTGGAAGCCCGGGACTGTTTTGTGAAACCCGGTGGCTGTGGAAGTCCGGGACTATTGTGAAACCCGGTGGTTGTGGAAGCCCGGGACTGTTTTGTGAAACCCGGTGGCTGTGGAAGCCCGGGACTGTTCATGTGCTAGCCTGTGTGGCTGTGGAAATAATTGTATTTGCTGATATAGCTTGCCATTATATTTGTTGAAATAATTGTATCACGACACTGCACTTGTACACATGGCATGTAGATGCTAGGAGCATGGGATGGGTTGGGGAGACATGATCCCTACTGAGCTGTGGTTGCTCACCCCTCCTACTGTGTTTGGTTTTTCTACAGGGACCTACAGGCGTTAGGCGGGAACACCCAAGTTGGAGGCAGTTCTGTTTTGTGGCTTTGTTTATTATTATTTGAGTTTCGCTGTTTTTGTGTGAGCTTTGTAACCCCAGTGGGAGGATATTGTAATGAGGAGTTTTATGTAATAAAAGCATGTTTGGGCACTCTTGTATGTTTGGACTTAATAAAAATATGGTTTTTGTCTCTCTAAATATAAAATGTGAAGTGTATGGTATCCTGTGTGAGCATGTTGTATTCTATCCCCTTTATCCAAACTCGGGTAAAGGGAAGGTCACGTTCCGGTCTCCTCGGGTTGGAAATCCGGGGCGTGACACAATCCAATATAAAGGTGATCGACACGGCCTCCCATACAATGCCTCGAAAGGAGCTATCCCAATTGATGCCTGATAACTGTTGTTGTAGGCAAACTCCACCAAAGGAAGGTGAGTTGCCCACGAACCCCCAAAATCTAGTACACAGGCGTGCAACATGTCCTCCAATGTCTGGTTCGTCCTCTTTGTTTGACCGTCAGTCTCCTGGTGAAAGGCTGTACTCAAGTTAAGCTGTGTTCCCATAGCCTCCGGCAAGCCTGCTCAAAAACGGGAAGTGAACCGTGAATCTCTGTTGGACACAATCAATGATGGTACCCCATGCAGTCTCACGACCTCGTTCACATAGAGCTGACTCAAGGCCCCAATGGAATCCCGCTCTTGAACGGCAACGAAATGGTCCGACTTCGTTAACCGATCCACAATCACCCAAATCATGTTTTTCCTCCCAATAGTGGGTGGAAGACCAGTCACAAAATCCATCGCTATGTGGTCCCACTTCCACTCCGCTATTGGCAATGGCTGCAACATACCTGCTAGCCACTGGTGCTCAGCCTTCCCTTGTTGACAAGTGAGGCACCTCGAAACAAAAGCAGCTACATCTCGCTTCATCCCCGGACACCAAAAATGTCCACGAAGCCCATGGTACATCTTCGTACCCCCTGGATGCACAACCACTCTTGACTGGTGAAACTCCCTCATTACCTCATCCCGAAGAGGTGAAGCCACGACGAGTCGCCCCTGAAAAGACAATTCATGCTCTGGACCCTCGGTCCAATCCTCAAATAGCTCACCAGCCTCAATACGGGCACGGAGAACCTCACACTCAAGGTCACCCAACTGTCCCTCCCAGACTCGCTGATACAATGCAGGTACAACAACCATAGGACTTAGCACTGTCCTACCATCACAAGCCATAGGCTGGAATTGCAACATTGCCAACTACTCCATCAGCTACCACTCTCTCACGGCCATCTTAGCCTTCCCCTTCCTACTCAACGCGTCAGCCACAACGTTGCCTTTGCCTGGGGTATAGGCATGAATAAAGTCGAAAGTCTGCAAATACTCCACCCATCTCCTCTGCCTCAAATTCAAGTCCTTCTGAGTAATGATGTACTGAAGGCTCTTGTGATCTGAGAACACCACAAACTTCTCCCCCACAACGTATTGCTGCCAGCACTTCAAGGCAAAGATGACAGCCGCCAACTCAAGATCATGAGTAGGGTAATTCTGCTCATGAGGTTTCAGCTGCCTCGACCCATAAGATACCACACTATGCTACTGCATAAGCACACACCCCAAACCAATCTTGGATGCATCACAATACACCTCATATGGGATACCCTCCCTAGGTAACATCAACACAGGTGTGGTGGTCAAACAGGTTTTGAGAGCCTCAAACGCCTGCTGACACTTATTAGTCCACTCAAACTTCACTCCCTTCCTGGTCAACGCCGTCATAGGAACCGCCAAACGGGAGAATCTCTTTACAAAACGACGATAGTACCCCGCCAAACCAAGGAAACTATGAATCTCGAAAACAATGGTTGGCCTCTCCCACGATGCCACAGCCTCAATCTTGGCTGGGTCCACTCTAACTCCCTCAGTTGACACTACATGGCCAAGAAAGTGAACTTCCTGCATCCAAAACTCACATTTGCTAAACTTAGCAAACAACTGCTAGTCCCTCAAGGTTTGCAGCACTGTCGCCAAATGCTCCACATGCTCCCTCTCCGTCTTGGAATACACCAAGATATCGTCTATAAACACCACCACAAAGGAATCCAAATATGGAGCAAAGACCTGGTTCATCAAATGCATGAACACTGCTGGTGCATTAGTGAGCCCGAAACGCATCACTACCCCCTCATAGTGCCCATACCTGCATCAAAAAGCCATCTTAGGGATGTCCTCCTCCCTAACCCTTAACTGGTGATACCACGATCGTAGATCTATCTTGGAAGACATCCAACCCGAGGAAATCGGTTCGTGACTCCCCTTTACCCACCCGGTGGGCAAGGGGTCGGGATAAAGTATACCACTTAGAACCACTTCATTCCCAATAGATACAAATCATATATCTTTTTCACATACAAACCACAGTAATCTATGAAGGCAAACCACAAATCTTTATTCAACTCAACAATCCTTTACATCATTTCCCCATTGGAGTTACAGTAGTTCCGCAAAATAACAAAACACAAATAACATTAAAAGAAAGCTACAAAGTAGGTCTGTCCTCCACCTTGGTGTTCTCACCTAACGCCTATAGGTTCCTGAAAAGTAAACAAAGCACAACGGGAGGGGTGAGCAACCACAGCTCAGTAGGGATCATGTCTCCCCAACCCATCCCATGCTCCTAGCATCTACATGAGGACGTGCACAAGTGCAGTGTAGTGACAATAAGATATAAGTAGTTTATAATCCAGTCAAGCGCCAACACATAAGTCATAGAACAAGAACAACCTTTGCCACAGCCACACAGGCTAACATAAACAGTCCCGGGCTTCCACAGCCACCAGGTTCCAAAACAAACACACAACACACTTAGCCACATAGGCAAAACATGAAACACTAAACATGCACAGCCTCACAGGCATAACATCAAACACATAGCGTGCGCACATTCACATGCTCTCAAACTTAGTCACACAGACATAAAACCAAACACATAGCTTGCACACATTCACAGGCTCACAAACTCAGCCACACAGGCATAAAAACAAACACCTAGCATGCGTAATCCTCAGCCTCACGGGCATATATACAAATATCCAAGCAAATACGCTATTGAAGGCCAACATCCATATAGGAGATCACACCTATATGGATTTACATATATATATATATATCCAGAAAATACAACAGACTGCCTATCACAAGGCCAAAACCCTGGGATAGGTTCAAGGAGGAACAGAACCCCTACCTTGTAAGTGTTCTCCTGCCCTTGCTTCCACGCTAGACATTGTCCACCCACGCGAACCACCATGGCAACGATCAGAAACTCTCCTCTCTCTCTGTCTCTCTCTCTCTCTCTCTCAGGCTGCGGTGGTTGACAGAAAAGAAGCCCTCAACCCAAAACAAGAGGGCTCCTCATCCTTATATAGACACCTCAATATCAAAATGACGTAGTTTTGATTAAGTGAATCCCAGCATCAAAACGACGTAGTTTTGATTACACAAGCTACAACCTTCCTGCATCCATACAAGATAAAATATTCACAATTCTAACATGCCCCTTTAGAAAAGATGATTAGAATCACAAAACCAAGGTGACGGTGCAAAAACATAGTTGTACGTGATAAAGACCATTGTCACGTGCAAGCTCCAAATGCCTTTAGATTTTTCCCCAAGCTTTAGAACAACGTGAGGAAGGCTCCCATTCAAAAACCTCACTGCCCGTGACAACCATTGTCACGTGTAGCCCCAAAAAGCTTCTTCTTGGGCTCAAATCTTGCTCCTAGCTTACTCACCATCAAATAAAGTGTTCTAGCCAATGTGTATCGGAATAAAATTCCCTAAAACCCAACAATTGCCACTCAAAAGGCATAACTACGACTAACTCCTCACATCCCAAAACACGGGTCATTACAAGCATTCTGTCGGGATTTTGAAAAATGCACCACTACAAGTCAGAAATTTGATAATCCCGGTAGACTTGATCGTTTTAGATATGGACGAGGCAAGAGCTATGCTTCTAATTTTGGGATGCCCTTTTCTTGCAACAGCTGGAGCTATCATCGATGTAAAGGCAAGACGAATGACCCTAAACATCGGTGACGAAAAAATTGAGTTTAATGTTTTTAAAAGTATGAAACATGTGGAAAACTCAGAGCAAGGATGTAGAGTAGACCTTGTGGACAGCCTGGTGAGTAATCTTATATTGAATTTTTAGGAACCTTTAACTGTTGCCATGATAGGTTCACTCCATGCATACAATGAGGAGGTAGTGGAAGAAGAGAAAGCCTTGGAAGCTATGCCTTACGTTCTGTTTACAAAAAGGTAGAAATTTGAAGAATTAGGCCCAAGAAATCCACTACCTCCTCCATCAATTCAAAAGCACCAAATTTGGAGCTGAAGGACTGTCACGCCCCAGCTTTTCAGCCCGTAGAAATCGGGTAATGAATTCCCACGCCCGCACCTGAAGGGACAAGGGGTGGTGAGAACACCGAGAAAGGGTCCTCAGCACAGGTGCTGTCCCTAAAACCATATCACACATATACAGAAATCTCATTTCAAATCACAATACAAACACACATACATACATGTTCTTTCCCCCATGGGGTTACACCATAGTTTTTCTAATCCAACAAAACAAACAAACACACACAAGTTCTCCACCTCTGGTGAACCTCCTAGCTCCTGTAAGCACCTGAAATAAACCAAAATAAACACAACAGGAGGAGGTGAGGAACCACAGTGCAGTAGCAATCCTATCACTCTACACCATCCACTCAATACATGCTCAAAGCATAACCATACAGGCAATAAACGTTAGGACACAGCCTAAAACAAACTAAAATCAGGGAACAAATTCCTTATTTTTAACCTCCAACTCTCCAAACAACTCTCACAACGTATTGGTGCCATCAATGAGTGCCAAGGGATAGGTATTCCAATCTGATACTGCTGCTCCACGGGGCACGCCGCTTGTCATGCCCCTGAATTCCAGGGAACCCGAAACCGGGCACATGACTTCCCCTTGCCCGCACCCGATAGGTCAAGGGGTTGGCGACTAGCACCAATGGAGACTACACCGCGGGTGCTGTCTCAAATATGTAACCCTGTACAGTCATACATCAGGGGTAATCCTATACTTTCCCATATATCATCATACATACAATGAGTCAAACAGTCATACAAACATCACATCATACAATATGCAAATACAACTGTCCACGGACCCCTGTTCGGGATATCACATAAAACACTACAGAATATAAGTGTATCATACATCAAAGTAGTGGGCGTCCTCCTGGAAGAAAGTCCTCCACTAGTCTCAGGTCACACTTAAAAAGGGTAAACAATAAGTAAGGGTAAGTGACAAGCTTAGTAGGTGACCCCAAAACTCCACATCATGCAACACATATATGTCTATACTATATGCTCAGTGTACTCGTGCACCATGTAGTGTGCACAATCATCAGGACTCAGCCTGCAAACAAACATCAGGACTCAGCCTGCCCACACAGGACAACTTGTCCACAATCCTCCATGGGATCCCAACTCAGGGCACTCAGCCCTAGCTCCACGAGCTCAACGGCTCAACTCAGGCCTTAGCATGTCCACAGCGCAATATGCCCGGCCACAGTCGCCACACAGGCCTGCCATCGGTGCATATGCTTGCCACGTCAACCACATATCACCATCGGTGCATCACGGTGCGAATCCAAACAAGTCACGGAGTCCATGCCCTAATACCTCACACCAATATACTAACATGAGTATGGCAAATCATTCTCAACATTTCCTTTGGAACTGTAGCCAGTCTTCACAAGTAAATCTTCAATCCTTGATTTATGAAGGAAGTACCCATATGAGCTATTTTCTTGAAATCAAAAGTCCCAGCATTGGGTTCCCATATCATAACTAAGATAATCTGATTTTTTGGGATTTTTCTGAGATGTCTAACCCCACTTTCCAAAATTTCACCACTACGAACTTTTGGGTTTTTCCGAGATTTTACACTAAAACCCAATTTTCACATTTTGAAATAGTAGGAATTAATTTTTCTAGTATTTTTCTTTGAATCCAAATGGGGGGTATTTCGTTATTTACATTATAACTTAAGTATCATGCTTAAATGTGTAGATGGGTATAGGTTGCAATGTAAATAGGTCCAGTCTAGTGCTGTACAGTGTCCAGTTACACTGCAGGAGCTGCGACTCGTAGCTGCGGAATGCGGAGCTGCAGCGCGCCTCGAAGACTCGAAGCGCGGCTATAACCTTCGACCTACGAGGCTACGAACTTCGACCCTTCGACTACGAACTACGGGTCTACGAACTACGACCCTATGACCTTCGAACTACGAGGCTACGAGGCTACAAACTACGAACCTTCGAGCTACGAACTACGGGTCTACGAACTACGACCCTACGTCCCTGGATCTTCGACCCTTCGACCCAGAACTTTGGATTTTCATCAGTTCGACCTAGTAACGCGTCCAGGGTACTGTTCATCATCGTTTTTGCCTGTTCTTCTTCTGGAATCAACCCAACAACCCCTACACACGCACAAACATGCATTCTATGCAACAAACTGCGATATTTACCTTAAAATGCGTCCAGAACGCCTCTAAATCGCGCAGAAACAACAGAAACACATATAAAGTTCCAGAACTCTAGATCTAAACCCAGAATTTCATGGTTGACTTATCAACCCTCATGAAAAACACAATTAATCAACCCCAAAATCACAGAAACATATATCCACAATGATATAAAATAGTTCTTAATCACAAATCTTATGCTAAACGATTAGATCTAACCCAAAATTGGTTTTCCCCAAATTCTAGGGTTCATGCTCAATTTCATAAATCATGATAAATTCATGCAAATCCAAAACAAGAGAGAGATAAGAAGTTCAAGGACACCTACTTGAAGTGAATCTTCGAACTCCACGAACCCAAATCGCCCCAAATCGCCAAAGCCTCCAAGCTCTCTCTCTCAACGCACAAACGTGAAACATAAAGTGAAAGCTTCTTCCTCTTTTTTTTTCTGCTATTTATATTTCTGCCAGTCAACTGACCTAGTCAACCATTAACCCAGTCAATAATTGACATCCCAACACAAAAATTGACCTCCAAGGCCCCGAAATGACGAGCACAACACTAAACAGATATTATTACACCCAAATGACCGCCCAAACGCAAAGTCAACCAACAAACCCCGAAAAGTCAACAATCGGGTCAAACGGGGCCCCGACTCGAAATCGGGCCCAAGTATAGTCAAAATGCTCATATCGACGACTACACTACCGTCCAGATAGTTACATTCCCATAGAATGACTATCTCTCAAAACTACCCAAATACGAGTCTTTACACCGCTTAACCACCTCGGGTTGAGAGGACTTTTGATATCATGCATCAACTTTCTGAGGACAAACAGACTCTGACACCAACATAACATCTCAGGGGTCTCTACCACTTGTCATCAGAAACCTCACAACATCCCATCAATATAACATTACACCAGGACATCCTCTCTTCATCAGGACTCGGCATGTTTCCCCACAATCCAAAATAGAATTATCAACAAATCACATCAGTAGGATAGCCTATCTTATCCACACAAGGACCCAGCATATTCACCACAACCCTAAACAGGATCCACATCACCTCAAGGCACAGCCCCGTGATCTTTCACAAGATCATATCAACTCAACAAACTCATCAGGCCTTAACCTCACCCAATACGGTACATCAAAAACCAAGAGGGGGCCTTAGCCACCTATCAGATACATTACTATATTACCTCTCAAGTACATTACTATATTACCTCTTAGGTACATTACCTCTCAGGCATAGTATGGCCTCTCAGGCATTGTATTGCCCCTCGGGCATAACATTGCCTTTCAAGCACAATATTGTCTCTCAGGCATAGTATGGCCTCGCAGGCATCGTATTGCCCCTTGGGCATAGCATTGCCTCTCAGGCACAATATTCAATTACCTCTAAGGTATAGGGATGGCAATTTAACCCGTACCCGCCCCGACCCGCCCCATACCCGCCCCGATGGGGTGGGTTTTTTTTTTTTAATTTATTGGGGCACGGGGCGATAATATTTTGCCCCGCCAGGTTACGGGGCGTGGACAGGGCATGCATCCCCCGCCCCGTATACCCGCCCCGCCCCGGGATAAATCCCCGCCCCACGGGTATTCCCCATTACGACCCAGCCAACCCCCACGTACCCGCCCGCGACCTCCCACGCTCGCCCCAGCCAGCCTCCTAGTTCGCCCGTGCGTGCCGAACCCGCCTAGGCTTTCCGAAAATCAAGCAAAATAAATTTCTTATACTGAGTTTCGAGCCCAGGACCTCCTCCTTAGATGTACTGCTGCCAAACCATTTTGTTATTTAAATTTATGTAAATGATATATATACTTATCATATCACATATAAATAGTAATAACAATATTAATGATAATTATAATTATTAATATTAATAATATTATTATTAATGATAATAATATTAATATTAATAAAGAGTGCATACTTTATTTTTTAAAAAAATAATTATAAAATATAAATATTTGTATTATAATAAAAACTAATTGTACTATTATTATTTTAATATAAAATACAAATTAATTAGATTTAAATTTAGTTTTAAATTTATTAATAAGTTGATTTATGATTCGATGATCCAATCAAATATTATTTTGATTGGAAATATATTAATATTTAAATTACTAATATCATTTACATATTTTATTATTTTTAATTCAATTATGAATTACATACTATCAAATGTTAAAAAACTCAGAATTCAATCTCACCATGTATAACTCATATCACGCATAAAATAAATTATGGATACTAATCATATTAATTTGATTGAAATTTAGTTTTAAAATTATTAATATGTTGATTTAAATCTAAATGATCAAATCAAGCATTATTTGATGAATAAATACATTTATATATGAACTTGTAATATCATTTACATGATTTATTACTTAAGCTTTAAACCCAAATATTGAATACATATTATCAAAAGCCAAAACTCACTCTCACCATATATTTTTTAGTATATCAAACTTGTTAGTATTGTTTAATTAACTAATAACATTAGTTATAATTATAATAGTATAAATATACTTATCATACCAAAGAATATATATACACTTACGCTCAATAATTAGTATTATCCAAAAATAATCATATTATTGTATTACTTATAACAAAAACAAATTTTTATTACATTAAGGAAAACAAGTTTGAGAAACATGACTTTTCATAATATTGTATTACTTATAACAAAAATAATATGATAACTATGTTATATAATTATATTAATTAGATTTTCACTAATGTGTTATCATTTATTACCAATGATAATTGTATTATTTAAATTATTATTACTCCATATTTAAGTTATTACTTATTGATTATAATTTATAAATGCATATATATAGTGACAATTATACAACTATATATATCATATATAACATAAGTAAGATGATAATTGTTGAGTATCTAAAATCTAATAATTAATGTTAGAAAATTCGTTGATAATTATATATGTCATAGATGATTATTGTTACTATGCTTACATTATTAGTGTATATACTTTAAATGTGACATATAAATAATATTTTATTTAGTATAAAATATAAAGTAATCTTATAATTATTAGTATGAACTAACATATTATGTATGACATAAGTAATCTTATAATTATTCGACTAAATAATATTTAATGAGATTATTTAGTATTAAATCAACATATTAATATTTTTTAAAACTAAATTTGAATCTAATTAATGTCCATATACAAATTATTTTATTCATGATATGAGTAATGTATTGTGAGAGTGATTTTAACTTTTGATAGTATGTATTTAATATTTAAAAGAAAAGTAATAAAATATGTAAATGATATTATTAGTTTAAATATTAATACATTTTCAACCAAATAATATTTGATTGGATCACCTAATCATAAATCAACTTATTAATAAAGTTAAAACTAAATTTGAATTTAACTAGTTTGTATTTTATATCAAAATAGTAATAGTATTTTTAATTTCTATTATAATACAAATATATATATATACTTTGTAATTATTATTTTTTAAAATAAAGTATGTACTCTTTATTAATATTATTATTATTATTATCATTATAATTAATAATTATATTTATTATTTTTATTATTATTAGTAATTATATGTGATATGACAAGTATATATATATATATATCATTTACATAAATTTAAACAATAAAATGAAGTTAGCCTGATGGTTTGAAACTTAGTGTAAGCAATTTATTTTGCTTGATTTTCGGGCTGTGGGGGTTCTGGCTGCTGGGCACGTGCGGGCGTGGGTGGGGGACTAGCTGGTGCGTGCGCAGGTGGCTTTAGTGTATGGGCTTGCGTTCATGCTGTGCTGGACTGGGTGCGTGTTGGTGGGGAATCCCCGCCCCGCCCTGTGCCCCGACGGGGCGGGGATGGGGCATAAAATTCATTACCCACCGGGGCACGGGGCCGGGATGGGGCATACTTTCGCTATCGGGGATGGGGACGGGGCAACCCAAAACCCGCCCCATTGCCATCTCTACTAAGGTACATTACCTATCGAGCATAGTATGGCCTCTCAGGCATCGTATTGCACCTCGGGCACATCATTGCCTCTCAGGCATAGTATGGCCTCTCAAGCATCGTATTGCCCCTTGGGCATAGCATTGCCTCTCAGGCACAATATTCTATTACCTGTAAGGTACATTACCTCTTACGTACAATATTCCCTTAGCCCACCCCCCCCCTTTACTCTCAGGTATAGTATTACCTCTCAGGTACATTAATGTATTACCTCTCAGGTACAGTAGCCTCTTAGGCTCTGAACACCTGTCACTTCCTAGGCCATCAATAGTAGCCTCCTAGGCTTACCAAGGCAACCTCACAGGCCCACATAACTACTTGAGTTCACAACGTTATCCTCATGTCTTGACCAAGAGAGAGGATTTTCATAGAAGCTATTTTCTTGAAATAAAAAGTTTCGGCATTGGCTCCTCATACTATAACTGAGATAATTTGATTTTTGAGGATTTTTCTAAGAGGTCTAACCTAGGTACGCAAATGGTCACATCAGACCAAAATTGGAATTTTCCTGGATTTTGCACTAATTCCAATTTTCACATTTTGAAGGAGTGGGAATTTGATTTTCTAGTATTTTTCTTTGAATCCAAATGGGGGGTATTTCATTATTTACATTGTAACCTAATGTGGATAGACTTAATGGTTACAATGTAAATGATCCAGTCCAGTGAAGCTGGAACTACACCAGAACTGCACTGCCTAACTGCTCGAGACACCCTGCTCGAGACTGCTCGAAATTATGCTCGATGCTACACTCTGCTCAACACTCTTGCTTGAAGCTCTATGCTCGACACTCTGCTTTGAAGCTAGCCTTGAGCAGTTCCCTAGTCACGAACTGTCGACTGCATTCTTCCCGATTTCATCCTGAAATCCAATTATACCCATTAAATCTCCATTTTTAAGCACTAATTCACCCCACAAATGTCTTTCTAACTCATCCTAGCCATCTTAGGCTACCAAAACAATATCAATTTATACAAAAACAACATAAATCAAATTTCTCAAACTCTAAGGTTAATACTTCCAATTCCACGAATTGGAGTTAATTCACATGTTTTAGCTACTCTAGCAAGCATAATCAATGACGTAGGAGTGAGAAGAATGAATCCCTACCTCGACTTTGGTCGATTTGAGCTCCAGATCGTCAATTTCGCTCTCTCCCTTCTCTTTGTCTCTCCTCTCCTCTTTCTCTCTCTAGAAAGGCAAGCACATAGAACACTTAGGAATTTGGGTTTTCACTGCCCTATTTATACTTTCCCACATTTAATTCATTAAAATATCAAAATTACCCTCATAGGGTCCCGACTCCAAATCAAGCCCAATTACTATCAAAACGCTCCGTTTGACGAGTACATCACTGTATTGAGATTTGTTTTTCCAAATAATACCACAAATACAAAGTAACCCGACCACACCACAAGAATCCCAAAATTACCCTTTTGGGGCTCCGACTCCAAATCGGGTCCACTCACAGTCAAAACTCTCTATTCGATGCATACGTCGTCGTACTGATATTCACATCCCTCGATGTACACTCCATCACATGGTTAACTACCAAAATCCCAAACAATGGTCATTACAGGGACCTTCTCCCACATTTCAAGTATGCCTTTTTAGGGGAAGGAGACAAACTGCCATTGATCGTTGTTACTGATTTAGTAAGAGAAAGATTGACTAAACTCCTCCAGATGCTACGCAAATGCAAAGCAACAATTGGCTGGACTATGGCAGACATCAAAGGGATCAGTCCTACCATATGCACGCACAAAATTTTTATGGAGGACAAAGAGAAGAAGATTGTGGAACATCAGAGGAGATTCAACCCAAACATGAAGGAAGTTGTCAAAGTTGTGGTAATGAAATTATTAGATCCTAGAATTATTTACCCCATATCTGATAGCAAATGGATGAGTCCCGTACACATTGTGCCAAAAAAAGGGAGGAATGACCACAGTACAAAACGAAAATAACGAGTTCATCTCCACAAAAACTGTGACAGGGTGGACAGTGTGTATTGATTATAGAAAGCTTAATAGCAATACACGGAAGGACCACTTTCCCCTACCACATAAAGATCAAATGTTGGAGTGGCTTGCTAGACATGCCTACTACTGTTTCTTGGACGGCTACTCAGGGTACAATTAGATTCCTATAGCACCTAAAGATCAAGAAAAGACAACTTTTACCTGCCCATATGGAACGTTCGCATACTGACGCATGCCATTTGGGTTATCCAATGCCCCAGCTACCTTCCAACGATGCATGATGGCTTTATTCTATAAATTTGTGGAGAAGACGATTGACATATTCATGGACAACTTCTTTGTGTTTGGACCTTCATTTGAAGAATGCTTCAACAGCCTCTCCGAGATTATATAGCGTTGTGAAGAAACAAACTTAATACTCAACTGAGAGAAGTGTCATTTCATGGTGCAGAAAGGTATAGTACTGGGCCATAAGGTCTCTAAGACTGGAATTGAAATTGTAGGTCCCAAAGTGCATCTAGAGGGGGGGGGGGGGTGAATAGACTTTCTTCGTGAGTGGAAGTTAGACTGTTTGCTGGAATGTGTTACTTCTAAGGATAACTATGCTGGAAATAGTTATGGAGAAGATGACAGTAGTAATTTGAGTGATAATGTGAGTTATGAACTATCAGACAAATCTGAGATGTAGTAAATGCTCCTTGTTCACAGATCTCAGGTGTGTAAGGAATGGTCCGTGATAGTTTTGATTGTGGAAATCAACACAAAGGTTAGACTAGATAATCGTGCTGAATCTTGGGTGAAAAAGAGTATATGAGGGATTACAAAGTTTGATTTTGATCTTGGTTCAACGCAGCGCACAACACTTGGAAGTTCTTTTTCTCTTTGAGTTTCTCTCTCTAGCGTTGGAACTCTTGCTTGAATTCTGCAAAAGATCAATTTCTTAATGTGTGTCAGAATCCTTTTTCTTGTGTTCTGTGTATTCCACGCTTTCATAGAAAGAGTCTAATTCCTCATTTTGTCGTTAATTGTGAGAGAGATATATATTTTAAGTTTAGATTGCTGTGTGCCTAGTTGTCCATCCGACTGACTGACTTCCCGCCACTGGATATGCGGGATGTCAGGGGATGGGTAGATCTGCTCTAATTTGCAGATCTGTTGCCCATGCTACGCAGCTGCATGCCATACTTGCGCGGTCGATCTTGGCCGTTCATCCGTGGAGAGTGGTTAATAGCAATTAATGCGACATTAACTGTGCTCCAACTGCTCGAGACGGCACAAGCTTATTGTACAAACCCTAGCTGAAGATATCGCTAAGTGAATATGCTTAGGGTTGTAAGTATGCCTTGAAGGTGGGTGCCTCGTAGGTTTGGTGACTCGAAGGTTTCAGTTAGAGCCTGTTGAAGTTGTGAAAGTTTACTTCAAGCTTTATAGTGTTCATATCTGCGAGTCTACGACTCACATATCTTCGAGTCTTCAAGGTTAGAGTTCAAGTTAGATTAAGTCTGTTGTGTCACTCTATTAACTGTAAGTCTGCGACTCTGCAAGTCTACGACTCTACGAGTCTGCGACTATCCTAATGGCTCTTAGAGTGACTTCTTTGAAGTGTGCCTAATCTACCCGTTGTTACAGGTGTGAGTCTACGACCCTAGCTCTGCGGGTCTAAGACCTTTGGGTTTCTCAGTTTATTTTACTTGTCTAAGAGGCTCTTCGACTCAGCGAGTCTTCGACCTTGAAAATCTTTGACTCTATGAGTCTTAGACTTTACATTTCTTCCTTAGCCTTTCGCATTTGCTCATGCACTGAGTTCCCGTATTCTACGAGTCTTCGAATCTACGGTTACGACCCTTCAGCTATAACTCTCTGCCTTCATGATCTTCGAGTCTGTGATGTGTTTGACAAGTTCCTTAAATTACCTGTATCCCTTGAGTCTACGACTCTCGAGTTACGGTTTCATTTTAGATGGTCAGTCTTTTTGGCTTCGACTCTTTGACCTTCGACCTACGAGTCTGTGAGTCTTATTTTCTTAACAGTGTTTTAAGGCTGCGACTCTACGACCCTTGAGTCTACGAGACTAGCGGTACTTTAAGTTCTATTAAGTGACATAAGCGCTTTAGGGACTCTACAGTTCTACAGGCTTCAAGTCTTCGAGTTATTTAAGTTTGGTTACTGTTCTTTAAAATTCTTCGACTCTACGAGTCTCTGAATTTAATCGTCGCTTACAGTAAATGTTTTCTTTTCCGCACTGCGACTCTACGACCTTCGACCCTGCATCTACGAGTCGCAATGTATTCCGTCACAAATAAGCTTCGAGTCTCCAGACCCTACGAGTCTACGAGCCTCTCGCCCAAATGTCCTGTGACTGATTTACTTGTACTAACGTTGACTCGTCGACCCTACGACCCTTCGAATCTACGAGTCTTAAGACTTAGACTGTATCTTGGCAGCTTTATCAAATCCTTTATATCCAACAGAAGTGAACAAGGCAAAAATTTATGTCATAAAAAATCTTCCTCCACCAACTACTGTGAAAGGTATGAGGAGCTTTTTGGGGCATGCCGGATTCTATTGGAGGTTTATCAAAGATTTTTCAAAGATCTCTAAGCCCTTTTGTTCACTACTGGCCAAAGATGCAGAATTCACATTTATAAAAGAATGTCAAGCTTCTTTTTCTCAACTCAAGCTAGCTCTTAGTGAAGCTCTGATCATAATAGCACCAGACTGGAGCCTACTATTCGAACTAATTTGTGATGCAAGTGAGTATGTGGTAGGAGCGGTGCTTGGGCAAAGAAAAGAAAATAAATTACATGTCATAGCTTATGCCAGCAAGCTCCTCAATGAAGCTCAACTTAATTATGACCCAACAAAGAAGGAGTTCTTGGCAATTGTCTTTGCCTACGACAAATTTAGGTGTTACTTGTTGGGATTCAAGTTCGTGGTGTACATCGACCACGCTGTAATTAAGTACCTTGTCTCGAAAAAGGATTCCAAACCAAGGTTCATTAGTGTTGGATCAAGCCCAAAATTTGGATGATGCGGATAAAACCCTATGTAATTTGATATGAGACTTTAGTTGTTTTATCTTAAGTTGATTACAGAAGATATGATCTTAATCCGGACCTACACTCGTGAGAAAAAAGCTAAAGACAGGATATATAATCCTGATCTGAACAAGGGTGAGTGTCGTCAAACACTTGGTAAATAACGAAGTCTCTACTTCATACGGAATAAGGATCATTTGTGCGGACTAATCACTCAAAGCTACGGACTAAGGAATATGCTGTCACGCCGCGAATTTCCAACCCGAGGAAACGGGTACGTGACTCCCCATTCACCCACACGAAGGGCAACGGGGTTGGATCACTGTATGCCACACAAGCAAAACTAACAATTTCAATAAATCAAACAAGCTACATCTTTATTTAATATCAAACACCAAAGGTTCACAAACCAACCAGGTTCCTTACTACAATTCAATCCCTTAGTACATTTCCCCCCTTGGGGTTACATAAATTATAAAATTACATTTACTGAAGTGAACAATAAAGCGAAGATGGTCTTCCACCTTGGTGTATCCACCTAACGCCTGTAAGTCCCTGGAAAACAAGTAAACACAGTAGGAGGGGTGAGCAACCACAGCTCAGTAGGGATCAAGTCTCCCCAACCCTTCCCATGTTCCTAGCGGCTACATGAGGGTGTGTACAGGTGCAGTGTAGTGACAATAAGATATAAACAGGTTGTATTCCACAATCACACAGAACACACCTATCCACAGCCATACAGGCTTAGCCATATAGGCTAACATATCCACAGCCACTCAGGCTTAGCCACACGGGCTAACATATCCACGGCCATATAGGCTTAGCCACACGGGCTAACATATCCACAGCCATATAGGCTTAGCCACACGGGCTAACAGTTCCAGTCCCGGGCTCCCACAGCCACCGAGTTCCACAAACACAGCATACAAGGTCACACAGGCATTAAACCAAACATGTAGCATACACACTTTCACAGGTATAATACCAAACACTTGGTCCGCACAGCCAATCAGGCATAAAATCAAACACTTGACATGTAGAGTCTCACAGGTATTTTACCAAACGTTTAACATGCATACATTCACAAACCCACAAACCCAGCCACACAAGCATATTATCAAACACATACTAGGCATATTCATACATACATATTCACACAGGCATTTTATCAAACACTTGATATGCACTCACCATCCAACACCAAAATACATCAAAAACCGCCATTGAAGGCCAACATCCATATAGAAGATCACACCTATATGGATTACATATATATATATAAACAGGTATAATTCATAATCTGCCCTAGAACCCTAGGACAGAGGAGGATTTAGGAAGAACAGAACCCCTACCTTGTATGTTCTCCTGCTCCCGCTTCCACGCAAGACTTCGACCACCCACGCAATACGCTCCGGCAGCCACCAGAAGCTCTCCTTCCCTCTCTCTCGCTCTCTCTCTCGCTCTCTCTCTCTCTCTCTCTCTCGCAACCGCTGGTGGAGCAACAAACCCTAAACCTAAAACAGAGGGGCTTCTCCTCCTTATATAGACAACACAACATCAAAACGACGTAGTTTTGATTAAGTGAATCCCAGCATCAAAACGACGTAGTTTTGATGGAACAAGCTATGACCTTCCCACATCCATACACACCAAAATATTCACAATTCCAACATGGTCCTTTGGGAAAAGATGATTAGAATGACAAAACCAAGGTAACCATGCAAAAACATGCCTGCACGCCAATTTGAACGCCAATTCCCCAATTGGCGTGCAGCTCCAAATGCACTCAAACTTCACCCCAAGCCTCCTTGCATCTTGTAGAGGTCTGAGAAGCAAAACTATGCTTGCACGTGAAATGGGTGAATTCACGTGCAGCTCCAAATGCTCTGAAATTTCTGTGGTAGATAGAGGACCTCATTCTAAGAAACTTTTGTTCTTGCACGCCAATTGTTTGAGGCCATCTACTATACCAGAAGTGAGCTCCAAAATCTGCCAAAAAAGCTTAAAACCGCATGTATATGCATAGCATCTTCCTAGGACATAAATGCACGTTATCACTTGTCACATGCACCTTCCAAAAGTCCCCTCTTGGGCTCATCTCTTACCTCAAACTTGTGCACCAACATCCAAGGTGTTTGTGGTTAACTTCTTACACACGGGTCATTACATCCTCTCCCCCTTAAGACTTTTCGTCCTCGAAAAGAAATGACATACGAGGAAAACAAACACAAGCTACCCATTTGCCACACGGCGAGCCACAACACCCAAATGGGTCATACACCGTGCACAGCACATAACAAGGTACCACCATAATCCATAACAACACATATCCGCATGTCACAGATACACATCTCAAAACACATCACAAATATGAACACATGTCTAAAAGACAAAACAAATACACCAAATCATACACAACTAATACAAGAAAACACATCACTATCCCTTGGCCAACAGCCACCAACAGCCACCTCCCATGCTTAAGATTGTTCGTCCTCGAACATTTCTGGGTGCTGCTCACGGCTCATGGACTCATGCTCCCACGTCTCCTCCTCACCTAACACATACTTCACAAGTAGTCACATGTCACAATGATGTAAGACATATACTCCCATCGCCAACACGTTTAACAAATTACCGAGGTCACAGACCAACTCACAGCATAAACACCACCACAAGGAGCAACTCACAAAACACTACTACACGTTTAACGTTCCACTGCCCAGTCGCCAATACCATACAAATGCAGCCATTGGGAGTTTCCTCACAACCGTCCCACCTTTGGACTTTCCGTCCCGAAAAAGGGAAACCAAATAGTAAACAACAGGAAAAGATCAAAGCAACACATAATGCAGTCATTACCACAAATGTTGGAGATGCCAACTCGCGGCACGATGGGACCAACACTCCACAACGTAAAATACCCAACAATTGGGATTTGAAGTCAACGCAGCCTCAGCCCATAGGTAGACCTCACCCTAAAAGCAAGCACAAAGAGGTCACAATGAAACAGAAACAAACAGGATAGCGTTATGCAAACCACAATCACATTCTCACACAGGGAGCTCACCTCAGCAGCACCATCATCACTACGAAAACCACCTCACTCAAGCAAGGAACATTAAAACCCCACCAATGCCAATGGTGACGCAGAACGGAGTACAAGCCTGGACACAGAAACACGAGAATGGAGTGTGCCCTCAACCACTCGGTCGCAGTCAACCTGGCGCCCAACGGAGTCCAAGGATGCACTAAAAATAGTAAATGCAGCACCACACACACAACCATGGTAAGACCAAAACCCACTATCGGGCTATCACTAGTCACCGACTTGGAGAATCGACCTCCTTGATCATGGTCAAATAGAGATCCGCCAAGGTCCCACACAGCCTTCACAACTGAGGTTTACCGTACAGCCCAAGAGATAATGCCTTACCAAGTCAGCAGACGGGCCACGCGATAGGAATCCCTTGACGCCGAGTTGCTATGAACAACATAGTTCTCCCCACACTGGAAACTCTCCTATCTGCAACCTAACCACAATGGAATCCTCTGTGTCACCACTCACAGGTCACAAGAAAATCCCTTGCCTCCAAGACATACTCCACCTCATGGCCCACCAACTCCGCTATATCAACTATTACGCTTTATCTCAACACACTAGCAAAACACTCAAATGGACCAAGAAATACTCAGGCTCTAGTTGCAGCTTAATATGGTCACTGCAATTCCTCCGAGTAGGCACACGAAACGAGACATGCAAACTCCTTATTCGGGACATTCACGTAGCTCCCAAACACACCAACACTTTGATGGCGTGGACCATCTCACTTACCGCATAAAAACACACACGAAAGACTTTCAAGAAGAACATACGTAGCATGAAGACCCCATAATAGCCGCAGGACACAAATCTCCCCCAAAAGAGTAGCACTAATACCCCTTACAAGCAAAACTCACATCTGACTCCATTCAATGAATCACAACTCATCAATACTTTCACACTTTAACTTAGCATGCCATCACACATGACAAGGAATAGCATCAACATTACACATAACACCCCTCTTCACCCCACACCGCACATAATATGCGCATGCATCACCTCCTACTCCTCTGCATATGTTTGCCATGAGACCCACACATAAGAACTTTGCTATACCCCTTTAACACATATGCAACACACACAACAAAACAGAGCAACCACAACACACGAAATAAACTACTGTGTAAAATACATGTAAGAGAGGACATACTAGCCCCCACCTCCTCGCCTCTTCTAAGCCTATTACCCACACGACATGGATTAACGGAATGGTCCTACCACCAGGAGTACATCCTCAACCCCTCGGAAGATGTCTCCAAATTATGAGGAAAAACCCAAACAAGGCCTGCCCAATCTCACTCGCTTGCCTGCTTGCACATATTGGGTTTACTGGGCACGATCCTATAAACTTACTCATAACCTAGTTCCAGAACTCATCACATTTGTATACACATGCAAACCCATTTCACCATATATCCTATGAACATTACCCAAGGTCTTTCACACACCACCAGCATGACACGTGGTCAATGTTTGGCCACCCAAGAATTTGCAGCCACCTCCACAGGACACCCATAAGAACCTTAAAACCACATACCACTCTCGCCAATCAATTTAGATTTCAATGACTCAAGGAGTGGGTTATACTAGTGGCAATTTCCTCCCTCAACCGTGACACTTGGAAAGGTTACCAAAAGAACATCCTTCTTAGGTAGCACATCTACAGAAACCTCTACTCACATGAAAACACATTTCTATTACTCAAGGTTGCCACCGCGGGGTCACACACTACCCACAAGCCACTAACTCATGCCTCCAGCTTCCTAGGCTAGCTAGGCCAGAGGTAATCTCACCTACGCCAGAGTATTAGGGGTCACACAGTAACATTTATTACTTTCCTCACACACGGGCGCCCAAAATTGACTACCACACAAAGATACGATTAACACTTTAGACCATATTAAAACCACCAACTCTTTCCAACAACTGTTCATAACCATTAGTAATTTATTAGTCTTTTGGTGTCATATATATATATATATTACTCATTTATTCTCTAGTAGGTCCCCAACTACGTCCATCCAAAATGGTAACTCAAACGACCTTCTAAGCCTCACCTAACATAAAACAGATGCTCAAGAGCCCACCCAGCGAAAATACCCCTCTATCACAAGTGTCTTAATTAAATTGCTAGAAACGCAGCAATCAAAGGTTCACCTAGCCTCACCTAATCCAGCACGAGACTCAACCTAAAGGAATATGGTACCACCACTAAACAGAAATCTTAACACGCGAGAATCAAAATCGTACCGTTGACTAAGGAAAGTTCTGCCATGCTCTCCTCCTAGCCTCACTTGGTAGTCTTCGGCCCCCAAACAAGGTTTGAGTTTTTTTTTTTTTGCTTTATCCCTAGCTCGCTGAGCCAGTCCTCTAGCACCATGCCTTGCTTTACCAAAAGCGGTGTCGGAGATGTCCTAGTTTTCCCAGGATGCGACACTAGTACTTCTTCCTGCCATACTCTTTTCCAATGTCCCAGTTGTCCACTGCAAGAACAACCCCTTTGGGAAACTGGTCTCTACCTCTTGAGCCCCTTTCTGCTGATCAGGACAACTATGCTTCAATTAATCTTCACCCAAGATCCCCCCGATGATGTGGGTTGATAGCTCTCGACGTACCTCGCTCTTAATCAGTTGTCGAATTTCATCCTTCAACTCTTGAATTACCAGGCTTAAGATGCCAACCTCTGCCATGATTAGATCATTACTTACATCCTGCAGCTCACCCACTTGCCCAGCCCGAGGGGCGGGCTTCTCTGCTACCTCAATAGTCACACAGGTTACAATTTTCGGAGACATTGGCTCCACGAAAAGGCAGCGCTCCAGGTTATCACTCAACAATCTCAATACCATTACCGACTATGCATTCTGAGCTATAACTAACCTCAAAACATGCATTATCACCACACAATTTCATGGATGCACATCACAGACTATACAAGTTCACACCTTTACATTACACATATAATCTATACTTATGTGGATATCTTATCATTTTGAACACAACATCGCTTCCTCCACACAATACCATACAAAGGCACATACTCAATCATTCATAAAACACCAACATTATTGTATTTTATTTTTATTTTATTTTCCGTTCGTTCACATTTCACAAGCTTCAAGTTCACAAGCACTCAGTTTCAATACCACGAATTCTTTTCCATGTTTTCATGCTCGAATCATCACAAAATTTCAGAGTTGCACAATTGAAACTTTATCACGTTCAAACCATTTATCCATGCAATTACACACACTGCACACATTTTAGTTCTCATTAAACCACATTGCGCAAACAGCAATTCCACAAGCACACAGCTCAAGTTGTCATAAAATCAGAGTTAATCAGAGTTGCACTATTTAAAACATGTTCTTCATATTTTCTCTCACATGCTTTATCTCGGTTACCCACACAATCACACAAAGACAACAAATGCAACTAGTGCCCTAATGCCAATGCATGCAAATCCTACCTCAGGTCTAGACTACCCCAAGTACACCTTAGAGACTCAAAGAGGACCATGTTGATCAGGTATGTCCCTCCAGGCTCCTCCAAAGGACTCAAGATAACCAGATCCGCCCACTACCCTAGGCCAACTAGACCATGCTTTGATACCATATTGTCACGCCCCGAATTTCTAACCCGAGGAAACGGGTACGTGACTCCCCATTCACCCACACGAAGGCAACGGGGTTGGATCACTGTATGCCACACAAACAAAACTAACAATTTCAATAAATCAAACAAGCTACATGTTTATTTAATATCAAACACCAAAGGTTCACAAACCAACCAGGTTCCTTACTACAATTCAATCCCTTAGTACATTTCCCCCCTTGGGGTTACATAAATTATAAAATTACATTTACTGAAGTGAACAATAAAGCGAAGATGGTCTTCCACCTTGGTGTATCCACCTAACGCCTGTAAGTCCCTGGAAAACAAGTAAACACAGTAGGAGGGGTGAGCAACCACAGCTCAGTAGGGATCAAGTCTCCCCAACCCTTCCCATGTTCCTAGCGGCTACATGAGGGTGTGTACAGGTGCAGTGTAGTGACAATAAGATATAAACAGGTTGTATTCCACAATCACACAGAACACACCTATCCACAGCCATACATGCTTAGCCATATAGGCTAACATATCCACAGCCACTCAGGCTTAGCCACACGGGCTAACATATCCACGGCCATATAGGCTTAGCCACACGGGCTAACATATCCACAGCCATATAGGCTTAGCCACACGGGCTAACAGTTCCAGTCCCGGGCTCCCACAGCCACCGAGTTCCACAAACACAGCATACAAGGTCACACAGGCATTAAACCAAACATGTAGCATACACACTTTCACAGGTATAATACCAAACACTTGGTCCGCACAGCCAATCAGGCATAAAATCAAACACTTGACATGTAGAGTCTCACAGGTATTTTACCAAACGTTTAACATGCATACATTCACAAACCCACAAACCCAGCCACACAGGCATATTATCAAACACAAACTAGGCATATTCATACATACATATTCACACAGGCATTTTATCGAACACTTGATATGCACTCACCATCCAACACCAAAATACATCAAAAACCACCATTGAAGGCCAACATCCATATAGGAGATCACACCTATATGGATTACATATATATATAAACAGGTATAATTGATAATCTGCCCTAGAACCCTAGGACAGAGGAGGATTTAGGAAGAACAGAACCCCTACCTTGTATGTTCTCCTGCTCCCGCTTCCACGCAAGACTCCGACCACCCACGCAAGACACTCCGGCAGCCACCAGAAGCTCTCCTTCCCTCTCTCTCTCTCTCTCTCTCTCTCTCTCTCTCTGCGACGGCTGGTGGAGCAACAAACCCTAAACCTAAAATAGAGGGGCTTCTTCTCCTTATATAGACAACACAACATCAAAATGACGTAGGTTTGATTAAGTGAATCCTAGCATCAAAACGACGTAGTTTTGATGGAACAAGCTATGACCTTCCCACATCCATACACACCAAAATATTCACAATTCCAACATGGTCCTTTGGGAAAAGATGATTAGAATGACAAAACCAAGGTAACCATGCAAAAACATGCCTGCATGCCAATTTGAACGCCAATTCCCCAATTGGCATGCAGCTCTAAATGCACTCAAACTTCACCCCAAGCCTCCTTGCATCTTGTAGAGGTCTGAGAAGCAAAAATATGCTTGCACGTGAAATGGGTGAATTCACGTGTAGCTCCAAATGCTCTGAAATTTCTGTAGTAGATAGAGGACCTCATTCTAAGAAACTTTTGTTCTTGCACGCGAATTGTTTGAGGCCATCTACTATACCAAAAGTGAGCTCCAAAATCTGCCAAAATAACTTAAAACCGCATGTATATGCATAGCATCTTCCTAGGGCATAAATGCACGTTATCACTTGTCACATGCACCTCCCAAAAGTCCCCTCTTGGGCTCATCTCTTACCTCAAACTTGTGCACCAACATCCAAGGTGTTTGTGGTTAACTTCTTACACACGGGTCATTACATCTGCGCCTAACACTTTAAATAGACTAAGTCAAATAGATGCGGAGTAAGAATCCTAGTCTACAAGTCGCATGGAGTAAGAGATAGTCTTTGTGGAGTTTAAAAAGCTAAGTTTTCCACTCAAACGGATTAAGGAAACTAGACACGGAATAAGGATCCGAGTCTTTCATAGATGCGGAGTAAGGAAGTACTTGTGCAGAATAAGGACCCAAGTCCTTTGTTCGTATGGAGTAAGGAAACTAGATGTAGAGTAAGGAATTCGAACCAGTTACTCATGCGGAGTAAGGATATGCTGATACGGAGTAAGCCATCCGGTCTTTTCAACTCATGCGGAGTAAGGAAGCACTAATGCGGAGTAAGCCATCCGGTCTTTTCAACTCATGCGGAGTAAGGAAGCACTGATGCGGAGTAAGCTCTCTGGACTTCTAGTTCATACGGATTAAGGAAGCGCTGACATGGAATAAGGATTTCAGTACCAAACTGACACGGAGTAAGCAACAAATGTTACGGAGTAAGGATCCAAGCTTCATTAACATGGAGTATGGAAATTTACGTCGGATTAAGTAGACGCTGCTTCAACTTATCTCTTCGTATTCAAAGTCACTAGCCCGCTGTATCCCGATGTAAGACAAAATCATCGATAATCTAAAGCATCTTACATGTGGATCACATGAATATGTGGACACAACTTTAATTGCACTTAGGTACTCGCAAAGACACTTATGTCTTACAAACCCAAGATCTTGAGTTCCATATCCGTAGCATTCAAGGCAGAGAGAATTCCGAGGAACAGTCAATGCTGCATATTGTTCGGAAAAACAAGTTCCAAGATTGTCTCTCAAGGATGTTTCTATATATATTGTAACACTTGTATATTAAATGTTACTTATGTTTGTGAGTTTGATACAAGGGTGTTTGTACAAGAGCTCATCGAGATCATTGATAACGTGCATTTATGCCGTTATCCTATGCCTTATATAGGGTGTTTTAGCGTATGTTTTGTACCTATTTGCATGTTATTTTCGACATATTTGCTCTAACCCCTAGGAAGACCCTGTTTGGTGTCTAGTGGTACTTTTTGAGTGTTTTTGGCAGGTTTTGGAGCAACCTTTTCCCACACACTTTGGCTAGATCACTCCATCAACTCACAAGGAAGCTATAGGAAGAAGATGGAAGCAAAATGAAGGCAAAATCAAGGTGCACATGAAAAGCCTTCTCACGTGCATTCTCACATGCAAGGATTTTATTGCATGGATGCCTTCTACAACTCAAGAGGAAGCTTTGGAGCAAATTTGAGTCAAATTGTAGCTGCACGTGAAAATGGTCTTCTCACGTGCATTCTCACGTGCAGGCATTTTTGCGCTCCAAATGATGTGTTTTGTTGTTTTAATCATTTTCCTCTAAAGAACTGGGGTCAAATTTGGTGTAGTTTGAGTTTTATTCCGCCTAGAACGTCGATTAGTGTCACTAACCAAAACGACGTCGTTTTGGCTGCGACCACATTTATAATTAGGGCACACCTTTTGTAACCCTAATTTGGCCCACTAAAACCTATAAATAGGGGTCTTTGGAGGCATTGTAAATCATCTTGAGTGGGAGAATCTGATCTGAGTTTTGAAAAGAGCTATAGCCATTGCTAAAAGATCGGATTGTCCTTGGCAAGGAGTGAGTTTGGGCAGCAGACGCCGGAGTCTTTGGAGGCTGGAGTCCTGGTTCATCTTGGGGTCTTCCTTTATTGTCTTGGTACTGTAATCATGTTCTTTCCCGTGTTTGTTATTGTTTTTGTCATGATTATGGGGTAGTCTTGTTAGTCTAGGGGAGCAATGTAGCCCCCAATAAATTGTAGTCAGTTTGGTTATGGTTGTTCAATAAAATAGAATTCAGTTCTTGTTTAATTCATTTGCTTGAATGGAAATGCCTAGTTTATGCATAATTAGGTAATCTTAGCCCTTGTCTAGGGTGGAACACTAGTGAATTAGATTTAATATTGCATGATGGACCAAGTCTGTAACTATTAGATTGTTTATCTACCGGGATCACTTTTATTCACATGGACCAAATGGGATAAAAGCCTTAAATCTATCTTAGCATGGACCAAATGTAAGATAGGTAGTAGATAATCAACATGAACGTGAACTAGAACATAAATCAAGAACAAGAGCCATAACCAGACTATTACAATCGATTGGGTGGTAAACATTGTGACCTTAGATCCTTAATCACTGAAATTTCTATACCAAAAGCTTGCCAACTTTCTGATCTAATCACCTTTCGTTCACATTATTTGTCCAACAAAAATCAATTGTCCAGACATAAAAACAACTTGTTAGCTTAGTGCTTGCTGCTTAACAGCATTAGCTACCTCCCTGTGGGTTCGACAACCGGAGTCTTAATACTCCATTTTATTACTTGACCAGTGCACTTGCTGCAAAATCTTCAGACATAATTTATGCGGGTCAATCATAGAGACTAGTGTGTGAGTCTTCTGTAAACAGAGTGTAAGAGAGTTGCTAGAGTAGATCGTAAAGCTTCACAAGCTTTGATCTGCTTCTATTTTGTCGTACTTCTCAATTGATAATAAAACAAAATACTTTTACTATTTGGTTATCTTCCGCATTGATTTAATCTATTAACCAGATAAGTGTTATGCTAAAGAGTGAGTAAAGAGTTTTCGATAAGAGCCTATTCACCCCCCTCTAGGCTTCCATGGACCAACAAATGATATCAAAGCAAGTTCTACCTGCTCAAAGTAGAGATCCCACTCTTTCTCTCTCAACAATGGCCAAAGAAAGCAGCATGCTATTCAACACATGCCTAAACTCCGGAGGTGCACAAGAGCCCCTCCCCAATCGAAGCAATAGTAAAAATGTCGATCTACCTCAACCTGCTGCTGCCGTTACTCCACAACCACGGAGTTCTGGTTTCACTCTGACTAAACCGCCAAAGTTCACACCTGAGCTTTTCTCCCAGTGGTAAGCTCGCATGAGAATGTGCATATTATGTCATGATCATCTCATGTGGCCGTGTCTTTATCAGGAGATACCCACTCTGATGACTATCGGAGAACATGGAGTTAAAAGGCCACAGACTGATTCTAAACTCACCAATGATGAAAGAGCCTAGCAGTGTGGAAGCGAAAAGGCTCTGCCATACGTAACATCGTCTTTGGACTCCGAAGCTTTCACGGACATCCAGGGCTACACGATAGCGAAAGCTGTCTGGGATAAGCTGACAATCCTTTATTAGGGAAGTCACTCCCAAATGCAGAACGTCATCTGTGCTCTCAGGTAGAACTTTGAGAGTTTCAATCACAAACTTGGCGAATCCCTCGAGAGCATCTATCGGAGATTCGGCAAGCTCATCCTTGAGCTGAAAACTGTCAATGAGCACTACACTCAGCTCCAAATCAATAACAAATTTTTCCGCTCCTTGTCACTACTACTCCAAGAAGCTCCAGATGCAAGCGAACAAGAACTGGCAGTATGCTCCCCTTGAAGAGCTATACGGAGAGCTACGGACTCATGAGGTCAGGTTCAAATAAACTGACCGAGATGAGAAAATAGCTTAGAAAGAAAAGGAGGTGGCCTTCAAAGCTACGAAATGTTTCAACATACAACGGGATGATGATACGGAAGAGTCAGAGAACTCTGACTCGGACGATGAAGAAGAAATAGCTCTTCTGGTCAAATCCTTCGAGCGATTCCGACGGAAAAGCAGAAGAGGATTCAGAAGAGGCTCCTCATCATTATCCAGAAGGAAGGAGCGATCGGAGTCGAGTTCCAAAGAATGCTACAACTATGGAAAACCCGATCACTAGGCCAAGGATTGTAAATCCAAATCTAAGACGGCCGAGAAAAGTGACAAGGCTACTCCCCGACACTCCACCTCAGATAACAGCAAGAACAAGAGGAAGGCGTTCATCACAAAGTATATCAGTGGCTCGGAAGAAGAGGAGAAATCCTCTGATGATGAGCCAACCCCAAACCCGAACGTCTGCCTTATGGCAAATACTGAGGTACCTTCTATCTTTGAGCTCATGAGTAAATTAGAATCTCTTACTGCTGAACGTGATCATGAAAAGAATGAGAGACTAATAATTACTCAAATGTATATAGATATGGAAAGTCAGACTAAATGCCTTGAGTTTACTGTTGCAAGACTTGAAAAGGACATAGCTGGCTTTAGAAGTAAAGAGGCTTGGTATCGTGATCTTAGAGCTGAAAATCATCTACTAAATACCAACCTAACTGGCCTAACTGTAAATCTTAAAAGACTCGAAAATAAACATGAAAAGGAAAAGGAAATAAATCGTAAGTGGCTAAATTCGGGGGAAATATCTTCTATGTTTAGGACTAATCCGGATGATGTTCGAGTTAAACCTGGCCATGGCTCCGAACCATCAACCTCCACACAAGCTACTGAGTGTCCTCCATTTCATTACGAAACTAACCAACCTTTATCCTGTTAGTACATTTAAACTGTTGGATGGTTTCATTTCAGGTGGCACTATAGTTTATGACTATGGAAGAGAGGCTATTACTACTATTCCCAAAGTAGTAGCACCCGTACCTAACGATGAAGGGAAGGCCGCTGCAATTAAAGCCGAAACTGTCGCACCCCGAAAGAAAGGAAAGGCTAAGGCTGTCGCATCTAGGGCCAAGAGCGCGTCACCCAATCGTAAAGGATTAGGCTATAGGGATCAGTGTAGAAAACCTGTAAAATCTAAGAAACCTGTATCCCCTGTTTGTGCTCTGCATCATAGTGTCTGTTCCATCTATAGAGAAATAGGTCATTATCAATATGAATGTTGGAGTTTATCTGATAACTGGCTTTGTAATCAAGTTCGTATTAATAAAGATCAGTTCATCAAAAAGGGTTTTTCGACCAAATCAAAATCTAAATCACAAAGGAGTAACTCTCCCAAGAAAACCCAAATAAAAGAAGCAACTGACACTAAAAAAGTAAAGTCAACTTGGAAAGCTAAAGTTCCTAACAAAGTAAAATCTGGAACTATTGACACTGCTGTTGTTTCTCCTAACCGCCCGAAACAAGTTTGGGCACCGGAAGTGTAAATTGTTGTCTTGCAGGAGCATCTCTGGAATGCATTGCCGGATCACTTGAAGTTAAAGATAAATCAAAGCAAGTGGATCCTCAATAGTGGATGCTTCGGACATATGACGGATGATCAGTCTCTGCTCGTTGAAGTTACTGACAAACGAGGCCCATCCGTATCATATGGCGACAATAGCAAAGGTAAGACTGTGGGGTATGGTACTTTAACCAACGGCTGTGTATCAATCACTAAAGTTGCACTAGTCGAAAGTTTGAAGCATAATCTGCTAAGTGTCAGTAATTTATGTGACAAAGGATTTTCTGTATCCTTCATGTTCAATACCTACACAGTTAGGAAAATCTTGTTCAGAGATGTTAAGTTATCCGGATTAAGAGATGGGGACATATACTTAGTGGTCTTAAGAAATAATTCTTCTGACCATGTATGCTTCCCCACTAAAGCATCAGATGAAGAAAGTTGGCTATGGCACAAGCGTTGCACACATTTAAATTTTAAGACTTTGTCTAAATTAGCGTTGCTTGACCTAGTAAATGGTCTGCCTAAACATAAATTCTCCAGAGACTCTCTGTCGTGAATGCCAACTCGGCAAGTAGACCAAGCACAGCTTTAAGAGCAAATTAGTCAATTCAATAACTGCTCCGCTGCAACTTCTTCACATGGACCTCTGTGATCCCATTTCTATTGTTTCTCTTGCCAGTGCGAGATATACCCTTGTGGTTATCGATGACTTCACTAGGTATACATGGGTGATGTTCCTGAAATCAAAGGATCAAACCTTTGAACATCTAGTAGATCTCTTTAACTAGATAAGCAATTCACAAGGACTGAGCATCAACTGCATCAGGAGTGATCATGGTACGGAATTCGACTTTTCTAATATGAGATCCTATTGTTCTAAATAGGGCATTTAGCATGACTTTTCTGCGCCCAGGACTCCACAGCAAAATGGAGTTACTGAGCGTAAGAATCGCACGTTAGTCGAAGCTGGTAGATCAATGTTAGTAGGGGCAAAGCTTCCTCTCAGCCTATGGGTTGAAGCTATGTCCACTGCCTGCTATGTTTAGAACAGAACTCTTATCAATAAGGTAACCATGAAAACACCCTATGAGATGAGGAGAGGCAAGAAGCGGTCAATCTCTCATTTCAAAGCTTTTTGGTGTGCTTGCTATGTGTTAAACAACGGGAAAGAGGCCCGGAGTAAATTTGAGCCAAAATTCGATGATGGGATCTTTATTGAATATTCTTTACATAGCAAGGCTTATCTTATTTTCAACAGAAAAGATCTAACAGTTGAAGAATCTATCCATGTTGATTTTGATGAATCTAACCTTGACTGGTCAAGTGTAGGATCTTCAAATCCAATTGTGCAGGATTATACGGACAACACGATTGACTATTCTCAGTTCAGACATGTTCCTGCCACAACTCCTGATGAATCACCTAGTACCGGTGAAGCAACAAGAAATGATACTGATGATGCTTCAGAAGATTTGGACTCAGGATTTCCACTCAACTCCAGACAAATTATTACAGATATTCATAACACCGGAGAACCTTCAAGTCCGTCCGGACCAGTTAATACTGAAAGTCACAGTGCCGAAGAACCTCCAAGTTCTTCTGGAACTGTTCATCATACAAATACAACTGGCCCGAAAGAAGCTCAACCAGCCGATATACAAGAAACATCCGATCTGGCAGAGCTTCAAATCATTAACTACTCACCACCATTTGCGCAAAACTACAGGTGGACTCGGAACCACCCATCAGATCAAGTGATTGGTGATCCTACTGTTGGAGTAAAAACAAAGGCAGCCACTTCCAATCTGTGCCTCTATTCTTATTTTCTATCACAAATAGAGCCAAAGGATATGGATGAAGCCCTTCAAGATTCAAACTGGATAGAAGCTATGCATAAAGAGCTAAATCAGTTCAAGAGGAATGAAGTGTGGACTTTAGTACCAAGGCCAAGGTCGTAACAAGTCATTGGAGTTAAATGGGTGTTCCGGAACAAATTAGACACTGATGGAATAGTAATCTGAAACAAAGCACGACTGGTAGCCAAAGGATATTATCAAGAAGAAGGTATTGACTATGACGAAACCTTTGCTCCAGTAGCTAGACTTGAGGCGATCCGAATGTTCCTAGCATATGCTTCATATGAAAACTTCACAGTCTATCAAATGGATGTTAAGAGCGCTTTTCTTAATGAAGATCTTCAAGAGGAGGTTTATATTGAACAACCTCCAGGCTTCGTTGAACACAAGGCTGAACATATGGTATATAAACTATGGAAAGCCTTGTACGAATTGAAGTAATCTCCAAGAGGTTGGTATGACACACTATCAGAATTCTTGCTCGAACACAATTTCAGAAAAGGAAAGGTAGACACCACACTATTTCTACGAAAAGAGAAAGACCATTCTATGATCGTACAAATCTATGTGGATGACATCATTTTCGGATCGTCAAATCCGTAGCTTTATGAAGAGTTTGCGAAGTTGATGACTAGCAAATTTGAAATGAGAATGATGGGGGAATTAATGTACTTCCTTGGAATAGAGGTTAAACAAATGAAGGATGGTATCTTCATCAACTAAGCAGAGTACACACGGGACTTAATGTTTGCAACTTGCATTTGTGCAAGATATCAGGCGAATCCCAAAGAGTCACACATGCTTCATGTAAAACGGATATTGAGGTATCTCAAAGGGACAATGAATTTGGGACTCTGGTATCCAAAGGAGTCCAACTTCTCCTTATCCGAGTATTCCGATGCTGATTTTGTCGGGTGTCGCATTGACAGAAAGAGCACTAGTGGTACATGTCAGTTCCTTGGAACCAGACTTATTTCATGGTTCAGTAAGAAGCAGAATTCCATATCAACCTCTACTGCTGAGGCGGAATATATAGCTACTAAGAGTAGCTTCGCACAGCTTCTCTGGATGCAAAATTAACTTACTAATTACGGTTTCAATATGACGTTTGTTCCATTATACTGCGACAATACCAGTGCGATTGCTATCAGCAATAACCCTGTTATGCACCCGAAAACAAAGCACATTGAAGTTAGGTATCACTTCATCTGAGATGATGTTCTCAAAAAGCACATATCACTTGAACATGGTGCTATGGATGATCAACTCGCAGACATACTCACCAAGCCCCTACCTGATGCACTGACCTTACTACATAGTTTATTATTTATTTATCCAACAGTACTTCTCTCATAACATGCATCGTGGTTCAGGATGAGCGTTAGACACTTACTGTACTTCATGATGATCATGCTTACTGCTAATATGCATCATGTTTCTAATAATTTTTTCATATTTTCATATGGTAGGATGCTTGTGTTTCCCGACCGAAGTCACTTAAGCTAGCATAATTAACGTTATATAAGTATAACCTTCTTAGGATTTTATGACTCATATTTTCATTTATCACCACATGTCCAATGTTGTTTCATATTGATTACGCTATTAACACGTCTGGTTGAAGAAATGAAATGGGTTAGCTCGAAATGCTGGCAGATGAAATCACGGTTGCAGCCTGATTAACTTCTGAAGTGGAGTTTCTTAAAGGATCGATAACAATTTCTCATGATCTAAATTATCAAGAAGGAAATGTATATCGAGAGGATTGCAAGATCTAAGGGGGAGAAAATGCTTTTTCAATTACTCAAGTAATACCCCCCTCTTATATGTCTCATGACCTCTTCCCTGGCTATCTATCTGAGGGGGAGTTTATCACTGAGAGGATCGCACGATCTACGAGGGAGCAATGGCTCTATCTATTATTTCAGTAATAACCCCCTAATATGTCTCGGATGCTCTTCCCTCTAACTTCTCACTTCTGGATCTGACTGGACATGCATTGTTGAATCAGACTTGTGGCATGTTTGGATTTTTTTTGCTTCTTCAACTGGGCATCTTAATCGGATAATCAATTGATTGCATCTGGCATGTGTTCTTTCTTCCATTCTCACTCATGAATCTTAATCTGAGTAACTCATATACAGTTAATTAATTTTAGCTATGTTGTTAAGTATGATAGTTTCACTATGTTGACCAATATGAACTTATGTGTTTCTTATCTGACATATGCTTATTTTTCCATAACAATGATCATTCACTCGTATGTATGTGTCTAGCATTCATTTTTAATGCATCAGTTCTATTTTTCATTAGTTCGGATTATGCTAATTTTCATATCTGTTTATATCTGTACTAATCCCAACCTGTCAACCTCTCTGTTCTTTTTAGTTTATCTTAGTGAAGCTATAGGTTATGATTTTCTTTGCATTCTCACCGATATATCTTATCTGAATTCCCTATTTTGAAGTGTTGTGGTACTTCGTCTCTTTGATTTTGAGATAGCAAAGGAATCATTTTCTCTCTTACATCACTCTGGTTCCACGGACAATCTGTTAGTCATCCGGATACTCTTCTACGGATTATCTTTCGTCCGGATGATAGTCGGTTCATTTCCTCCGGACTCTTGGAACACTCAAATAGCGATATACAAGGTCTTATCTTACATCACGTGTTTTTGAGGAGGAATAATGATGGTCTATTTAAAATGCAAGTCTCGAGATAAGCAATTCTTCGGATGAAGGCATACACCTGTCATAAATACTTGATTTTGTGGCCTCCATATCATTTTTATATTTGAAGGCGCTCATGTATCAAGATTAATGACATCAGCTTGTCAGGCGGATCACTGTTCATCTCATTTAATCCCTAGATCCGATGGCAACCGCGGACTCGATTGTATATATACTGGATTTTCACATGCAGCACAAGTTTACATTTCCAAATCCCTAAATCCTTGTCGCTCTTCCAATCTCCAAGACCTACCTTCCTTTTCCCTCTCACTCTCAATCGCAATGGCACCCAAGACCTCTCTTTCTGGCGTTAATCTCGACCATCTAGTCGATTGGCCCGCTGTCTCCAATCCTCTGGCATGGTTTCTGGACCTACGCCCACTCCTGGAAGCCTCCCACATTTTGAACCTGGTCTCAAATCCTGTCGATCTCCTTATCAACGACATTTCTGAGTTCTACCGGCGAGTCCGCTGCACAACCAAGTCCATCCTTTCCAACATCCGTGGTGAATCCATAGTCATCACCCCCATCATTCTTTGTGGCGCTCTCAATCTACCCCCTGGTGATCCTCAGCGACCGGACCCAAAATCGATGGCAGCTTCCATGGGCTGCACATATAAGGGGAAGTAATACAAGGTGAAGTCCTTCCGAGGTCGCTACCGGTGTATGGTGACCATTCTGAGCCGGTGTAACTAGCTCGCACAACCGCTCTGGACTCCGTTCCGTATGATCTCCTCTTAGCCATGTACGGAGTCTTTGAGGGTCTCCCGATGGACTAGGGGACATTCTTGTTCCAATTGCTAAAGAACAGCCCAAAGAACCAATCTTTCAGGCGGATTCTCAGCATCGTCTTCAGGCATCTGCGTCCGTCCCATTTCAATGGACATGGCACTGTCCCTTTCCCGCAGGCTTACTATCTCCGCCATCTTACGCCTGATGGGAACATGACGCCATGCCGAACTTCTGCTGCTCTCTGCTACCTTCCCACCTCGGAACAACAGGGCAGTTCGGTTAGTGACCCAACCGACAGCCATGCCCCCGAAGTCAGCTCTGCCCACCGGTCCTCCCAAATTCGGTCCGTAGCTGCACCCTCCATCTCTTGAGCCTCCCAGCACAGCATTCATGCTGACCCATCTGAGGTTGCGGGGCCCTCTCAGCCACGTCCTCATCCAGCTGATTCTTCAGCGCCTTCTCCCGCTGATGTCCCCGCACCCGACTCACCCGTTGTTGCTGTCGCTATTGATGTTGCAGTTTCTACGGCGTTGGCGGATGTCCCTCCTTCTCCTCTGGAAGCTCCCTCGCCTCCACTTTCTCAACCTCGTGACTACCTTGACCATCTCCCCGCCAACACCTTAACGGACCTATGGTTCCATTGTAGCCTAGCCTGCACCGCCTCCATCCCTGACAACGAACTCTAGGTGTACTATGCTCGCCACACCCAAACCCCAGAGGACATGATCATCGGGAACTTGGATCATGGCTTCCTTATGCTAGCCTCCATTCCAGATGTTCTGTTTGTTGTTACCTCTGGACCGGCCCATGATGCACGGGTTACCTCCACTACTGAGGCCAGGCCCGCCTCTCCTCCTGCAGACATTCCCGTTGTTGACCTCTTCGGTCAAAGCGGTTCTCCTGCTCTGGATGCCTTAGCCGCTCCGAATGCCCCCTCTGCTGCTGCTACTGGTGCTCCCTCCACTCCTGCTAACTCCTCTGCCCAGCGCACACCTGTACCTATCCATGCAGGGGAGTCCTCTAAAGCCCCGGAGTTGGCGCTTAGATGTGCCTCATTTGGCATGGTTCACTCCGATGCTGTGTTCTCCGCTCAACTGGACCACCACGCCCAAGCCCAGAGCGCCCAAATCTTTGCCATCACCACCAAGGTTGTTGCTCTAGGCACCCAACTCCTCTCCGCCCTGACTGACTCTTCCACTTCCATCGAGCAGAAGATAGATCTCGTGGCCTCGTTTGTCCATTCACTATTTACCTCTTTCGCGGACCTGGAACACACGATGGCACATCCTCCTATTGCTCCTCTGCGATCTTCCAAACCGGCAGAGAAAGTGTCATCTGATCCTCCTGCATCTTCCTCAGCTCATGCTAAGAAGCGGCCTGCATCTTCACTGCTTCCGGGAGTTACTATTCCCAAATGTAGCCATTTTTCTCTGCCCAGCTCCTCAAGTGTAGCTCTTCCTTCCACTCCTCCCATCATACACAGATTGTGATCCACTTGATACAAATGGAAGTGTTTTTCTTGAAATGACTAAGTATGCCGCATCCATTGCCGAGCGAAGATGTCTATCTGACTTATACCCCTTCTCCCCTAAAGACATTTAGACTCTATGTTCTGAGAAGGGCCTTTTCACCACAAAAGACATTGAAAACTTCTCTCGAGCAGTTAAGATGGAAATGAGGCTATTTCCGTCTATCTACAAGGACAGACACTTGTTTGATATTGTGCCTTGTTGGTCTTAAGGTTACCTTCCAAAAGTAGCCTTCATCCGAACCTTCATCGACAGGACTGCTGAGGACAACAAACCTTGGAAGAATCTTTCAACTATCCTCATTCCATACCGGATTTTGACACCACACTTCATACTGGTTGCTTTCATGATTCACTCCAAGTAGTTGATCCTGATTGATTCTCATCAGGTTGTGGATAACAACATTAGAAAGAATCAATGGGAACCTCTGCGTCTTCGACTGACTGAAGCGGTAAAATAATCCGGACTCTACGAAGAAATGGGCCTGACTCCCATCGATCCAAATGAAAAGCAGATGGCGGCGGTCCGAAATAAGAAACAAGTGCCACAACAGCCTGATGGAGATAGCTGTGGAGCCTTTGGCTGCTTCTTCATCAAATCACTTATAAAGGTGGATAAAGGCTGGAATAGCATCCACAATTATACACTAGAGCAGACAATGGAGCTGAGAGAGAAGGCAGCAATGATGATCTTCAAGTATAGTAAGCCTTATGTACCTTAGTGGAAAATTTGTATAAGGGCTGAATTGTACTCTGTTGCTGTTTAATGAAAATGGATGTTATTTCTGTTCTATAGACTATCTCTGTGCTTCACTTACCAGATCAGATTACAAAGGATTTTGGCATATCCATAATTGGGGGAGATTGTTAGATCAAGCCCAGAATTTGGATGATGCAGATAAAACCCTATATAATTTCATTTAAGACTTTGGTTGGTTTATCCTAAGTTGATTGCAGAAGATATGATCTTAATTGGGACCTACACTCGTGAGAACAAAGCTAAGGACATGATACATAATCCAGATCCGAACAAGAGTGAGTGTCGGCAAACACTTGGTAAATAACCAAGTCTCTACTTCATACGGAATAAGGATCATTCGTGTGGACTAATCACTTAAAGCTACAGACTAAGGAATCTGCACCTAACACTTTAAACGGACTAAGTCAAATAGATGCAGAGTAAGAATCCTAGTCTACAAGTCGCACGGAGTAAGTGATAGTCTTTGCGGAGTTTAAAAAGCTAAATCTTCCACTCAAGCGGATTAAAGAAACTAGACACGGAATAAGGATCTGAGTCTTTCATAGATGCGGAGTAAGGAAGTACTTGTGCAGAATAAGGACCCGAGTCCTTTGTTCGTATGGAGTAGGGAAACTAGATGTAGAGTAAGTAATTCGAACCAGTTACTCATGCAGAGTAAGGATGTGCTGATACGGAGTAAGCCATCCAGTCCTTTCAACTCATGCGGAGTAAGGAAGCGCTGATGCGGAGTAAGCTCTCCAGACTTCTCGTTTATACGGAGTAAGGAAGCGCTAACATGGAATAAGGATTCCAGTACCAAACTGACACGGAGTAAGCAACAAATCTTACGGAGTAAGGATCCGAGCTTCATTAACATGGAGTATGGATATTTTCATCGAATTAAGTAGACGCTGCTTCAACTTATCTCTTCGTATTCAAAGTTACTAGCCCGCTGTGTCCCGATGTAAGACAAACTCATCGATAATTTAAAGCATCTTACACATGGATCACACAAATATGTGGACACAACTTTAACTGCACTTGGGTACTCGCAAAAACACTTATGTCTTACAAACCCAAGATCTTGAGCTCCACATCCGTAACATTCAAGGCAGAGAGAATTCCGAGGAACAGTCAATGCTGCACATTGCTCGGAAAAACAAGTTCCAAGATTGTCTCTCAAGGATGTTTCTATATATATTGTAACACTTGTATATTAAATGTTACTGATGTTTGTGAGTTTGATACAAGGGTGTATGTGCAAGAGCTCATCGAGATCATAGAGGCTAGTGTGTGAGTCTTCTATAAACAGTGTACGAGAGTTGCTAGAGTAGATCAAAAAGCTTCACAAACTTTAATCTGCTTCTATTTTGTTGTACTTATCAATTGATAATAAAACAAAATACTTCCACTATCTAGTTATCTTCCGCATTAATTTAATCTATTAACCAGATAAGTGTTGTGCTAAAGAGTGAGTAAAGAGTTTTTGATAAGAGCCTATTCATCCCCCTCTAGGCTCCCAAGGACCAACAATTAGATGGGTCCTTCTACTCCAAGAATTTGACTACATAATTAAAGACAAGGAGGGGACCCAAAATGCGGTACCTGATCATTTATCTCGCTTAGAGAGCTCCCAACAACAGGAAGAAAATAACGAAGATATTCCGGATGCATTCCCTGATGAGCAGCCGTTCAAGGTAGAGGCACATACACCCTGGTTTGCTGATTATGTCAACTACATAGTTGGTGGTGTAATGCCCTACGAAACTAGGTACCAACCAAAGAAGAAATTCCTGGCAGACGTCAAACACTATATATGGGAGGATCCACTTATATTCAGAACATGCAGTGATGGAATAATCCGAAGATGTGTCCCTGAAGAAGAAATGTCTGATATTCTACACCATTGCCACACAAGGGAATGTGGGGGACACATGGGACCTACAAAGACTGCTGCTAAGGTATTACAATTTGTATTTTTCTGGCCTTCTTTATTCAAAAATGCAAAAGAATATGTAGTGAACTGTGATGCCTATCAAAGATCTGGAAACCTTGGAAGGAAGAACGAGCTGCCCCACACAAATATTCTTGAAGTCAAATTATTTGATGTATGCGGAATCGACTTCATGGGACCATTTCTGCCTTCTTTCAATAATCAATACATCTTATTGGTGGTCAACTATGTTTTAAAATGGGTCGAAGCAATTGCAGTCCTTACAAGTACTTCTAAGGTTGTACATAAGTTCCTCCAACAACGGATAATCACAAGGTTCGGGGTACCTCGAGCATTAATCAGTGATGGAGGAACTCATTTTTGCAATCAGTACTTGACAAAGTTGTTGAAGAAATATGGAGTACGCCATAAGGTCACTACACCTATCATCCTCAAGCTAATGGACAAGCAGAGGTTTCCAACAGAGAAATCAAAAAGATTTTGGAATGAACAGTGAGCCATTCTCGAAAGGACTAGAGTCTCAAGTAAGATGAAACACTATGGGCATACCGAGCTGCATTCAAGACTCCAATTGAGACCTCTCCCTATCAGCTGGTTTATGGGAAAGCATGTCATCTCCCAGTTGAGCTTGAGCACAAGGCATATTGGGTCACTCGATATTTGAACATGGATGCTCAAAAGGCTGGTGAAACAAGATTGCTATAACTGAATGAACTGGAAGAATTCAGACGATCAACTTATGAAAATGCCAAGATCTATAAAGAATGAACCAAGAAGTGGCATGACAAGCACATTTCTTCCAAACAAATTATAGTGGGACAGATGGTTCTATTATTCAACTCAAGATTAAAGCTCTTTCCTGGAAAGCTTAAATCAAAGTGGTCAGGCCCTTACCACGTCCGCGAGATAATGAAGAATGGAGCAATACATATACAGTCAAGGACAGATGCTCCATTTCTTGTAAACGGACAGAGATTGAAACCTTATGTGTGTAATGAGCCACTTGAGAAGATCGTGACTTACCTTAAGGCTGAAGCAACTTAATGTCAAACCTCAAGGGTCTAGCTAGGACCCTAAACAAGCGCTCCTGGGAGGCAGCCCAGCCTCATATTTTTGGTCTTGTATGTTGAGTGTTATAGGAACTTAACATTTTTCAAAGGAGGGCTTTATTTTGGACAAGCCAGACAAAGTTCAAAGTGGTTGGGTGAACAACCTTTCATCCGACCTTCATCCGATCAAGACATCCAAGAGGTCAAACTGTTTTAAAAGTTCAACGGTGAAGAAAATAATGCAAAAAGCGGGTTGGTCGGGTGAATCCCTTCGCCCGACCTTCACCCGACCACGGTCAAACAATTACCCGTCGGCTCAAAAATGTTTTGGAAGGTCAAAGGTGAAGAATGGGAGAAGAAAAAGGTTTGGTCAGGTGAAGCCTTTCACCCGACCTTCACCCGACCAAGTCCAATAATTTCCAGAATGCCTAGTTTTGTCCCTAGAAGCTCAGTGGTGAAGAAATAATTGCAATATCTGGTGGTCGGGTAAAGCCTTTCACCCGACCTTCACCGGACCAGGGCAATAATTGAGAGAATCTTGTCTTTTTACTACTTTGACACATGTCACCAGCTGGTTGGGCATGCCACCTCACCATATCTCTCTAGAACCTTCATCCAACTATTATAAAAGGAGGTAGAAGGCTCCCATTTTTCTTCACCCGACCAGAGTGCTCCCTCTGAAATTTTCTCTTCTCTTGGCGGAAATCTCTGCCGGAATTTTGCCAGAATCTTGTCGGAGTAGCTATTTTCCTACTAGTGGGTGCCTCATTCATTCCTCTATCAGTCCAGATGGCTATTTTTCCAGGATACTGCTTGGATTGGTCCTCTTTTGCCCAAAGTACGGTCTTATAGAAGCCAGGTGTGATCCAACAACTTGAAGCAAGTGGAATCCGGCAGCTGTGCTCTAATCCCTTGCCCTTTCTCCCTGATGGTACTTCTGAGTTCTATGATTCATTATACAAGGAGACCAGGAATGGTGAAGATTGCTTGGTGGGCATCGTGGAAGGCTTTGAGGTGGTGGTTTTAGCTGGAATTATCCATCACATATTGCAGCTGAAGTAAGTGCTCCTCTTCCTAATTTCACCAGTCAAGAACCAAGCATGGCATTAAATTATCAAGACCCTGGGGGATCAGCTAGGAGGTACTGTAAGAAAATCAGGTTTCATATGCATGTTCGGTTTTTGGCCATCATATTAGGAAAGTGTGTTTTCAGTCAGCATCCTAAACAAGAATCAGTTATTCATGAACACTTGCTATGCATGTATGATGTGATGAACCAAATTAGGATTCCTCTAGCTGAGTTAATATTCAAACATTGGACTAATTCACTAAAGAAACGCATGTATGGTCGGTTACTCAGTAGGATCATGTTAGAACAGCATCCATGTTTAGAGCAGCTTACTTTCGTGACTCCTTACCCTCCGGGGTTTATCATGAGTGTTGGACCCCATTTTGTCCGGGTTGGACATACTAACCCCATTTGGTGTATATACCTTTTTGCCCATGCCATATACCTTGTTGAACAGGTCCTTAGAGATTCCCTGGGATTTGCACAAGATGGATGCATTGACACGAACAGGGAAGCCCAAAATGGATAACCATTGCTACAAGTCCCTGAAGTACCCCCAAGACCAATACTAGGGGATAAAGGAGGAAATTTGGAGAATAACGCGCTTGACTAAGCTCAATTCCGATGAAGAACGAAGAAGTTATGGCCAAAACAATTTTCATTGAAAAAAATCAAACTTGCCAAAAAACCGTCAATGCCCCTGCTCAAACTGCACGAAAAAGTAACTATGTGAAATTCTCAAAAACATCTATTTAGGCAAATACAGGTCTTCCCAAACAATCTCCCAAAGTTTACCCATTTTGGCATTTTTGTTGGGCATAAAAAGGTAATTAAAAGTTTAACAAAAAAAAAAACGTGACTCGGCCTCGAAGTGTCGGCAGGTTGAAGCCTCGAAGCCTCGTAGCCTCATAGTGTCAGCAGGTCGAAGCTTTGAAGACTCGAAGCCTCAAAGCCTCGAAGCCTGTAAGCCTGCCGACACTTCGACCCGTTGACCGTTGACCTTCGACCCATCGACCTTCAACCCACCGACCTTCGACCCGTTGACCGTTGACCTTCAACCCTGCCGACACTTCGACCCTTTGACCCGTTGACCTTCGCTGTTTGGCTTCTCTCGCTGGCATTCTCGCTGGCTACTCACGGGATATGTTTTAATGAGTTGGCCATCTGACAGAATCGTTTTTCAACGCCTGTCGGTCACATGTGTTAAATGAAAACTTAAAAAAGGACAATCACGAGCTGCACAAGTCGCCAGACCACCCGACCACGCACAGAGTCTGGAAATAAAAATACTGCATCAATAATACAGCATTAAATGTTGCAATCAATGCAATCCAGCCAATTCCTTTAAAATGCAATCTTCTATTCAGGCGAAACAAGAGTTCGGCACAGAGGAAAACAGGAGTTCGGCAGAGAGAAAAAAAAAGTGTTCATCCCCAAAAAAGAGAAAAAGAAGAGAGAGATTACGACCAACCAAAAAAAAAAGGAAGGACATTCTGGAAAAAAAAAACGAAAAGTTCTGCTATTCTGTCATCTGCCCAATCTTCACATCTAATTCCCTGATCCCAAAAGAGGAACACCCAGATTTTCGCCCAACTCTCTCCCTTTCCCAAAACCAAAATCGCCTATCTCTTCCAACTCCTCTTTCTCTCTTGCTCGTCCGAGCTCTCTTTTCCCAGAAAATGAAAAAATACAAAAAAACAATTCCAGTCTGCTCCCTTCTTTTTTTTGTTCTTACGTTTCCATCACAAATAAAAAAAAAATTCTTATTGCCAGATTATGAAATCTTTTTCACAAATCTCATTGCCAGACTTGTTGGTTCAATTGGAGCAGGCGACTATTGGCGTGGACGGGATTCACACAGCAGTCCGGTATTCGAAGCTCTAAAGTCGGTTCTATAATCCTAGCTGATTTCTGTCATTTATTATTTCTTAGCTTAATTATCCTTATATTTGATGTAATTCTTAGTCTTTTCTTGTATTGTTTTCTTTTTTCAGTTGTTGTTATGTATTGTATTTTCTTTGTATTTTTCTTTTTATGTTGTTGACATTTGTTGTATTTTCCTTGCATGTCTTTTTTTTCTCTGTATATATTTTGTATGTTGTAATAGGTAAAGAATAGTAAGGAAAAAGAGAGAGCAAAGAGAGGAATGAAAATGAAAAGGAGAAAAAAAAAGAAAAAAAGAAGAAAAAAAAAAGAGAGGGTGGTTGTATTTTTTTTATGTTATTTTTGTATGTCACAACCACACAATTCACGTTTTATGTTGATATGCATGTATTTTGATATGGTCAATTCTTAAAAAAAAACACAAACAAACAAACAAAAAACAAAACGTTTTGCACAAAATGTTTTCCAAAACGTTTTCAATAAAAGGTTTTCAAAATGTTTTCAAAGATGTCTCCTTAAAAAACAAAAAAACAAAAAAAAAACAAAAAAAAAATAATAAAAAAAAAATAACAAAAAACATTTTGCGATAAAATGTTTTCAATAAAATGTTTTGAAAATGTTTGAATACAATGTTTTCCAAAATGTCTTCCCAAAAAAAAAAAAAACATGACTCGTAGCCTCGAAGTGTTGGCAGGTCGAAGCCTTGAAGACTCGAAGCCTCGAAGACTCGTAGCCTTGAAGTGTCGGCAGGTCGAAGCTTCGAAGACTCGAAGCCTCAAAGCCTCGAAGCATGTAAGCCTGCCGACACTTTAACCCGTTGACTGTTGACCTTCGACCTACCGACACTTCGACCCGTTGACCGTTGACCTTCGACCCATCGACCTTCGACTGACCGACCTTCGACCCATTGACCGTTGACCTTTGACCCTGCCGACACTTCGACCCTGCCGACACTTCGACCCATTGACCCGTTGACCTTCGCTATTTGGCTTCTTTCGCTGGCTCTCTCGCTGGCATTCTCGCTGGCTACTCACGGGACATGTTTTAATGAGCTGGCCATCTAACAGAATCGTTTTTCAACGCCTGTCGGTCACATGTGTTAAATGAAAACTTAAAAAAGGACAATCACGAGCTGCACATGTCGCTAGACCACCCGACCACGCACAGAATCTAGAAATAAAAATACTCCATCAATAATACAGCATTAAATGCTGCAATCAATGCAATCCAGCCAATTCCTTTAAAATGCAGTCTTCTGTTCAGGTGAAACAAGAGTTCGGCAGAGAGAAAAAAAAGAGTTCAGCCCTAGAAAAGAAAAAAAGAAGAGAGAGATTACGCCCAAGCAAAAAAAAGGGAGGACATTCTGCAAAAAAAAAAAATGAAAAGTTCTGCTATTCTGTCATCTGCCCAATCTTTACATCTAATTTCCTGATCCCAAAAGAGGAACACCCAGATTTTCGCCCAACTCTCTCCCTTTCCCAAAACCAAAATCGCCTATCTCTTCCAACTCCTCTTTCTCTCTTGCTCGTCTTAGCTCTCTTTTCCCAGAAAACAAAAAAATACAAAAAAACAATTCCAGTCTGCCCCCTTCTTTTTTTTGTTCTTACGTTTCCATCACAAATCAAAAAAAATCTTTATTTCCCTATTTCTTATGCCTACTTTCCTTATTCCCAGTCACCAAAAATCTCAAACCCAAAAAAATACATCACTCCAGTCCTCCAAATACTAGGAAGTCTTTTTCACAAATCTTATTGCCAGATTTGTTGGTTCAATTAGAGCAGGCGACTATAGGCGTGGACGGGATTCACACAGCAGTTCGGTGTTCGAAGCTCTAAAGTGGGTTCTATAATCCTAGCTAATTTCTGTCATTTATTATTTCTTAGCTTAATTATCCTTATATTTGATGTAATTCTTAGTCTTTTCTTGTATTTTTTTTTTCTTTTTTCAGTTGTTGTTATGTGTTGTATTTTCTTTGTATTTTCCTTTTTATGTTGTTGACATTTGTTGTATCTTCCTTGTATGTCTTTTTTTTCTCTGTATATATTGTATGTTATAATAGGTAAAGAATAGTAAGGAAAAAGAGAGAGCAAAGAGAGGAATGAAAACGAAAAGGAGAAAAAAAAAGAAAAAAAAGAAAAAAAAAAAAGAGAGGGTGGTTGTGTTTTTTTTATGTTATTTTTGTATGTCACAACCACACAATTCACGTTTTATGTTGATATGCATGTATTTTGATATGGTCAATTCTTAAAAAAAAATACAAACAAACAAACAAAAAAGAACAAACAAAAAATAAAACGTTTTCCACAAAATGTTTTCCAAAATGTTTTCAATAAAAGGTTTTCAAAATGTTTTCAAAGATGTCTCCTTAAAAAACAAAAAACAAAAAAAACAAAAAATAAAAAACAAAAAACGTTTTGCAATAAAATGTTTTGAAAATGTTTGAATAAAATGTTTTCCAAAATGTCTTCCAAAAAAAACAAAAAAACAAAACAAAACAAAAACAAAACCGTTGGATTTCATTTTCCACCTCAAATAAAAAAGCAAAAAAACAAGATTTTTAGGATTCCCTTTAGAGATTTAGGGTAAATCAATTTTAAACATAACTTTCACAAATAACTTAGTTAAATAAAAAGTATAGACTTTCTAGGAAAACAATAGTGCCTCAACCGAATCACGGTAGTACAAATAAATAGAACACCTCCTCCTCCGAAAATAGATACCGAAAGGGCGCTGTAGGGGTGCTAATCCTTCCCTACACGTAACCAACTCCCGAACCCTTCTCTGATAACGCAGACCACACCTTTAAACTACTCAAAGTAGAAGGTATCCAACTGTACCCCAAAAACAGTTGGTGGCGACTCTATATTTCTCACCATTGGTTTAGTTTGAGCTCACCCCAAACGGGCCCGGACGAAAACTAGTGATGACAATGAGGAGCATATCCAAGGATGGCACACTTGTTGTCCATTTGGTGGGTCATGTTTTTCAATGGGTCCATGGTTATGAGCCATACCAGGCTGCCGCCCCTCCATCACCACAAGTTACTCAAGAGGGACCTCGTCATTCATTCCACTTTTCAAGCCAACCTTCATTCTTTCTGACTACAGAAGAAACTCAAGAGCCCAGCCATGCATCCTCGTTCCAACCACCGGATTATTCTAATTTTCCAGCTGAATAATTTATGGATCAGCTCAATACTTTGGCCCGGGAGGTGGAAGTTTCGCACCAAGCTCACACGAAGAAGTTGGTTGGCTTATTCTCTTTTGTGCGGGGATTCACTAAGCGCAAACAAAAGAGTCCATCACCACCATCACCACCTATTGAGGAGGAAGAACCTGCAAAAGTTGATGAACCAATTGAAGAAGAATCACCTGTCCCAGCCACATATGGCTATCAGGCGAATCAACCATATTCCTCCTATTCTCCTAGAGCTTCCCCTGTGCCTATTTATATACCTAATGAGCCCATGGCAGAGGAACCCTCTCCTCCGCCAACTTCTAGATGGCCACCCTCCTCTCGAGCTGCTAGCAAAGCTGCTATGACATCCATGCGGGGTCATAAGAAGGAAGCCTTCTTCTAGCAGGTCCTTGATATTTTTGTGCCACCCAAGATGACAACGTAGACCACCCAGACAGAATATGTTACATTTAAAAGTTCCAATGTAGAAATATACAGAAGCATAGGTTTCGTACACTACACATTTCCTGCGAACCTACGCTATATCGCACAGCGCCATTGGTTTGATAGCTCTGACAAATCCAACTTTGGGTATGCGTTATAGACTGCCTTTGGCTAGTTTCCTGCAATTTTTCCTCTAGGGAGCTAGGATGAGATCCTGTCTACCATGTCCTATCAACCTCTGACACCGGCTTCAATCTTCCAGTAGTACATTGAGGGCCATCGCAATGGTTTTCAGCCATGGGTTACACTTGATTTCATCCTCATCCCGGTCCACTTCATGAACCATTTTGTGTTCTTACACGTCAACCTCTGTTCCTTAATCAACGAGCTCTTCGATTCTTGTACTCAGCCAGAGCCCAATGATCATCTCATGTCCCTCGAGTATTCCACAATCAGCAACATCAGTGATACTCTACACACCTCTGGTTTCTTTTACCAGCATGGACGGCAACCACCATCCCCACGCCTTCCACTTTTCCAGTGCCAAGGTATTCCGCAACAGCCTAATACCAACATTTGTGGAGCATTCGTGTGTTATTACATGGCCACCTGTGTTCAGGCCCATGGCGGCACGTGGACAACTGCACTTAAACTCTCCTCGTATGCACTTCAAGAAATGGTTACTCAATTCATCTACTCTTTCAGCCAACCAGTTTCTCCTTACTTTTCTCTCATTTTTTGGCATGGGGACCATGCCTTGGTTTAAGTGTGAAGAAGAGGAAAGTGTTACACACTTTTTATTTTTTGTTTGATTGCGTGTTTTTATTGTATCTCTTGTATATATATTGCATGATTGATTGATTGCATGACTATTTGTTTGACACTAGAGAAAGCAGATGGTTTATGATAGATGTAGAGACCCATCCCTGTGTGGTTAGAGTTAGGCCCGAATAAGAATTTAGAATATTTCTTCGATAGTGTGGCCTTAGGGCGAGCGTTTTAGTTATTATTAATATTATTTTAATATCTGAAATTTATTAGTATGTATTATTATTAATTATTATAATTATTGTTATTAATCAAATTATTATTATTATTATAATTATTAGCATTATTATTATTGTAAATAAATTAACACATAAGTATAAATAGAGGGAAACTAGGGTAAAACCCTACGTTCGTTGTGCGCGAAGCCTGGTGAGAGAAGCAGAAGGGTTTGAGGCAAACTGTTCAATCAACCTTTCCAAACCAAATCCAGGTAGGTGATTTTCGATTATTTGTTATCTTGTGGCATGAACACGGAGTTAGAATTTGTATCTGTTGATTTTATGGGTCTAGATACGTATTGATTGTTTTAATACACTTGGAAGTGTATTTGGCGTTCGGCGTTGCGTCGTGTCGAGGATGCTATAGCGCCGTCGGATGGGAGGCGTCATCGGCGCTGGGTTTAGGCGGCGTCATGGGTGACGGTCTCAAGTGGCGTCACGGGCAACGGTCTCAGGCGGCATTGGGGGTGCCGGTTGAAGCGCCACGGCCGGACTGTTGAGTCCTCGCGCGCCCGTGGAGATGTGTTAGAAGGGAAAAGCGGGAGGGGGCGTGGCGTCGGTGTTGGCATGGGCGTCTACGCAGAAGAGAAGGGGAGCCGCCGTTTGTGCATTGGCGGGGAGGAGATCGGTGGGGGCAGCGCTGGGTGCCACCGCCCCCACAAGCCCACCAACCCTAGCGTTGGTGGGCGGCTGCTGCGCGCGCGCGTGTGTATAATATTTTTATATATATATATATTGTTATTTATTAATATATATACACACTTATATATATGTATGTAAACAATGCTTAATGTCTTTTTAGCTGGAGATATAAGCACTTATATATATATTATTTGGGATTCATGTTATGACGTTGGAATTATATAGATTTTTATGAATATTTTTGTTAGTTGATATGTTAAAAACACTGTGGGGCTTATTATCATAGTGTGAATAATTTAAAAATTATTAAGTTTGATATTATCAATTTGGCATTTAAAAACAAAATTATTATCTACACCGTGATATCATTAATTTGACATTAAGAATTGTATCTGTGGCTTGATATTAATTGTTAGATAACCACACACATGCATTTACATATATGTATAGATTGTGGTTCGTTACTATTGGTTTGATGAACTAAATGTGATAATATTACTTATAGACTAATATTATTAGTTACCTGATGATAAACATATATATATATATATATATGTAGTTATACCAATTATGGGATTGCTGAGTTAGCGTTTAATGCGTGTGGATCTGGTGTTGTGAATTATGTGTGGATGTGATAAATTGACGTTGGAATTGGCGTTGTGAATTATGTGTGGATGTGATAAATTGATGTTAATTAACTATGTGTGTAAGTTCTGCGATGAAATTAGTTGGGTTAATCATGGGTCCCACATAGGGCTGGCAAGTGGCCGCAGGTCCCCTATGTGGCTGGTTAGTCCAGGTCCCCTATATGGCAGGTTGTCGTTAGGGACACCATTGGTCCCACATATGGCAGTCTGGTAGTGATCTGTGTTCCCTGCAGTTGGTAGCGGGAATTCCACAGGTGATTGGTTTACCAACGTGAGCCTTAAATGAGATTTAATGGTTTGTTTGTGTTTGGATCGTATTTATTTGTGTTGGAATGTGACACTACACTGGCACATGCATACACTGATCATATAGACCTAGGAACTTGAGTAAAGGGATAGTGGAGATGGGAGTCACCTACTGAGCACTCGTGCTCACCCTACTTTATTTCTATTTTTTCTCACGGGTCGTAGGGAGTAGCTGGTGGAGTCATAGCAGAGCTGGTTGGAGCATTTTCAGTGTAGGGTTCAATTTATGGACTTTGTAAAGACTCGTATTTGGGTAGTCTTGAGAGATAGTCATTCTATGGGAATGTAACTAGCAGGACGGTAGTGTAGCCGTCAATGTGAGCATTTTGATCGTACTTGGGCCCGATTCCAAGTCGGGGCCCCGTTTGACCCGATTGTTGACTTTTCGGGGTCTATTGGTTGACTTTGCGTTTGAGCGGTCATTTGGGTGTACTAATATCCGTGTAGTATTGTGCTCGTCATTTCGAGCGTTTTGACCGTAGTTTGACTCAATTTGGAGTTCGGGACCTTGGAGGTTAATTATTGACCGGGTCAATGGTTGACTAGGTCAGTTGACTGGCAAAAATATAAATAGGGGAAAGAGAGCTTCCACGTTACGTTTCAGCGTTTCACGTTTCTGCGTTGGAGAGCTTAGAGAGAGAAAGAGAGAAGGAAGCTTGGAGGCCTTGGCGATTTGAGGCGTTTTGAGCTCGTTCAAGCATCAAGAATCATTCCAGGTAGGTGTTCCACTGATTCTTCACCCTTTTCTTGCTGTTCTTTTTTTGGATTAACATGTAAGAATTTGATGAAATCATGCAAATTCGTGTTGAACCCTAGAATTTGGGGAAAAACCAATTTTGGGTTGAATCTTGTATTTAAATGCGTTCGAGGGGTAAGACGTGATTTAAAACCTAAGATATAGTATTAGGTATGAGTTTTATGAGATTCCGGGTTCCCTGGAATTCGGGGCGTGACAAGTTGGTATCGAGCATGGTCTAGTGGACCTAGGTTAGTGAGGGGTGGTTAATTGATTCCATGTGACTTGGAAAAGCGTAAGGAGGGCGCCCGATCAACGCAGTCCTTATAGGTATTCTAGGTTATGTTGGTGTCGGTTAGATCATCCTAGGAGCATACATAGAGTGCATTGCTAGTGGTATGATTGTGTGCATATAGGGCACTAGATTGTCTTTGTGTGTGATGTGCTCGTATGTGGTGCCAGGATGGCACGTGGCCGTGAGAGCCAGGACTGGATTTGGTGTACCCTATGGGGTGACACGATGCTATATGCATGGTTGTGGACCTACGGGTCATGTGGTGTACCCTGATGGGGGACACGATGCTATATGCATGGTATGGACCTACGGGTCGTGTGGTGAGAACCTACAAGTCGGTTGTGCCTTTGATGGCGTTTGTCTTATTGACCGTTTGTTGTTTGTTGTTGTGGCCAGTGTGATGGCACCACCGAGGAGAGCTGTCCGAGGCCAAGGCCCGGCAGAGGAGCCCACGATAGAGTCGGGGCACCAGGGGCAGCAGAGCCCGCAGCAGAGATCGTCAGCTCCCGTTGTGGGACCTGATTTGGCTCAGGTATTGATTCAGTTGCAGGAGGCCATGCAGGGTATGCAGGGCTCGATGAGGGATATGGCTAGAGAGGTGGATGAGCTAAAGAGGCAACAGCAGCCTCAGCAGCCACTACAGCCTCAGCAGCAGGAGGCGAGGGTGGTGCAGGATGTGCAACAACAGGAGGTCGTGATAGAGCCAACACGACGAGGAGTGGATTGGGCTGCACAGTTTTTGAAACATGCACCCAGGACTTTTGAGGATGGTTCACGGCCTGAGGTAGCCGAGGACTGGATTAGATGGACAGAGGACATCTTTGAGATGATTGGGGTGCCAGATGAGGAGCGGGTGCGCGTGGCGACGCACTATCTGTTGGGTATCCCACGCAGGTGGTGGGAATCCACTAGAGCTGTCCATGGCGATCGGATGAGCCTGGAGAGAGTTTGTTGAGCGCTTCTTTGGGGAGTATTTTCCCGGCTCGTTGAAGATACTCGACGTAGAGAGTATTATGAGCCGGTGCAGGGTAGCATGACCGTGGGGGGAGTATGTGCAAGCCTTCACGGATTTGGGGCGGTTTGCTCGGAGTCTTGGGAAAAGGAAGGCCGAAGACGCAGGACTTCATTCAGGGCTTGAGGTCATCTTTGAAAAGACATGGAACCGATGCGGTTGACCAGCTACCGGGAGGCGGTCGACAAGGCGATCATTATTGAGCGAGGTCAGGATCAGGCGAGAGCTCAGAGGCCGGGCGGTTCGGCAGGTCCGAGCAAGAAGAGGCAGAGTGGGGAGAGCAGTGCCGCTCAGCCTGAGAGGAGGCAGGTGCAGAGGGTTTCTAGCCAGGCGGTGGGACCCCGTGAGAGTTCAGCCAGCAGGAGGCCAGGTACCTGTTGGAGTTGTGGTTTGACCGGGCATGTCTCGAGAGACTGCCCAAGGAAAAAGATGACATGCTTCCGATGTGGGAAGGTGGGACATGGAGCTAGGGAATGTGTTACCCTTAGCTCAACCAGCAGTGTAGGCCCTCGTCCGAGAGATCAGGGACAGAGGAGTGGGGCTCCATCTCAGAGGTCAGTGCCGCCGGCACAGAGCACGCAGATGCGACTGCGGTGCGGCGGCCTCAGCGGGAGGCTCAGGGTCATGTTGATCAGCGGGGCAAGGCCCCAATGGGCCAGGCTAGTGGCAGTGGACCACGAGGGAGGACTTTTGCCCTCACCAGCAGAGAGGCAGAGGTTCCACCAGTGGATGAGGCAGGAGCAGGACCTTCAGTGGTGAGAGGTACCATCATCATTTCTCATACTATTTGTTCAGTTTTGATTGATACTGGTGCTACCCATTCTTTTATTTCGTATGCTACGGTGGTTGGATTAGAGTTAGACCAGGAGACAGTGAGTCGGTCTCGATGGTTGCTTCACCTTTGGGTGGAATTGTGATACTTGAGAGTATCGTCGTGCTTGTCAGGTAACACTTGGGGGTGTTAACCTGTTGTGTGATTTGTATATCATGGAGTTAGATGATTTCGATGTTATCCTGGGTATGGACTGGTTAGTCTCCATGGAGGCCAAGATTGATTGTTTTCAACGGCGTGTGACGTTCCTCACACCAGGGGGCACGCGGGGTGTCTTTGTGGGTGAGTGGACTGAGGAGGCATGCAGGTTGGGACCATTGAGGCATGGGTGGGGTGATGTGACCCACCAGTTAGCCAGCTTGACATTGGTTGACAGGAGGAGAGAGGGGAAGGCTGTTTTGCCACCCATTGTAGATCAGTTCCCGGATGTGTTTCCCGAGGACTTGGTCGGTTGCCACCCGTGAGGGAGGTAGAGTTTTCGATCGAGTTGTTGCCAGGGACAACACCGATCAGGTTAGCGGCCTACAGGATGACACCGACGAGCTTAGAGAGCTCAAGAGACAAATAAATGACCTATTGGCGCGAGGCTTTATCAGGCGGAGTAGCTCACCGTGGGGCGCTCCAGTGTTGTTCGCCAAGAAGGCGGATGGTTCACTTCGGCTATGTATAGACTACCGGAAGCCGAACCAGGGATCTGTGAAGAACAGGTATCCATTGCCGAGGATCGATGACCTGTTTGATCGGTTTCGAGGTGCAAGATGGTTTTCCAAGATAGACTTGAGATCCGGATACCATCGGTTGAGGGTTAGGGAGGCAGATATCCCAAAGACCGCATTCGGTTGTCGCTATGGGCATTATGAGTGGCTTGTGATGCCGTTTGGGCTCACGAATGCTCCAAGGTGTTTATGGGATTGATGAACCAGGTGTTTGCTCCATTTTTAGATATGTTCGTTGTGGTGTTCATCGATGATATTTTGGTCTATTCGGCGACCAAGAGGGAGCATGAGGAGCATTTGCAGGTTGTGTTGCAGACCTTGCGAGAGCATCGGTTGTATGCGAAGTTCACAAAATGTGACTTCTGGTTGCAACAGTGCACTTCTTAGGGCATGTGGTATCTTCGGAGGGTATCACAGTGGATCCTGAGAAGATTGAGGCAGCCATGTCGTGGAAGAGGCCCACGAATGTGTTTGAGATTCGTAGCTTCCTTGGTTTGGCAGGCTATTATCGGAGGTTCGTGGAGGATTTTTCCCGGTTGGCGCTCCTATGACACACTTGACTAGGAAGGGAGTTCCTTTCATTTGGTCCGATGCGTGTGAGAGTGCTTTCATGGAGCCGAAGGCACGATTGACCTCAGACCTATCTTGATTCTTCCACAGGAGGGTGTGCCTTTCGAGGTGTATTGTGATGCTTCCAGGGTGGGACTTGGTTGTGTGTTGATGCGGACGCGGCAGGTGATTGCTTATGGGTCTAGGCGTTGAGACCACATGAGCAGCTATCCCACGCATGATTTGGAGTTGGCCGCAGTGATCTTTGCGCTTAAGAGCGGGCAGCATTATCTCCTTGGGGAGAAGTTTGTGGTGTATACGGACCACAAGAGCTTGCAGATATCTTCTCTCGGCGAGACCGAACCTTAGCCGAGACGGTGGGTGGAGTACCCGCAACGTTTCGGTTGATATGATGTACACCCCTGGGAAGGGTAATGTGGTGGCGGATGCTCCGAGTAGGAAGAGCGGGCCGTGGTGGCCCATTGTGCCATTAAAGAATGGGAGATGATGGGTCGGTTGGCAGCGATGAGGTTGCAAATGGTGACCAGTGAGGGGCGAGGGACCCTCGGTGTTGTTGTAGCGGTCCCCAGAGATGCGGCCAAGATCATAGAGGATCAGCTGGGGGACATTGATTGTGAGGTCATCAGAGATAGAATTCAGATTGGGCAGGTATCTTCTGACTGGACTGAGGATGCAGAGCACGTGCTGCGGTATAGGGGTAGATTGATAGTTCCCACTTCTCTTCAGGAGGAGGTTCTTCGGGAAGTTCACCAGTCGAGGTTAGCTGTACATCCTGGTGGGACCAAGATGTACCATGCCGTGAGGAGGCGTTTTGGTGGCCAGGCCTGAAGAAGGCCGTTGCTGATTTTGTGAGGCGGTGTTTGACCCGTCGCCAGGTCAAGGCGAGCACCCGAGATCACTGGTGAGTTGCGGTCTTTGCCGGTGCAGAGTGGAAATGGGACCACGTGACCATGGATTTTGTCATCGGACTTCCTCGTTCCAGGGGACACGACACTATATGGGTTATTGTGGACCGATTGACCAAATCGGCGCATTTTATTCCGATTTGCGAGACAGACCCAGTGAGGACTTTGGGACAGAGGTATATTGATGTTATTGTGCGGTTGCATGGAGTCCCATTGTCTATTGTATCGATCGGGATGCGAGGTTCACCTCTCGGTTTTGGAGACAGTTACGCGAGCTTTGGGCACTAGGGTGAACCTCGGTGCCTTTCATCCGCAGACGGATGGCGCCCGAGCGGACGATTCGGACACTCGAGGATATGTTGCGTGCCTGTGTCCTAGATTTTGGAGGTTGTTGGGAGACTCACCTTCCTTTGGTGGAGTTCTCTTACAACAACAGTTATCAGGCCACGATTGGGATGGCTCCGTATGAGGCGCTATATGGGCGGCCTTGTAGATCACCCTTGTGTTGGGCACAGACGGGGGAGACAGCAGTTCTCGGTCCCGATATGGTTCGAGAGACCACAGAGATAGTGCAGCTGATTCGACAGCGCATGTTGACGAGCACAGAGTAGAGAAGTCCTATGCGGACCAGAGGCGTCGACCCTTGCGGTTTGAGGGGGTGACCGTGTATTTTTGCGGGTTTCGCCACGTCGAGGGCATCGGAGGTTTGGACGTGGATCCAAACTCTCCCCTCGTTTTGTGGGGCCATTTGAGATTGTTGCCACCGTGGGGCGTGGCTTATCGGTTAGCTTTGCCACCGGAGTTGGCCCGAGTACATGATGTGTTTCATGTGTCTCAGTTGAGGCGGTATCACCCAGATCCTTCTCATGTGTTGGACTATCGCGAGATCGACTTGGCTGACGATGGTGCCGTCGTTGAGATGCCGGCACAGATTTTGGACAGGCGGGACCAGGTCTTGCGGGGCAAGACGATCCCACTAGTTCGGGTGTTATGGCGACACCGAGGCATGGAGGAGCAAACTTGGGAGAAAGAGAGCCAGATGCGGATTCTTCATCCTGAGCTATTCGAGGATGACCAGTCGTGAGGTGGGGAGGATGTGAGGACCTTCCCTGAGATATGAGTTATGTTTTATGCATTTGTTTTGCATATGTTGTTTGAGATGTGGTCTAGCTTATTGTTGTTGGATTTTGTCAGCCCTTTGGCTTGTTGCGAGTTGCATTGCACATGTGTGATCGGTGATCATGTTTGATGTTTTGTTGTTGGGACATTGAGCTTGAATTTTGCTATGTCATTTGGGCATGTGTTTTATTTTCGAGGACGAAAAGTCCTAAGGTGGGGAGGATGTAAAGACTCGTATTTGGGTAGTCTTGAGAGATAGTCATTCTATGGGAATGTAACTAGCAGGACGGTAGTGTAGCCGTCAATGTGAGCATTTTGACTGTACTTGGGCCCGATTCCGAGTCGGGGCCCCGTTTGACCCGATTGTTGACTTTTCGGGGTCTATTGGTTGACTTTGCGTTTGAGCGGTCATTTGGGTGTACTAATATCTGTGTAGTATTGTGCTCGTCATTTCGAGCGTTTTGACTGTAGTTTGACTCAATTTGGAGTTCGGGACCTTGGAGGTTAATTATTGACCGGGTCAATGGTTGACTAGGTCGGTTGACTGGCAAAAATATAAATAGGGGAAAGAGAGCTTCCACGTTACGTTTCGGCGTTTCACGTTGCGTTGGAGAGCTTAGAGAGAGAAAGAGAGAAGGAAGCTTGGAGGCCTTGGCGATTTGGGGCGTTTTGAGCTCGTTCAAGCATCAAGAATCATTCCAGGTAGGTGTTCCACTGATTCTTCACCCTTTTCTTGCTGTTTTTTTTTGGATTAACATGTAAGAATTTGATGAAATCATGCAAATTCGTGTTGAACCCTAGAATTTGGGGAAAAACCAATTTTGGGTTGAATCTTGTATTTAAATGCGTTTGAGGGGTAAGACGTGATTTAAAACCTAAGATATAGTATTAGGTATGAGTTTTATGAGATTCCTGGTTCCCTGGAATTCGGGGGCGTGACAGACTTATCTTTTTACCTTTGATTATTTATTTTCCAGACTTGGGTCCGTGATAGTTGTATTAACTCGGATAGCTGGACCCTGTTACTTTGTGTTTATGGGTGTTGAATGAATTCAGTAGTAATGATTGCACTGATAATTATTGTTTGATTGTATGTATTTGGATCATTGGTAGGTACAATGCTACTCCGTTGTAGTATTGTACAGGAGTGGATTAGTCTCCAACCCCTCGGCCCCTGGAGTGGGCATGGGGAAGTCACGTTCCTGGTTCTGTGGGTTTCACATTCTGGGGGCGTGACAACAGAGGCACCTGTACCTACTTGAAGTATATTGTGTGTATTAGTAGTAATGCTTAGACTCTTTAAATTATTTTTGCTATGCTTAGAATGATATCATTATATGCATGAGCCAGCACTTTGGTTCATACTGGGTTTTCATGTTTAAATGCAAAAGCTTGTTTAATCCTTAGAGTTGTGTGTTTAGAGAGAAACAGCCCATCATCACAATCTTTATAAGTGATTTTATCTTTTGGTTGATGAGCTTGGGCAAGTGCATGTTTGACCTACTTATGGTGATTGGTTTGTGTTAGCTAAGATAGGCTAGAGTCATATGTTACAATGAAGTGAGAAGCCTAGTTGATGCTCCTTAGTATTGGATCTTCTTCTTTTGCAAAAAAACAAAAAACAGAAAAAAAAAGCAAAAGAAAAAAAACAAAACAAAACAAAATAGCAAAAGAAAAAAAAAGCAACAATTTTTTTTATATATAGTGGCAATTGTTGTAAAGGGGGTTTTTATCATCTTTCGAGGATTACTTGTCCTCTCTAAACCAAATAATTATATTGTACACCCCATATTATTGTGCCACATTTATTTAAGTTTGATACAATTAAGAATTTCTGAGCCTACATTTTTCAGGGTTGAGCATCATTTGGGTAACTCAACTCTCACGGTAGCATGTGGCAAAGGCTACAGTTTGTGGTAAGACTGAATATGCCACCTGTTGGATCAAGCCTAGAATTTGGATAATGCTGATAAAGCCTTATGTAATTTGATCTGTGATCTTTTGTGTTTCTTTGATCGTTGCAGAAGATATGTTATTAATCTGGAGATACACTCGTGAGAGCAAAGCTAAGGACAGGATACATAATCCTGATCCGGACAAGAGTGAGTGTCGTCAAACACTTGGTAAATAACCAAGTCACCAATACATACGGAACAAGGAACATTCGTGCGGACTAAGTCAAATTGACGCTAAGTAAGAGTCTTGGTTTACAAGATCGCACGAAGTAAAAGAAGACACGGAGTAAGGCATCCGAGTCTTCCATACATGCGGAGTAAGGAAGTACAAATGCGGAATAAGGACCCGAGTCTTTATTAGACACGGAGTAAGGAAATTAGATGTGGAGTAAGGAATCCAGACAACTTACTCATACAGAGTAAGGAAGCGCTAGTACGGAGTAAGCACTCCGATCCCTTAGACTCGCCCGGAGTAAAGAACTTACATACGGAGTAAGGAATTTACATACAGAGTAAGGAACTTACATGCGGAGTAAGGAAGCACTAATACGGAATAAGTCATCCAACTTTTCAAGACTCGCCCGGAGTAAGGAACTTACATACGGAGTAAGGAATTTACATACGGAGTAAGGAATTTACATACGGAGTAAGGAACTTACATGCAGAGTAAGGAAGCGCTGACACGGACTAAGGATTCCAGTACCAAATAGATACGGAGTAAGCAATCACTGACATGGAGTAAGGTTCCGAGCCTCATTAGCTACGGAGTAAGGAAAATTACACCGGACCAAGAAGATACTGCTTCAACTCAACCGCATTTAAAGTTATCAGCTCGCGGTGTCCCGATGTAAGACAAACTCGTTGAGAACCTGAAGAATCTTACACGTGGATCACCCGGATATGTGGACACAACCTTAATTGTATTTGGGAACTCACAAACGCACTTATACTCTTCAAACCCAAGATCTTGAGCTCCACAAACCGCAGCAGTCAAGGCAAAGAGATTACCGAGGAATAGTTAGTGCTGAACGCATTCCGGAACTACAAGTTCCAAGGTTGTCTCTTAGGAATGTTTGTATAAATAGTAATAATTGTATATTTGTGAAAAGGAACGATTGTGCTTTTGTAAGAAAAGATTAACCCTGTGTATGCACAAACGGATTTAATTTTTGGGAGATAGAATTTGGCTAGTGTGTGAGTTCATTTGTAAACAAAGTGTAAGAGAGTCTTGCTTCTATTTTGTTGTATTTATCTTGTGATAATAAAACAAAATACTTCCACTATCTGGTTATCTTCCGCAGTGATTCTATCACTTAACTAGATAAGTGTTTGTGTCTTAAGAGAAAGAAAAGAGTTTCGATAAGAGCCTATTCACCTCCCTCTAGGCTCCAAGGGACCATCAAGTGGTATCAGAGCAAGTTCTATTTGTTCTAAGTAGAGATCCCACTCTTTCAATCTCGAAATGGCCGAAGAAAGCAGTATGCTATTCAACACTCGCCTTAACTCCGGAGGTGCACAAGAGCCCATCCCGAATCGAAGCAGCAGTGAAAATGTCGACCCACCTCAACCTGCTGCTGCCGCCGCTTCTCAACCACGGAGTTCTGGCTTTACTCTGACGAAACCGCCCAAATTCACACCTGAGCTTTTCTCCCAATGGAAAGCTCGCATGAAGATGTTTATGGTATGCCATGATCATCTTATGTGGCCATGTCTTCATCAGGAGATTCCAATTCCGATGACTATCGGAGAACATGGAGTTAGGAGGCCAAAGACAGATCTTGAACTTACCAACGATGAAAGAGCCTGGCAGTGCGCTAGTGAAAAGGCTCTGGCTTATGTTACATCGTCTTTGGATTCTGAGGCTTTCACGGACGTCTAGGGCTGCACGACAGCAAAAGCTGTTTGGGACAAATTGACAATCCTCTATGAGGGGAGTCAGTCCCAGATACAAAACGTGATCTGTACTCTCAGACAGAACTTTGAGAGTTTTAATCATAAACCGGGCAAATCACTCGAAAGCATCTATCGGAGATTCGGCAAGCTCATTCTTGAGCTGAAGACTGTCAATGAGCACTATTCTCAATCCCAGATCAATGACAAGTTCTTTCGCTCCTTGCCGGATCGCTACTACTCCAAACAACTCCAGATGCAATCAGATAAGAACTGGCAGTATGTTCCCCTTGAAGAACTATATGGAGAGCTGCGGACTCACGAAGTCAGGTTTAAGTACTCTGACCGGGATGAGAAAATAGCTCGGAAAGAAAAGGGGGTAGCTCTCAAAGCTACAGAATGTCTAAACACACTGAGGAATGATGATACGGACGTGTCCGAGAATTCTGATTCTGATGAGGAGGAGAAGATAGCACTTCTTGTCAAATCCTTTGAGCGATTCCTACGGAAAAGCAGAAAAGGGTTCAGGAGACGCTCATCATCATCTTTCCAAAGGAAGGAGCGACCGGAGTCCAGTTCCCAGGAATGCTTCAACTGTGGGAAAACCGGTCACTGGGCCAAGGAATGCAGGTCCAAATCAAAAGTGGCTGAGAAAAGTGACAGGGTAACTCCTCAGCGCTCCACCTCAGACAACAGCAAGAACAAGAGGAAGGCGCTCGTGACAAAATACATGAGTGGCTCGGAAAAAGAGGAGGAATCCTCGTATGATGAGCCAACCACTAAGCCGAACGTCTGCCTCATGGCAAGTACTGAGGTACCTTCTATCTTCGAGCTCCCTGAGTAAATTAGAATCTCTTACTACCGCATGTGATCATGAAAAGAATGAGAGACTAATAATTACTCAAATGTACAAAGATATGGAATGTCAGAATAAACGTCTTGAATTTACTATTAATAGACTCGAAAAGGACATCACTGACTTCAGAGGAAAAGAAGCTTGGTATCACGATCTAAGAGCTGAAAATCATTTGTTAAATACCAATCTCTCAGGCCTAAAAGTTATAGTAAAAAGACTCGAAAATGAACTGGAACAGGAAAAGGAAATAAATCGTAAGTGGCTAAAATCCGGGGAAATAGCCTCTACCTTTAAGACTGATCCTGACGACATTCTAGTCAAACCTGGCCTAGGTTCCGAGTCATCAACATCCATAGCTCAAGCTACTGAGTGTCCTCCATATTTCACTCCTAAACTAACCAACTTATATCCTGTTAGTACATCTAAACCGTTGGATGGTTTCATTTCAGGTGGCACCACAGTTTATGACTGTGGAGTCGAGGCTATTACTGCACTTCCCGAAGCAGTAGCACCCGTAACTAAAGATGAAGGGAAGGCTGCTGCAGTTAAAGCCAAAACTGTAGCACCCAAAAAGAAAGACAAGGCTAAGGCTGATGCATCTAGGGCCAAGAGTGCGTCACCCAAACACAATGGATTAGGCCACAGGGAACAGAGTAGAAAGTCTGTAAAATCTAAGAGACCTGTATCCCCTGTTTGTACTTCACATTATAGTGTCTGTTCCATCTGTAGGGAAATAGGTCATTATCACTATGAATGTTGGAGTTTATCTAATAACTGGCTTTGTAATCAATTTCATATCAATAAAGATCAGTTAAACAAAAAGGGTTCTTCGAGCAAAACAAAATCCAAACCTCGAAGGAGTATCTCTCCCAAGAAAACCCAAATAAAAAAGGTAGCTGAAACTAACAAGCTAAAGTCAACTTGGAGAGCTAAAAGTCCTAGCAAAATCAAATCCGTAAATGTTGACAATACTGCTGCTCTCTCTAACCGCCCGAAACAAGTTTGGGCACCAAAAGTGTAAACTTTTGTCTTTCAGGAGCATCTCTGGAATGCATTGCCGGATCACTTGAAGTTAAAGATCAATAAAAGCAAGTGGATCCTTGATAGTGGATGCTCCAGACATATGACGGGTGATCAAACTCTGCTTGTAGAAGTCAATGATAAACAAGGTCCATCCGTTTCATATGGCGACGGGTATGGCTGTCGGGTATGGCACCTTAACTGTCGGGTATGGCACCTTAACTAACGGCTGTGTATCAATCACTAGAGTTGCACTAGTCGAAGGTTTAAAGCATAATTTGCTAAGTGTCAGTAATTTATGTGACAAAGGATTCACTGTTTCCTTTTTGTCCAACACCTGTACAGTAAGAGAAAACTTATCCGGAGATGTTAAGTTATCCGGATCAAGAGATGGGGACATTTACTCAGTGCTCTGAAGAAATAATTCTTCTGACCCTGTATGCTTCCTCACTAAAGCATCAGATGAAGACAGTTGGCTATGACACAAGCGATGCGCACATTTAAACTTTAAGACTTTATCTAAATTAGCGTCACTTGATCTTGTCACTGGTCTACCTAAACTCAAGTTCTCCAAAGACTCTCTCTGTCGAGAATGCCAATTGGGTAAACAGACCAAACATAGCTTTAAGAGCAAATCAGTTAATTCAATAACTGCTCCTCTACAACTTCTTCATATGGACCTATGTGGTCCTATATCTGTTCGGTCACTAGTAGGTGCGAGATATACCCTAGTGGTTATCGATGATTTCACCAGATACACATGGGTGATGTTCCTGAAATCAAAGGATCAAACTTTTGAGCATCTTGTAGATCTTTTCAACTGGATAAGCAAATCACAAGGACTGAGCATAAAGTGCATCAGGAGTGATCATGGTACAGAATTTGATTTTTTAGAAATGAGATCATATTGCTCTGAACAAGGCATACAGCATGACTACTCTGCGACCAGAACTCCTCAACAAAACGGAGTGGCTGAGCGCAAGAATCGCACTTTAGTCGAGGCTGGCAGATCTATGTTAGCAGGGGCAATGCTTCCTCTCAGTCTATGGGCTGAAGCTGTGTCCACTGCCTACTATGTTCAGAGCGAACTCTAATAAATAAATCTACCATGAAAACACCCTATGAGATGTGGAGAGGACGAAAGCCTTCAATTTCACATTTCGAGCCTTTGGGTGTACTTGCTATATACTGAACAACGGCAAAGAACCCCGGAATAAATTTGAACCAAAATCTGATGATGGGATCTTTGTCGGGTACTCACTTCATAGCAAAGCTTATCAGGTCTTCAATAGAAAACTTTTTAAAGTTGAAGAATCTATCCATGTGACCTTTGATGAAACTAACCTTGATTAGTCAAAAGTCGGTTCTTCTAGTTCTAATGTGCAGGTCATGGACAGCAACGTCGATTATTCGAACTTTATGATTGTTCCTGTTACACATCTTGACCAACCACGTGGCATCAGCGAAGCACAAAGAAATTATATGGATGATGCTACGGATGACTCCGACTCTGGACTACCATTTAGCTCCGGATATATTCCTACGGATACCCAAAATTCCGGAGCACCTTCAAGTCTCTCCAGACTAGTTAACACTGAAAGAAACAGTGTTGAAGAACCATCTAGTTCAACTGTACCTCTCAATACGGAAACATCTAGTCCGGACGAAGCTCAACCAGTGGATACAACTGAACCACTTAATCTGGAAGAGCTTCAAATTGTTCAAGATCATCCATCACATGCACAGAATTACAGATGGACTCGAAACCGTCCCTCAGATCAAGTGATTGGTGATCCTACTGTTGGTGTAAGAACAAGAGCAGCCACCTCCAACATGAGTCTTTACTCGTGTTTTCTATCTCAAATAGAACCAAAGGTGGTAGATGAAGCTCTTCAGGATTCGAATTGGATAGAAGCCATGCAAGAAGAGCTGAATCAATTTAAAAGAAATAATGTGTGGACCTTAGTACCAAGGCCTAAGTCTCAGCAAGTCATTGGCGTTAAATGGGTGTTCCGGAACAAGCTTGATACGGATGGAATAATAATCCGAAACAAAGCCAGACTGGTAGCCAAAGGGTATCGTCAAGAAGAAGGAATAGATTATGATGAGACCTTTGCTCCGGTAGCAAGACTTGAGGCAATCCGAATGTTTCTGGCGTATGCTTCATATGAAAACTTCATAGTTTATCAAATGGACGTCAAGAGCGCATTCCTGAATGGAGATCTTCAAGAGGAGGTGTACGTTGAACAACCTCCCGGCTTCATTGAACCTAAGGCAGGACATCTTGTCTACAAGCTTTGGAAAGCTTTATATGGTTTGAAGCAAGCTCCAAGAGCCTGGTACGACACACTGTCAGAATTCCTACTTGCTCACAACTTCCAAAAGGGGAAGATAGACACCACCTTATTTCTACGAAAAGAGAAAGGACACACTCTGATCGTACAAATATACGTGGATGATATCATTTTCGAATCAACGAATCCGAAGCTTTGTGAAGAGTTTGCTAAGTTGATGACAGGCAAGTTTGAGATGAGCATGATGGGAGAACTGTCCTACTTCCTTGGAATAGAAGTTAAACAATTAAAGGAAGGAATCTTCATTAATCAAGCTAAGTACACTCGCGATCTTATTAAGAAGTTTGGTATGGAAGGTTCATCTCCCGTCAAAACTCCCATGCCTGTCAGTGCCAAGTTAGATCCGGATGTTGACGGCATATCGGTAAATGTGACCGACTACAGAGGGATGATCGGATCCTTGCTGTATCTTATAGCAAGTCGCCCAAACATTATGTTTGCAACTTGCATCTGTGCACGATACCAGGCGAATCCCAAGGAGTCACATATGCTTCATGTTAAACGGATATTAAGGTATCTCAAGGGAACGATGAATTTCGGACTCTGGTACCCAAAGGAGTCCAACTTCACCTTATCCAGGATACTCGATGCCGACTTCACTGGATGTCGCATCGACAGGAAGAGCACAAGTGGTACATGTCGGTTCCTTGGAAATAGATTAATTTCATGGTTTAGTAAGAAGCGAATTCCGTATCAACCTCTCGCTGAAGCGGAATACATAGCTATCGGGAGTTGCCGCGCACAGCCTACTCTGGATGAAGTCAACTTACTGACTACGGTTTCAACATGTCATCTATTCCACTCTACTGCGACAACACTAGCGCTATTGCTATCAGCAACAATCCTGTCATGCATCCTAAGACGAAGCATATTGAAGTCCGGTATCACTTCATACGTGATCATGTTCTTAAAAGTCACATCTCACTGGAACACGTTGCTACCGAAGATCAACTGGCCGACATTTTTACAAAGCCCCTACCTGATGCAAGATTCTCTGAACTAATCTTCCGTTTAGGTATGCTCGACTTTTCGCATAGTTTCACATTTAATTTACCCAACAGTATATTTACTATCAGAACATGCATTGTGCTTTTATTGTAAGTAGAAGATACATACTGACTTTAATGCCGATCATACTTACTGGTTTACGGCCTCATGCTTCTGATATTAATATCAACTTCATATGTGGGAGGATGCTTGCGTTTCCCGACTGAAGTCGTTTAAGCTAACATGATTAAAGTTTATATGATTTACCTCCTTCTGGTTTCATGATCTTAATTTCCACTAATCACCACATGACAATAGCATGTTCATTTAGATTACTCTATTAACATGTATAGTTGAAGAAATGAAATGGGTTAGCTCGGAATGCCTGGTGGATGAATACTCAATCATAGTCTGGTCAGCTTCTGAAGTATAGTTTTCTAATAAGATAGACAGTGCTGAATTCTACAAACCGGAAATGTCAATCGAGAGGATTGCACAATCTACGGGGGAGAAAATGCTTTATATATTATTCAGTAATACCCCCCCCCCCCCGTATATGTCTCATGACCTCTTTCCCGGCTGTCTATTTGAGGGGGAGCTTTTCATTGAGAGGATTAAATGATCTACGGGAGAGCTGTAATGAACCCCTAATATGTCTCGGATACTCCCTCCTCTAAACTTTTACTTCCGGATCTGACAGGACATGCAGTTTTGAATCAGAAAAGTGGCCTGCTTGGATATATTTTCTTTCTTCAACCATGCATTTTAATCGACTAATCACCTGCTTACTTTTGACATGTGTTCGCTTCCCATTTTTCACTCATGAATCCTAAATTGGCCAAATCATATGATCTTTAATTAATCATAGCTACGTTGTTCAGCAAGACGGTTTCGCTATGTTGACCTATATGAACTTGTGTATGGTTATCTGACATATACCCTGATTCAGTAATATTGCTCATTCTCACGTATGTATATGTCTCTTACATCTCTGGAATGCATAAGTTCTGTTTCTCATTAGTTCGGATTATGTCGTTTTTCACTGATTATTTTCCCTAATCCGTACTAATCCTTGCCTGTTAAGCTTTTGTATTTTCAGTTCATTTTTTTTAGCTACAGGTTCAGATTCTCTTTGCAACCATATCGATAAATCTAGTCCATAGTCTTGGATTTGAAGTGTTGTGGTACTTCTCTTCTCTTCGACTTATTGACTGCAAAGGAATCTACTTTACTCTCTCACCAAACTCTGTCTACTACGGACACGGTCTACTTTTCATCCGGATACTCTTCCTCGACTATTATTTACTCCGGATGATTGTCGGTTCATTCCTCCGGACTCCTAACACAGTCTCATTGCGACAATCCAAGTCTTCCTATGTGTCACGTGCTTTTAAGGAGGAATCATGATGATTCATTAAATGCAAATCTCGGGATGCACACACACTTCTTTGGATGGCAACCAGCTGTTACACTTACTTATTCATGCGGTCTCCACGACATCGTTTCATTCGGAGGCGCATCGATATCCAGAATAATGACATCAGCCTGTCAAGCGGGTCCCTATTTCACTCGCCAATTCCTAGACCTGCTGACATTTGCGGACTCGGTCTTATATGTACTGATCATTCTTGTGCAGCATGAGTATTGCTCTTTTCAAATCCCTAAACCTCTTGTTGCTCCTTCCATCACCAAGACCTCACCTTTCCTCTTGTCCTTCAAATTTCATTTGCAATGGCACCCAGAATCTCTCTTTCCGGCGTTAATCATAGCCATATGGTTGATTGGAATGCTGTCTATAATCCTCCGGATTGGTTTTTCCAGCTTCGCCCTCTCCTTGAAGCCTCGCATATACTCAACTTGATCTCCAATCCTGTCGATCTTCTTATCGATGACATCATTGAGTATTACCAACGGATTCGCTGCACCACCGACTCCATAACCTCTTATGTCCGCGGTGAATCCATCATCATCACTCCGGACGTTCTCCGCGCTGCTCTCCACCTACCTCTTGGTGAACCACAGCGCCCAGATGCCGATCCAATGGCGGCTTCTATGGGTTGCACACACAAAGGCAAGGAATACAAGGTGAAATCCTTCCAAGGTCGCTATCGATGTATGGCGACCATCTTGAGTCGATGCTTACTGGCTCACACATCCGCCCTCGACTCCGTTCCGTACGACCTTCTCCTGGCCATGTACGGCGTTTTTGAAGGTCTTCCGATGGATTGGGGGATGTTCTTGTTTCGGTTGTTGCAGAATGGTCCCAAGAACCATTCCTTCGGGCGCATCCTTAGCATTGTCTTTCGGCATCTTAATCCAGACCATTACGCCCGATATGATGCTGTTCCATTTCCTCCGGCTTATTACCTTCGTTATCTTACACCGGATGGGAACATGACAGCCCGCCGACCATCTGCAGCTCTCCGCATACTCCCTGCCTCAGAACAACACGGCAGTTCTGTTGGTGACCCCTCCAACAGCCAAGCCCCTGACGTCAGTTCTGCACCCCGATCCTCCCAGATTCAGTCCGTTGCAGCACCCTCTCATTCTCGGGCCTCCCAGCACAGCATTCGTGCCGACCCATCCGAGGTTGCGGGGCCCTCTTAGCCCAGTGCTCCTAAAGCTGTTTCCTCAGCCCCCTTTGCTGCGGATGTCCCCACTCCCTCCACCTCCGCTGTTGCTGCCGCGGTTGATACCGTTGTTGCGGTCGCCACTGCTGATGTCCCGGCCTCTTCTCCGGAAGCCACTTTGCCTCCCCTACCTCAACTGTAAGGACCCGTACCTTGAGTTAGTCATAGTTTTGCCTTCTGAGTAGAGTTTTTCTAGATTTTCACCTAGTGAATGGGCTCAAATGAATTCACGTGCAAAAGGAAAGATTCTTAGAATGATGTCCTCTATCTACCACAGAAGTTTCAGGCCAAATGGACGTGTATATGAGGTGCACGTGAAATGGGTCCAATTCACGTGCAAGTGTGGTTGTCTTCTAAATGATGCAAGGAGGCTAGGGGTGAAGTTTGAGCGCATTTGGAGTGCATTTGGAGTTGCACGTGAATTGGGGAATTCACGTTCAAATTGGCGTGCAGCCATATTTTTGCATGGTCCCCTTGGTTTTGACATTCTAATGATCTTTCTCCAAAGGACCATATTGAAATTCTGAGTATTTTGGCCTATATAGGTGCGGAAAGGTGCTAACTTGTGTGATCAAAACTACGTCGTTTTGATCCTGGGATTTACTTAATCAAAACTACGTCGTTTTGATGTGGGTAGTGTCTATATAATGAGGGCTTGAGTTTGAGTTTAGGGTTCTTGTGTTCTTCTTTGCGCTCCTAAGAGAGAGAGAGAGAGAGAGAGAGAGAGGATCTCCAGGGCGATTGCCGTGGTGGTTCGCGTCGTTGGAAGGTGTCTAGCATTGAGGTTAGGACAAAAGCCTGAGGTAGGGATTCATGTTCTTCCTAACTCTCCTCGTTCTAGGATATTCACCTATATGTATATATATATATATATATATATGTAAATCCATATAGGTGTGATCTCCTATATGGATGTTGGCCTTCGTGGCATGTTTTGTTGATTCGATGTTGAATTTGGCCTTGAGGATTTTTCTGGGTTTGTTTATGCCCACCATGTGTTTGATGAAATGCCTGTGAGGCCTGCACACTATGTATTTGATAAAATGTCTGTGAGGCCTGCATGCCATGTTTACATTATAATGCCTATGAGACCTTGTATATGGGTGTCTGATGATATACCTGCGTGACTGGTGTGTACTATGTTTGACTTGTATTTGATTTTAAGCCTATAAGGCTGATGTGTGTGGCTTGTATCTGACCATGTTGGTCCCTCTGAAATCAAGTGTAAATGCTATGCTGAGTTTACATGTTGAGATGTAATGCTATACTGTTCTGTTGGTTTGTTTGAGACTGAGCTGAGATATGGGCCAGGCACAATAGCTGGACCCCTTTGAGATTTGGCCAGGTCGTGGTCCTGAGTCTCGGTGTAGCACTCACGACGGTGGGCTAAGTCTACACCCATTCCTGAGGGTAGGTATGGCGCCCGAGGAGGTGGTTGACCATATCTGACTCGGGTGGAAAATGTTGCATTGGTGTCCATGCAACATTCGCCTGGATGTGGTATGTCATGTCACCGTGGTGGCGGGGTGTCCTCTGCCCCTGGTGCGGGCTCAGGTAAAGAGTGTTTCCTGGGTGATGTTTGCTTGCTTTAGCCTTAGGCACGACACGAGCACAAGCATACACATATCATGCATGTTTTTGTAGAGCGGGACGGGTCTGGGGAGACTGGATCCCTACTGAGCTATGGTTTGCTCACCCCTCCTATAAACTGTTCTTTTGTAGGGTTTAGCAGGCGGTAGGTGAAGGCTGAGGAGCTAGGCCCCTGAGGCTGGGAGTTTTATGTTATTGTTGTGCTAGTGGTTTTATGTTTTGGAATTTGGTTTGGTTTTATTTGTAACAGTACACCTAGCTCCATAGGGGTTTTCCCCCGACTGGGTTGTAATAAACATTTAGTCTTTGAAATGAAATAAAATGAGATGTTGTTATTCAATTTGTGTTTGTGTGCATGGTTTGGGAGCAGGAGCATGCCCCTTGGCATGTTAGCCTGGTTGTGCAGGTTTGGGATAGCACCCATGCCAGAAGTCCTTTTAAGGTGCTTGCACCAACCCCTTGTCCCTTCGGGTGCGGGCATGGGCAGTCACTACTCATTTCCAAGTGGAAGGAAATTGGGGCGTGACAATATGGTATCAGAGCGATAGTTCATGGTCTGGTGGACCTTGGATAGTGGGGAGGCCTGGGCCGCTTCGAGACTCTTGGGAGGCGGTATAGGACACGCCTGATCAACGTGGTCCTATCTGGTCTTCTGGGGTGTACTCGGGGGTAGTTAGACCAAGGACTAGAGCATTTGCATTTGGGTTGAGGGTGCATACATGCATTGGCATTAGGGCACTAGTTTAATTTCAGTATGAGTATCGTGATTGGACATGCTATGTTGCTGAAACTTGTTCTAAAAACAAAATTTTGTTGCTGTGAAATTCGGTGATTTTCTGTGAGGCTTGTTGCTATAAATTGCTGCTGTGTACTTCTGTGATTTACCTGTGTGTTTAAATGTAAAACGTTGCTTGAGTACCTCATGGCCCATGGGGATGAGGGTGTGTAGAGCTTGAGAGAAGCTGATCCTAGTTTGGTTTAAATTATGTAGACTATGCCTCCTAGGAGAGTAACCCGAGCTACTTCAGCTGTAGAAGATGAATCTTCTGCCCGTGCTGGAGAGGGAAGAGGACAGCGTGTAGAGGGCGATGATCCCCTGGAGCGGATCATGGCCCAAGTCCGGGCCCTAAGTGAGAACATGCAAGGCATGCGTGAGGACCTCAGGGGAGAGATCCTAAACGAGGTGCATCAGGAGATGATGGCACGACAGGCAGTGCCACCCTCTCCACCCCGTGAGGCGGAACCTCCGTGTAGGCAGGAAATGCCGGTGAGGCGGGAAGAGGGAGACGTGTTGACGCAGTTCCGAAAGGAACATCCACCAAGGTTCAAGGGAGGAGCTGAACCTCTAGGAGCAGAGCACTGGCCGCGGCAGATCGAGCATGTGTTCTCCTTTCTCCGACCCCGGGAGGAAGACAAAGTGAGACTAGCAGTCCGGCGGTTGAAGGAGGAAGCCTTGGAATGGTGGCTTAGCATCTCAGGAAGCCGGGACATGGAGACCATGGCCTGGAATGAGTTCCTCCACTGTTCCATGAGGAGTTCTTTCCAGAGTCATTGCGGTGGCGAAGCGGGAAGAGTTCGAAGCCTGAAGCAGGGATCGCGCTCAAGAGCAGAGTATGAGCGAGATTTCCGGGGATCGAGTCGGTTTGCTCCGAAGCAATATCAAGGGAGGACCTGAAGGCCCATAAGTTTACCATGGGTCTCAAACCTGCCCTGAAGCAAAGGGTGGAGATCTTGCGGACCGAAGACCTATCTTGAAGTCGTGGACACCGCCAAGATTGTTGAGAGAGGATTAGAGGAGGGAAGACAGGCTCACCAGGAGCGGATGGGGCAGAGCGCGCGCGACAAGCACGGTGAAACCAAGAGGCAGAAGGTTGAGCCCGGGAGTGGGACTTTTCCCAAGGATGGGGGCCAAGCTTCAATGGCTCCGCCCAGATCCCGTTACTTTGGAGGATAGGGGAGTCTTGGCTGGGAACTTCCCAAGCGGGTGTACCTGTTGTGGCCTGTCAGGGCACGTCAAACGTGAGTGCCCCAAGCGACTTGACGTGTCATAGCCGTGTGGGAAGGTGGGACACATCAGCAAGGTGTGTTTCAGGCAAGGGGAACAGTACCCGGGGGAGCTGGAAGCTTAGCACAAGGGAGCAGGGGTGGGACCCAATTTCAAGCCCCTGCCCCTAAGTCAGCACATTCGTGGCAGGCCGGTCAGGCTGGTTCCGGTCACACTAGGCCACAGGGGGAGAGGCAACCACAAGGAGGATCGGAGGGGCGTCCCGGTGGACCGCAGCAGGAGCAAAAGGGAAGGCAAGTGCGGCTAGTGGTGGGGCAGGCCAAGGCAGAGTGTTCACGCTTACCTCAAAGACCTGGTGAAATGGAGGAATTACCATCACCCTCCGAGGAAGGTGGAGCTGGACCTTCGGTGGTTCGAGGTACTATTCTAATATCTCGCACTGTTGTTGCTGCATTGTTTGATACCAGAGCTTTATGTTCCCTGATTGCTAAGTCCTTGGTGGAGAGCCTTGGACTTGATTGTGTGGAGGCTGATAGACCTCTGAGGGTCGAGTCCCCAATGGGAGGTGTGGAGTTGATCCACCAAATGTGTCGAGAGTGTGCGCTTACGATAGGAGAGGTTGACCTCTCATTTGATTTGTATGTAATGCCCATGAGGACTTTTAGTTTGATTCGGGGATGGATGGTTGATGGCCTTTCAGGCTAAGATTGATCGCTATAGGCGACGAGTATCATTTACTACACCCACAGGATCTTCCTGTACCCTAGTGGGTGAATGGGATAGGAATGCTGGGAGAGCTGGACCGACGAGGGAGCTATGGGGCAATATTACCCATAGGCTTGCCACCCTAACCTTTGAGGAGGAAGGTAACTTAGAGAAAAAGGGTGTGGCCAGATGTTGTCGAGAATTTCTAGAATGTCTTTCCTGGGGAGTTGTTGGAGTTGCCTCCACACAGAAGTATCGAGTTCACGATTGAACTGTTGCCAGGGGTGGGACCCATCTCACAAGTAGCATACCGGATGGGACCTGCTGAGTTGCGGGAGCTTCGAAGCAGATAAAGGAACCGGGAGATAAAGGTTTTATCCGTCCTAGTACCTCACCTTGGGGTGCACCAGTCTTGTTTGCTAAGAAGGCAGATGGTTCGTTGCGACTTTGCATTGATTATCGGAAGCTGAATCAAGTAACGGTAAAGAACAAGTACCCTTTGCCGCGGATTGATGACTTATTCGACCAGCTGAGTGGAGCACGGTGGTTCTCAAAAATCGATCTGCGTTCGGGATATCATCAATTGAGGGTCAGGAGCAAAGACATCCCTAAGATGGCGTTCAGGTGCAGATACGGAGACTATGAGTGGTTAGTGATGCCTTTTGGGCTCACGAACGCACCTGCTGTGTTCATGCATCTAATGAATCAGGTATTTGGCCCATACCTGGATTCCTTCGTGGTGGTATTTATTGACGACATCCTTGTGTACTCCAAAACCCAAGCTGAGCATGAGGAGCACTTGGCCGTGGTGCTGCAGGCGCTACGAGATCATCACTTGTATGCTAAATTTAGCAAGTGTGACTTCTGGATGCGAGAGGTGCATTTTCTTGGGCATGTGGTATCTGCCGAAGGAGTTAGAGTGGACCCAACCAAGATTGAGTCCGTAGCATCTTGGAAGAGGCGCACAAATGTTTTTGAGATCCAGAGTTTCTTGGGTCTGGCAGGGTATTACCGGCGTTTTGTGGAAGGATTTTCTTGGTTGGCGGCGCCCATGACAGCTCTTACACGGAAGGGAGCCAAATTCGAGTGGACGGACAAGTGCCAGCAGGCATTCGCGGAGTTGAAGACTCGCCTGACTACTGCACCGGTGTTGAGTCTACCGCAGGAGGGAGTGCCATTTGAGGTGTATTGTGATGCGTCTCGCGTTGGATGGGGGTGTGTTCTGATGCAAGAACGCCAAGTCATAGCATATAGCTCGCGACAGCTGAAGTCCCATGAGCAAAACTACCCAACACACGACCTGGAGTTAGCAGCAGTTATTTTTGCCCTGAAGTCTTGGCGACATTACCTGTTGGGAGAGAAATTTGTGGTATATACTGACCACAAAAGCCTACGGTATATCTTCACCCAGAGAGACCTAAATTTGCGACAACGGAGGTGGGTAGAGTACCTGCAAATGTTTGACTTCACACTCTCCTACACGCCTGGGAAGGGAAATTTAGTAGCCGACGCGCTAAGTAGAAAAGGGAAAGCTGAGGTTTCCATGAGAGAATGGAAAATGATGGAGCAGTTGGCAGTGCTTCAGGTGCAACCTGCTTTCAGAAGTGAGGGAGCTATCCTGTGTCCTCTCACTGTGATACCAGAGTTGTATCAGCGTGTCGTGAGGGAAAGTTAGGAGACGTGGATCGTGAGGTGATCCGGGCCCAGGATAGAGGCCGGAGAGCCGTCGGAGGACCGGACGAAGGAGTTGAGCATGAGCTGAAATTTCGGGGGCGTCTGATAGTACCACCTCCCTTGCGTGAGGATGTGCTGAGGGAATTTCATCATTCCCGTTTGGCTGTATATCCAGGAGGAACTAAGATGTATCATGTCATTCGCGCACAGTTCTGGTGGCCGGGGCTGAAACGGAGGGTAGCAGAGTTTGTTTCCAGGTGCCTTACCTGTCAGCAAGTGAAGGCAGAGCACCAACGACCCGCTGGTTAATTGCAGCCTTTACCTGTAGGCCGAGTGGAAGTGGGAGCATATTACCATGGACTTCGTGACGGGACTTCCTACCACTTCGGGAGGAAGGACATGATTTGGGTCATAGTGGACCGCTTAACTAAGTCAGCCCATTTCTTGGCAATTCGAGAGCGCGACTCTATCGGCACGTTAAGCCGGTTGTATGTTGATGAGATTGTCCGCCTGCACGGAGTGCCCTTGTCTATTGTTTCGGACAGGGATGCGCGGTTTACATCCCAGTTTTGGGGAGGTCTGCAGGAAGCATTAGGAACCCGACTTAATTTGAGTACCGCATTCCATCCTGAGACCGATGGTCAGTCCGAGAGGACCATTCAAACATTGGAAGACTTGTTGAGGGCTTGTGTACTTGATTTTGGAGGATCATGGGCTTCCCACCTTCCTCTAGTGGAGTTTGCCTATAATAACAGTTACCAGTCTTCGATTGGGATGGTCCCGTTTGAGGCATTGTATGGCCGACCGTGTCGGTCTCCATTATGTTGGGCGAAGGTCGGAGAGGCAGCTATGTTAGGACCTCAATTGGTCCAGGAGGCTACGGCAAAAGTTCGGCTGATTCGGCAACGCCTTCTTATAGCTCGGAGCGGACGAAGTCTTATGCCAGATCGCCGACGCCGACCGTTGGAGTTTTTGGTGGGAGACCACATATTCCTTCGTGTTTCTCCACGGAGAGGGCATAAGAGATTTGGGACTGGGTCCAAGTTGTCCCCTCCGTACATTGGACCGTTCGAGATTTTGAGCAGAGTTGGACCTGTTGCTTATAGGTTGGTGTTACCACCTAGTTTGAGCAGAGTTCATAATGTTTTCCATGTATCCCAGTTGCGAAATATCATCCAGATCCCACACACGTGCTAGATTGGGGTACCCTGGATCTTGGAGAGGATGTGTCTGTTGTCGAGGCACCCATCCGTATTGTAGATAGGCGCGAGAAGCAGCTGCGAGGTAAGACTATTCCGTTGGTTCGGGTGTTGTGGCAACACCGAGGGCTGGAGGAAGAGACCTGGGAACGTGAGACTGAGATGCGTGCTCATTATCCTGATCTGTTCGAGGACGAACAACTCTGAAGGAGGGGAGGAGGGCAAGCATCAAACTTCAACATACTCAGGTACTTGCCCAACTGGTTAGGTAACCTGAGAATATAACATCGCTACATAACCATGTGGAGTGTATAAATGTGTGAAATAATTTGTGATTTGTTGTGTATTAATTTGTGCTAGACGGTGTTAGAGGCCTATGCATTGGTTGTGATTGTTTTCTTTCATTCCACCTTTTCTTTTCGAGGACGAAAAGTCTTAAGGGGGAGAGGATGTAAGGACCCGTACCTTGAGTTAGTCACAGTTTTGCCTTCTGAGTAGAGTTTTTCTATATTTTGACCTAGTGAATAGGCTCAAATGAATTCACGTGCAAAAGGAAAGATTCTTAGAATGATGTCCTCTATCTACCACAGAAGTTTCAGGCCAAATGGACGTGTATGTGAGGTGCACGTGAAATGGGTCCAATTCACGTGCAAGTGTGGTTGTCTTCTAAATGATGCAAGGAGGCTAGGGGTGAAGTTTGAGCACATTTGGAGTGCATTTGGAGTTGCACGTGAATTGGGGAATTCACGTTCAAATTGGCGTGCAGCCATATTTTTGCATGGTCCCCTTGGTTTTGACATTCTAATGATCTTTCTCCAAAGGACCATGTTGAAATTCTGAGTATTTTGGCCTATATAGGTGCGGAAAGGTGCTAACTTGTGTGATCAAAACTACGTCGTTTTGATCCTGGGATTTACTTAATCAAAACTACGTCGTTTTGATGTGGGTAGTGTCTATATAATGAGGGCTTGAGTTTGAGTTTAGGGTTCTTGTATTCTTCTTCTTTGCTGTTCTTTGCCGCCGAGAGAGAGAGAGAGAGAGAGAGAGAGAGAGGATCTCCGGGCAGTTGCCGTGGTGGTTCGCGTCGTTGGAAGGTGTCTAGCGTTGAGGTTAGGAGAAAAGCCTGAGGTAGGGATTCATGTTCTTCCTAACTCTCCTCTGTTCTAGGATATTCACCTATATATATATATATATATGTAAATCCATATAGGTGTGATCTCCTATATGGATGTTGGCCTTCAGTGGCATGTTCTGTTGATTCTGATGTTGAATTTGGCCTGAGGATTTTCTGGGTTTGTTTATGCCCACCATGTGTTTGATGAAATGCCTGTGAGGCCTGCACACTATGTATTTGATAAAATGTCTGTGAGGCCTGCATGCCATGTTTACATTATAATGCCTATGAGACCTTGTATATGGGTGTCTGATGATATACCTGCGTGACTGGTGTGTACTATGTTTGACTTGTATTTGATTTTAAGCCTATCAGGCTGATGTGTGTGGCTTGTATCTGACCATGTTGGTCCCTCTGAAACCAAGTGTAAATGCTCTGCTGAGTTTACATGTTGAGATGTAATGCTATACTGTTCTGTTGGTTTGTTTGAGACTGAGCTGAGATATGGGCCAGGCACAATAGCTGGACCCCTTTGAGATTTGGCCAGGATGTGGTCCTGAGTCTCGGTGTAGCACTCACGACGGTGGGCTAAGTCTACACCCATTCCTGAGGGTAGGTATGGCGCCCGAGGAGGTGGTTGACCATATCTGACTCGGGTGGAAAATGTTGCATTGGTGTCCATGCAACATTCGCCTGGATGTGGTATGTCATGTCACCGTGGTGGCGGGGTGTCCTCTGCCCTTCAGTGCGGGCTCAGGTAAAGAGTGTTTACTGGGTGATGTTTGCTGCTTTAGCCTTAGGCACGACACGAGCACAAGCATACACATATCATGCATGTTGTTGTAGAGCGGGACGGGTCTGGGGAGACTGGATCCCTACTGAGCTATGGTTTGCTCACCCCTCCTATAAACTGTTCTTTTGCAGGGTTTAGCAGGCGGTAGGTGAAGGCTGAGGAGCTAGGCCCCTGTGGCTAGGAGTTTTATGTTATTTCCTTTGTTGTGCTAGTGGTTTTATGTTTTGGAATTTGGTTTGGTTTTATTTGTAACAGTACACCTGGCTCCATAGGGGTTTTTCCCCGACTGGGTTGTAATAAACATTTAGTCTTTGAAATGAAATAAAATGAGATGTTATTCAATTTGTGTTTGTGTGCATGGTTTGGGAGCAGGAGCATGCCCCTTGGCATGTTAGCCTGGTTGTGCAGGTTTGGGACAGCACCCGTGCCAGAAGTCCTTTTAAGGTGCTTGCACCAACCCCTTGTCCCTTCGAGTGCGGGCATGGGCAGTCACTACTCATTTCCAAGTGGAAGGAAATTGGGGCGTGACATCAACCCCGCGATTACCTTGACCATCTCTCCGCCGACACCTTAACGGACCTATGGCTCCGTTTTAGCCTTGCCCACACTGCCTCCTTTCCTGACAACGATCTCCGGGTGTTTTACACACGCCATACCCAATCCCCGGAGACAATGATCATCTGGAACTTAGATCACGGCTTTCTTACGCCGGCCTCCATTCCAGATGTGGCGTTCCCTACTCCCTCCAGCCCAGCACATTCCGCCAGGGGTCCTTCTCCTACTAAGGCTAGCCCCTCTTCTCCTGCCGCCACGATTCCCGTGGTTGACTTATCTGGTCAAAGCGGATCCATTGCTCCGGATGCCTCCGATGCTCCGGATGCTCCTGCTGCTGCTGCTGATACTCTTTCGGACTCCTCTACCCAACGTACTCCTGCTCCTGTTCATGCGGGGGAGTCCTCCAAAGCTCCGGAGTTGATCCTTGGGCGTGCCTCTTTTGGCACGGTCCACTCCGACGCTGTGCTTTCCGCCCAGCTGGACCGACACGCCCAAGCTCAAAGCGCCCAAATTTCGGCCATCGCTGCCAAGGTTGATGCCCTCAGCGCCCAACTCCTCTCCGCTCTCACTGACTCCTCCATTTCAATGGAGCAGAAAATGGATCTCGTCGCCTCGTCCGTCCATTCACTGTCTACCTCCTTCGCAAACCTCGCGCACATGATGGCTCGTCCTCCCGTTGCTTCCCGGCGATCTGCCAAACCGGGGGAGAAAGTGTCATCTGATCCGTCTGCTCCTTCTGCACCACAACCATCTACTCGGACTGAGAAGTGGCCTGCCACTTCAGTGCTTCAGGGAGTTAGAATTCCCAAACGAAGTCGCTTCTCTCAACCAAGCTCCTCTACTGAAGCTCCAGCTCCTCCTCCATCCTCCTCCCCCGCAGCCGACACCTTCCTCCCATCATATGCGGCGTTTGACCCTTCTGATGCGGATGGAAGTGTTCGCAAAGCAATGAAGTCCTATGCAGCGTCTTCTGCTGAGAGAAGATGTCTTTCTGAAATGTACCCTTTCTCCCCGGACGACATTCAGACTCTTTGTTCGAAGAAAGGACTCTTTACTACAGAAGACATTGACAACTTCTCGAGGGCTGCTAAAATAGAGATGAGGCTTTTTCCATCTCTATACAAGGACGGGCACTTGTTTGAAGTTCTGCCGTGTTGGAATGAAGGCTATCTTCCCAATGTGGATCTAATTCAGTCCTTCATCGACGGAACTGCTGAGGATAACAAGCCATGGAAAACTCTCTCAACTATCCTCATTCCGTACCGGATCATGTCGCCACACTTCATGATGGCTGTCTTCATGATTCAGTCCAAGCAAATGATTCTCATTGACTCTCATCAGATAGTGGAGCACTTTGTAAGAAAGAATCAATGGGAACCACTGTGTCTCAGGCTAACTGAAGCTGTGAAGAAAGCCGGTTTATATGAAGAGTTGGGTATCACACCCTTGGGTCCAACTGAGAAGCTGAAGGCGACATTCCGGGGCAAGAAGCAAGTGCCACAACAGCCGGATGGAGATAGCTGCGGGGCCTTTGTCTGTTACTTCATCAAGTCCTTTTTGACTGTGGACAAATCGTGGAGCCAACACACTACTTATACGATGAAGCAGACAATGGAGCTTAGAGAGAAGGCAGCAAATATGATCTTCAAGTATAGTAAGCCTTATGTACCTTAGTGAAAATCTTGTATTAAGGCTGAATTGTACTTAGTTGCCGATAAATGAAATTGGTTGTGATGCGTATTCTGTATGTTATCTTCTTGCACTGCTTACCAGATCAGATTACAAAGGGTTTGGGCATATCCATAATTGGGGGAGATTGTTGGATCAAGCCCAAAATTTGGATAATGCTGATAAAGCCTTATATAATTTGATCTGAGATCTTTTGTGTTTCTTTGATCGTTGCAGAAGATATGTTATTAATCCGGAGATACACTCGTGAGAGCAAAGCTAAGGACAGGATACATAATCCTGATCCGGACAAGAGTGAGTGTCGTCAAACACTTGGTAAATAACCAAGTCACCAATACATACGGAACAGGGAACATTCGTGCGGACTAAGTCAAATTGACGCTAAGTAAGAGTCTTGGTTTACAAGGTCACACGAAGTAAAAGAAGACACGGAGTAAGGCATCCGACTCTTCCATACATGCGGAGTAAGGAAGTACAAATGCGGAATAAGGACCCGAGTCTTTATTGGACACGGAGTAAGGAAATTAGATGCGGAGTAAGTAATCCGGACAACTTACTCATACGGAGTAAGGAAGCGCTAGTACGGAGTAAGCACTCCGATCCCTTAGACTCGCCTGGAGTAAGGAACTTACATAAGGAGTAAGGAACTTACATACGGAGTAAGGAACTTACATACGGAGTAAGGAATTTACATACGGAGTAAGGAACTTACATGCGGAGTAAGGAAGCACTGATACGGAATAAGTCATCCAACTTTTCAAGATTCGCCCGGAGTAAGGAACTTACATACGGAGTAAGGAATTTACATACGGAGTAAGGAACTTACATGCGGAGTAAGGAAGCGCTGACACGGACTAAGGATTTCAGTACCAAATAGATACGGAGTAAGCAATCACTGACAAGGAGTAAGGTTCCGAGCCTCATTAGCTACAGAGTAAGGAAAATTACACCAGACCAAGAAGATACTGCTTCAACTCAACCGCATTTAAAGTTATCAGCTCGCGGTGTCCTGATGTAAGACAAACTCGTTGAGAACCTGAAGAATCTTACACGTGGATCACCCGGATATGTGGACACAACCTTAATTGTATTTGGGAACTCACAAACGCACTTATACTCTTCAAACCCAAGATCTTGAGCTCCACAAACCGCAGCAGTCAAGGCAGAGAGATTACCGAGGAATAGTTAGTGCTGAACGCATTCCGGAACTACAAGTTCCAAGGTTGTCTCTTAGGAATGTTTGTATAAATAGTAATAATTGTATATTTGTGAAAAGGAACGATTGTGCTTTTGTAAGAAAGGATTAACCCTGTGTATGCACAAACGGATTTAATTTTTAGGAGATAGAATTTGGCTAGTGTGTGAGTTCATTTGTAAACAGAGTGTAAGAGAGTCTTGCTTCTATTTTGTTGTATTTATCTTGTGATAATAAAACAAAATACTTCCACTATCTGGTTATCTTCCGCAGTGATTCTATCACTTAACTAGATAAGTGTTTGTGTCTTAAGAGAAAGAAAAGAGTTTCGATAAGAGCCTATTCACCCCCCTCTAGGCTCCAAGGGACCATCACCACCATAAGAAAAGGACTGCTTGCACTTACTTAAAGTCTGAAAACCTTTAGAGGTATTGGGAGTGAGTGGTGTGAGACTTACATTTGAGTGAGGCTGCTTTGTTTCGTTTGTGAGAACTCCATAGATTTACTTGTTATGCTTTTAATTTGTTAACTTGGTTGTTCCTTAGTAATGGTTAGGATTGTATATAAGAAGGCAATGCAAAGTGTTTTGGCTTTCACTACCAATTATACAATACACTTTCATATGTTATATGTGTTTTCTGCTTACCATTATTGTCACGCCCCAATTTCCTTTCACTTGGAAATGGGTAGAGTGGCAAGTCTATGAGTAATATTACCCCATAGCTCCCTCGTCAGTCCAGCTCTCCCAGCATTCTTATCCCATTCACCCACTAGGGTACAGGAAGATCCTGTGGGTGAAGTAAACGGCACTCGTCGTCTATAACAATCAATCTTAGCCTGAAAGGCCATCAACCAGTCCATCCCCATAATCAAACTAAAAGTTCTCATGGGCATCACGTACAAATCAAATGAGAGTTCAACATCTCCTATTGTAAGCACACACTCACGACATACTCGGTAGATTGACTCCACACCTCCCATTGGTGACTCGACCCTTAGAGGTTTATCAGCCCTCACACAATCAAGTCCAAGGCTCTCAACCAAGGACTCGGCAATCAGGGAGCACGATGCTCCGGTATCAAACAGTACAGCAACAATACTGCGACATATTAAAATAGTACCTCGAACTACCGAAGGTCCAGCTCCACCTTCCTCGGAGGGTGATGGTAAGTCCTCCCTCTCTGCTGGTGCTGAGGTAAGCGTGAACACTCGTCCTTGGCTTGCCCCACCACTAGCCTCGCTTGCCTTTCCTTTAGTTCCTACCTGGAGTCCACTTGGACGCCCCTCTGAACCTCCTTGTGGTTGCCTCTCCCCCTGTGATCTAGTATAACTGGAACCAGCCTAACTGGCTAGCCACGGATGTGCTGGCTTCGGAGCTAGGGCTTGAAATTGGGTCTCACCCCTGCCTCCTTGTGCTAAACTTCCAGCTGCCCGGCTGTTTCCTTTGCTGAAACACACCGTACTGATGTGTCCTATTTTCCCACAGCTATGACACTTCAAGTGCTGCTTGGGGTACTCACGTTTGACGTGCCCTAACTGGCCACAACAGGTACACCCGCTTGGGTAATTCCCAGCTGAGCCTCCTTGTCCTCCAAAATGACGGGATCTGGGTGGAGCCATTGAAGCTTGGCCCCTGTCCTTGGGAAGAGTCCCACTCCCAAGCTCAACCCTCTGTCTCTTGGTTTCCCCCTGCTTGTCACGCGTGTTCTGTCCCAACCGCTCCTGATGAGCCTGTCTTCCCTCTTCTAATCCTCTCTCAACAATCTTTGCTGTGTCTACGACTTCAGCATAAGTCTTCAGTCGCAGCATCTCTACTCTTTGCTTCAGGGCAGGTTTGAGTCCCATGGTAAACTTATGGGCCTTCAGGTCCTCCCTCGGGATTGCTTCTGGAGCAAACCAACTCAGCCCTCGGAAATCTCGCTCATACTCTGCCACCGAGCGTGATCCCTGCTTCAGACTGCTAAACTCTTCCCGTTTATACCACCGCAACGACTCTGGGAAGAACTCCTCATGGAATAACTGGAGGAACTCATTCCAGGAAATGACCTCCATGTCCCGGCTTCCTAAATGCTAAGCCACCATTCCAAGGCTTCCTCCTCCAACTGTCGGACTGCCAGCCTCACCTTGTCTTCCTCCCGGGGTCGGAGAAAGGAGAATACATGTTTGATCTGCCGCAGCCAATGCTCTGCTCCTAGAGGTTCAGCTCCTCCCTTGAACCTTGGTGGGTGTTCCTTTCGAAACCGTGTCACCACATCTTCCTCCTCCCGCCTCATCGGCACTTCCTGCCTACTCGAAGGTTTTGCCTCACGAGGTGGAGAGGGTGGCACTGCCTGTCATGCCATCATCTCCCGACGTACTTCGTTTAGGATCTCCCCCCTGAGATCCCCACGTATTCCCTGTACGTTCTCACTTAAGGCCCGGACTTGGGCCATGATCCGCTCCAAGGGATCATCGCCCTCTACTCGCTGTTCCCTCTCCAGTCCAGCACGTGCAGAAGATTCATCTTCTACAGCTGGGGTAGATCAGGTTACTCTCCTAGGAGGCATAGTCTATATATTTTAAACAGAACTAGGGTCAGCATCTCTTAGGCTTTATACATCCTTATCCCTATGGGCCATGAGGTACTCAAGCAACTCTTCACATGTACATATACAAGATAATCACTCATAATTGCACACAACAATTTACAGCAACAATTTTCAGCAATAATACATTCCAAATCATAACATTTATATTGCAATTAAACTAGTGCCCTAATGCCAATGCATATATGCACCCCAACCCAAATGCAAATGTCCTACTCCTTGGTCTAACTACTTCTGAGTACACCCCAGAAAACCAGATAGGTCCACGGTGATCAGGCATGTCCTATACTGCCTCCTGAGAGCCTCAAAAGCAATTATCCCTCCCCACTATCCTAAGTCCACTAGACCATAAACACGCTCTGATACCATATTGTCACGCCCCAATTTCCTTTCACTTGGAAATGGGTAGTGACTGCCCATGCCCGCACCCGAAGGGTCAAGGGGTTGGTGCAAGCACCTGAAAAGGACTTATGAAACAAGTGCTGTCCCAAATTTGTACAGCCAGACTAACATGCCACGGGGCATCCTCCTGCTCCCAAACCATGCACACAACCATAAATCAAACAATAACCATATCTCAATTTATTACATTTCAAAGGGGCTCAAAGTTCATTATAACTCAATAGGGGAAAAACTCCCATCAAATCTCAATGTGCTCAGTTTACAAATAATCCAAACCATTAAACAGAAATCCACAAACAAAAACAATGAAACCAACATAAAGTCTTCAGCCTCAGTGGCCTACCACCACAGCTCTTTCGCCTACCGCCTGCTAGACCCTGCAAAAGAACAATTTATAGGAGGGGTGAGCAAACCATAGCTCAGTAGGGTTCCACTCTCCCCAGACCCGTCCCACTCTACAACATGCATGACAAGTGTATGCTTGTGTTCGTGTAGTGCCTAAAGCTAAAGCAGCAAACATCACCCAGTAACACACCATTTACCTGAGCCCACATTGGAGGGCAGAGGACACCCCGCCACCACGGCGACATGACATACCACATCCAAGCAAATGTTGCATGGTCACCAATGCAACATTTTTCACCCGAGTCAGATATGACCATCACCTCCTCGGACGCCATACCTACCCTCAGGAATGGGTGCAGACTTAGCCCACCATCGTGAGTGCTACACCGAGACTCAGGACCACAGTCCTGGCTAAATCTCAAGGGGGTCCAGTTATTGTGCCTTGCCCATAACTCAGCTCAACCCACATGTATTTGGGTACTCAATCTCAATCAATAATTCAATCAGTTTTAGCAGTACAACTCAACAACACATCTCAACTCAAAATAACTCAGTAGTGCAATTCAACAAGCCTATCTCAAACATATGATTGTAACTCAGCATTCTCAACACACTCCAGTCCTCAAAACTCAGGTTATCAATTATTTCCTCAACAAATCTCAAACAAGATTCACACAGGCCAACATAGTTAGTTACAAAAAAACATACACCAGCCATACAGGCTTAAAACAAACACGCAACATACATCAGTCACATAGGTATATTATCAAACACATAGTGGGTATAGCCATACAAGCATTCTATCAAACACATAATAGGAATAGACAATCCAACAATTTCCAGCCCAATCCCAAACATCAGAATCACAACCAATATGCCATTAAAGGCCAACATCCATATAGGAGATCACACCTATATGGATTTACATATATAAGTATGTATAGACCACAAATACCCTAGGACAGAGAAGGATTAGGAAGGATAGAATTCCCTACCTCAAGAACCCTGCACCCTCTTGTTTCCACGCCAAATGCCGCCCAACCATGGAAATCCCCTCACCAATAAGGACCAGAAGCTCTCCCTCTCTCTCTCGCTCTGTGTGTGTGTGTGTGTGTATGTGTGTGTGGGATGGCTGCAGGGGCTAACAAGAATGAAGAACCCTAATCCTTTGGAGCTCCACCTTTTTATATAGTCACCTTGACATCAAAACGGCATAGTTTTGATTAAAAGAAGCCCAACATCAAAACGACGTAGTTTTGATACACACTACAACCTACTAACATCCATATAGGATAAAACACTCATAGTTCCAACATGGTCCTTTGGGAAAAGATGATTAGAATAACAAAACCAAGGTGATGATACAAAAATATGGCTGCACGCCATAATGCACGTCATATCCCCATATGACGTGCACCTCCAAAAGCTGTGAAATTCTATCCCAAGCTTCTTAGGATCATGTAGAAGATAAGCAAACCCAAAACCCCTTGCACGTCATATCCCCATATGACGTGCATTGTCACGTGCACCTCCCAAAAGTCCCCTCTTGGGCTCATCTCTTACCTCAAACTCGTGCATCAACATTCAAGGTGTTTTAGCTAAAGTGTGTGGGAAGAAAACTCCCTAAAACCCAATAATTTCCACTCACAAGGCATCTGTGATTAACTTCTTACATACCGCAAAACACGGGTCCTTACAATTATCTCACTTGTGATTTTCCTTTTTTTTATTTTTCAATTGCTTGATTGAGTGATTATTTCTATTCTTGCTCGGGACGAGCAAAGTTCAAGTGTGAAGGAGATGATCGAGGAGATTTATACCCCCTTTTTAAGACAATTTTGGGTATATTTTCATACTCTTTTGATTCATTTCTTGCCCATTTGTGCTACATTATCATATTTTCATGGCCTAACCCGAAAAAGAGGAGTCCTTGTAGTTTTTGTGGTATTTTTGCTATATTTTGACAAGAATTTAAAAATCAAGGAAGAATTTACGAAATCAATAGAACGAAGAAAAAATCAAAAAGATCTAAAGATTGCGACAACCAAATTTCATGTTGGTCGAGTGAGGCTCATATTTCAGGGATAGCTTTTTGGAGCCTCAATGAAGATTATTGCCTTCTGGTCGGGTGAAATCCGAGGTTATTTGGAGTTGGTCGGGTAAACAACTCTTCACCCGACCAGGTCAGGTGAAGCTTATTTTGCATATTAAGACTCTCCAAGCATCCTAGAACAGAACTTCCTTCTGGTCGGGTGAGATTTGCAGACATTACATCGTGGTCGGGTGAAGGTCGGGTGAAACCTTCTTTACTTGACCAAAGCCCAAATTTCAGTAATGAACTCTTTATTTTTGCATTATACTTATTCCCTTCTGGACCAAAGTTAGTTGATCAAAGTACAAACACAAAAAATTCAAGTCAAAGAAAAATTAATGGACGAAATTCAAATTCAAAATTGGTGCTAAGCATTTGGACTAAGGTTTTATAGGAATTAAAAGAGCTTTGAAGGTTAATAGTTAATCCCTTTTTCAAATTTAAAAAGTGGGAGTTACAAGGGATTAAAGATGGGTTATTTATTTGAGAAATTATAAGGAATAATGGGAAATTCCAAATTCAAATGTTCAAATTCCTCTTAGGTGGCAATAAAAGGAGAGCTGATCTTTCATTATAAATCATTGAATCTAGTTATCATTCAATTCTTTTCCATTCTACAATTCCATTCTTCATGTAGAATAGAGAAAGGGAGAGTGAAGAAGGTTTGGGGCATCTCTTGGAATTTGAAGACAATCTGCTGGGAAAAGAAGATCAACCTTGGAATTCTTGGTCTAAATAGGCAAGCTATCTTTTTCGTATTCTTATTTCATATTTTGTAATTTTGTTATTTTCAATCAAACTATGGAAGCTTAAAAACCCTTGATTAGGGTTAGGATGGAGTTTGATGTAATAAATTAAATTACAATGTTTTAGTTTAATCTTCTTCACCTTGTGAATGTTTATTGAATAGCTTGAGTTGAAATATAAAATGGACTTTGGCCATTTCATTTTATCATCATAGGTACTTATGTGAAGGATTAAAAATGAAGCATAATTACTAGAAAAGGCAAGATAATCAAACTAGGGGTTGCATAATTTGCGAAAGCAGTGTAAAACCTAGGATACCAAGTTAAGAGTGTGTATGGTGCTAGCTCTAGACTAAACAACCCAAATCTTAAAGGGTCACCCGCCCCCCATGCTAGGGTGTACACACAAATTATGGCACTTGAAAAAGGATAATTCATGCATTAGAGGTTGGATGTTAAATATTGTCACAAGGAAAGAATTAAATTGAACTAAGACATATTCTTGGGAAAAATACATCAAATGAAATCTTAAATGCAATCACCTTTATCAATCAAACTTATCTCTACTCGAACAAGTCTATTTCCATTTCTCACATCCATTCAATCAATTTGTTTTAAATACAGATCTGTTTTTATATATTTTCAACCCAAAATCTCTTTATAAGCTAGTTAAAATTTCCAAATTCTTCATCCTTCCCTTGGGTACGATATTCGGGCTTAAAAATCACTTTATTACTTATCATGATTTGTATACTTGCAAATTGCTGATCACCCACCTTTAATATCTTTTTCTGTAGGACCTAGTAGGCATTAGGAGATTTCACCCTTATAGAGGCATGTGTGTTTGATTTGTTATTTTATTTATGACATTGTAATTGATGAGACTAAAACTCATATATTTACTTGAGATTGGTGTATTTATTTGAGACACTCTGTTTTGGGGCTGGTGACACTATTATCATGTGACACAGTTTGTTTACATGGAGTGGTCAATGTATGGTTGTGCATGTTATATATGAGATTGTATTAGGTTTGGGGCAGCACCTTTTAGGGAGCCCTATTAGGTGATCATTCACCAACCCCTTGTCCTCCCAGGTGCAAGGCATGGGACATCACTAACTAGTTTCTCAGTGTTGGAAATCTAGGGTGTGACAAAGCTTCAATTGCCCCAAATGAGTAAGGCTTTAAGCTCTCTCTCTCTCTCTCTAGCTCTCAAATGCACTAATGCGATAGTGTAATATGAAAGCCCTCTTTCTTCACCTCCTATTTATATTTACTGCCTTTCTCCTTAATTAATCAACCTCTAAAATAATAATTAACCTCTCGGGGTCACGAACTCCAAATTCAGCTCAAATATAATCAAAATGTTCGAAATGAGGGACCGATCCAGGAAGTTAAGCTTGGAGGGCCGAAATACAAATTGTTAAGATTATTATAACTTATATTTAGATAATTACTATGTAATGACCCATGTTTGGGATTTGAGGAGTTAGTCATTTGTACATTTGGGCAAGGACTATTGTCTAGACGGTTAGCGGGAGTCTGAGGGCATAGTGCCTCGATAGGGGTCTCGCTGCCCGGTCAGCGAGTAGGAGTCAGGGGGGTAGCGCCCCTTGCGGGGATTCTAAGGCAGCGCCATGGAAGTCAAATTATTTTGGAAAAACTAAGAGGGAGTTTCGTGTGAAGAACTAGTCGATGTGGGAGTGGTTGACATGGTCAACCTAGCATAGTGAGTGGTCAATGCCGACCAAAGAAGATTCTAGAGAGTTTGGTCGATACGACATAAATTTTGATGTGTGGTCGACGTGGTCGAGGTCGACCAGAGTAGCTTCCCGAGAGCTTTCCGATGTGTGTTGGTCGACGTGGAAGATGGTGAACGTATGGTCGAACCAGCTGTAGATCGACCTTGCTTGATGTGGAAATTGGTCGACATGGGTGTCTAGTCGACGCAGGAATAGTTTGTCGATGTGGTCGATCCCGAGCGTTTTTTGGCCGACGTCAACCCTGTGATTGTGTGTTTTTTATGTCTTTCTATTTCATGATTTTAGGGTTCTGGGGATTGTTTTGAAGCCATCAGAGAGAGAGAGAGAGAGAGAGAGAGGAATCATCATCAGTTCAAGCATGCCGTTGCGTTCTTGAGGGTGGAAGACGCCTATCGGAGTGGGGCAAGAACAAGGAAGATTCTTCCAGACAAAACCCTAATGCAACCAAGTTTGAGGTAGGGATTCTATACCTCTCTTGAATCTATTCTAGGGTTAGATATTGAGGTACATGAAATGCGTATGTATATATGTAAATTTATATAGGTGTGATGTTTTATATGAATGTTGGCCTTTGTTGGCATGTTATGCTTATGAATGTTAATGAGCCCGGGGTTAGTGGGGATAACGGGTTCGTTTCATGGTAGTGGATTATGGAGGCAGTTGTAGTGTCCGTTTGCTAATCGTCTTGTGGTCGTGTTTATTCGTGGTAGTTCTGCTCTAAAGTCACATGGGAAACCTTGGGTATTGTAAAAGGGTTGTGATTGAGAACGTACTATGTCGATATAATCTAATTATAGCTCATGTGAATAATCTAATTATAATCTAATTGTAAAAGGGTTGTGGCTGGGAATGTTGAATACATGTGTTTATTTGATGTGTTATAGATATGTATTATTGTGTTGTGCTTGAAATCATGTTATGTGTGGTTGTGGTTGTGGTAGCCTATGTGAATGTGGTTGTTGCTATGGTAGCTTGTGTGGCTTGCTTATGTGTTGTCTTGATGGTAAATGCGGATTATAACCAGTTTATGTATTATTTCCATGACATTGCACATGCGCACTCATCATGTAGATACTAGGAGCATGGGATGGGTCGGAGAGATATGATCCCTACTGAGTTGTGGTTGCTCACCCCTCCTGTTGTGATTTGTTTCTTTTCAGAAACCTACAAGCATTAGGTGGAAGACCAAGTTTATTGTTTTGTTGCTTTTCATATTATGTTATTTCGAGGAAATTAATGTAACCCCAATGGGAAATGGTGTAAAAGAGATTTGAATATAATAAATACATGTGGTTTGGCTTGTGAACATTTGTTATGTTTATTTGTGATGATCTATGTGGTATCATTTAACTCAACCCCTTGCCCATCAGTAGGAAAAAGGGGAGTCATGAACTGGTTTCTTCGGGTTGAAAATTCGGGGCATAACATACTATTAGCAATATCTAGGTCACAAGTAATGCCATAAAAGATAAAAAGTTTAGCAAATTTTCTACAATCAAATCTTAGACAACTTTTTTAAAACCGTATAATATATTCACAACTATCATAGTTAGCAACATCTTTATTGTTTACACTTTGAGACAGTAAGTCATATTATTAATTAAATTTAAATATTAATGGAAACTAAAAACATAATTCTCTCTCTCTCTCTCTCTCTCTCTCTCTGTTATATATATATATATATATATATATATATTAAAGGGATGACATGAAAACGTAATTTTTTTGTAGACATCAAATCATTCGTAGGTATACCAATTTTTATTGGAATCTTAAACTTCATAATTTTTAAACAATATATATATATATATATATTGATATATAATAGTCAGTCTATATGACTTAATTAATTAACTTATCTATTTTATATTATATGTATAATTATATATTATTATCTATCATATAAATTAGATTAATTTATGATTTGATGATTTACGTTAATATAAATTTATTAATTTATAATTCTATATTAACTTATTACGATTATATAATTTCTTACTTGATAATTATGATCATAGAGATTTTATATTAACGACTATATATTAATTTTGTGAAGACCCGTATCTGGGTAGTTTTGAGAGATAGCTATTCTATGGGAATGTAACTATCTGGATGGTAATATGGCTATCGATGTGAGCATTTTGACAGTACTTGGGCCCAATTCAGGGTCGGGGCCCCGAGTGGCCCGATTTTTGACTTTCTCGGGGGTTATTAGTTGACTTTGCTTTTGAGCGGTCATTTGAGTGTGACAATATCCGAATAGTGTTGTGCTCGTCATTTTGAGCATTTTGACAGTAATTTGACTCAATTTGGAGTTCGTGACCTTAAAGGTCAATTATAGCTAGGAGGCCAATTATTCGCAGTAGTATAAATAATGAAGAAACTGTCTTATCCATTAATTCTTGGTGTGTACGTGCTTGAGCAAGAGAGAGAGAGAAGGTGAGAGCTTGGATGAGGAGCTTCAGCCTTGGTGATTTGGGGTGATTGGAGCTCGTAGATCGCGAAGAATCATTCCAGGTAGGTGATTCTAACTCTCTATATGATTCACAGTAGGCTTAGCATGTTTAACTTGGGTAGAATCATGGAATTTGGGGGTCAACCCTAAGATTTGGGAGAAAACCCAATTTTGGGTTGTATATTGTGATTTAAATGCATAAGAGAGGTATTTCTGTTGATTACATGAAATTTAGAGTTGTTTAAGCCATGTGTTGGGGAGTATATCGAAATAAATGTGTTTATGAGTGTTTGGGATTGCTAAGTTACCATTCTAGATGAGAAAATTAGCAAAAACGACAGTGAACAGTGTTTCCAGGTGAGTGTTCTGGATGAGTGAACAGTGTTCCCGAATGAGTGTTCTAGATGAGTGAATAGTGTTTCCAGATGAGTGAATAGTTTTCTGGTTGAGTGTTCCCAGATGAACGAACAGTGTTTCCGGGTGAGTGTTTCGGATGGGTGAATAGTGTTTCCAAGTGAGTGTTCCGGATGGGTGAATAATGTTTCCGGGTGAGTGTTCTAGATGGGTGAATAGTGTTTCCGGGTGAGTGAACAGTGTTTTCGGGTGAGTGTTCCGAATGAGTGAATAGTATTTCTAGGTGAGTGTTCAGGATTAGTGAATAGTATTTCCGGATGAGTGTTCCGCACGTCTGGGGGCTCGTGAGGAACTGGAGCCATTCTCCTGATGAGCCCAGTGGCAGGGCGAAACTAGTCTACGTGCACTTCAACCCTTAAAGGCTAAACTTAGCGGACCGTGGATAGAGAAGCTAAGTGCCACAATGGGTTGAGAGGCGCAGGAAACCTGACCCCGTGACAAGTGGTATTAGAGCCGAACCGGCCCGTATCCTGAAGACTCGCCGAGCACTCTCGCGAGTAACATGATCCCAAGGTGGGAGCTCACAGAGGTGAGTCGACCGATAGTGTGTTGCACGTCTCGCGTCCATAGAGTTGGAGTATCCTAGAGTGTGATACAGAGTTGGGCAAGGGAGTACGAAAGAGCGCGTCAGAGCGATCTTGGAAGCCTCCTATCCTTTGGACATTGGGCGAGTGGGCGAGCATCTTGGTAAAGGTGTTGCAACCTGCGGGGAAGCGATGTCCAAGCTGTTGACATTGGGCGAGTGGGAGGGCGTCGAGGTAACGATGCCATCACCTGTGGGGAAGCGATGTCGACAAGCGCAACGAGGACGTTGCGAGGATTGGGTGGAGAAGAATGTCACGACCCGAGCAGCGTGGTGCTGGCGGGACGTTTCTTAGTGGCACGATTCAGGAATGTATTCGTGCTACGTAAAGGAGAGGGGTTGGTTGAAGCGTAGATGGTGCGCAGCGAGAAGGTTCCAGGCAGTTCGTGGAGGAGAACGGATGGAACCCCTTTGGAGTTCAGACGTGCCGACCCGGTTGAATGCGGGGAGCACGCCGCTAGTCGAGGACTTGACGTTGAAGAAGGGATTTGGCCATCCTTACACAAACTGGTCGGGAACTGGAGCCGTTCTCCTGATGAGCCCAGTGGCAGGGCGAAACCAGTCTACGTGCACTTCAACCCTTAAAGGCTAAACTTAGCGGACCGTGGATAGAGAAGCTAAGTGCCGCAATGGGTTGAGAGGCGCAGGAAACCTGACCCCGTGACATCAGTGTACTCAAGGCAAGTAGGCAGTTGCACTAGACTGGACCATTTACATTGTAACCTTTAAGTCAACTTTGGTCAAGGTTTGAGGATAGGGTTGTGGAGTCTAGCTTTTCTTACAGAAGAAGTGTTGTGAACCCCCCCCCCCCCCCCCCTCCCAATGGTCATATGGACCTGTGAGGCTAGCTTGATAAGCCTGAGAGGCTACTGTTGAGGGCCTGTGAGGCAAGATTTATATAGAACCTAAGAGTTTCTTATGTCTAAGAGACACTATTGAGGCTGAGAGGTACTATGGTGCCTGAGAGGCAATACTGTTCCTGAAAGACAATATTTGTGGGACCGGGGAGGTTTGCTTTATATGTGTGGGTGATTTTATGATTGAGTTGGTGATGTATATGTACCATTACACGAGCACATGCCTATACTATTTTATGAGTTGGGATAGGTCAGGGAGACAGAATCCCTACTAAGCTGTGATGGCTCACCCCTTCTGTTGTGTTTGTCTTTATTTGTTTCAAGTGCCTACAGGAGCTAGGAGGTTCACTAGAGGTGAAGACCTCGTGTGTGTTTGCTTGTTTTGTTGGGTTGTAATAATATTATATAACCCCATGGGGGAAATGACAATGTATGAATGTGTGTTTACATTGTAGATTAAAATGAGATTGTTGTATTTGTATGATATATGTGTGATATGGTTCAGGGACGACACTCGTGCTAAGGTCCATTTCTCGGTGTTATCACCAATGCCTTGTCCCTTCGGGTGCGGGCATGGGGATTCACTAACCTGTTTCTGTGGGTCGGAAATCCGGGGCGTGACAGATGATATCAGAGCATGGTCTAGTTGGCCTAGGGTAGTGGGGTGATTGCTTACTCTTGAGTCCTTTTGGTGCGCATTGAGGGACATGCCTGATCAACATGGTCCTACTTGAGCCTTTAAGGTGCACTATCACGGAGATAGGAGCATAGTGCATATGTGTGGACATGTAGGGGACTAGTGTTGCATTGAGAATGTGAAACTGACTTGATGTGCTATATGTTATGTAATGACCCGTGTGTAACCCGTGTAAGAAGTTAACCACAAACACCTTAGATGTTGGTGCACAAGTTTGAGGTAAGAGATGAGCCCAAGAGGGGACTTTTGGGAGGTGTATGTGACAAGTGATAACGTACATTTATGCCCTAGGAAGATGCTATGCATATACATGCGGTTTTAAGCTGTTTCGGCAGATTTTGGAGCTCCCTTTTAGTATAGTAGATGGCCTCAAACAATTGGCGTGCAAGAACAAACGTTTCTTAGAATGAGGTCCTCTATCTACCACAGAAATTTCAGAGCATTTGGAGCTGCACGTGAATTCACCCATTTCACGTGCAAGCATATTTTTGCTTCTCAGACCTCTACAAGATGCAAGGAGGCTTGGGGTGAAGTTTGAGTGCATTTGGAGCTGCACGCCAATTGGGGAATTGGCGTTCAAATTGGCATGCAGGCATGTTTTTGCATGGTTACCTTGGTTTTGTCATTCTAATCATCTTTTCCCAAAGGACCATGTTGGAATTGTGAATATTTTGGTGTGTATGGATGTGGGAAGGTCATAGCTTGTTCCATCAAAACTACGTCATTTTGATGCTGGGGTTCACTTAATCAAAACTACGTCGTTTTGATATTGTGTTGTCTATATAATGAGGAGAAGCCCCTCTGTTTTAGGTTTAGGGTTTGTTGCTCCACCAGCCGTCGCAGAGAGAGAGAGAGAGAGAGAGAGAGAGAGGGAAGGAGAGCTCCTGGTTGCTGCCGGGCGCCTTGCGTGGGTGATCGGTGTCTCGTGGGCGGACGACGTTCGGCGTGGGAACAGAATATTGCTGTGTTGTTGCGTTTTACTTGAGGTAGGGGTTCTATTCTTCCTAAATCCTCCTCTGTTTTAGGGTTCTAGGGTAGATTATGGGTTATATCTGTTATATATATATATATATGTAATCCATATAGGTGTGATCTCCTATATGGATGTTGGCCTTCAATGGCATTTTAATGTGATTCTGTTGTTGGGCGGTCAGTGCATGTTACATGTTCGATGAAATGCCTGTGTGACTATTGTTGTGTGTATATGCCTAATATATGTTTGATAATATGCCTGTGTGGCTGGACTTGTGATTTGGTGTATGTATGCATGCTGGGTGTTTGTTCTATTGCCTGAATGGCTGGGTTGTGCACTTGTGAACGGGTGCACGCCAAGTGTTTGGTTTTATGCTTGAGTGACCGTGGTGTGTGTTGTGTGCATGACTGTGGTATCTGGCCTGAAGAGGCGGTTAAATTACTTTGCCTGAGAGGCGGTTAAACCAGTGGCCTGAAGAGGCGGTTAAACTACTTTGCCTGAGAGGCGGTTAAATCAGTGGCCTAAAGAGGTAGTTAAATTACTTGCTTGAGATGTGGTTTGTTAGCCAGTGTGGCTGGGGCTGAGGTTACGCCCGCTTGTGTGGAATGCTTTATTTTTCCTAATACTGCCACGTCACTACACCTGTGCACATGCATGAAGCCGCTAGGAACATGGGAAGGGTTGGGGAGACTTGATCCCTACTGGGCTGTGGTTGCTCACCCCTCCTACTGTGTTTGCTTGTTTTCCAGGGACTTACAGGCGTTAGGTGGATACACCAAGGTGGAAGACCTTATTTATTTTACTCTCTTCCATTTATGTTATTTTTATGGGAATTGATGTAACCCCAGTGGGGATGGATTGGAAAGAGGATTTTGTTGTAATAAAGACTGGTTTGGATTGTGGATTGCTTTTATGAACATTACTTTCTTGAATGTGTTGTGGATGTTTAAAATGTTAAATTCGGGGTTTGCATCCTAACCCCTTTGCCCTCCGTGGGGGTACAAGGGCAGTCACGTACCAGTTTCCTCGGGTTGGAAATCCGGGGCGTGACATGTTATGATATGATTGTGTGAATTATGTTTGTTGGTGTAAGCCTTAGATATGATTGACCCATGTGATGGGGATGGAATAGAGATTGAACCCTTGTTTCTTTGTGTAGTGAAAATGCCTCCGAGGAGAGTGCCACGTGCGTCTGGGGTAGTTGGTGATGAGTCTTCCACCCGTATGGGGCCGGATGCGGGGCAGTCCACCGGGGGAAATAAGTTGTTGGCACAACTTGTGGCCCAAGTGGGGGCACCGAGGGAAAGTATGGGGGACAAGGTCCGTGAAGCAGTGCGTCGTGAGTTAACGGCACAGCAGGTGGTTCCACCACCACCCTAAAAGGAGGAGTCCTAGCATGAGGATAGGGTTTCGCGTGTGGCAGTTGCAACCTGACATGTTGATGAGGACGTGGTTACGAGGTTCCGAAAGGAACAACCGAGTAAGTTCCTGGGAGGTGGTGATCTAGTGGCTGCGGAGCACTGGCTGAGGCATATAGAGCACCTATTCTCCTTTCTCCTACCGCAGGAGGAGGATAAGGTCAAATTAGCAGTCCGCCAGTTGGAGGGTGACGCCCTAGAGTGGTGGCTTAGTGTTGCTGGGAGCCATGATGTGCAGGCAATCCTGTGGGACAAGTTCCTTCAGCTATTTCATGATCAATTCTTCTCTGAGTTCGTGAGGTGGCAGAAGAGGGAAGAGTTTGCTAGTCTAAGGCTGGGCTCGAGGATAGTGCCTGAGTATGAGCGGGAGTTCAGAAACCTACGTAGGTTTGCTTGAGAGACCGTGGTGAGGGACGACCTGAAGGCCCACAAGTTTACCTTGGGTCTTAGGCCTGCCCTCAAGCAGAGAGTTGAGATATTCCGTCTGAGGACATATTCAGAGGCAATTAAGACAGCCCGTATTGTTGAGAGGGGTCTCGACGAGGGGAGACAGGCTCATCAGGGACGACAGCTCCAGAGTGGATCTGATTTTAAGAGGCCCAAGATAGAGTCAGGGGGGCAATGGTTTTGTGTATGCTAGGAGTCAGGCTTCAATGGTGCCAGCGAGGTCCCACCTTAGTGGGAGATAGGGGGGTTCAACTGGTGATCCACAGGGTGGTTGTTTGTGCTGTGGGGATCCAAGACACTGGAAACGGGAGTGTCCTCGGAAACATTTGACATGCCGCACTTGTGGTCGAGAGGGATATCTCAGCAAAGTGTGTCGTAGCAGAGGTAGTGCTAGGGGTGCTAGTGGGACAACACAGAGTGTCAGGGGTGACACCGAATTCCGAGCTCCAGCTGAGAGGTCAATTCGTCTGTGGCAGAGCAGTCAGGCAGGATCTAGCCAGTCTAGACCTCAAGGTAGGCTAGAGAGACAGCCACAAGGAGGTGGAGGGGCCCAGAGCGAGAACCGTCTACAGGACAGAGGACAGAGGAGCGAGGCTACTAGTAGTGCAGTTCAGGGCATAGTGTTTTCCTTGGCCACGACGCCATTGGAGGGGGCAGAGCTTCCATCTCCACCCGTGGAAGGTGGGGCAGGACCATCTGTTGTACGAGGTACCCTTCTGATTTCTCGTACGATAGTATCTGTTTTATTTGAAACTAGTGCATCATGTTCCTTTGTTGCTGAGTCGGTAATGGATAGCCTTGGCTTAGAGAGTGGTGAGGTAGAGAAACCTTTGTCTGTTGAGTTACCGGTGGGTGGCAGGTTTGAGGTGCGACAGGTATGTCGCGACTGTTTTCTCACCGTGGGTGATGTGGAGTTGTCTTTTGATTTTTATGTGATGCCTTTGAGGGCATTTGATTTGATTTTGGGCATGGATTGGTTGATAGCCTTCCAAGCCACTACTGATTATTATAGATGGTGGGTATCATTTGTGTCATCGATAGGGCTTCCTTGTACCTTGTTGGGTGAATAGGATCGCGAGGCGAGTCGAGCTGGACCGATAGTGGAGTAGTGGAGCGCCATTACTAATAGTTTGGCAACACTCACATTCACCGAGGGGAATATCGAGAAGAGAGTGTGGCCAGTGATTGTGAACCAGTTCCAGGATGTGTTTCTAGAGGAGTTGTGGAGTCTACCACCTGAGAGGGGTATAAAGTTTTGCATTGAGCTGCTACAGGGGGTAGGGCCTATCTCGCAGGTGGCCTATCGAATGGGGCTTGCGGAGTTGAGAGAGCTGCAGAAACAGCTAGAGGAGCAAGAAGGCAAGAAATTTATTCGGTCGAGTACTTCGCCTTGGGGTGCTCCAGTGCATTTTGCTAAGAAAGCAAATGGGACGTTGCGGTTGTGCATTGATTACAAAAACTAAACCAAGTAACGGTGAAGAACAAGTACGCACTGCCTCAGATAGATGATTTGTTTGATCAGTTGGGCGGGGCTCAGTAGTTTTCAATGATAGATTTGAGATTGGGGTATCATCAGTTGAGAGTTAGGAAGGAGGATATCCCCAAGACCGCTTTTCAATGCAGGTATGGGCATTATGAGTATTTGGTGATGCCTTTTGGGCTCATGAATGCACCTACAGTGTTTATGCAGTTAATGAACCAAGTGTTTGCTCCTTACTTGAATTCCTTTGTGGTGGTATTCATTGACAACATCCTTGTGTACTCCAAGACCCGATTGGAGCATAAAGAACATTTGGCTGTGGTATTACAGACCTTGAGAGAGCACCAGTTATATGCCAAGTTCAATAAGTGTGACTTTTGGATGCAGGAGGTGTATTTGCTTAAGTGGACTACTGACAAATGTCAGTAGGCTTTTGAGACATTGAAGGCCCGATTGACCACTGTGCTAGTGTTGAGGCTACCACGAGAGGGGGTGCCTTATAAGGTGTATTGTGATGCATCCAGAGTGGGTTTAGGATGTGTACTGATGTAGGAGCGCAATATGATTGCATATGGTTCGAGGCAGTTGAAACCTCATGAGATGAACTATCCCACAAATGATTTGGAGTTGGCGGCAGTGATCTTTGCCTTAAAGAGTTGGTAGCATTATCTTCTGGGGGACAGGTACGTGGTGTATACAGACCATCGGAGTCTTCAGTATATCTTTACCCAGAAGGATTTGAACTTGAGGTAGTGTCGGTGGATAGAGTATCTGCAAATGTTTGATTTTACCCTTGCGTATACCCATGGTAAAGGGAATGTTGTGGTAGATGCCCTAAGTAGGAAGGGCAAGGCCAGGGTGGCCATGAGGGAATGGAAACTGATGGAGCAGTTGGCGATGTTGCAGCTCCAGCCTAGTACCTTTGAGAGAGGAATGATTTTGAGTCCTATTGTTGTGGTGCTCGAGTTGTATCGGCAAGTCCGGGACGGACAATTGGGGGATATTGACTGCGAGGTACTCCGTACACGGATTCTAGCTGGGGAGCTAGCAGGAGATTGGGCCGAGGGTCCTGAGCATGAGTTAACCTTTCAGGGGCGTCTGATTGTGGCATCTCCTCTGCGTAGGGATGTGATGAGAAAGTTTCATCAGTCTAGAGTTGTTGTTCATCCAGGAGGCACTAAGATGTACCATTCTCTTCGGAGACATTTTTGGTGGCCTGGGATGAAGAGGGATGTGGCAGAGTTTGTTTCTGCATGCTCTACCTGCCAACAGGTAAAGGCAGAGCACCAGCGTCTAGCAGGTATGTTGCAACCCTTAACAGTGGTAGAGTGGAAATGGGATCACATTACGATGGATTTCGTGACAGGACTTCCACCTACCTCGCGGAGGAAGGACATGATTTGGGTTATTGTGGATCGGCTAACAAAATCAGCCCATTTCCTAGCAATAAGGGAGCGGGATCCCATTGGGGTTTTGAGTCAGTTTTGTATCAGTGAGATCATTAGGTTACACGGGGTGCCCTCATCTATTGTATCGGATAGGGATGCGAGATTTACATCCCGCTTTTGGGCAGGTTTGCAGGAGGCTTTGGGGACAAAGCTAAACTTGAGTACAGCTTTTCATCCTAAGACGGATGGTCAGTCTGAGAGGACGATTCAGACCTTGAAGGATATGTTGCGAGCATGTGTGTTGGATTTTAGGGGTTCGTGGGGCACTCACCTACCTTTGGTGGAGTTTGCCTACAACAACAGCTATCAGGCATCCATTGGGATGGCAGCATTTGTGGTGTTGTATAGGAGGCCATGTCAGTCTCCATTATGTTGGACTGAGGTGGGCGAGGCCGCTCTATTGGGACCACAGCTAGTCCAGGAGGCCACTGAGAAGGTGAAAATGATTCGTCAGGGTTTATTGACAGCCCAGAGTAGGCAGAAATCCTATGCAGATCGGAGGCGGAGACCTTTAAAGTTTTCAGTGGGTGATCATGTATTCCTCCGTGTGTCCCCGAGGAAAAGACATCGATGGTTTGGAAAGGGTTCCAAGATATCGCCGAGATTTATTGGCCCTTTTGAGATACTAGACTGGATTGGTCCTGTGGCGTATCAATTGGCTCTTCTGCCACGATTAAGCAGGCTGCATAGTGTGTTCGACGTATCCCAGTTGTATAAATATCATCCAAACACACCTCATGTGATTGATTGGGGTGATCTGGATATTGATGATGATATCTCTGTTATTGAGGTTCCCGTTCGGGTGTTGGACAAGCAGGAGAAGCTTTTGCAAGGCAAAGTTATCCCTTTGGTTTGTGTCTTGTGGAGACACCGTGGCATGGAGGAGGAAACATGGGAACACCAGGTGGAGATGCGGGAGCATTACCCCGAGTTGTTCGAGGACGAACAATCTTGAACGAGGAAGGTAGCGAGACCCTTATATGGTATGTGTATGTATGCTTATTGTATATGTTTTCCGTTTTATTGTTCTATATGGTTGGGTGTATATATATGGCATTGTGCATATGTGATATGTGGTGTTTTGAAACTGTGTTAAAAATTTGGGCTTTTGGGCTTTTCGGGTTTGTGGGTTGCACATATGAGATATGTGGATTTGTGTTAACCATATGGGATGTGTGCTTTACATATATGAGATATGACATTATTTTGTGTTTTGATTTGTTTCACATATGTGATATGTGGTGTTATGTGATATGTGGTGTTAGTCATATGTGATATGACACTTTGTAGTGTGGAATATATGGGATATATGTGGTTATATATGATATGTGGGTTTCTCGTGGGGTTCTTTGTGCCTATTTCGGATTGTTGTGAGCTGTGAGCTATGTACATCTGTATGATGGGTGACATGTGGGGTGGCGTGTTTGGGAGTTTTGATGTTAGGTGGGGACTTTACGTTTGGATTTTGCAATGCATTTGTTGAGTTTGAGTGTGACTTTATGTTGTTGTTTGACCCCAACATTTCTTTTCGGAGACGAAAAGTCTTTAAGGGGGGAGGATGTAATGACCCGTACTTGGGTAGTTTTGAGAGATAGTCATTCAATGGGAATGTAACTATCTGGACGGTAATGTAGCCGTCGATGTGAGCATTTTGACAGTACTTGGGTCCAATTCAGGGTCGATGGCCCGATTTTTGACTTTCTCGAGGGTTATTAGTTGACTTTACTTTTGAGCGGTCATTTGAGTGTGATAATATCCGAATAGTATTGTGCTCGTCATTTCGAGCGTTTTGATAGTAATTTGACTCAATTTGGAGTTCGTGACCTTGAAGGTCAATTATTGCTGGGGGGCCAATTATTAGCAACAGTATAAATAATGAAGAAACTGTCTTATCCTTTATTTCTTCGTGTGTACGTGCTTGAGCAAGAGAGAGAGAGAAAGTGAGAGCTTGGAGGAGGACTTCAGCCTTGGTGATTTGGGGTGATTAGAGCTCGTAGATCGCGAAGAATCACTCCAAGTAAGTGATTCAAATTCTCTATATGATTCATAGTAGGCTTAGCATGTTTAACTTGGGTGGAATCATGGAATTTGGGGGTGAACCCTAAGATTTGGGGGAAAACCCAATTTTGGGTTGCATCTTGTGATTTAAATGCATAAGAGAGGTATTTCTGTTGATTACATGAAATTTAGAGTTGTTTAAGACGTGTGTTGGGGAGTATATCGAAATGAATGTGTTTACGAGAGTTTGGGGTTGCTGGGTTGTCGTTCTAGACGAAAAATTGGCAAAAACGATAGTGAATAGTGTTTCCGGGTGAGTGTTCTAGATGAATGAACAGTGTTCCCCGATGAGTAAATAGTGTTTCTAACAGTGTTTCCGGGTGAGTGTTTCCGAATGAGCGAACAGTGTTTCCAGGTGAGTGTTCTGGATGGGTGAACAGTGTTTCGAGGTGAGTGTTCTAGATAGGTGAAAAATGTTTTCGGGTGAGTGTTCCAGATGGGTGAACATTGTTTCCGAGTGAGTGAATAGTGTTTTCGAGTGAGTGTTCTAGATTAGTGAACAGTGTTTTCGGGTGAGTGAACAGTGTTTCTGGATGAGTGTTCCAGATGAGTGTTGGTCTGGATGAGTACTCAGTGTACTCGAGGCAGGTAGGCAATTGCTCTGGACTGGACTATTTACATTGTAACATTTAAGTCAACTTTGGTCAAGGTTTGAGGATAGGGTTGTGGAGTCTAGCTTTTCTTACAGAGGAAGTGTCACTCCCCGGATTTTCCAACCCGAGGAAACCGATTCGTGACTCCCCTTTACCCACAAGGAGGATAAAGGAGTAGGGTACAACATTCCCACACAGGACACCATTTAATAAATTTAAGATACATGTAACATTCACAAACCAAACAAATCTTTATTACAACAAATTCCTTTACAATATCTCCCCATCGGGGTTACAAGGTCTCACAAAAATCATATACTACAAATAACATTAAACAAGCTACAAAACAGAACCGTTTTCCACCTTGGTGTTCCCACCTAACGCCTGCAGGTTCCTGAAAGAAAACACATCACAGTAGGAGGGGTGAGCAACCACAGCTCAGTAGGGATCATGTCTCCCCAACCCATCCCATGTTCCCAGTATCTACATGAGAACGTGCGCAGGTGCAGTGTAGTGACAAGATAAAAGCAGGTTATATTCCATAGTTAAGTATCAATCCCACAAGTCACAAAACAGGTACAAACATTGCCACAGCCACACAGGCTCACATATCCACAACCTCTCAGGCGCCACACAGGCCGGCATATCCATAGTTACAAACATTACCACAGCCTCTCAGGCGCCACACAGGCCAACATATTTACAGTTCCAAACATTGCCACAGCCTCTCAGGTGCCACACAGGCCAACATTTCCATAGCCACACAGGCTAACATAAACAATTCCGGGCTTCCACAGCCACCGGGTTCCAACAAACACACAGCACACAAAGCCACACAGGCATAACATCAAACACATGAATTGCATAGTCTCACAGGTATAACATCGAACACATAGCGTGCACACATTCACAGACTCAAACTTAGTCACACAGACATAAAAACAAACACTTAGCATGCATAATCCCAAGCCTCACGGCATATATACAAATATCCAAGCAAAATACACCATTGAAGGCCAACATTCATATAAGAGATCAGACCTATATGGATTTACATATAGATATATAACCAAACAGCCATAGAATGCCTACCACAAGGCCAAAACCCTTGGATAGGTTCAAGGAAACAGAACCCCTACCTCAAAGATCCACCACGGTCTTGCCTCCACGCCTAATGCCATCCAACCACGGGAATGACATGGCAGCCACGAACTGGAGCTCTCTCTCTCAATCTCTCTGCGACGGCTGCGGCAGCTGACAACAAAAACCCTAAACCTAAAACAAATAGAGCTCCTCCTTATATACCTCACTTATCAAAACGACATAGTTTTGATAAATGAAATCTAACCATTAAAACGACGTAGTTTTGATAAATGAAATCCCACCATCAAAATGATGTAGTTTTGATAAATGAAATCCCACCATCAAAACGACGTAGTTTTGATAAATGAAACACACCATCAAAACGACGTAGTTTTGATAAATAAAACATAAACTAACCACTCCGCTTCCACACAGGACAAAGTACCCACAATCCGAATGTGGTCATTGTCACACGCAGCCTCTACACGCTCCCACTTGAGCTCATTACTCTCTCTAACAACCAAACCACGAAGACTCATAGAAACACTCCCTCGAAGACTCGCTGGAAATGCGGCCTCGAAGATCTGTCTCGAAGATCAAACCTTTGACCCTCAAACCTTCAAACTTCGACCCTCGGTCTTCGACCCTACGACCCAAATCTTCGGGTCTTCCACCTTTCGACCCAATTGTTCGCCCAGGGTGTCATCACCCGGTGTCGTCCGGGCTCGTGACTGGCTTGAGGTTACTCTTTTGGATGGAGATTGGGTCATTGAGCCATTATTATCATAGCTCACACAAAACCAAAAAGAGAGATAGAAAAAGTAGAGTCGCCCCCAAACAAAGATGAAGTTGTGTTTGGCCACCTAGGAGGGTCTACGGTTCCAGAGAATAGGTTCGGGAGTCAGTTACGTGTGTGGAAGGAAGAAAAGCTCTTGCACACTCACAACGCCCAAAATTGGTACCTAGTCTTTGTCTATGGGTGTTTGCCTATTTAATTTCCCTTTCTTTTCTTTATTTCATTGTAAGAAAACTGTGGTGGTTTTATTTGGAAAAGAATGTTATTCTTTTGTTTTATCGAGGAAAACAGAAAGAAAACCCGTAGCATGAAGAGCACAGCATGGAGCTCGGATTCATTATCACAGTTGATGTTGGCCAGGTGGTGAAGATATAAGCAATAGGGCTTAATCTCACAACCACAAAAGCCTGGGTTTGTTTAAAAAGAATTTGGGATTTTACTTTTAAAAACGATAAAATAGGGTCTGATGTCGTGAAGAGCATACTGTGAAGCTTAGATTCACTATCGGACTCATTGTTGGTCAAGTGGCGTGGATATGAGCATAAAAGCTTAATCCCATGGCCACCGGGCCTTTGAAAACGTTTTGTAGTTTTGAATAAAAGAAGGTGAGATTGGTATGGTTTATGATGAAGAATGTAAGAGAAGAGGGGAACAAAACCTGGAAATCGAGGTTGATGTTCCTGCTAGCTTTACTCCTCTTTGAATGCTTGAGGAAAGGAGTCAAAAATCTAGCAAGGGTGGTGGAAGATGTCTTCTTCAACTCCAGCCAGTAAAGTCTGTCGAATTCTTGGATCTTCTCTTTTTTAAACTCTCTACTTTCCCAGACGTTTTTTCTTCCCCCAAAAACCCCCCCCCCCCCCCGTGCAATGGGTAATGTTTCCCTTTTATAGAGTTTGAAGAGGGAACAGGCACCCACCTGGGTACTTGGTTAATTAAATGTCATGACTTTTGGAGTTCCCATGCGTTGGCAGCAAGTTTCAAGGATGACATAGGCATTTACGAGGTGGAAGCGAGTTCCCAGGCATTAACAACGTGTTTTGAGTCTTTTAAACCAATTCCGAGAGACACAGCGTCCGCTTTACTGTGCACTTAAAAGGGAAGCAAAAATGGTGTAGTTCTGGAGTTTGCAGATCGCAAGGTTGAAGGCTGGAGGCTGCCTCGCAGGTCGCAGGGTCGAAGCTGGAGGCTGCCTCGAAGGGTCAAAGATCGTAGCCTGCTTCGAAGGGTCGAAGGTCATAGCTGAAGGCTGCCTCGAAGGGTCGAAGATCGTAGCCTACTTCGAAGGGTCAAAGATCGTAGCCGCGTTGAAGGGTCATAGCTGGGTCTACGAGGCAAGACTGCGAGATTGGGACTACGAGGCTACGAGGCTAGGAGTCTTCGAGGCTACGAGTCTGCGAGCTTCGAGGCTACGAGTCTGCGAGCTTCGAGGTTGTGGGTCAGTGAGTGCTGCGGGTCTGCGAGCTTCGAGGCAGGGTTGTGCTACGAGGTTGACTGCGCTACAAGGCTGCGAGTCTGCTGTGCTTCGAGGCAGGCTACGCTACGAGGCTGCGAGTCTACTGAGCTTCAAGGCTGACTGCTTTGAGGCAAGGCTGCGCTATGAGGCTGACTGCGCTACGAGGCTACGAGTCTGCTGAGCTTCGAGGCAGGGTGCTGCGAGGCTTCGAGGCAGAGTGCTGCGAGTGCAGGTCTAGCTACGAGGCTTCGAGGCTGACTGCAAGGCTTCGAGGCCGACTGCTGCGAGTCTTCAAGGCTGCCTGCGAGGCTTCCAATGTGAGTGCTGCGAGTGCAGGCTTGGACTACAAGTCTTCGACCACGAAGCTTCGAGGCTGACTTCAAGGCTTCGAGGCCGACTACTGCGAGTCTTCGAGGCTGCCTGCGAGGCATCGAATGTGAGGGCTGCGAGTGCAGGCTTGGACTACGAGTCTTCGAGGCAGCGGCCATAAATTCGCCCGAACTGTTTCTAGGGGATTTTCGCAATCACATTTTCAGTCGGTTTGACCGAGGGCATTGATCGTCTTTCTGTACGTTTGACTTTCATGCCCAAAACTATTTTAGTCATAACTTCTTCGTTTCATGTCGGATTTGGGCACGGTCAAGTGCGTTGGTTTCCAAATTTCATCCTTTATCCTTTAGTGTTGACCTTGGGGCGTTTTGAGATCCCTCATAAATGACTCTTATTTTTGGATTTCTTTGGCTGTGATCTGGCCCAGTCAAAATGGGGTCCAACAGCTGTCCCTCTTTGCGCGTTATTTGTGTACGAATGATGTGCAAAGATAAGACCGTACCCATTTTGACCAGTTGATTCTCCTCTCAGGGATTGATATTTTGCGGTTTTGGTGTGATTTGGCATGCGGGTGAGCATAGCTTTGGATAATTTGCATGCGGGTGAGCATGGCTTTGGATATTTGGCATGCGGGTGAGCATGGCTTTGGATATTTGGCATGCGGGTGAGCATGGCTTTGGATATTTGGCATGCAGGTGAGCATGGCTTTGGATAATTGGGATGCGGGTGAGCATGGCTTTGGATAATTGGCATGAGGGTGAGCATGGCTTTGGATAATTGGCATGCGGGTGAGCATGGCTTTGGATATTTGGCATGCGGGTGAGCATGGCTTTGGATATTTGGCATGCAGGTGAGCATGGATTTGGATAATTGGGATGCGGGTGAGCATGGCTTTGGATAATTGGCATGAGGGTGAGCATGGCTTTGGATAATTGGCATGTGGGTGAGCATGGCTTTGGATATTTGGCATGCGGGTGAGCATGGCTTTGGATAATTGGTATGCGGGTGAGCATGGCTTTGGATATTTGGCATGCGGGTGAGCATGGCTTTGGATAATTGGCATGCAGGTGAGCATGGCTTTGGATATTTGGCATGCGGGTTTCTCCGTTGGGGATGAAACTTCGTTCATTTCTTGAGTTCTAAGGCTTATCCACGGTGAGTTTGGGACGCCGTGCCGTGACAACAGTCCTGCAATTGGACAGGGGCAAACATGCTGTACGTAGGAATGATGCATGAGATGTGGTTGATGCATGAGGTGCGCAAAACCTTTTGAGAATGTGCATAAGGTGTATAAAATGCGGGGCAAAGATGATCTTAAGGAGATTCCGGTGTCGTTTCTTCGGAAAAGTATGCTGTCAAATGACTTGGTGCTCTCTTCTCCTACTGGCGAGCAAACTGTTAAGTATCTTGAGTCATCGCTTCCTTTAGGAAAAGGTCTAGGGCTTTTGTTGTCGCCTCATGCAAACCTCACGGACAAGCAAGGTTTTAGAAACTCAAGCGGGGAAATGATCGATTTTAAAATGATTTAAAAAAAAAGCCAAAACCATATTTATTTGACAAAACATTTTGCACTTACAATTACATCATTACATATGGCACAAGGTGTTTATCATCATGCAAAGTTAAACTAAACTCCTTTTGCAGAACAAGGATAATAGCTTCAAAAGACATGTCTTGTAAAGTTGATCAGAGTATGCTTAAGATTTGACCAGTCCTTTGGTTCACAGCCCAGTCTCTGGTTTGAAGTAGTGTGACGATATTCCCGCGACTGTCTGCTTGGGGGGTTCAAGAGTTGTACTCCACCTTGGTTCTCTTAGAAGATCGGGGATCCTGATGTCGCTGTACTCTTTGTCGGCTTTGTATTTTACCCTTGGCACCCTTTCAGGTTTTCACCAAGTCCACCTTTCTTTCTTTTTATTGAGCTTTGTGTTTTACCCTTGGTGCCCTTTCAGGTTTTCACCAAGTCCGCTCTTGGGCCGCGAGAGGGCAAGAGGGCAAGATTTGGCCCATTCATGTGAAGGACCAAAACATGAGCTTTTGACTCAGCTGGGGGTAAAGGATTTTGAAATGGGAAGTTAGGCATAATACTTCTTTACAGCGTCGTTATTTATAGGATTTCGCAGCTCAACTCCGTCCATTTCTGTGAGGATTAAGGCCCCTCCTGAGAATGCTCTTTTTACCACATAGGGACCTTTATAGTTCGGAGTCCACTTGCCATGGTGATCATGTTGTATCGACAGTATCTTCTTCAAGACCAAGTCCCCTTCATTGAAGGTTCGGGGTTTCACTTTTTTGTTGAAGCTAGCCATCATCCTTTGTTGATACAACTGGCCTCGACCGACTGCGGCGAGACGTTTCCCTTTGATTAGATTCAGCTGCTTAAAATGGTCTCTGACCCACTCGGTTTCATCCAGCTGAGTATCCCTAAGAATTCTGAGAGACGGGATTTCCACCTCGATGGGTAGGACTGCTTTCATACTATAGACTAGGGAAAAAGGAGTTGCCCAGTTGATGTTCGCACAGAAGTCCTATAAGCATGCAGTGCATATGAAAGTTTCTCGTGCCAATCCTTGTATGTCTCGGTCATTTTGCGAATGATGTTCTTGATGTTTTTATTTGCTGCCTCAACCGCTCCATTCATCTTGGGACGATATGGGGTAGAATTGCGGTGTTCGATTTTGAATCCTTCGCATAAATTATCCATCATTATATTGTTCAAATTGATGGCATTGTCAGTTATAATTTGCTCGGGAAGCCCATAATGACAAATAATCTTGCTTCGGAGAAACCTAACCACCACTGATTGAGTGTCACGCCCTGGATTTCCGACTCGGGGAAACCGGTACGTGACTCCCCATTCACCCACACGGAGGGCAACGGGGTTGGATTACTAGATGCCACACAAACAAGACTAACAATTACAATAAATCAAACAAGCCACATCTTTATTTAATTTTAAACATCAAAGGTTCACAAACCAACCATGTTCCTTACTACAATTCAATCCCTTAGTACATTTCCCCCCTTGGGGTTACATAAATTATGAAATTACATCACTGAAGTGAACAATAAAATGAAGATGGTCTTCCACCTTGGTGTATCCACCTAACGCCTGTAAGTCCCTGAAAAATAAGCAAACACAGTAGGAGGGGTGAGCAACCACAACTCAGTAGGGATCAAGTCTCCCCAACCCTTCCCATACTCCTAGCGGCTACATGCATGTGCACAGGTGTAGTAACGTGGCAGTATTAGGAAAAATAAAGCGTTCCACACAAGCGGGCGTAACCTCAGCCCCAGCCACACTGGCTAACAAACTACATCTCAAGCAAGTAATTTAACCGCCTCTTCAGGCCACTGATTTAACCGCCACTCAGGTAAAGTAATTTAACCGCCTCTTCAAGCCACTGGTTTAACCGCCTCTCAAGCAAAGTAATTTGACCGCCTCTTCAGGCCAGATACCACAGTCATGCACACAACATACGCCACGGTCACTCAAGCATAAAACCAAACACTTGGTGTGCACCCGTTCACAAGTGCACAAACCCAGCCGTTCAAGCAATAGAACAAACACCCAGCATGCATACATACACCAAAATCACAAGTCCAACCACACAGGCATATTATCAAACATGTAATAGGCATATACACACAGCTATATTCACACAGGTATTTCGTCGAAAATATAACATGCACTGACCACCCAACAACAAAATCACACTGAAATGCCATTGAAGGCCAACATCCATATAGGAGATCACACCTATATGGATTTATATATATATAATAGCAGGTATAGACCGAATTCTACCTAAGAACCCTAGGACAGAGAGGGATTAGCAAAAATAGAACCCCTACCTCAAGTAAAATGCAACAACACAGAAATATTCTGTTCCCATGCCGAACGTCGTCTGCCCACGAGACACAGACCACCCACGCAAGACGCCCAGCAGCAACCAGGAGCTCTCCTTCCCTCTCTCTCTCTCTCTCTCTCTCTCTCTCTGCGATGGCTGGTGGAGCAACAAACCCTAAACCTAAAACAGAGGGGCTTCTCCTCCTTATATAGACAACACAACATCAAAACGATGTAGTTTCGATTAAGTGAATCCCAGCATCAAAATGACGTAGTTTTGATGGAACAAGCTATGACCTTCCCACGTCCATACACACCAAAATATCCACAATTCTAACATGGTCCTTTGGGAAAAGATGATTAGAATAACAAAACTAAGGTAACCATGCAAAAATATGCCTACACGCCAATTTGAACGCCAATTCCCCAATTGGCGTGCAGCTCCAAATGCACTCAAACTTTACCCCAAGCCTTCTTGCATCATGTAAAAGACATCCATGCAAAAATAACTTTGCACGCCAAATGGGTCCAATTCGCGTGCATGTCCTTTTGGCCTGAAACTTCTGTGGTAGATAGAAGACATCATTCTAAGAATCTTTTGCTCTGCACGCCAATTCATCTGAGCTCATCTACTAGGTCAAAATAAATCTCCAAAACCTGACAAAACAGCCTAAAAGCGTCTGTATATGCATAGCATCTTCCTAGGGCATAAATCCACGTTATCACTTGTCACATGCACCTCCCAAAAGTCCCCTCTTGAGCTCATCTCTTACCTCAAACTTGTGCACCAACATTCAAGGTGTTTGTGGTTAACTTCTTACACACGAGTCATTACATTGAGTGACTTGGGCATAGGAGGCTACTTCTACCCATTTGGTGAAGTAATTGATCGCCACTAGGATGAATCTATGACCGTTGGAAGCCTTAGGTGAAATAGCTCCAATGACGTCCATTCCCCACATGGCGAAAGGTCATGGAGATGTTATCGTGTGCAAGTAGGACGGGGGTGCTTGGATTCGATCCCCGTAAACTTGGCACTTAAGGCACGTGCGCGCATGATGGATGCTATCCTTTTCCATAGTGACCCAATAGTAGCCCATCCTCATGATCTGTCGGGATAGAGCATGTCCATTCACATGAGCTCCACAGTTGCCATTGTGGACCTCATTGAGGATCTGAGATGCTTTGTCTTTCTCAACGCACCGTAGTAGCACCATGTCGTAACTGTGCTTGTAAAGGACGGGCCCATCTAAGAAGTAGTTAGCACTTGTTCACCGAATATTTCTTTTTTTTTATTCTAAGACTCCTGCTAGATATTCTCTTGTGAGTAGATATTGTTTGATATCATGATACCATGACTTTGTGTTAGCATCCGTACTAGCCAACATACATTATATTGGCACTTTTTGTACGCAAATATCAAAAGAGGGCACTTCTAAGCTTGTATCCAAATGAAGGAGGGCTGCCAAAGTAGCCAAGGCATCGGGAATCCGATTATGTTCCCGGGATGCATGTTCAAACGAGATTTCATCAAATAGTCTAGCCATATCACATATCATCTCTTGGTAGGGAATGAGTTTGGGATTCCGGGTTTCCCACTCCTTACGAACTTGATAAATTACTAAGGCTGAATCTCCGAAGACTTGAAGCCTTGTAATTCCCCTGATTAAGGCTTCTTGGAGACCCATGACACAAGCTTCATATTCTGCTATGTTGTTTGTGCAGGGAAAGGCCAGCTTGGCAGCCATGGGATAATGTCGACCGGTTGGGGAGATTAATACTGCCCCAATGCCATGACCGGATAAATTTGAGGCTCCATCAAACCATAGGATCCTCGTCTTTGATTCCTGATCCTCCTGAACAACATTGATGTATTCGTCTGGAAAATCGGAGCTCATGGGCTCATAATCCTCCAAGGCCCTGTCGGCCAAGTAATCTGCTATGGCACTTCCCTTGATGGCCTTCTGTGGAACATAGATGATATCATATTCGGATAAGAGCAGTTGAGATTTTGCAATCCTTCCTGTCATTGTCGGTTTTTCTAACAAGTACTTGAGTGGGTCATGTCTTGAGATGAGCCATGTAGTATGGTAGAGGGTGTACTGTCTCAATCTTCATGTTGCCCAGACGAGAGCGCAGCAAGCTTTTTCTAAGGGAGTGTACTTCTCTTCGCACGATGTAAATTTCTTGCTCAAGTAATAAATGACTTGCTCCTTTTTCTTTGCTTTATCAAGATGTCCCAAAACACAACCCATGGATGTTTCTCAGACCGTCAAATACAAGATCAAAGGTTTGTTGGGTGTTGGAGGAGCCAAAATTGGTGGGTTCATAAGGTATTCCTTGATTTTGTCAAAGGCCTCCTGACATTCGTCATTCCAAACTTCGGGGTTATTTTTGCGAAGCACTTTGAAGATAGGCTCACAAGTTGCAGTAAGATGTGAGATAAAGTGGGCAACATAGTTGAGTTGCCCGAGGAAGCCTCTAACTTCTTTGATGGTCTTAGGTGTAGGCATATCTTGGATGCCCTGGACCTTGTCGGGGTCGATCTCTATTCCATTTTGACTGACAACAAATCCTAGTAGTTTGCCAGATGTAGCTCCGAAGGTACACTTGGCTGGATTTAGCTTTAGCTGGTATTTGCGCAATATGTTGAATAGTTTACGCAATACCTCCACATGGTCTTCCTCCTTTCCTGACTTGGCAATCATATCATCGACGTAAACCTCCACTTCTTTGTGCATCATGTCATGGAAGAGTGTCACCATGGCCCTCTGATACGTTGCCCCAGCATTTTTGAGTCCAAAAGGCATGACATTGTAGCAGAAGGTGCCCCAGATAGTTGTGAAGGTGGTCCTTTCTTTGTAATCGGGGTCCATCCGAATTTGGTTGTAGCCAGAGAATCCATCCATGAAAGAAAACATGGCATGTTTTGCGGTGTCATCTACCAAGGTGTCAATGTGAGGTAGTGAAAAGTTGTCTTTTGGGCTAGCCTTGTTGAGGTCGCGGTAGTCTACGCACATATGGACCTTCCCACCCTTCTTTGGGACGGGCACGATGTTAGCGACCCATTCTGGATATCGAGCTACACTAAGGAATCCAGCATCCCACTATTTCCGAACCTCTTCTCTGATCTTCAGTATCATTGCTGGTCTCATTCGTCATAACTTTTGTTGTACGGGCGCGCATTCTGGATTCAGTGGCAGCTGGTGCTGCACTATGTCGGTATTTAGTCCCGGCATATCCTTGTAAGACCATGCAAAAATATCGATATAGGCTTTTAGGAGATCGACCAATCGGCCCTTGACATCCTCATTGATTAGAGATCCTAATCGCAGTTCTTTTGGCTCAGTAGGTGTACCAAAGTTGACAGTCTCGATCGGAACTTTACTAGGAACAATGAGTTTATCCTCCTTTTTCAACAGGCGTATGATGTCCTCCGGAGGCTCAAAGTCTTCTTCGACGTCAGCTTCCTCTGCTCCAAATACTGGTTGCTCCCAATCTAGATTATGGTCAAACCTTAAGCAACTCATTTCTTCTTTACTTAACAGATCCTTTTTAACTTGATCGCACCTGTTGGTAAAAGTTTGACTAGTTTAACAAAGTATGATGATGCACATGTCATATAATGTAAGAAGATGCGTTTTTGGCAAAAGTCTTATTCATAAATATTCTGAAAAGGTTACAACCATTGTTTGGAATTTGAAAACATAATAAAAATAGAACATTCCCCAGCAAAGCTTCTCTGATCATTACTTGGACGGGAGGTCCACAATGCTCCAATTGTTCAGCTGGTGCCCCGGATGTCCTTGGCATACCCGACCTATTTGTTCTTGCTCTCCACAGCTAGCCCTTAGCATGGCTATGGTACATTCTTTCCGCTGATGGATAAAACCGGCGCTCTGGAATATAGCCCCAAGGGGTGGGAACGTCATCCTTTGCTCTTGGAGAGGCCTCTTCTCTAGTCTGGCAAAGCGGGACTCCCTTTTCCTCGCGACTTCCCTTGATTTGTTAGCTTTGGTAGGCTTGTAACCCAATCCGTACCTTTCTCTAGTGTTTTGTATGACTAAGGGTTTCTTAATTCCTTGTGCTTATGCACCCAGACCTTGACCTTCCTTATGCCCCAGTTTAAGCATGACTCCGACAACCATCTTTGTAGCCTTTGGGAACGAGACTTCCATATCCAGTGACTTTCTAGTGTTTGGGGCATAGGCTGCATTAACCACTTCGAACGATCGGTAAGAGCATTCTGGTATATCTTCATTGTTTTCAATATAAGGAACAGACATAGGCTTGGTAACCAAAAGCTCCGCTTCTCCGTATACACAGATGAGTTGGCCATTTACCACAAATTTAACCTTTTGATGTAGTGTTGATGGCACTGCCCCTACTGAGTGAATCCACGGTCTTTCAAGCAGACAACTATAGTATGGAGCGATGTCCATCACCTTGAACTCAACCATAAACTCACTTGGACCAATTTGCAAGGGGATATCTAGCGTACCCACTACTTCTCGCTTTTCACCGTCAAAGGCTCTTACAACCATATTGGTGGGACGTACGTGAGAGGAGTCTATGGGCAGTTGCTTGAGGATTTGAGTTGGCATGATGTTTAGGGATGACCCATTGTCGATCAACACATGGGAGATAATGTGATCCTTACATTTGACAGATATGTGTAAGGCTTTGACGTGCTTAATACCCTCTGTTGGTAACTCATCTTCGCCAAAACTAAGGAAGTTATCCACCATGATATTATTAATGAGACTACTCAGATTTTCCAAGGATATGGTTGAAGGAATGTAGGCCTTGCTCAAAACCTTCATGAGGGCTTCTCTATGTGGAGTCGAATCCATGAGCAAGGACAACAAAGAGATACAAGCTAGCTGCCAACTGAGTTGGTCCACAATGTTGTACTCGCTTTGCTTGATTAGTTTAAGGAATTCGGTGGGATCCCCGTCAATGATAGGAGCATTCTTACTACCTGGTGCAGGTATGGGAGGTAGATCATACTCTCCTCCTTTGCTTTTGTTGACCTCAATGCCTTTTTCCGATCCATAGACACGATCGCTTCTTGTTTTCTTCTCAGCTGCAGGGTCTCCTCTAATGACTGATTCACAGTGGTACTTCCAGGGCACTGATTTATCATCTTTGCAAGGGAATGGAGCGGGAGTTTGGATGACAAGAGATCGGACTCCCTGTGCCGATGTGGTGATTCTTGGTTTTTCCTCATATTCGATAATTAAAGGCCTAGGCGTTTCCAATGCCTTTGTACGCTCCATCAAAGCCATACAGGCCTCATGTTCTTCCAACTTGCGTGTGATTTCCAACCTTCGGGAGTTAATGAGAGCTTGCACAGCTTCCTGGAATTCATTGTATTCTTCAATATCATGTCCATAAGCTGATTTATGGTAGACACAACATTTTTCCCAATATGTGCCTCTCGTGGTTTTAGTCACCTCTTTGGTTACCAAGAACCCGTTCTTATGTAGCATACAGAACAATTGATCCTTGTCTGTCTTGATATCAAAAACCTTTCTAGGAGGATTTCCATGCCTAGTTGTTATATTGGCGATATTGCCTGAGTGTTCAGGTAGGGTACCCACATTAGGAGCATTGGTCATCTTGGAGAAGTCTAGCCATCCAACATCTCTTAGGTGTTGGACCTTCTTTTTCAGAGCAAAACAATTCTCGGTGTCATGTCCACTTGCGCCTCCATGGTATGCACAATGGGCCTCAGCTTTGTACCAGTCAGGATATGGAGGAGTCCGTTCCTTTAGGGGTATTGGACTAGCGAGTCCTACCGCTAACAATCGTGTATAGGCTTCTGTGTATGTGACAGGAATTGGATCAAACTTTTGTTGCCCAGTCTTTCCAAAAGTCTGATTCTGCCGGGGCTGCTTTGACTGCTCGGATTGAGGCTGGGCTAGCTGAGGTTAGCTTGGCTGAGGCGTGTACAAGCTTTCTCCTTGTGGATGATACTGCGTGAATTGTGGTGGTGGGGCTGATGCCACATAAGATGCCATGGGCTGCCCGCTGTAATAACCTTGCGTGATACACTACCCTGATTGTGCCCCGGAGAAAGTGAAGTCAAGTTTGGGTTGCCAGACTGCTTGTGCTTCTTCTTCTTTTTCGCGATTGGGTGGCGTAGACTTTCTAAAATTCTTGGTTTTATTCCCGCCAAGCCTGCCTTCTCTAATGCCACCCTCAATTCTTTCCCCTAAGGCAACTAAATCGTCGAAGCTGTTTGATACATTCCCGACCAGTTGTTCATAATAAGCACCCCTTAGGGTACTGATGAAAAGGGTGGTGAGCTCTCGTTCAGTTAGTGGGGGCTGAACGTCCATAGCTATTTCTCTCCACCTTCGAGCGTAAGTCTTGAAACTTTCTTTATCAGCTTTCTCAAATGACTGCAACGCCAATCTGTCTATTGCCAGTTCCGTGACATGTTTGTATTACACTAAGAAGGCTGTGGCCAAGTCATTCCAAGTGCGGATACGACTTCCTTCTAACTGAATGTAACATCGTAATGGCCCACCGGTTAAGCTTTCTTGGAAGCAGTGCATTAATAGTTGGTCATTGTTGGTATGTGCGGCCAACTTGCGACAATACATTATCAAATGGGTCCTTAGACACTGGGTACCATTGAATTTCTCAAAATCTGGCATTTTGAACTTTGGAGGTAGCACGACCCCCGGCACCAAGCATAAATCATAGGCATTAGTTGTCCCATAACTTTCTGCCCCTTCAACAGCCTTCAATCTTGCTTCTATTTGTTTCCAACTTGGTTGTTGGTTGGTTTCCTTGGGAACAGGTAAGTCCCTTACTCCCACAGGATTTTCTGAGATTGGTGTTCCCGCATTTGGTGGTGTAGTCGGAACTTGGCGAGAACTACCCAGGACCACGTTAGGTTGTGCATGGGCTTGGGATTCTGTTTGAGTTTGCACAAACCCCTGCAGTGGGTTCTTCGTTTGTCCCTGATTCGCTACTCCTTCTACTGGGGCAGCTTCCCTTACGGTTGCTACTTTAGTCAGTAAGTCCATCATGGTTTTTAACTGAAGCTGAACCTCGTGGAGACTGCCCCCTATCTCTTGTTGAGCTTGCTCGAGCCCTAAAATTTGGTCCTCTATATGGTCTCCCATGCCCTGGTCTGACATAGCTTCGAGTGCTTGATTATGGGTTGATCTCAAGTTATAGGAATGCCCAATCTTGTTTGATCTGGAAATGCTGATTTGTTAAGCTTTCTCTTCTTCTCTTTTTCGGATTTTGCTTTTTACCATGAATGTATGAATGCATGTAGTGAATGCATGCAATGAATGGCTAATGATGGAAACAGCGAAAAATAATTTATTGATTGATGAAACCAAACACATTATTGGTGGAAAGAAGATTGAAGTACAACAGGGATAGTCTTATGCTTATGCGACTAGATGAATTGGAACAAGCCTTGATCATTTCAAACTAATTTTCGATTCCGGATTACTCCTCCAATTGGTGAATTCTTTTACCCAACTTTTCGATGATCTCCTTGATGGTCCCTTGGAGCCTAGAGGGGGGGGGGGGGGTGAATAGGCTCTTATCGAAACTCTTTCTATTCTCTTATGACACAAACACTTATCTAGTTAAGTGATAGAATCACTGCGGAAGATAACCAAATAGTGGAAGTATTTTGTTTTATTATCAAAAGATAAATACAACAAAATAGAAGCAAGACTCTCTTACACTCTGTTTACAAAAGGATTCACACACTAGCCTATATTATGTCTTTGAACTCTTGTGCATACACAGGATTGATTCAGGCTCGCTCGCACTCATATGATTTGCAAATGTACAAGTATGAATATTTATACAAAAACATTCCTAAAGGACAACCTTGGAACTTGTAGTTCCGGAATGCATTCAGCACTAACTATTCCTCGGTAATCTCTCTGCCTTGACTGCTGTGGTTTGTGGAGCTCAAGATCTTGGGTTTGAAGAGTATAAGTGCCTTTGTGAGTTCCCAAGTATAATTAAAGTTGTGTCCACATATCCGGGTGATCCACGTGTAAGATTCTTCAGGTTCTCAACGAGTTTGTCTTACATCGGGACACCACGAGCTGATAACTTTAAATGCGGTAAGTTGAAGTAGCATCTTCTTGGTCCGGTGTAATTTTCCTTACTCCGTTGCTAATGAAGCTCGGAACCTTACTCCGTGTCAGTGGTTGCTTACTCCGTATCTATTTGGTACTGGAATCCTTAGTCCGTGTCAGCGCTTCCTTACTCCGTGTGAATGAGAAGGTCGGAGTGCTTATTCCGTATCAGCGCTTCCTTACTCTGCATGTAAGTTCCTTACTCCGTATGTAAGTTCCTTACTCCGTGCGAGTCTAAAGGATCGGATGGCTTACTCCGTACTAGCACATCCTTACTCCGCATGAGTGAGTGGTCCGGATTCCTTACTCCGCATTTGGCTTCCTTACTCCGTGTGAATAAAGACTCGGGTCCTTATTCCGCATTAGTACTTCCTTACTCCGTATGTATGAATGACTCGGATGCCTTACTCCGTGTCTTCTTTACTTTAGATCACTTGAGTGGAAGACTTAACTTTTTAGCTCCGTGTCGACTCTTTTACTTCGTGCGACCTCGTAGACCAAGATTTTGTAGACCAAGACTCTTTGACGACACTCACTCTTGTCTGGATCAGGATTATGTATCCTGTCCTTAGCTTTGCTCTCACGAGTGTATCTCCGGATTAATAACATATCTTCTGCAATGATCAAAGAAACACAAAAGATCTCAAATCAAATTACATAGGGCTTTATCAGCATGATCCAAATTCTGGGCTTGATCCAACAATCTCCCCCAATTATGGATATGCCCAAACCCTTTGTAATCTGATCTGGTAAGCAGCGCAAAAAGATAACATACAGAATACACATCACAACCATTTTCATTTATCAGCAACAGAATACAATTCAGCCTTTATACAAGATTTTCATTAACGTACATAAGGCTTACTATACTTGAAGATCATTGTTGCTGCTTTCTCTCTAAACTCCATTGTCTGCTTCATCGAATAAGTGGTGTGTTGGCTCCAAGATTTGTCCACACTTAAGAATGACTTGATGAAGTAACAAACAAAGGCCCCGCAGCTATCTCCATCTGGCTATTGTGGCACTTGCTTCTTGCCCCGGAATGTCGCCTTCAGCTTCTCAGTTGGTCTCAAATGAGTGATGCCCAACTTTTCATATAATCCGGCTTTCTTCACAGCTTCAGTCAACCTGAGACACAGTGCTTCCCATTGATTCTTTCTTACATATTGCTCTACAATTTGATGAGAATCAATCAGAATCATCTGTTTGGACTGAATCACGAAGACAGCCATCATGAAACGTGGCGACATGATCCGTTACGAAATGAGGATAGTTGAGAGAGTTCTCCATGGCTTGCTATCCTCAGCAGTTCCGTCGATAAAGGACTGAATGATATCTATACTGGGAAAATAGCCCTCATTCCAGCACGGCAGAACTTCAAACAAGTGGCCGTCCTTGTACAGAGATGGAAACAGCCTCATCTCTATTTTAGCAGCCCTAGAGAAGTTATCAATGTCGTCTGTTGTAAAGAGGCCTTTCTCCGAACAAAGGGTCCGAATGTCGTCCGGGGAGAAGGGGTACAGGTCAGAGAGACATCTTCTCTCGGCAGAAGACGCAGCATAGGACATCATTGCCTTACGCACGCTTTCGTCCGCATCAAGAGGGTCACACGCCGCGTAGAATGGGAGGAAGGTGTCAGCTGCGGATGGAGAGGATGAAGGAAGAGCTACAGTCGAGGAGCTTGGCTGAGAGAAGCGGCTATGTTTGGGGATTTGAACTCCCTGAAGCAATGAAGAGGCAGGCCGCTTCTCAGCACGAGTGGATGAATGTGATGCAGAAGGATCAGATGACACTCTCTCCACCGGTTTGGCAGATCGCCGGGGAGCAACGGGAGGGCGAGCCATTGTGTGCGCCAGGTCCACGAAGGAGGTAGACAAGGAGTGGACGGACGAGGCGACTAGGTCCATCTTCTGTTCAATAGAGGTGGAGGAGTCGGTGAGGGCGGAGAGGAGTTGGGTGCCAAGAGCATCAACCTTGGCGGCGATGGCGGATATTTGGGTGCTTTGAGCTTGGGCGTGGCGGTCCAGCTGGGCGTAGAGCAAAGCGTCGGAGTGGACCGTGCCAAAAGAAGTACGCCCAAGGGCCAACTCTGGAGCTTTGGAGGACTCCCCCGCATGAACAGGAGCAGGAGTGCGCTGGGCAAAGGAGTCCGCAGGAGTATCAGCAGCAGTAGCAGAAGGGGTATCCAGAGCAGCAGAGGCATCCGGAGCAACGGACCCGCTTTGACCAGATAGGTCAACAACAGGAATGTCAACAGCAGGAGAAGAAGGTCCGGCCTTAGCATGGACCGGGCTGGAGGGGTTAGGGAACGGCACATCTGGAATGGAGGCCGGCATAAGAAAGCCTTGGTCCAAATTCCATATTATCATGGTCTCCGGGGATTGAGTATGGCGAGTGTAAAACACCCGAAGATCAGTGCCAGGAATAGAGGTGGTGTGGGCAAGGCTGAAACGGAGCCAAAGGTCCGTTAAGGTGTCGGCAGAGAGATGGTCAAGGTAATCTCGGGGTTGAGGTAGGGGAGGCAAAGGAGCTTCCGGGATAGATTCCGGGACATCAGCAATGGCGGCAGCAATGGCAGTATCAACCGCGGCAGCAACAGCAGAAGTGGAGGGAGTGGGGACATCCGCAGTAGAAGGGGCTGAGGAAACAGCTCTAGGGACACTGCGCTGAGATGGCCCCGCAACCTTAGAGGGTTCGGCACGGATGCTGTGCTGGGAGGTCCGAGAAATGGAGGGTGCAGCAACGGACCGAATCCAGGAGGATCGGTGAGCTGAGCTGACGGCAGGGGCATGGCTGTCGGAGGGGTCACCAACAGAACTGCCTTGTTGTTCCATGGCAGGGAGAAGGCGGAGAGCGGCAGAGGGACGGCAGGCTGTCATGTTCCCATCAGGCGTAATATAGAGAAGATAATAAGCCGGAGGAAAGGGAACAACATCAGAGCGGGCGAAATGGTCCGGATGAAGATGCCGGAAGATAATGCTTAGGATGCGCCTGAAGGAATGGTTCTTGGGTCCAGTCTGCCGCAGTCGGAACAAAAACGTCCCCTAGTCCATCGGAAGACCTTCGAAAACGCCGTACATGGCCAAAAGAAGATCGTACGGAACAGAGTCCAAAGCGGAAGTGCGAGCTAATAAACATCGACTCAGTATGATCGCCATACAGCGATAGCGACCTTGGAAGGATTTCACCTTGTATTCCTTGCCTTTATAGGTGCAACCCATAGAAGCCGCATGGGATCAGCATCAGGGCGTTGTGATTCACCGGGGGGTAGACTGAGAGCAGCGCGGAGAACGTCGGGGGTAATGAGGATGGATTCACCGCGAATATAGGAGATGATGGAGTCGGTGGTACAGCGGATCCGTTGGTAGTACTCGAGAATGTCGTCTATAAGAAGATCGACAGGATTGGAGATCAAGTCGAGTATGTGAGAGGCTTCTAGAAGAGGGCGAATATGGAGGAACCAGTCCGGAGGGTTGGAGACAGCGCTCCAATCGACCAGATGGCTGGGATTGACGCCGGAAAGAGAGGTTCTGGGTGCCATTGTAGATGAAAGTTGAAGGGCGAGAGGGAAGGCGAGGTCTTAGGGATTGAAGGAGCAACGAGAGTTTTAGGGATTTGGAAAGGGTAACACTCGTGCTTCGCAGGAATGACCAGAATATATAAGACCGAGTCCGTGAATGTCAGCGGGTCTAGGAATTTGGCAAGTGAAACAGTAGACCGCTTGACAGGCTGATGTCATTAGTCATGATATTGGTGTGCCTCCGAATTAAAAGATGACGTGGAGACGGCATGACCAAGTAAGGATAATAGCTGTTTGCCTTCCAGGGGAAGTATGTGCATCCCGAGACATGCATTTAATGAATCATCATTATTCCTCCTCAAAAGCACGCGATATAAAATAAGACATGGATTATCGCAATTTGACAGTGTCAGGAGTCCGTCGGAATGAACCGACAATCATCCGGAATCAGCGATAGTCGAGTAACGAGTATCCGGATGAAAAGTAGACCGTGTCCGTAGTAACAGAGTGCGGTGAGAGAAAAGTAGATTCCTTTGCTGTCAATAAGTCGAAGAGAAGAGAAGTACCACAACACTTCAAATCCAAGACTATGGACTGGATTTATTGATAAGGGTGCAAAGAAAATCTGAACCTGTAGCTTCACAAAAATAAGCTAAAAGTACAAAAGCTTAACAGGCAAGGATTAGTACGGATAGGAGAAAATAGTCAGTGAAGAGCTATATAATCTGAACTAATGAGTAACAGAACTTGTGCATTACAAAGAATGAAATAGACAAATACATACTAGAGAATGATCAATGTGACTGAATCGGGGCATATGTCAGATAATAAATACACAAGTTCATATAGGTCAACATAGCGAAACCGTCCTGCTGAACGACGTAGCTAAGATTAATTAAAAATCATATGATTTGACCAAACTAGGATTCATGAGTGAAAAATGAGGAAGTGGACACATGTCAAAAGCAAGCAGTTGATTATCCGATAAAAATGCATGGTTGAAGAAAAAAATACATCCAAGCATGCCGCAATTCTGTTTCAACAACGCATGTCCAGTCAGATCCGGAAGTAAAGGTTTAGAGGAGGGAGTATCTGAGACATATTAGGGGGTTATTACTGAGGTAATAGATGAAGCTTAGGCTCCCCCGTAGATCATTCGATCCTCTCAATGAAAGGCTCCCCCTCGAATAAGCAGTCAGGAAAGAGGTCATGAGACATATACGGGGTATTACTCGAATAATTTATAAAGTATTTTCTCCCCCATAGATTGTGCAATCCTCTCGGTAGACCTTTCCGGCTTAAAGAAATTCAGCACTGTCTATCTTTATAGGAAACTATACTTCAGAAGCTGATCAGACTGCGATTGTGTATTCATCCACCAGGCATTCCGAGCTAACCCATTTCATTTCTTCAACTATACATATTAATAGAGTAATCTAAACGAACAGGCATTTGTCATGTGGTGATCAGTGGAAATTAAAATCATGAAACCAGAATTAGGTTAATCATATAAACTTTAATCATGTTTGCTTAAACGACTTCAGTCGGGAAACGCAAGCATCTTCCCATTTATGAAGTTGCTATCAATATTAGAAGCATGAAGCACATTAGACAGTAAGTATGATCATCATTAAGATCAGTATGTATCTACTACTATCAATAAAAGCACAATGCATGTTCTAACAGTAAGTATACTGTTGGGTAATTTAAATGTGAAACTTTGTAGAGAAGTCGAGCATACCTAATCAGAAGAGTAGTTCAGAGAATCTTGCATCAGGTAGGGGCTTTGTAAAAATGTCTGCCAATTGATCTTCAGTAACAACATGTTCCAGTGAGATGTGACTTTTGAGAACATTGTCGCGTATGAAGTGATACCTAATCTCAATATGCTTCGTCTTAGGGTGCGTGACAGGATTGTTGTTGATAGCAATTGCGCTAGTGTTGTCGCAGTAGAGTAGAATAGATGATATGTTGAAACCGTAGTCAGTAAGTTGACTTTACATCTAGAGTAGCTGTGCGCAGCAACTCCCAACAGCTATATATTCCGCCTCAGCAGTAAAGGTTGATACGGAATTCTGCTTCTTACTGAACTATGAAATTAATCTGTTTCCAAGAAACTGACACATACCACTTGTGCTTTTCCTGTTGATGCGACACCCAGCGAAGTCAGCATCAGAGTATCCGGATAAGGTGAAGTTGGACTCCTTTGGGTACCAGAGTCCCAAATTCATCGTTCCCTTGAGATACCTTAATATCCGTTTAACATGAAGCATATGTGACTCCTTGGGATTCGCTTGATATCATGCACAGATGCAAGTTGCAAACATAATGTCGGGCGATTTGCTGTAAGATACAGCAAGGATCCTATCATCCCTCTGTAGTCAGTCACATTTACTGATATGCCGTCCACATCAGGATCTAACTTGGCACTGATAGGCATGGGAGTTTTGATGGGAGATGAACCTTCCATACCAAACTTCTTAATAAGATCGCGAGTGTACTTAGCTTGATTAATGAAGATTCCTTCCTTCAATTGTTTAACTTCTATTCCAAGGAAGTAGGACAGTTCTCCCATCATGCTCATCTCAAACTTGTCTGTCATCAACTTTGCAAACTCTTCACAAAGCTTCGGATTTGTTGATCCGAAAATGATATCATCCACATATATCTGTACGATTAGAGTGTGTCCTTTCTCTTTTCGTAGAAATAAGGTGGTGTCTATCTTCCTTTTTTGGAAGTTATGAGCAAGTAGGAATTCTGACAGTGTGTCGTACCAGGCTCTTAGAGCTTGCTTCAAACCATATAAAGCTTTCCGAAGCTTGTAGACTAGATGTCCTGCCTTAGGTTCAATGAAACTGGGAGGTTGTTCAACGTACACCTCCTCTTGAAGATCTCCATTCAGGAATGCGCTCTTGACGTCCATTTGATAAACTATGAAGTTTTCATATGAAGCATACGCCAGAAACATTCGGATTGCCTCAAGTCTTGCTACTGGAGCAAAGGTCTCATCATAGTCTATTCCTTCTTCTTGACGATATCCTTTGGCTACCATGTAATGACCCATGTTTTGCAGTATGTAAGAAGTTAACCATAGATGCCTTGTGAGTGGAAATTATTGAGTTTTAGGGAATTTCCTTCCCACACTTTAGCTAAAACACCTAAGATGTTGGTGCACAAGTTTGAGGCAAGAGATGGGCCCAAGGGGGGACTTTTGGGAGGTGCACGTGACAATTCATAACGTGTTTTTATGCCCTAGGAAGATGCTATTTGCATATACAGGCATTTTTAGGCTCTTTTGTCCGGTTTTGGAAGTTGATTTTGACCAAGTAGATGGCCTCAAATCAATTGGCGTGCAAAACATAAGTTTCTTAGAATGATGTCCTCTACCTCCCACAGAAGTTTCAGAGCCAAAGGCCTTGGAAGCCAATTGGACCAATTGGCGTGCAAGCATTTTTCTACATATCAGCCTTCTACATGATGCAAGGAAGCTTGGGATAGAATTTCACAACTTTTGGAGCTGCAAGTCAATTGGGGATATGGCGTGCAATATGGTGTGCAGCCATATTTTTGTACAGTCACCTTGGTTTTGTTATTCTAATCATCTTTTCCCAAAGGACCATTTGGAATTATGGATATTTTGGTGTGTATGGATGTGGGAAGGTCATAGCTTGTTCCATCAAAACTACGTCGTTTTGATGCTGGGATTCACTTAATCAAAACTACATCGTTTTGATGTTGTGTTGTCTATATAAGGAGGAGAAGCCCTCTATTTTAGGTTTTAGGGTTTGTTGTTCCACCAGCCGTCGCAGAGAGAGAGAGAGAGAGAGGGAGAGCTGCTGGCTTGCTGCTGGAGCGTCTTGCGTGGGGAAGACGGCGTTTAGCGCGGGAGCAAGAGCAGGAGGACGTTTCCAAGGTAGGGGTTCTGTTCTTCCTTGTACCTATCCTAGGGTTTTGGCCTTGTGGTAGTCGATTTCGTAATCTGGATATATATATATATTATATGTAAATCCATATAGGTGTGATCTCCTATATGGATGTTGGCCTTCAGTGGCATGTATGGGGATGAGATTAGGCATGTGTGGCACTGCACACTAGGTGTTTGATATTATGCCTGTGAGGCCATGCATGTTATGCGATTGATGTTATGCCAGTGTAGTTATGCCTGAAAAGTGTTTGATGTAATGTCTGTGAGGATATGCATGCTAAGTGTTTGATGTTATACTAGGGTGGACATGCATGTTAAATGTTTGTTGTTATGCCTAAATAACTGAGATATATGTTAAATGTTTGTTGTTATGTCTGTGGAGCCTAAGAAGCCTGAGAGGCTGAGGCAATGCTTGTGTACCCGTGGAGCCTGAGAGGCTGAATTGATGTCAGTGAGATCGACCGTGGAGCCCGAGAGGTCGAGTTAATGTCGTGAGACCGATTGTGGAAACTATGCCTGAGAGGCGGTTAAATCATTGGCCTGAAGAGGCGGTTAAATCACTTGTGGTTTGTGTGGTGGAGAATTGTAACTACTGATGTGGTTTGTTATTGTCTATTGAAATTATTGTAACACGACACTGCACTTGTACACATGGCATGTAGATGCTAGGAGCATGGGATGGGTTGGGGAGACATGATCCCTACTGAGTTGTGGATGCTCACCCCTCCTACTATGGTGTGTTTTCTTGCAGGAACCTACAGGCGTTAGGTGGGAACACCAAGGTGGAAGAGTTCTGTTTTGCGGCTTTGTTTTATGTTATTTGCGTTAAGTAGTTTTGTTGATGCATTGTAACCCCAGCGGGGAGATATTGTAATGAAGCTTGAAACATAATAAAGGCATGTGGTTTGAATTTAATAATTATGTGATTTTGGTTTCTGAAAATAAGATGTGAAGTGTATGTTGTATTCTACCCCTTTATCAAAACCCGGATAAAGGGAGGGTCACGTTCCGGTCTCCTCGGGTTGGAAAACCGGGGCGTGACATACCAGTCTGGCTTTGTTCCGGATTACTATTCCATCCGTATCAAGCTTGTTTTGGAACACCCATTTAACTCCAATGACTTGCTGAGACTTAGGCCTTGGTACTAGAGTCCACACATTATTTCTCTTAAATTGATTCAGCTCCTCTTGCATAGCTTCTATCCAATTCGAATCCTGAAGAGTTTCATCTACCACTTTTGGTTCTATTTGAGATAGACAACACGAGTAAAGACACATGTTGAAAGTGGCTGCTCTTGTTCTTACACCAGCAGTAGGATCACTAATCACTTGATCTAAGGGATGGTTTCGTGTCCATCTATAATTTTGTGCATGTGCTAGTTGATCTTGAATAATTTGAAGCTCTGCCAGATTAGGTGGTTCAGGTATATCTGCTGGTTGAGCTTCTTCCGGACCAGATGTTTCCGTATTAGAAGGTACGGTAGAACTAGGTGGTTCTTCAACACTGTTTCTTTCAGTGTTAACTGGTCCGGACGGGCTTGAAGGTGCTCCAGAATTTTGGGTATCCGAAGAAGTATGTCCGGAGCTTAATGGTAGTCCTGAGTCCGAATCATCCGTAGCATCATCCATATAACTTCTTTGTGCCTCGCTGATGCCACGTGGTTGGTCAGAATGTGTAACAGGAACATTCATAAACTTCGAATAGTCGATGTTGCTGTCCGGGACCTGTACATTAGAACTTGAAGAAGCAACTTTTGACCAATCAAGATTAGTTTCATCAAAGGTCACATTGATAGATTCTTCAACTTTAAAAAGTTTTCTATTCAAGACCCGATAAGCCTTGCTATGTAATGAGTACCCGACAAAAATCCCATCATCAGATTTTAGTTCAAATTTATTCCGGGTTTCTTTGCCATTTATCAATATATAGCAAGTACACCCAAAAGCTCTGAAATGTGAAATTGAAGGCTTTCGTCCTCTCCACATCTCATAGGGTGTTTTCATGGTAGATTTATTTATTAGAGTTCTGTTCTGAACATAGCAGGCAGTGGACACAGCTTCAGCCCATAAACTGAGAGGAAGTGTTGCCCCTGCTAACATAGATCTGCCAGCCTCGACTAAAGTACGATTCTTGTGCTCAGCTACCCCATTTTGTTGTGGAGTTCTGGGCGCAGAGAAGTCATGCTGAATGCCCTGTTCAGAACAATATGATCTCATTTCTGAAAAATCAAATTCTGTACCATGATCACTCCTGATGCACTTTATGCTCAGTCCTTGTGAGTTGCTTATCCAGTTGAAAAGATCTACAAGATGCTCAAAAGTTTGATCCTTTGATTTCAGGAACATTACCCATGTGTATCTGGTGAAATCATTGATAACCACAAGGGTGTATCTCGCACCAGCCAGCGAAGGAATCGAAATAGGACCACAGAGGTCCATATGAAGAAGTTGTAGAGGAGCAGATATTGAGTTAACTGATTTGCTCTTAAAGCTATGTTTGGTCTGTTTGCCAAGTTGGCATTCTCGACAGAGAGTGTCTCTGGAGTATTTGAGTTTAGGTAGACCAGTGACAAGATCAAGTGATGCTAACTTTGACAGTGTCTTAAAGTTTAAATGTGCGCATTGCTTGAGCCATAACCAACTATCTTCATCTGATGCTTTAGTGAGGAAGCATATAGGGTTAGAAGAATTATTTCTTAAGACCACTGAGTATATGTCCCCATCTCTTGATCCGGATAACTTAACATCTCCGGATAAGTTTTCCCTTACTGTATAGGTGTTGGACATAAAGGAAACAGTAAATCCTTTGTCACATAAATTACTGACACTTAGCAAATTATGCTTATGCTTTAAACTTTCGACTAGTGCAACTCTAGTGATTGATACACAGCCGTTGGTTAAAGTGCCATACCCGACAGTCTTTCCTTTGCTGTTGTCGCCATATGAAACGGATGGACCTCGTTTTTGATTAACTTCTACAAGCAGAGTCTGATCACCCGTCATATGTCCGGAGCATCCACTATCGAGGATCCACTTGCTTTGATTGATCTTTAACTTCAAGTGATCCGGCAGTACATTCCAGAGATGCTCCTGAAAAACAACAGTTTACACTTTTGGTGCCCAAACTTGTTTTGGGCGGTTAGAAAGAACAGCAGTAATGTCAACAGTTCCGGATTTGACTTTGCTAGGACTTTTAGCTCTCCAAGTTGACTTTAATTTGTTAGTTTCAGCTGCTTCATTTATTTGGGCTATCTTGGGAGAGATACTCCTTTGAGGTTTAGATTTTGTTTTGCTCGAAGAACCCTTTTTATTGAACTGATCTTTATTGGTACGAATTTGATTACAAAGCCAGTTATCAGATAAACTCCAACATTCATAGTGATAATGACCTATTTCCCTACAGATGGAACAGACACTATAATGCGGAGTACAAACAGGGGATACAGGTCTCTTAGATTTTACATACTTTCTACTCTGTTCCCTGTGGCCTAATCCATTGCGTTTGGGTGACACGCTCTTGGCCCTAGATACGTCAGCCTTTGCCTTTCCTTTTCTTTTTGGGTGCTATAGTTTTGGCTTTAACTGCAGCAGCCTTCCCTTCATCATTAGTTACGGGTGCTACTGCTTCGGGAAGTGCAGTAACAACCTCGACTCCACAGTCATAAACTATGGTGCCACCTGAAATGAAACCATCCAACGGTTTAGACGTACTAACAGGATATAAGTTGGTTAGTTTTGGAGTGAAATCAGGAGGACACTCAGTAGCTTGAGCATTAGAGGTTGATGATTCTGAGCCTAGGCCAGGTTTGACTCGAACATTATCTGGATCTGTCCTAAATGAAGAGGCTATTTCCCCGGATTTAAGCCACTTACAATTTATTTCCTTTTCTTGTTCAAGTTCATTCTCGAGTCTTTTTACAATAACTTTTAGGCATGAGAGATTGGTATTTAGCAGATGATTTTCAGCCCTTAGATCGTGATACCAAGCTTCTTTTCCTCTGAAGTCAGTCAGCTATGTCCTTTTCAAGTCTAGTAATAGTAAATTCAAGACGTTTATTCTGACTTTCCATATCTTTGTACATTTGAGTAATTATTAGTCTCTCATTCTTTTCATGATCACGTTCAGTAATAAAAGATTCTATTTTACTCATGAGCTCAGAGATAGAAGGTACCTCAGTATTTGCCATGAGGCAGACGTTCGGCTTAGGAGTTGGCTCATCATCCGAGGATTCCTCCTCTTCTTCCGAGCCACTGATGTACTTTGTCACGAGCGCCTTCCTCTTGTTCTTGCTGTTGTCTGAGGTGGTACGTCGAGGAGTAACCTTGTCACTTTTCTCTACCGTCTTAGATTTGGATCTGCATTCCTTGGCCCAGTGACCGGGTTTCCCACAATTAAAGCATTCTTGGGAGCTCGACTCCGATCGTTCCTTCCTTCTGGATGATGAGGAGCCTCTTCTAAATCCTTTTCTACTTTTCCAAAGGAATCGTTCAAAGGATTTAACAAGAAGAGCTATTTCCTCTTCTGCATCTTAGTCAGAATTCTCTGACTCATCCGTATTATCCTCTTAATGATTACTGGAGCATTCCATAGCTTTGAGGGCTACCCCTTTTTCTTTCCGAGCTATTTCCTCATCACGATCAATGTATCTGAATCTGACCTCATGAGTCCGAAGCTCTCCGTATATTTCAAGGGTAGTAAACGGCCAGTTTTTGTCAGCTTGCATCTGGAGCTGCTTGGAGTAGTAGTGATCCGGCAAGGATCGAAAGAACTTGTCATTGATTTGAGACTGAGTGTAGTGTTCATTGACAGTTTTTAGCTCTAGAATGAGCTTGCCGAATCTCCGATAGATACTCTCAAGGGATTCGCCAAGTTTGTGATTGAAACTCTCAAAGTTCTGTCTGAGAGCACATATCACGTTTTGCATCTGGGACTGACTTCCCTCATAGAGGATTGTCAGTTTATCCCAGACAGCTTTTACTGACGTGCAGGCCTGGACGTCCGTGAAAGCCTCGGAATCCAAAGACGATGTAACGTAAGCCAGAGCCTTTTCGCTAGCGCACTACCAGGCTCTTTCATCATTGGTAAGTTCAGCATCCGTCTTTGGCCTTCTAATTCCATGTTCTCCGATAGTCATCGGAATTGGAATCTCCTGATGAAGACAGGGCCACATGAGATGGTCATGGCATACCGTGAACATCTTCATGCGAGCTTTCCACTAGGAGAAAAGCTCAGGTGTGAATTTGGGCGGTTTTGTCAAAGTAAAACCAGAACTCCGTGGTTGAGCAGTGGAGGGAGCAGCAGGTTGAGGTGGGTCGACGTTTTCACTGCTGCTTCGATTCGGGATGGGCTCTTGTGCACCTCCGGAGTTAAGGCGAGTGTTGAATAGCATACTGCTTTCTTCGGCCATTGCTGAGAGTAAAAGAGTGGGATCTCTACTTAGAATAAATAGAACTTGCTCTGATACCACTTGATGGTCCCTTAGAGCCTAGAGGGAGGGGGTGAATAGGCTCTTATCGAAACTCTTTCTATTCTCTTATGACACAAACACTTATCTAGTTAAGTGATAGAATCACTGCGTAAGATAACCAAATAATGGAAGTATTTTGTTTTATTATCAAAAGATAAATACAACAAAATAGAAGCAAGACCCTCTTACACTCTGTTTACAAAAGGATTCACACACTAGCCTATATTATGTCTTTGAACTCTTGTGCATACACAGGATTGATTCAGGCTCGCTCGCACTCATATGATTTGCAAATGTTCAAGTATGAATATTTATACAAAAACATTCCTAAAGGACAACCTTGGAACTTGTAGTTCTGGAATGCGTTCAGGATTAACTATTCCTCGGTAATCTCTCTGCCTTGACTGCTGTGGTTTTTAGAGCTCAAGATCTTGGGTTTGAAGAGTATAAGTGCCTTTGTGAGTTCTCAAGTATAATTAAAGTTGTGTCCACATATCCGGGTGATCCACGTGTAAGATTCTTTAGGTTCTCAACGAGTTTGTCTTACATCGGGACACCACGAGATGATAACTTTAAATGCGGTAAGTTGAAGTAGCATCTTCTTGGTCCGGTGTAATTTTCGTTACTCCGTTGCTAATGAAGCTCGGAACCTTACTCCGTGTCAGTGGTTGCTTACTCCGTATCTATTTGGTACTGGAATCCTTAGTCCATGTCAGCGCTTCCTTACTCCGTGTGAATGAGAAGGTCGGAGTGCTTATTCCGTATCAGCCCTTCCTTACTCCGCATGTAAGTTCCTTACTCCGTATGTAAGTTCCTTACTCCGTATGTAAGTTCCTTACTCCGTATGTAAAATCCTTACTCCGTGCGAGTCTAAAGGATCAGATGGCTTACTCCGTACTAGCATATCCTTACTCCACATGAGTGAGTGGTCCGGATTCCTTACTCCGCATTTGGTTTCCTTACTCCGTGCGAATAAAGACTCGGGTCCTTATTCCGCATCAGTACTTCCTTACTCTGTATGTATGAATGACTCGGATGCCTTACTCCGTGTCTTCTTTACTTTAGATCACTTGAGTGGAAGACTTAACTTTTTAGCTCCATGTCGACTCTTTTACTTCGTGCGACCTCGTAGACCAAGATTCTTACTCCGCATCAGTTTGACTTAGTCCGTTTGAGATATTAAGAGCAGATTCCGTAATCCGTAGCTTTTAAGTTCTTAGTCCGCACGAATGTTCCTTATTCCGTATGTATTGGTGACTTGGTTATTTACCAAGTGTTTGACGACACTCACTCTTGTCCGGATCAGGATTATGTATCCTGTCCTTAGCTTTGCTCTCACGAGTGTATCTCCGGATTAATAACATATCTTCTGCAATGATCAAAGAAACACAAAAGATCTCAGATCAAATTACATAGGGCTTTATCAGCATGATCCAAATTCTGGGCTTGATCCAACACTCCTCTTGTTCTTGAACCTTCTGCCGCAAGTTCTCGAGTTCATTTTCCTTTTGAAGGAGTAGCAGTCTTGGATCTTGGTGGACCTCCGCATCAGCTATGTACTGCTGCCACCAGGGAGGGAATGATGGATGAACTTCGGGGTAATAAGAATTACTGCTGACTTTCCGAGGTGCTTGCCATGCTAGATACCCCCGGAAAGCTTTGCGTCGATCTCGAGGTCAATGTATGTGAAGTCAAAAGCTTCTATCTCATGCAACACATGAATGATCTGATGACCCCTAAGTTGTCTTCCTGCCTGAAGAGGGGCGTATGCGGTAGCTCCCCACGGACCAAGAAATGGGACCCAGTTATATGGCCCATAGCTATAAATTATGTCGACTTTGGGCATCCATGGAGCATTCCATACAATTTGATTATCAGTTAAGGTTTGCAGCTCATTGACCCAATCCTCCTCTATTTCAGGTAACTCCCATTCCTGTAGAATGAATTCGGGTAATGCACTATGTGGAAATGCCGCCACTTCTTTGAGTTGTGCGTCTTTGCTTGAGAAATGACTTTTCAACCATGCGCAGAGGAGTGGAAGGCATCCTTTGAAATGACCCTACCCCAAAATTCGTACGTGTGATAATGATCTGATTGTCTCAGCAAGGATTGCAGGAACCGGATCGGCCCCTCCTAATGTTTGCATCACAAGTTCGCATACAAATCCGTTAATGTAACCCAAGAACTTGGGAAATACAATTAATCCATACATGGCTAGTGTGAATAAAGAGTAGAGTTCTATGCCTGATGCTCAAGATATTTTGTCTCGGATCACGGGCCATGGGATGACCTCGAGTCCACCCCTGCGGTGCACGATCTGGGCTACCTCGTCTTCTGTTATTCCCAAGAACTGTGATAAGGTCTGCAGGCAGGAAACTTGTATGGTTGGTAGAAAGACTTCCGAGCCTCCGTTGATTGGTCATCCCAAGAGGGCTTGATAGTCCTCCACAGTAGGAGTCAAATCCTGTTCATTGAAAGCGAAGCACCTCCGCCTGGGATCCCAGAAATGTGCTGCCGCCCTTAACATAGGCTCGTCGACAGGTACTCGCGTTAGATTTAACAAGTCCCCATATTTTTTAATGTAGGTAGCCTGTATGTGGAAAGGCCATCGTGCCCATATATCATCAAGTTCCTCTCGGTGGGCCATTGGGACATGCATCTGGACTTCAGGGGCCAGTATGGTTTGCTTAGCACTTTCTCCTGAAAAGTCTCCAAAGTGTTGTTGAATTGCTGAAGCTGCATGTGCGACCTCTATCATGTCTTCCTTGTCTTCACAATTAGCTAGGAGATGATTAAAGCTTGCCATGCTTCCTATAATGAATGTTAAGGCTTATGCATATGAGATGGGAAACAGACAAGAACAGATTTTATTGATGTAAATAGGACAAAGCCGCTTATGGGTACAAGCTATTCAAATGTACATGCAGGTACATGATGCAAGACAAGTTTTGGGTTCCTTTAGAGAGGCTATCCCGCTTAATGCCTTCCTTTCCTTGATGAGCTCGACGCAATACCAGGCTTTCCTTTCCCAGATTCATGCATTGTCATTATCGTCCTGGTCGGAAGAGTACCGACAAGTTCTTTCTACTGTAGGAGGTGTTCCGCTTCTACTACGCTGTGATGGCTCATCCCTCCTGTTGTGTTTGTCTTTGTTTGTTTCAGGTGCCTATAGGAGCTTGGAGGTTCGCCAGAGGTAAAGACACTATGTGTGTTTGCCTGTTTTGTTGGGTTGTAATAATATTATGTAACGCCATGGGGAAATGACATGTATGAATGTATGTTTACATGGTGGATTGAAATGAGATTGTTGTATTTGTATGATATATGTGTGATATGGTTTAAGGACGACACCCATGCTAAGGTCCCTTTCTCGGTGTTATCACCAGCCCCTTGTCCCTTCGGGTGCGGCCATGGGAATTCACTAACCGGTTTCTGCGGGTCGGAAATCCGGAGCGTGACAAATGTCATGATAATATAAAACTAGAATTTTATTGTTTTAAAAAGATTTTATAAATATTATAATAACTCATTTATAAATTATTATTTTTTATATTTTTGTATATATATACACATTCCCAAAGATTAATGACTTAGGATATATATATTTATTAACCAATTAGTTAAAATATAGTAACTAGTTATATATATTTCTCAAAAATTTATATATATTTATTAACGAGTTATTCGGTGTGTGTATATATATAATGGTCGATTATAAATTATTATCTTGTAGATAAATTATATATATAATTCTGGTAGATTATTAATAAGTTATTATATATATTTATCTTATTATATATACGTAAAAAAATTGAGGTGGAGGGCATGAAATGAATATTACATTACTATCTAGATATTTTTCAACTCATTTGACTGCTCGAACGCAAGGTCAGCTAATAAACTCCTAAAAAGTCAACCAATGAGCCTTTTGGGGCTTCGACCCAGAATCGGGCTCATTATTGTCAAAATGCTCACATCAACAAATACAATATCGTCTAGATGTTTCTAGCTACCTAGAATGTGTATCTTTAGGTCCTACTCAAAGATGGATCTTTATAGCAAAAGTTCTTTTTTCTTCCCCATATGTAACTGACTCCCAAACCTAAAGCTCTAGAACCGTAGACTTTTTATTTTTAGGTGTTCAATCACATTTTTAAATTGTTTGGTGACAACTTTGAATTTTCTTTTCTTTGTATGAATTGTGTGAGCTACTGTAAAAGGATGACTCAAGGAGTAATGACATACATGAACTAGCATTAAGTCTTTTCTAATTTAAACTCGAGTTTGGTCAAAATCGGGTGATGATATTTACCTTTCTCATCTTATCTCTTAGCAAAAATATTTTGTGCAACCGGTTCGCGGCATCACTGTGAAATCGTAACTGATCAAATGATCATGATTTTTTTTCTCTCATCTCTCCGACAATCTGATATGTTGTCACACTATTATGATTATCCAACCACAGTTGTATGTAGTATTATGTAATATCCCCACCTCGAATAGATTAAGAGATAACTTATATCTGGTTTGAAGATGTCATTTTGGTAGTTGGGAGAAATATGGTCATTTTGACTATAAATGAACTTTATTTGGTGTTCGGATGGCACATGAGTATTTTTGGTAATATCTATTAGTCAATTTTATAACTTAGGGATTTAACATACAGAACATGTGACATATTACTCATCTCGTTGAACCTATAATTGATCTTACTATATGTGTCCTGGCCACTAAATTATGTCCTGCAAAAGCATTACACTTTAATGTTGTGTTGGGTAAAAAAAATAAAACAACAAAACTAAATAAACATGTACGTTAAATATGATTACTAGGGATGGCAATGGGACGGGTCAAAATCGGATAGTGAGTGACTCGAATCTGTCTCAGATGAGTTTGGGTCGGAGTGAGGCATGACTAATGAGTACGGCAGGTCAGGACAGTTATGAATTGAGACGGATCAGATCAAATATTTTAAAATAAAATTATTTAATTTTTTAAAAAATATTAATTCTAGGAGAGACAGTCAATACTCATGATCATTCCGGACCGGAAAAAAAAAAAAAAGAAGGCCGAGGCATATGTCCCGTATGGTGTCATGTCCGAGGGAATTAAGTAGATAATAATAATAATAATAATAATAATAATAATAATAATAATAATAATAATAATAATAATAATTATTATTATTATTATTATTATTATTATTATTATTAAATAAATAAATAAAAGGAGAACGAGCAAGCAAGAAAGGAGCGACCGTTGAAACACGTTTCTTCGCGGCAACGTCATAAAAATTCTCTGGCATTTCTGGCCTAGGATTTTTATTTCTCTTTCTCATTGTTGTCACCGACCGACTGATCCTTCAATTTGTCGGGTGATCAATTGAATCGGAGGTTAGTATGTCGTTCAGCCCCAACATACGTCGGTTTGGATCAGATCTTGCGTGTATCTTATTTTTTCTATGATCGGTGTTTTAATTGCCTGGCAACGCTTCAATATCTATGTTGATTTTATTTATCTCAAATTTTGATTTTAATGGTACGGGATTTTCCAAAACTGTCTGTCCTTAACAAGCGTTGATGTTTGTCTTCTGTTGAAGTGGGATTGTTTTACACGTTTTGGATGTTGAACTCTGTTGATAACCTGGTTTTTTTTTTGGCCCTGAACGGTGTTTTGATCATCGGATCATATATGAGTACGTAGAGCTTTATGGATACTTGTTTTTCTTTTTATTGTTTTTACAAATAGCAGTTGTGTTTTAAACCCTATCAATTTTTTGATGTCTATTTTATGATGCTTGGTTTTTCAATTACAATTTTGATTTCGTGCATGGATCTGATTTTAAATTGATGTTTAGGAAAGTTTCAATTCTGATGGCAAGTGGGTTTGGGGAATCAACGACTAGGCCGCCCCAAAGCCTTTCTTGCTCGAGCAATTATATTCACAAGGGCAACAACAACAACAATAACAACAGCAACGATGCTGCTAATTTTGAATGCAACATTTGCCTTGATTTAGCCCAAGATCCAATTGTAACCCTATGCGGCCATCTCTTCTGCTGGCCTTGCCTTTACAAGTGGCTCCACATTCACTCTCTTTCTGGGGATTGCCCTGTTTGCAAGGCTGTTATCGAGGAGGATAAGTTGGTCCCCCTATATGGTCGTGGGAAAGCATCGATGGATCCAAGATCTAAGTCAATTCCAGGGGTTGAAATTCCTCATCGACCTGCTGGTCACAGACCAGAATCAGCCTCTCCTCCAGATGCAAATCAATTTCTGCAGAATGCATTTGGATTTATGGGTGGTCTTGGGGCTTATATGCCCATGGCATCAGCAAGGTTTGGAAACCTAACCCTCTCTGCAGCATTTGGTGGTCTCATGCCATCACTCAACCTTCAGGTGCATGGGTTTCCCGATGCCACCATGTATGGGGCAGGTACTGGTATTCATTATGGGTTTCCTCATGCCTTTCACGGAGGCCATGGTCATGCACATGGATTTCCCCATCATCGTACCCCTAGCAGGAACCAATCAGATAACTTTCTTAAGATGCTGCTTTTGATTATTGGTATTTTTGTGGTTCTTGCTCTCAGTTGGCATTAGCTGAGTCTGCTACCTGGACTTACAAAGTGTTTTCACTATGTCAACATTATGTGGAATGTATCTTTTAATGCATTGGATATTTTCACATTTGAATTTTTGTTTTCTTCTTGGGTGAGAAAATGTTAATTTAATACACATGCTGTGGCAGTACATTGTTATGTTCCATTTAGTGTGTGGGATCCGAAGTAATTGTTCTTTAAAGTTCTGTAAGATATTTTTTACCTTGTTAATACGTGTGAGCATGCTTATTTTCATGTAAGCAATTATTATTACAGTTGCAGTTATTACTTTATTTTGTTTACTAATGTTGTCCTTATTATTATGATTATTTGTTGGATAAAGTTATATGCCCCCATTACAGTCTACTGAGTTTGTGAAGGAAAGGTTACTAGTAATTTTACTGGAGTGCCATTACACTCCTTTTAGGGATTAATCTGTGTTCACTATTTCCAGGACGTAAGATTTAATTACGGGGCAACACTTCAGCATTAAAATGTTTATTGTTATTTTGATTATTATTGTAATCATTATTTTTATTATTTAGAGGCTTCCTCTATTTAATTTGGTATTCATGTGCATTGGGTATGGGTTTTACTATTACTTTGACCATATACTATTCTATGGGTTTGATAACAAGTTCTTCATGATTATTTCTGCATTTATTCTGTCGAAAGTTGGATATGGCGTCCATTTCATGTCTTAAACACAGGTTGAAGTACATATGACCCTCTATCTATTATTTTGAGTTTAGTGTGATTGCAATTTTGACAACACATGAATGGCCTCAATATTCAGCACGTGTAGCGTTCAAATTATTTTTCTAAGGCAAGTCATGAATGATGATGTACACATGGAGATCTGTTTAGTGGGCCTCGTGATTCATAAATTCACATATATGTGTTCCTGTAACTATAAATTTTAAATATGCATATGATTAAAAGGTAGTGTAGGGAGCCCTCAAGTGCCTGTCATGCTTTTCCTTCATATGATGCTATTCTAGGTTTCATGGTGTGCTGCTATTTGCAGTTGAAGCTATACACAATGGGGGTAGGAGTGGAACACTAACTTAATGTCTGCAGTGTTTTTTTTTGTTTCAATTAATAAGATTTGTTATCCCCTCGTGCCATTATTTGATCCTATGGTTATCCAGCTGTGGAAATGTTGAGCAGTGAGTGGCTTATAATGTCTATAGTGCCTTTCTGTTATTGGAAGGATGAAAACATGATAATATGTTCGTCCCCATGAACATATTGCAGTCTGTAAAAAATTGCACAATTAAACTGTAGAAGCTGAAAAACTATTTTAGTGGGTTGATTTATTCTTGAGCATTGTAGTTTCATTTCTATCATTTTGGAACTTATTTTCTTATTTCCATTAGTTAGTCAAAATACACAATTTAACTGTCGAACTTTATACATAAATAAGTTTACCTTCAATTTTTTTCAGGTAATAAAGTGTCTACATTATTTGTCTTGAGTAAATTAAGTGTTCAATTAGTTTTAGGGACTAATTGAGCTTATTTTTTTTGGACACCATTAATGTATTTTGTTACTCAATTTTTAGGGGCTAGAATTAAAGGCTAAATTATTTCAAATGAACAATTTAAAATTTTTGTTGCTTTGGGAAAAAGTGTGAGGCTATATCCATCAGCATGTTTATATTATGGTATTACCCAGCAGCGTGTTTGATAGGGCATTTGGGAGTCCTTATTGTTTGGATGAGCTTTAAATTTGTCATTAGGCACATTAGTAAGTCAAAAAATTACTCGTATATGTTCTTATTTTGCACTAATCGGTTCCTGAGATGTTATTGAATGATAGACGTGGTCTGTTGCTCTTTCTTGAATTTTAGTGTGGTCTGCTGATATTTATGTAAAGACTCTATTTGAATAGTTTTGAGAGATAATCATTCTATGAGAATGCAACTATCTGGATGGTAGTGTAGTCGTCGATGTGAGCATTTTGACTGTATCCGGGTCCGATTTCAAGTCGGAGCCCCATTTGAGCAAATTATTGATTTTTTGGGGTTTATTGGTTGACTTCGCATTTGGGTGATCATTTGAATGTGATAATATCTGCTTAGTGTTGTGGTCGTCATTTCGAGCGTTTTGACTGTAATTTGACTCAATTTGGAGTTCGGGACCTTGGAGGTCAATTATTGTGTTGGGAGGTCAATTATTGACTAGGTCAATGATTGATTAAATCAGTTATTGGTAAATGACTAACAGAAATATAAATAGCAAGAAAAGAAAGAGCTTTCACTTTTACGCTATCACGTTTGTGCGTTTGAGAGAGAGCTTAGAACTTGGTGCCTTGGCGATTTGGGTTCGTGGAGCTCAAAGAATCACTCCAGGTTGGTGTCCTTGAACTTCTTATCTTGATTTTATCTTTGGTATGCATGAATTTGTCATGATTTATGAAATTAAGCATGAACCCTAGGTTTTGGGGGAATCCAATTTTTAGTTAGATCTAATGGTTTAGCATAAGATCTGTGGTTAAGAACTGTTTTATATTAGTTTTGATATATGTTTATGTGATTTTGGGGTTGTATAACTGTGTATTTCATGAGGGTTGAGAAATCAACCATGGAAATCTAGATTTAGATCTAGATTTCTGGAAATCTGTAATTTGGTGCGTATTTCTGCTGTTATCTTTGCCATTTAGAGGCATTCTAGACGCATTTTGAGGTAGATATCATAATCTGTTGCATAAAATGTGTGTTTGTGAGCGTTGGGGGTTGTTGGGTTGATTCCAGACGAAGAACAGGCAAAAACGATGATGAACAGTATCCTGGGCAAATTATTGGGTCGAAATGACGAAGATCTGAAGTTCAGTTTGAAGATTCAGGGTCGTAAGGTCGAAGGGTCGAAGATCCAGGTCATTGGGTCGAAAGTTCGTAGTTCGTAGTTTGAAGGTTCGTCGTTCGTAGATCCGTAGACTTGAAGTCCAAAGGTCGAAGATCGAAGATCGAAGACCAACTTCGAGTCTTCGAGGCGCGCTGCAGTTCCATGCTACGAGTCGCAGCTCCAGCAGTGTAACTGAACACTGAACTGGACTATTTACATTGTAACCTATACCCATCTACACATTTAAGTATTTTACAATGTAAATAACGAAATACTCCCCTTTCGGATTCAAAGAAAAATACTAGAAAAATTAATTCTCACTTCTTCAAAATGTGAAAATTGGGATTTAGTGTAAAATCTCGAAAAAATCCAGTTTTTCGTAAAGGTTGATTTTTGGAAAGTGGGGTTAGACATCTCAGGAAACATTCCCAGAAATCATATTATCTTAGTTATGATATGAGAATCCAATGCCGGGACTTTTTATTGCAAGAAAATAGCTGCTATGGATATCTCTTTCTTTGATCAAGGAATGATGATCGGTTTGTGAAGACTGGCTTCAGTTATAAAGGGAGTATGGTGAACCTTAATATCATATTGGTGTTGATATGTTGGTTTGAGGAATTGGGGTTTGGGCTCTATGACTTGTTGGGTTCTCACCGTGAAGCACAGAGGATGCTATGTGGTTGGCGGAGCAAGCATATGTGCCGATGGCAGGCCTGTGTGGCACTCTTGCCGGGCATATAGCGCTGTGGTAGGGCTGAGTGCCCTAAGCTGGGATCCTGTTGAGGATTGTGGACAAGCTGTCCTGTGTGGGCAGGCTAGGTCCTGATGTTTGTTTGCAGGCTGAGTCCTGATGATGGTGCACACTACACAGTGCATGAGTACACAGAGCATGTAGTGTAGACTTGTATGTTTGCATGATGTGGAGTATGGGGGTTACCTACTGAGCTTGTCGCTCACCCCTATTTGTTGTTTACCTTTTTCAGGTGTGCAAGACTAGTGGAGGACGCCCACAACTCTGATGTATGATACAGTATTATATTCTGTATTATTTTATGTAATATCCCGGACATGGGTCCGTGGACAGTTGTAATTGCATACTATTTATGATGTGATGTCTGTATGACTGTTTGACTTATTGTATGCATGATGGTATATGAAAAAGTATTAGACTCTATTTTGTCCGGGTTCGATATAACATTCATTTTTTGCTTTATACTTTGTACAGCTAAAGAGACGTTATTGTCGATTCGAATGATGTGTTTCGATAAAAAGGCTTTCAAATGCCAAAGATCTAGTTCAAGGTGATAGAGAATTAAATTCCAGGACCAGCGCCTTCGACCGTGCTCAAATACAAGGTCAAACGAAGAAGTTATGGTCAAAACCATATTTGGATTGCTAACAGTGGTCAACTAACAGCCAATATTCAAAACGACACCCCGGATCAGGTCACGAACCTCTTTTTCTTAATCCTTTCATCGTTATGAGAATTTTGACGTATATATTGCATATATTTGCTCACAGAGCTTATTTAAAAAAAACAAAAAAAAATTACTTTTTCGGTAATAAAACGGTTTAGGGATGCATAGTATAGTTTTGGTATAAAAATAAATTCATTTTTAAGAAAAACGGATACATAGTCGCTCATTGTGACGCCCTGAATCCAAAAATTATTTTTTCACATTTTATTGAAAACCGAATTGTGTTCTCGAGTCCAAAAACCCAAAACATCAGTTAAAAATTACAAAATAAAACAAAAGAAAAAAAACAAAAAACATTTTTTACTCTTCCTTTTCTCTTTCCCGCCAATTTCCAATCCACATGCCAAGCTCTCATTGGCCCAGAAATCAAAACAAACAAAACAAAATATAAAACAAAATTCAAAACACAAAAAAAAAACAAATAAATAAATAAATAAAAACAAAGAATTACAACCACAAAAAAAAAAAAAAATCGTCTCTCTTATCTTCTTCCACTTAACGTTTCATCGTCTTCCCCCTTTCCCCCTCTCGTCGTCTTCTCCACCACGCCAGGCCACCACCCCACGCCACGGCTGCCGCGGACCACCATGCCAGGCCACCACCCCACGCCCGGCCATGCCTGTCAGCCACAGCCCACGCCTTGCCCATGACCTGTTCTACCCGAGCCAAGGCGCCCCACCCAAGCCGAATGATTGGCCACGCCAAGCCCATCTCCAAACCTCCTCCTCGCCATCCCAAATTAACCCCAAACCCTAAATCTCAATCTCTATATAAACCCCAAAAATCGAGCAGGGGAGGCTCTCACGAAACAGAAAAAAAACCTAATTACAAACCTTTGCCGTCTTCCACCTCCACTTCTCCAAAGAGTCTCCCGGCCGGAAAACAAACCATCGGCCATCGTCTTTGCTTCCCCCGTTCATTCATGCCCTGAGCCACCGTCCGTGTTGACACCACTGCTACAACCAACCACCCAATGCCGGCTGTTTCAGTTCATACATGATACGCACAGGCCTCCCGTTGACGCTGCAGTCGACCAGGAAACATCCCTGCTGCGGCACGAACCAGTCAACACCATCGTTTTCAACACAACATGTCGCGGCTTTCCAACGGCAGACGCAATATCTTCCCTAATTGGGATGTAACCTCTGACTGCCCTAGCGACCTCTCCAAATATTCGCAGAGTCGCCGCCCCTTTTGTCAGCCCAAGCTGCTGCCCCGCTATTGCATCGCACGCCCTACCACGCCTGTCACTACTCTGCACCCCCCAGTGTTGCCCAACATCGTTCAAACAACCTAGACGGAGGCATTTTGATTCGTGAGGTCGAAGAAAGGAGTGTCGAGGGTTCCTCTTGCAGTGCTTTTGGGGATTTTGATTTTCCCTGGGTATTTACTGTGTTTTCGTTTCTTGATTGTTTGATTTTGCTTTCTCTATGTTTGTTTGTTTTGTGTTAGATTTTTTGGTTTTTGTTATTTTGGTCACACTTGTAAAGACCCGTACTTGGGTGATGTTGGAAGATAGGCCCGAATAGAGTTTGAATTTCGATTTGCCAGCGTGACATTAACGTGAGCGTTGGGTTATCATTATCATTATTATTATTATTTAATATGATGTTTTAGTATGATATGTTGAGTTTATTATTAAATTCTGACTAATTAAATTCGTTTATGATATGTTTAATTATTTAAATTATTTTCGTTGGCGGGTCTTTAACATAATGAATGTGTTTGGTTATTATTATTATTATTAAGCGATTATTAGTGTGAGTATTCTATTTATTAGACTTTATTATGACTAATATAATTAATTACGATAATTCTTATTAGATTATTATTATTATTATTATTATTATCATTATTATTATTATTAGGAATTGATAAGTATAAAGAAGGAGTACTTAGGGTAAAACCCTATGTTCGTTGTGCGTGCGCAGAACTTGACAAGGAAGGAGGGTTTGAAACAAGCTGTTCAATCAACCTTTCGAAATCAAATCCAGGTAGGTGTTCTTGATCCTTCCATATACTTTTGCGAGTCACGCTGACTGTTCGAGCATAACCCAACGTGTAGGGAGTGATATACGAATATATATATAAATATATTTGTGAGAATTAATGCATATGGATTGGTATTGGGGAGATGGCGTACGATTTTTTACAGGGGGAGACCGGCGGCGCTGGAGCTGTGGGGGACGCCTTCCCTTTTCCGGCCAGTAGCGTGGTAGGCGGAGAAGAGGCCCTTGGCATCCACGGTGTTGGCGGTGGTGACGAACTGGTTGCAGAGGTGGATAACGGCTTGGGTGGTGCTGGGATGAGAAAGGAGACGCTAAAGGTGTTGCCGTCGGGGGGGAAGCGGTCCGGGTAGTGCGGCAGCGCTGGAGGGCTTGGAACAAAGAGGAGAAGGGCGGGCGACGTCCTTGGTGGCGCCTCGTCTGTCCTGAAGCGCAGCCCTGGCAGCCTACGCTGTGTGGACGTAGGGACAAGGGGCGGCGGCTTCATGCCCCCCCCCCCCCTTGCCGGGTTTCCTTCGCGGCCCTAGTGGGCTGGCGTGATGGACTGGCCCACTTGGGCCAATCCACTTCCTTTGGGCATCTAGTATATTAATAAATACATATAATATATATATATATATATATATAAGTATATATTTATGATGGGATTCGTTATTTAAATATATAAATGTAGGTAAAAAGGAAATTCGTTATAGTTGGTATTACTAACTTGTTTAAGTTAGGCTTGTGCTTAATATTGGTGGTTTAACAATTAGACAATTATTGTGGTATATTAATAATTATTGATGTACGTGGATATTAATTAGTTTTATTGCTTGTTAAGCTGTTTATTAATTCTCTGAGCATGAGAAATCTCGTTTATGTGTAGTGGTGTGGATTTTTGTGATAAACTGGTATTTACAATTAATGTGTGTGGAAGTTGTGATTGGATTAGTTGGGTTAATCGCGGGTCCCACATAGGGCTGGCAAGAGGCCGCGGATCCCCTATGTGGCTGGTTAACCCAGGTCCCATGTGTGGCAGGTTGTCAATAGGGACACCACGGGTCCCACACGTGGCTGCCCGAAAGTAGTTGAAATTATTGGAGTCGGTGATGGGAAACCCATGAACGGTTGGATGGCCAGTGCGTACCCGTAAGGATATGTGATGTGATGATTTATTTTGTGATACCGTATGAGCTAATTGTGATAGAGTAGAGCGCTACACTGGCACAAGCATACACTGACTACACAGACATAGGTTTTCATGTGGAAAATGGTGGAGTAAGAGATCACCTATTGGGCATTCGTGCTCACCCTACTATATTTTCATTTCCTACAGGTTGTAGGGGGTAGCCGGTGGAGCCGTGGTACAACAGGACGGGTCAACCTTGGCGTAGGATTTTCCATGGACTCTGTTATTTACTTTACTAATTTATTTTTCAGACATGGGTCCGTGATAGTTGTATTAACTTGGAGAGCTGGACCTTGCTATTTTGTGTTTATGGTGTTGACTAAATTCAGTAATAATAATTGCATTGATAAAATTATTGGTTGATTGCATGTATTTGGATCATTGGTAAGTACAATGCTACCCCCGTTGTAGTATTGTATGGGAATGGGTCAGTCTCCAACCCCTCGACCCCTGGAGTGGGCGTGGGGAAGTCGCATTCCTGATTCTGTGGGTTTCAGAATTTAGGGGCGTGACAAGTTGGTATCAGAGCATGGTTTAGTGGACCTAGGTACTGAGGGGTGGTTGATAGACACTTAGAAGCTTAGAAGACTATAGGGAGGGCGCCTGATCAACACAGTCCTTATATGTATTCTGGGTTGACTGGGGGTCCATCAAATCATCTTAGGAAGCATTTGGGCTGGGTGCATACATGCTGCGTGACTGTGTGCATATCTAGGCACTAGAAATCATCTGCCAATGCTGCTTTAATAATGTGCTTGTATTGATTATACAATTGGCTATCTGTGGTTTGTTTTTCTTTGGTGGTTGATTGCGCTTCATTGAAAATGCTGTTGTGCAAATTCAAATATAGGAAGTCTGGGTAAATAACCACATAATTTGGTAAATAGAATAAGGAGCTTAGAGACCTCATTATTTGTGTGGTGGACTTGGTTCTGCCTCTTGATTTAAATGATTTGGTTGTTTGACTAGTGCGCAGTAGTTAATAGATATTGTTGATATGTGTTGGTGCAGAATGACACCCAAGACAAGGACTCAAGGTCCAGCAGAGGAGCTATCCATTCAGTCCGAATCACAAGGAGAATAGAGTTCTCCAGTACCTGCCTTGGGTTCAGATATTGCTTGTAACGCCCCCAAATCTGGACTTCCAGACCGGGTGCGTTAGATAAATAAAATATTACAATTATATGAATAGTAATTTATTACTCAACATAAATTCGATGGTTTATTTATTACATCAAGACTCATCACAAGATCTCTAAGGTTTAGCGTTTAGAGACTAGGTGTTGATAACCCATTATAGTTTTACATGACATAAATACTACATGCATATTCTTATGATTTTATTCCAAGCACTCTGGACACCATTATCCTAGCATCCTTGCTTTCTCCTAGTTCCCTGGGGTTTGAAACAAAACATGAAAGGAAATGAGCTCAAATAGCCCAGTAAGGTTTAAAGTAAGGGATAATATATGGAGAATAATCAACTCATGAAAAAATAAGAATATCTACTCATCTAGGTTCACCACCTAGATATCTTGCATAACTTGTTATCAACTGGATTAACACTCTCCAGTGATGTTCTTTACCCAATGCATTGGAGGTCTTTCTGGAACCACCCATAAACATATTGCCAAACATAAAACATATCTTCACAAACTTTCAAACAATCACATCAATGGTAAATTTCAACGTAAAGGAAGATCTTGCAATAATAGCCCCAATAAGTAAAAGGGGTATTCACCATTCAATAAATTAGATTACCAAGTTTCCAAGAAGTGCCAAAGAAAGTTAATTCTTCTTAAAATAATATTATGAGAAAAAAAAATCTTGAGATATAAATATAGAGAAGAAATAGAAAATGAATTTCCACGTCGGAGATCGTGGTAAGGAAAGAAGAGGGGATCCTTACTATCTTTTTGTCTTCCGCGTTTATAAACCTTGAAACAAAATTTAAAAGTTAATATTTTAGTTTGAATAATAATAGTATATTCATAAATAATATATTGAGAGACATATATAAGTATATTATGGTGGAAAAACTTCTCATGATAATAATAATAATCTATACGTATACATATACATATATAATATACGTATATACTATACAATATACATATATATATTGAGGGGAAAAGCCATCCATAATATATATGTATGAGGAGACTTAGCCTTCCATGGAATAATAATAATCTATATACTCATATATACATATCATATACATATATATATTGAGGGGCAAAGCCATCCATAATATATATATGTATGAGGAGGCTTAGCCTTCCATGGAATAATAATAATTTATATATATACATATACGTATTGTTTAATAAATATACGTATATATATTGAGGGGCAAGGCCATCCATAATATATATATGTATGAGGAGGAAGAACATGATTAATATATGCTTGAAATATTTACCTCTTGGAACTTCCAACAAGTGAGAGGAAGATTGAGAGAAGAGAAGGCTTGGAGGGCTATTGGGGTGTTAATAGAACTTTTTGAGAAGTATTTGGAGAAGAGTTTTGTGGCTTATTTGAATGGAAAGAGTGCTTGAGAAGGGAAGTGAGGCATGCTATTTATAGGTAAGGTGGTAGGTGTAATAGTGTGAAAAATAGTGTACGAATTTGACTTTGGCATTAAATTAAATTATTTAAAATATATATAATACTTTATTTTCCTCATATTATCTCTTATTAAAAACGTGGTTATCTCCTCCTACCATTTAAAAATGTTTTAAGACTTTTAAACCTAGAAGGTTCCTTTGGCATCAAAAGTCCACATTGGTGTACTCCCTACTAATTCAATTATAACGTTTTTAATTTTGTAGTTTTTGACAAATGGCCAATTGTATTGCATTAGTAACTCAAATATCTACAAATGGGTACCAATTTTATAATTTTCACATGTGTATAACAAAAGTTATTGAATTTTAAAGTCATACTAAAATGTTTACCCGTTCACACTGAACCTATGTGTAGTATTTTAACTTCTGGAATTGATTGGCTTCATATTAAATTCTGACATTTTTACACGTTTTAGCTAAGTGATAAAGGAACAAATGGGCTTTGGTTTCATGTCAATTGGATCTGTATAACTCAAGTTATGAATTTTTGAATGGGACCTCCAGAATCTGCCTTATTCAAATTTTTGGGTCTTACCTATGTTTCATACTTTTGGTGAAGTTAAGGCTTGTAATACTTACTTACCTATAGTAATTTGGTTTAAGAAACTAAATGACATAATATATAGCATCTAAACTTTTTATGACGTATAAGAAATTATTTTATTTTTATAACGTATTTAATATTAACGCGGATAAAATAATATAATTGCGTAATCAATAAACAATAAAGTAAGATAACATTATATTCCATGACTTCTTACTTTATAAACCTATAAAGTATAATATTATAAAACATTATTACATACACATACCTATTTATAACAATTCAAACGGATACTATTCATAACGGTTAGTTACTTATTTCAACGGTTAGTTACTATTCTAACTGCTAGTTACTATTCTAACGGCTACTTACTAGTCACATGCTACTTAAATGACTATATTGGGTACTTATTTTTATTTTGATAATATCTAAAATATTCTTTCTAACTATTTTTTAGTAATGACATTATTATTATTACTATTTAAGGAAGGGTTTAAATTTTTGCGGGTCTTACATTGCTGCTCAGATTAGGGCTCAAATACTGAGCCAAATCCAGGGTGCCATGCAGGGTACCATGAGGGAGGTGGCCAGAGAAGTGATGCAGGAGGAGCTGAGGAAGCAGCAGCAGCCTCAGCAGGAGCTACAACAAGAGGTTTTAGAGGTGAGCCAGCCACAGGTCACGACAGTTCCGCCCGCAGTACCGATCGACTGGGTGAGTCGGTTCTTGAAGCAGAAACCGACGAAGTTTGAGGCGAATACGAGACCCGATGAGGCTGAGGAATGGGTCAAATGGACAGAAGACATCTTCGAGCTAATCCAGGTGCCCGAAGAGGCTAAGGTCCGCTTAGCCACACATTTCCTGGTAGGTGGGGCCCGTAGGTGGTGGGACGCTGTGAAGCATGTTCACGAGAACCCGATGGCATGGGAGGACTTCGTGGAGCTCTTCTACACAGAGTATTTCCCTCGCTCTGTGCGGAAGACGAGGCGACGGGAGTACTACACACTGGAGTAGGGCAGTCGGACTGTGACAGAGTATGTCACTGCTTTCACTAAGCTAGGGAGATTTGCCCCAGAGTCATGGAGGGTTGAGGCTAATAAGACCCAAGATTTCATTGATGGGCTGAGACCATCACTCAGGAGGGGACTGAACATGATGGAGTTGACCACGTACAGTGACGCGGTTAACAAGGCACTTATTGGAGAGCGGGACTTAAACCAGATCAGGACTCAGAAACCATGGAGCTCAATGGGGCCTAGCCAAAAGAGGCCAAGAGAGGAGCAGTCTGAGGGACAGGGGGACAAGAGGCCGGTGCCCAAATTCTCACAAACGGGGAACTCAGGCAGCAATTCTACCTCACGATTTTCAGGGACATGTCGATCTTGTGGACTTAGGGGACACAAGGAGGCAGATTGTAGGCAGAAGAGTGGCAACCCACTCAAGTGTTTTCGATGTGGGCGACTGGGACACAGGATAGGAGAGTGTCCTTCTGCCAGTTCAGCTAGTGTTGCGGGGCCACATCGACCTCGTGACTAGGGCCAGAGGAGCGGTGCTCCATACTAGAGACCAGCTCAGTCAGGACAGTCAGTACAGGGACGACCTGCTACACAGCAGCCTCAGCGGGAGGCCCAGGCTCAGAAGGGACAGAATGATCGAGCTACGACGAGTCAGGCCAGCGGCAGTGTGCAGAAGGGGAGGAACTATGCTATCACTGATAGAGAGGCAGAAGTTCCACCAGTTGACGAGGCGAGTCAGGGGCCAACTGCGGTGAGAGGTACGATTTTGGTTTCACGCACTATTTGTACTGTTTTGATTGATACTGGCGCTACGCACTTGTTCATTGCTCACTCCACTGTAGAGGGATTAGAGTTGGATTGTACCAGCGTTAATCAGCCCCTTGTGGTTGATACACCCGTAGGGGGCCTGGTGGTGATCGATAGGGTCTGTTTGGGATGTGAGGTTACTCTCGGAGGTGTTGACCTCCAGTGTAACCTATTTGTGATGCACTTTGATACTTTTGATGTGATACTGGGTATGGACTGGTTCACCCGTGTAGAGGCAGTGATTGAGTGTTATAGGCGACGAGTGACCTTCCTCACACCTGAGGGCACTCGAGGCACCTTCGTGGGTGAGTGGTCTGATGATGCATGCGAATTGGGGCCTTTAAGGCAAGGATGGGGTGATGTAACCCATTAGTTAGCCAGTCTGACTCTAGTTGATCCCCAGCAGGAGGGTAAGGTGGTGTTACCCAAGGTGGTGGATCAGTTTCCCGACGTGTTTCCCGAGGACTTGGTTGATTTACCACCAGAGAGAGAGGTGGACTTCTCGATAGAGTTGCTACCTGGGACAGCACCTATCAGATTGGCATCTTATAGGATGGCACCAGTTGAGCTTCGAGAGCTCAAGAGGCAGGTTGACGATCTTTTGGCGCGTGGTTTTATTAGACAGAGTAGTTTGCCCTGGAGTGCTCCGGTGTTATTCGCCAAAAAGGCGGATGGTTCGCCCTGGAGTGCTCAGGTTGACGATGCTTCGGTTGTGTATTGACTATCGGCGGTTGAACCAGGTGACAGTGAAGAACAGATACCCCCTACCGAGGATCGATGACTTGTTTGACTAGTTCAGGGGTGCCAGTTGGTTTTCCAAGATCGATCAGAGGTCTGGATACCATCAGCTACGTGTGCGGGAGTCAGATATCCCGAAGACAGCATTCGGTTGCAGATATGGCCATTTTGAGTGGCTAGTGATGCCCTTCGGGCTCACAAATGCCCCAGCGGTATTTATGGGGTTGATGAACCAGATTTTCACTCCCTATCTTGATCAGTTCGTGGTGGTCTTTATAGATGATATTCTAATTTACTCCCGAACAGAGAGCGAGCATAAGGAGCATTTACTTATAGTGTTACAGACGTTAAAGGACCATAGACTATACGCAAAATTCACGAAGTGTGACTTTTGGTTGCGGAGGGTGAAGTTCTTAGGGCATGTGGTGTCATCGGAGGGTATCACGGTAGATCCTGGCAAGATTGAGGCAGTGATGTCTTGGAAGCGACCAACAAATGTTTTTGAGATTCGGAGTTTTCTGGGGTTGGCGGGTTATTACAGGAGGTTTATCAAGGACTTTTCCCGTTTAGCTGCACCGATGACTGGCTTGACCCGAAAGGGGGTGCGGTTTGACTGGTCGGATGCTTGTGAGGAGGCTTTCAGTCAGCTGAAGGCCAGATTGACTTCAGCACCTATCCTGGTCCTGCCACAGGAGGGTGTACCCTATGAGGTCTTTTGTGATGCCTCTAATGTTGGTTTGGGTTGTGTACTCATGCAGGAAGGATGAGTAATTGCTTATGGTTCCCGTCAGTTGAGGACCCATGAGAAAAATTACCCCACGCACGATTTGGAGTTAGCTGCAGTGATCTTTGCATTAAAGAGCTGGCAGCATTATCTCCTTGGGGAGAAGTTTGTGGTATACACTGACCACAAGAGCTTGCAGTACATATTTTCTCAGCGGGATTTGAATCTTCGACAGAGGCGTTGGGTGGAGTATATGCAGCAGTTCCAGTTTGATCTTCAGTATACCCCTGGGAAGGGGAATGTAGTAGCTGATGCCTTGAGCCGGAAGAGCCAAGCCGTAGTGGCTCGCTGTGCTGTCAAGGAATGGGAGATGATGGGGCAACTTGCTGCTCTGAGGTTACAGCCAGTGCAGGGGGTAGTGCAGGGTATGCTGAGTACGGTTATAGCAGTGCCTGAGCTGCGACGTCAGGTTATTGAGGCTTAGTTGGGAGATGTTGAGTGTGAGGTCATCCGAGATCAGATTCAGACCGCCGTACTTCCCACGGATTGGACGGAGGATTCTGACCATGTGTTACGCTATCGAGGTCGGTTGATTGTTCCATCTTCTCTCCGGGAGGCAGTTTTGCGGGAATTTCATCACTCTCGTTTGGCTGTTCATCCTGGGGGAACAAAGATGTACCATGCTGCACGGCAACAGTTCTGGTGGTCGGGCCTTAAGAAAGCCATTGCGGAGTTTGTTCGACAGTGTTTGACATGCCAGCAGGTCAAGGCCGAGCATTTGCGGTCTGCCAGTGAGTTGCAATCGTTACCTATGCCGGAGTGGAAGTGGGACCATGTGACTATGGATTTTGTCACAGGGCTTCCTCGTTCAAGAGGCCATGATGCTATTTGGGTCGTTGTGGACCGATTGACGAAATCTGCCCACTTTATTCTGATTCGTGAGACCGATCCAGTCCGGACCTTGGGACAATGATATGTCGACGCCGTAGTACGGTTGCATGGTGTGCCGTTGTCGATCGTTTCTGATAGGGATGCTCGGTTTACTTCGCAGTTCTGGCGGTAGTTACAGCGTGCATTGGGCACCCGAGTGAATTTGAGTACAGCTTACCACCCTCAGACAGATGGCCAGTCCGAACGTACTATTCAGATTCTCGAGGACATGCTCCGTGCTTGTGTGTTGGATTTTGGTGGTAGTTGGGCGGCTCACCTTCCCTTGGTGGAGTTCTCCTACAATAACAGCTATTAGGCTACGATAGGGATGGCGCCTTATGAGGCATTGTATGGGCGACCGTGTCGCTCCCCTCTATGTTGGGCCCAGGCAGGGGAGGCAGTTGTTTTGGGTCCCGATATGGTTCAGGAGACTACGGACTTGGTTCAGGTGATTCGGCAATGGATGTTGACGGCCCAGAGTAGACAGAAATCATATGCTGACAGACGGCGACGACCGCTTCAGTTCGTCGTAGGGGATCGCGTCTTCTTGCGAGTCTCACCACGACGGGGGCACAGACGGTTTGGGCGAGGGTCCAAACTCTCACCTCGATTTGTGGGTCCTTTCCCTATCATTGCAGCTGTCGGACCGGTAGCCTATCGATTGGAGTTACCACCCGAGTTAGCTCGTGTTCATGACGTTTTCCATGTCTCCCAGTTACGGAAGTATTACCCGGATTCTTCCCATATGCTCGATTGGCGTGAGATAGAGCTAGCTAATGATGGTTCTGTTGTAGAGGCATCAGTTCAGATTTTAGACCGGCGGGAGCAAGTCTTGCGAGGCAAGACGATTCCGTTGGTCCGAGTTTTGTGGCGCCACCGTAATATGGAGGAGCAAACCTGGGAGCGGGAGAGTCAGATGCGTGCTCTTCACCCCGAGCTGTTCGAGGACGAACAGTCCTAAGGTGGGGAGGATGTTAATATCTTTACCATGTGATGAGGTAGTTAATCTTGTTGTTTTGTTTAGTGCTTATGGTTAGGTTATTAGTATTCTTGGTTGTGTGTGATTTGTTATGTTGTTGGTTATTCTGTGTTGTTTTGTTTATCATGCTAGTTATAGCTAGGTTATGCATTATTATTTTAGACTAGAAGTGTTACCTCGTTGAGGATGACTTGTCTTTTCGGGGACGAAAAGTCCTAAGGTGGGGAGGATGTAAAGACCCGTACTTGGGTGATGTTGGAAGATAGGCCCGAATAGAGTTTGAATTTCGATTTGGCAGCGTGACATCAACGTGAGCGTTGGGTTATCATTATCATTATTATTATTATTTAATATGATGTTTTAGTATGATATGTTGAGTTTATTATTAAATCCTGACTATTTAAATTCGTTTATGATATGTTTAATTATTTAAATTATTTTCGTTGGCGGGTCTTTCACATAATGAATGTGTTTGGTTATTATTATTATTATTATTAAGCGATTATTAGTGTGAGTATTCTATTTATTAGACTTTATTATGACTAATATAATTAATTAGGATAATTCTTATTAGATTATTATTATTATTATTATTATTATTATTAGGAATTGATAAGTATAAAAAAGGAGTACTTAGGGTAAAATCCTATGTTCGTTGTGCGTGCGCAGAACTTGACAAGGAAGGAGGGTTTGAAACAAGCTGTTCAATCAACCTTTCGAAATCAAATCCAGGTAGGTGTTCTTGATCCTTCCATATACTTTTGCGAGTCACGCTGACTGTTCGAGCATGACCCAACGTGTAAGGAGTGATATATGAATATATATATAAATATATTTGTGAGAATTAATGCATATGGATCGGTTTTGGGGAGATGGCGTACGATTTTTTACAGGGGGAGACCGGCGGCGCTGGAGCTGTGGGGGACGCCTTCCCTTTTTCGGCCAGTAGCGTGGTAGGCAGAGAAGAGGCCCTTGGCATCCACGGTGTTGGCGGTGGTGACGAACTGGTTGCAGAGGTGGATAACGGCTTGGGTGGTCTTGGGACGAGAAAGGAGATGCTAAAGGTGTTGCCGTCGGGGGGAAGCGATCCGGGTAGTGCGGCGGCGGCTGGAGGACTTGGAACGAAGAGGAGAAGGGTGGGCGACGTCCTTGGTGGCGCCTCGTCTTTGCGAAGCGCGCACGCGGCGGCCGCGCGTGTGGACGTAGGGACAAGGGGCGGCGGCTTCATGCCCCCCCCCCCCCTTGCCGGGTTTCCTTCGCCGGCCTTAGTGGGTCTGGCGTGATGGACCCGGCCCACTTGGGCCAATCCACTTCCTTTGAGCATCTAGTATATTAATAAATACATATAAATATATATATATATATATATATATAAGTATATATTTACGATGGGATTCGTTATTTAAATATATAAATGTAGGTAAAAAGGAAATTCGTTATAGTTGGTATTACTAACTTGTTTAAGTTAGGCTTGTGCTTAATATTGGTGGTTTAACAATTAGACTATTATTGTGGTATATTAATAATTATTGATGTACGTGGATATTAATTAGTTTTATTGCTTGTTAAGCTGTTTATTAATTCTCTGAGCATGAGAAATCTCGTTTATGTGTAGTGGTGTGGATTTTTGTGATAAACTGGTATTTACAATTAATGTGTGTGGAAGTTGTGATTGGATTAGTTGGGTTAATCGCGGGTCGCACATAGGGCTGGCAGGAGGCTGCGGATCCCCTATGTGGCTGGTTAACCCAGGTCCCATGTGTGGCAGGTTGTCAATAGGGACACCACGGGTCCCACACGTGGCTGCCCGAAAGTAGTTGAAATTATTGGAGCCGGTGATGGGAAACCCATGAACAGTTGGATGGCCAGTGCGTACCTGTAAGGATATGTGATGTGATGATTTATTTTGTGATACCGTATGAGCTAATTGTGATAGAGTAGAGCGCTACACTGGCACAAGCATACACTGATTACACAGACATAGGTTTTCATGTGGAAAATGGTGGAGGAAGAGATCACCTATTGGGCATTCGTGCTCACCCTACTATATTTTCATTTCCTACAGGTTGTAGGGGGTAGCTGGTGGAGCCGTGGTACAGCAGGACGGGTCAACCTTGGCGTAAGATTTTCCATGGACTCTGTTATTTACTCTACTAATTTATTTTCCGGACTTGGGTCCGTGACAGTTGTATTAACTTGGAGAGCTGGACCTTGCTATTTTGTGTTTATGGTGTTGACTAAATTCAGTAATAATAATTGCATTGATAAAATTATTGGTTGATTGCATGTATTTGGATCATTGGTAAGTACAATGCTACCCCCGTTATAGTATTGTATGGGAATGGGTCAGTCTCCAACCCCTCGACCCCTGGAGTGGGCGTGGAGAAGTCGCGTTCCTAATTCTGTGGGTTTCAGAATTTAGGGGCAGGACAACACTATCATCTATTATTTTGGTTATTTAGTTATTTTGGTCACACGCCATATACACACTGTCACAATCTGTTCTAGACTGGTTTCATTGAGGGCGTCATTTTTACTCGGTGTGTTCCTGGTTTTTGGGTGAAGTAGCTTCAGTCATGTTTCATTTGTTGCATTGGTCTACCTGTTCCTACTGATAGTGAGCACATCTTGGTTCAGTTTTCTACATTTGATTGTCCCTCTAGTTTTAGTCTGCACATGTATATTAAGGACTAGTTTGCTGATTTGTTTTATGACGGGTTTAATGGCTATTTTCTTGTATTGGTGACCCGCGTTGACTGGTTTTCATTAGAACTGGTTTTGGTTTCAGTCGTTGGTTGTTTGTTTTAGCTAGAGACCTATTAACTACATATGCGTACTGTATGTTTTGCTTTGATGCTCCTTGGTGTATCTCTGCGATCACTGCGTATTTACTCTCTAATTTATTTCTCACTTGACTAGAGTCCATTACATGGTTCCTCTGTTTTAGTCCAAGTTACTCTGCGAGAATGGCCTTGGTTCTTTGGGTAATACAATTTTCATGCACATTTCTTGTATAAGTGTATACCCTGTTATTCATTTCTTTATTTTACTTATTTTATTGGCCCCAGGTTCGTGTTAGTTTTAGGCTGACAATTTTGCGACGCAACATTATTGTAACATGTAAATGATCAATATAGTGAAAAAGAAAAAAAAGTGGAAAAAAAGAGAGAGCAAAAAAAAAGGAAAAAAAAAAGAAAAAGAAAAGTGAGTTTGTTTTTATTTTGATGTATGTCACAATCACACACAATACACTTTTGTTTATTTGTTTTTTAATTTGTATTGTTTTTCAGCAAAAAAAAAACCATTTCTCAAATTCAAAAACAAAAAAAATGTTTGCTTAAGTTTTTTTTTTAAAAAACTTTCTTAAATAAAAAATGTTTTCTAAACAAATAAAAAAAACCAACAAACAGACAAATATAAAAAAACGTTTTCAAACTCTTGAGCATTTCAACATTTGGTTTTTTTAACACTTGGATTTTTTAACACATAAGCTTTTAAACATTGTATACTATTGGAAACACAGGATTTGATGAAGCTGTCAAATTATAGTCTAAGTCTGGAGACTCGAAGAACCGGAGGTCATAGGGTTGAAGAGTCGTAGTTCGTAGAAGTAAAACTATCACAGGACACGATTGGCGGGAGGCTCGCAGACTCGTAGGGTCTGGAGACTCAAAGCAAGATGGTGACAGAACATCTGGTGACTTTTAGATCCAGGGTCGAAGGTCGTAGAGTCGTAGTACAGAAAAAAGAGAGTTACTGCAAGCATCAACAAGTTCGGAGATTCGTAGAGTCGAAGAATTCTAAAGAACAGTAACCAACGCTAAATGACTCGTAGACTCATAGCCTGTAGAACTATAGAGTCCCCAAAAATACTTAAGTCAATTAACAGAACTTAAACTACCACTAGACTCGAAGACTCGTAGAGTCGTAGAGTCGAAGCCTTCGAACACTGTTAAGAAAACAAGACTCATAGACTCGTAGATTGAAAGTTGTAGAATCGAAGCCTTCGAATAGTGTTAAGCAAACAGGACTCGTAGACTCGTAGGTTGAAAGTCGTAGAGTCCAAACCTTCAAACACTGTTAAGAACACAGGACTGGTAGACTCGTAGGTTGAAGGTCGAAGAGCCGATGCTATAAAGACTGGCAAACAAATGAAACTGTAACTCAAGGGTCGTAGAGTCGTAGGCTCGTAGACTCAAGGGATACAGTCACTATAAAGAAATTGCCACACTTCTAGACTCGGAGATCGATGGCTGAGTGTTGTAGCTGAAGGGTCGTAGCCATACAAAAACTCAGTTTATGAGCCTCTGTGAAAAACTAAGGAAGAAAAGCGAAGTTTAAGACTCGTAGAGTCGAAGATTTTCAGAACCACTTAGTCAAATATAGTAAACTGAGAGACCTGAAGGTCGTAGACCCACAGAGCTAGGGTCGAAGACTCATAGCTATAATAACAGGTAGATTAGACGGACTACGAAGAAGTCACTCTAAGCGTCATTCGAAGAGTCGCAAACTCGTAGAGTCGTAGACTTCAGTTAATGGAGTGACACAAAAGGCTAAGCCAACCTGAACTCTAGCCTCGAAGACTTGAAGATATGAGTCGTAGACTCATAGAAGTAGAACTTCGCAACTTCCTACAGGTTCTAACTGAAATCTTCAAGTCACCAAACCTACGAGGCATCTACCTCCGAGGCAGACTTACAACCCTAAACACAGCCACTTAGCGATATTGTCAGCTAGGGTTTGTACAGCAACTCTGCGTTGTCCCGAGCATTTGAGTGCATTAATGACACATTAATTGCTGCCAACTACTATCCACGGATGAACGGCCAAGATCGACTGCATGCCAAATACGCAGTATGGGCATTTGATCTGCAAATCAGAGCAGATCATCCCATTCCCTGTCATTGTGCATTTTCAGTGGCGGTAAGTCAGTCTGTCGGGATGGACATCATGGCGCATGAGCACTTTAATCTTAAAAATATATCTCTCACACACTTAACGACAAAATCAAGAGTTTAACCTCTCTCTCAAAAGAAGGAAACACACAGAATACAAGACAATGGTTTTGACACACTTGAAATAAATAATCCTTTGTAGAACCAACTAGGAAGTGTTCCAACAAAAGAGAGAGACTCTGAGAGATTTCTGAGACGTGCTGTGCGCCGCGGTGAATCAAGAACAAGAGAGTAATCCATCTGATTATTCAAGAACCTTTCATTCATCAAAGATCTAGCACTTCCATTAAGTCTAATCTCTGTATTGTTTTCCACACATCAATCTATCATAAACCATCACTTTCATGACTGAGATCTGGGGAGAAAAAAGCATTTACTCTCTTCTCAGTTTTGTCTGATAGTTCATCATCACTCACGTTATCGCTCACAACACTCCTGTCATCTTCTCCATAAATACTTTCATCATAGTGATCTGTAGAGGAATCCAAAACCAGCTAACAGTCTAGCTTCCGCAAACGAAGAAAGTCTATTCACCCCCCCTCTAGATTCATTTTGGGACCTACAATTGCTACCAGAGCTGTTCTACAATTCCGTAGAGATCCCTAAATGGCTGACATGGATTCCAGCAGTGCAGCTCCAGCTCTCGAACAAGCTCTAGTTCCTATTGAGGAACTTGAAGCCAGTCGTGCTTCAGAAGAAGGAGCAACTGCAGACCAGGAGCAGGAAGAACCGAGTACCAGCAGCAACAAGAAAGAATACGAAGACTTCTATGATGTTCTGCCTGGCTCATCCTCCCAAGTACCTATGTGCACACCCGCGCATTTTTCTAAATGGAAAGCGAGAATGAGAGCACACCTAGACATGCTTGACACCTATCTCTGGGAAACAATAAAGAACGGACCTTTCACTCCAAAGATTATGCAGAGAGGTCGGTTAATGACAAAAGACCCAGATAGTTGGTCTAAGGTGGAGCAGAGTGTCACGCCCCGAATTTCCGACCCGGGGAAACCGGTACGTGACTCCCCGTTCACCCACACGAAGGGTAAATGGGTTGGATTACTGGATGCCACACGAGCAAAACTAACAATTACAATAAACAAACAAGCCACATCTTTATTTAATTTCAAACATCAAAGGGGTCACAAACCATGTTCCATACTACAATTCAATCCCTTATTACATTCTCCCCCCCCCCTTGGAGTTACATAAATTATAAAATTACATTACTGAACTGAACAATAAAATGAAGATGGTCTTCCACCTTGGTGTATCCACCTAACGCCTATAAGTCCCTGGAAAACAAGCAAACACAATAGGAGGGGTGAGCAACCACAGCTCAGTAGGGATCAAGTCTCCCCAACCCTTCCCATGTTCCTAGCGGCTACATGCATGTGCACAGGTGTAGTGATGTGGCAATATTAGGAAAAAGAAAATAAAACATTCCACACAAGCGGGCGTAACCCTAGCCCCAGCCACACTGGCTAACAAACCACATCTCAAGCAAGTAATTTAACCGCCTCTTCAGGCCACTGATTTAACCGCCTCTCAGGCAAAGTAGTTTAATCGCCTCTTCAGGCCACTGGTTTAACCGCCTACCAGGCAAAGTAATTTAACCGCCTCTTCAGGCCAGATACCACAGTCATGCACACAACACACACTACGGTCACCTAAGCATAAAACCAAACACTTGGTGTGCACCCATTCACAAGTGCACAAACCCAGCCATTCAGGCAATAGAACAAACACCCAGCATGCATACATACACCAAATCACAAGTCCAGCCACATAGGCATATTACCAAACATGTAATAGGCATATACACACAGCTATATTCACACAGGCATTTCATCGAACATATAGCATGCAACAACAGAATCACACCAAAATGCCATTGAAGGCCAACATCCATATAGGAGATCACACCTATATGGATTACATATATATATATATATAAACAAATATAATCCATAATCTACCCTAGAACCCTAGAACAAAGGAGGATTTAGGAAGAACAGAACCCCTACCTTGTATGTTCTCCTGCTCCCGCTTCCACGCAAGACTCCGACCACCCACGCAAGACGCTCCGGCAGCCACCAGAAGCTCTCCTTCCCTCTCTCTCTCTCTCTCTCTCTCTCTCTCTCTCTCTCTCTGCGACGGCTGGTGGAGCAACAAACCCTAAACCTAAAACAGAGGGGCTTCTCCTCCTTATATAGACAACACAACATCAAAACGACGTAGTTTTGATTAAGTGAATCCCAGCATCAAAACGACGTAGTTTTGATGGAACAAGCTATGACCTTCCCACATCCATACACATCAAAATATCCACAATTCCAACATGGTCCTTTGGGAAAAGATGATTAGAATAACAAAACTAAGGTAACCATGCAAAAATATGCCTGCACGCCAATTTGAATGCCAATTCCCCAATTGGGGTGCAGCTCCAAATGCATTCAAACTTCACCCCAAGCCTCCTTGCATCTTGTAGAGGTCTGAGAAGCAAAAATATGCTTGCACGTGAAATGGGTGAATTCACGTGCAACTCCAAATGCTCTGAAATTTCCGTGGTAGATAGAGGACCTCATTCTAAGCAACTTTTGTTCTTCCACGTCAATTGTTTGAGGCCATCTACTATATCGAAAGTGAGCTCCAAAATCTGCCAAAACAGCTTAAAACCGCATGTATATGCATAGCATCTTCCTAGGGCATAAATGTACGTTATCACTTGTCATATGCACCTCCCAAAAGTCCCCTCTTGGGCTCATCTCTTATCTCAAACTTGTGCACCAACATCCAAGGTGTTTGTGGTTAACCTCTTACACACGGGTCATTACACAGAGGAAAGTAAAGCTCGGCTTCAAGGCAAAAGCCATACTTTTCTCTGCACTCGACGATGACATGTTCACGAATGTGCAGGATCTTGAGACTGCTAAAGAGGTATGGGACAAGCTCTGTCTCATCTACGAGGGAGACGAGCAAATATAGGATAACAAGATCTCCATGCTCAAGCAAGAGTATGAAGCCTTCAGATGTGAACCAAAGGAGTCATTGGATAGTATCTATAAACGGTTCATAGGTCTGATTCAACGGATGAAGACTTACAATGTTGAGATCTCTCAGAAGGACAAGAATGACAAATTTCTGAGATGTCTACCCTTGAGACCGCTGATAAAGACATCAGCCATCCGTAACTTAAGGAATGGAAGACTTATGCCTTGGAAGCATTATATGGGGACCTCAAGACGTTTGAAATGCAAAAAGAAGAGCTTAAGGCGTTTGAGAACCCTTCCAAGAAAAAGGAGAAGTCTGTTGCCTTTAAGGCTGCTGCTGAACCAAGGGAACCATCCTCAGAAGAGGAAGAAGATGAAGTTGATGAACTTGTTTCAGATAGTGCCTCAGATGAAGAAGTGACATTTCTGATCAAGAAACTGCTGAAGAGAAGGGGGAACTATAGGAGAAAAGCAAGGCAGTCGTCCTCATCCTTCTCTAAGGGAAAGGAGGCAGCTTAGCAGAAGAAGAAGACCAAAGGCTCCTCAAGAAGAAAGGATGACAAGAGGAAGAAGGCTCTTGTCACTAACAAGTTCAACAATAAAACTGAGGAGGAAGAAGAATCTTCTGATGAAGAGAAGAAAGAAAAGGGTCTTATCTGCTTCATGGCTGATAATTCACCTCCCCTCAAGGTAAGAACCTACGAACAACTCTACATTGAATATGAAGATACCTATAGAGCTCTAAAAGACATAGAGGAACAATTTCTCCCTATGAAAGCTGACAAAGAAAGATACTATTCTAAACTCGAACAGCTTTCATGTGAATATAGAGACTCTATAGATGATTATGAAATAACAGAGAGAAGATTAAGAGCTGAAGTGAGTGAGATGAGAAGCACACACGATGATCTTTTGAACAAAGCTGGACAACTAAAATTGGCTAATAAAGACATCGATAGGCTTGAAAAGGAACTAGCTGAAACTAAAGCTGAACTAGAAAAGGAAAAACTAATCAGTCAAAAGTGAAGATTCTGCTGAAATTGTAGCCCACTTTAGGACCACTCCAGATGTTAAAGGTCTAGCCCTAGGTCTAGGTTTCTCTGAAGACCAAATAGTCAAGGCCCAGACTTACCCTATACAGACCAAGTGTCTTGCTGGCTTTGTTCCTGCTGGCAGTGTGCTCCTTGATGGTGGAAAGGAGGTATCTATGGCTGTTGCTAGTCCACCCAAACCAGTAACACCCGAACTCAAAGACCTGGATACTGTTGCATCTCAGGACAGTGATGCAGTAGTTGCTAAGATAGAACTGAAAGCTGAACCTTCAGTCAACCTGTCCTCTACATCCCAATGTATGGGTAAGGGTGTAGTTATTCCAGAGACAAAACCAAGTAGACACACTACTACATTTGTGACTAGTTTATCCAGCAAGGCTGCTGCCTTCCAGCCTAAGTTTGTCTCTGATGGTAGATTTAAGAATGGTCTAGGATATGTGAGAAAACCTAGGAAACCTTTTAACACTCCAGCAAAACCCTTGAGACTGAGTGTTCAACCCAAACCTGTCAAATGCCCCATCTGTTATGAAGTTGGACACTTCTCCTATCAGTGTAGATTCTACCCTGAGTATCTTAGGAAGGAGATTGCCACAGAAATCAGGGTAAACCTTAAACAGCTGAATTTCTCTAAAAATCTGCAGTACAACAACAACTCTGATAGGAAGAAACAAACCAAGCACACACAGGCTACCCATTCAAAAGACTTAAAGACCAAACCTGTGAAGAAAACTGTCAAACCTGTGCCCACTAAAGCTGCCAAAGATAACAATAAGGAATGAAAACGTGTAGAAAATCTGAAGATTAATCCAGCTAACAAATCTAATGAAGGATCACCAAGATTAGCATGGAAAGTTAAATCTGCCCCTTCTTATTGGAAACCTAAATTATCAACTGCAGCTTTCACTTACCCAAAGCCCAATCTTAATTGGGCCCCCAAGGCTTAGTTGCTCATGGTGCAGGAACAGGTACCTGAAGCTGAAAGCAGCCACCGGAAACAAAAGATCAATTCCAGCCAGTGTTATCTTGACAGTTGATAACGTGCATTTATGCCATTATTCTATTGCCTATTTAGGGGTGTTTAAGAGCATGATTAGAGCCTTATTGTATTATATTTCATTTATATTTGCTTTAACCCTTAGGAAGATGCTATTTGCATATACATGCGCTTTTAGGTTGTTTTGTCAAGTTTTGGAGATTAATTTTGACCAAGTAGATGGCCTCAAATTAATTGGTGTGCAGAACTAAAGTTTCTTAGAATGATGTCCTCTACCTTCCACAGAAGTTTTAGAGCCAAAGGCCTTGAATGCCAATTGAACCAATTGGCGTGCAAGCATATTACTGCAGACCAGCCTTCTACATGATGCAAGGAAGCTTGGGGAAGAATTTCACCAAATTTGGAGCTGCACGCCAATTGGGAATATGACGTTCAAATTGACGTGTAGCCATATTTTTGCACCGATTCAGTCGTTTTGTTATGCTGATCATTCTTTCCTAAAGGACCTTGTTCATATTGTGCTTAGATTGAGAGATTTTAATGTTGGAAGTGTCACTTATCAAAACTACGCCATTTTGATTAATGACGACAACTGGCGGCTAGGGCACACATTACACAGTAGGTTCCTCTATAAATAGGGGTGCAGCAGGCCCTAAAGAGACATCTTGAGAGGAGGGCGCGTTTTTAGAGAGAGAAAGAGAAGGCTCACGTTCTTGGAGTTGCCAGCCCTAAGAGTTTGACGGCTAGAGAAGATCCAGAGTTGAAGTTCTGCTGCTCTTGGTTCTAAGATGATGTTCTTTATTTGTTTATGCTTTGTCAAGAACATGTGTGAGTAGTTTCCTTTATCTAGGCGAGTAATGTAGCCCCCTAAGTTTTTAAACTGATTATTTGAATATTGGGTTTGTTTAATTGAGATTGCATATTTTATGAATCTGTTCTTCATCTTTTAATATCTGGGCTGTACACCTGGGTTTTCTTAGCCTTAGTCTGAGGCTGACCTTTGGTTCATAACATATTTGTGATTAGTGTGACCATTATCCTATCATGAGTATGATATTTAGGCTTTGTTTGTTGCTGCCATGATGACCATTCAAGCAAACAACACTTAGAAGGTCTGTCAATGACCATTTGCGGAACCTTGGCTTATGTATAGCATGCTATCATTTAAATAATCCCAAGAACCATAAAATCAGTAAAAACAGCGTAAGGAGGTGAAATTGTGATCCTAGATGCCTTTAATCTTTGAGTTTTAACCTTAAAATCAATTCTTCTATCTTTGATATTTTAGAAAACCACATAAAAATTAGATCTTTAGTTTAAAAAAGAGAACTTTTTGCCAAGACATTTTATAGAACAAGAGTAATTGGGTGTTTTGATTTAAGAACTAGAAAACTAGGCTAATCTCTGTGGGTTCGACCCTTTGCTTGCTGCTATTCTTTTAGTGCAAACTTAGGGAATTTATCATCTTAAAGAGAGATTTAATGACATTAGCTAGCTCTTTTAGAGAGGCTAAAAATCTGTTTGTCAAATTGGCGCCGTTGCCGGGGATTCAACGGTTGACTAGCTTTAGAAAATCAATATTGAATAAGATTGTCTGAATTCTGATCTTGGTGCTTATTTTTCTTTAGTTTTTATTTATTTTTGAATTGTTCGGAGTTGCTGGGTGTGTTCTTGTTTTCTTACAGGAACGTTCATAGCGTATTTGCGAGAATTCTTAGTTGTGCATGCCAAGAGGGGAGCTTATACCATTTAATCGGGAACCTGAAAGATTGTTCAGAGCTTGTCGCAGGGCAGCTAGGGAAGCAGCATGAGAGGTTGAAGAAGCACTGCAAGGCTTAGAGCATTCAGTAGGTGAATTGATGGCGGATTTAAGGCCTGATGGTGCTGCACCGCAAGGAGGGGTCAATTACAATGGCCAATATCCAGAAGAAGAGGGTAATAGGTTTATGCCTAGAACCTTCTTAGACTACGCGAGACCGATGATGTCAGACCATTATTCTGGGATTAGGCAAACAAGAGTTCAAGCAAATAGTTTTGAGCTGAAGCCGGCATTAATTAATATGGTGAGCAACAACGCTTTTGGAGGAACAATAGTGGATGATCCACACCAGCATTTGATGAGGTTCTACCAGATGTGTGATACCATAAAGATCAACAATGTGTCAGAGGAGGCAATAAAGCTAAGGCTTTTCCCTTTCTCCTTAAGGGATAGAGCTCTTGGGTGGTTTAACAGTTTACCAGCAGGTTCAATAAATACTTGGGAGGAGATGCAGACTAAATTCATGTCTAAATACTTTCCTCCTTCCAAGGTGATCCAGCTCAGAGGGGAAATCAGTAGATTTAGGCAAGATGAGATGGAGACTCTTCATGAGGCTTGGGAGCGCTTTAAAGATTTGATAAGAAGATGCCCTGACCATGGAAGACCCTAATGGATTCAAATTGAATCTTTCTACACTGGTCTTCAGTCTCACTCATAAGATAAGGTGAATACAGTTGCTGGAGGATGTTTAATGAATCTAGAGCCTGATGCTGCAGCTGAACTCTTAGAGAGACTATCTTTGGCGGATTGGCAGTGGTCGAATGTACGGACTTCAAGGTCAAGGTCAAGGGAGACTATCTCCAACGATATGCAAGACCAGATCTAGGCTTTAGTGAAAAGCATGGAAATGTTGGCTCTTAAAGTCAGAGGATCACAACAAGCCTCACCAGTAGTTGAGCAAGGATGGAGTGGAGCTGAAGAAGCAAATTATGTTGGAGGGAAAGGCTTGTACCAGAAGCAGCAATATTATCCTCAACAATAAGGACAAGGGTACAATCACAACCAACAACAATCTCAAGCATATCAGAAAAACCAGAACCGAGGGGGAGATACATCAGTTCAGTATAAATATGTGCCCCCAGGGATGAAGCAAAATCCGTATGCTACTGATAATTATTTACATCCACCTCCAGGATTCGAGTAGCAACAACCTCAGCCTCAACAACAAAGAGGAACAACATATCTGAATGAGGATGAGACATCTAAAAGAAAGATGGGTGATTTGGAGGAAAGGGTAGGCAGCATGGAATCTTCAATGAAGAATATGGAAAAGTTGCTCGTAAGTATGGCACAGAATGCAAATCAAGGAGTTTCAGCTAAATCTTTTCCAAGTGACACTGAAGTGAACCCCAAGGAGAGTTGCAAGGCTATCACTTTAAGGAGTGGGAAAGCATTGAAGGAAACTGAAGAGCCTAAGAAGAGGGCCATATCAAAAGAACAAAGCAGACCCTTGGAAGCTGATGGCCAAGGAAAATTCGATAAAGAAGAAGAAAAGGTGCAAGAAAAGAAGGACCAACAGTTGACTAAAGGCAGACCAGCTGATGAATAAGGGCTGAAAGAGCTAAGGCCTACCATGCCATTTCCTCAACGGTTAAGAAATCAAAGGGTTGAGGAAGAGTATGAGCGTTTCCTGAGTTTATTCAAGCGGCTTGAAATTAATATCCCATTTGTGGAAGTTTTGGAGCAGATGCCCAGGTATAGAAAATACATTAAAGATTTTGTAAAGAAGAAGAGAAGGTATGGGGACCATGAGATGGTAGCTGTCACAAATGAGGTAAGCAGTGTTGTCCAAAGGAATTTGCCCATCAAGCATAAAGATCCGGGCAGTTAACCTCCCTTGTGTGATTGGAAATGCACCGCAGCAGCAGGCCCTTTGTGATTTAGGGGCTAGTATCAACTTGATCTCCTTTTCTCTATACAAGTAGCTTGGGCTCACAGGAATGAAGCCAACTTCCATCTCATTGCAATTTGCGGACCGGTCCACTGGAAGACCTGAAGGAATCATTGAAGATGTGCTAGTTAAGGTGGGCTCCTTCAGTTTTCCAGCAGACTTTGTAGTTTTGGAAATGGAAGAAGATAGAGGAGTTCAGCTCCTCCTTGGAAGACCGTTTCTCAGAACAGGGTGTGCCCTGATAGATGTGGCTCAAGGGAAACTGACTCTGAGAATTAATGAAGAGACCTTAGTCTTCCATATGGGGAAGGATTTACAAGGTCAAGAGGAGGAGGACTGCCTATGGGTTGAAGATTTTGAGGAGTTGGTGGAAGACTTTTTGGCAGAAGAAATTACCACAGCAAATGATGGAGTGCTCCAGCTTATAGAAGCTCAACGAGATGAAGAAGTGGACTTGACAGATGAGGAGGATGAGCAAACATCAAATTCTCTGGAGCAAGCAAAGGAGGAGAAGGAAGAGGACATACCTCCAGCTCCAGAACTGAAGGAACTGCCTGTACACCTAAGGTATGAATTTCTAGACTCTACAAATAAATTTCCAGTTATAGTTGCTGCTAATTTAAATGATGTAGAGTGCACTCAACTGCTAGAAATCCTTAGGAAACACAAAAAGGCCCTAGGGTGGACCATTGAAGACATTAGGGGTATAAGTCCAGGGATTTGTATGCACAAAATTCTAATGAATAATGACTTTAAACCCACAGCTGAAAGACAAAGAAGATTAAACCCTGCCATGAAAGAAGTAGTAAGAAAAGAAATTTTAAAATGGAAAAATGCGGGTATAATTTATGCTATTTCAGATAGTGAGTGGGTGAGTCCGTTGCATGTTGTGCCCAAGAAAGGGGGTATGACAGTAATTAAAAATGAGAAGAATGAATTGATCCCATCTCGGACTGTGACGAGATGGAGAGTGTGTGTTGACTATAGGAAGCTGAATAAGGCCACCAGGAAGGATCACTTTCCCCTTCCTTTCATTGACCAGATGTTGGATAGGTTAGCTGGCTATAGTCATTACTGCTTTGTAGATGGATACTCCGGGTATAATCAGATCATGGTTAAACCCGAAGACCAAGAAAAGACCACTTTCACGTGCCCCTTTGGCACCTTTGCTTTTAGGAGGATGCCATTTGGGCTATACAATGCACCTGCCACCTTTCAAAGGTGCATGGTGGCCATTTTCTAGGGCCTAGTAGAGGAGATCATGGAGGTTTTCATGGATGACTTTTCGGTGTTTGGTTCCTCCTACCAACAGTGTTTTAAAAATTTAGATGTGGTCTTAGAAAGATGTGAGGAGAAGGAACTAGTCCTAAATTGGGAAAAATGCCATTTTATGGTAATTGCGGGGATAGTTCTAGGGCACAAGGTGTCTTCACAAGGTTTGGAGGTGGACAAGGCAAAAATCTCCACTATTGAGACTTTGCCACCTCCAACAAATGAAAAAGGGGTTAAAAGTTTCCTTGGCCATGCTGGCTTTTATAGGAGATTCATTAAGGACTTCTCTAAAATTGCAAAACCCATGAGTAGGCTATTAGAGAAGGACACAAGCTTTGAGTTCAATGCAGATTGCTTAGAAGCTTTCAACATCCTCAAGGGTAAGTTAGTCACTGCATCAGTTATAGTCACACCAGACTAGGCTCAGCCTTTTGAGCTAATGTGTGACGCAAGTGATTATGCTGTGGGGGTAGTCTTAGGGCAAAGACGTGATAAGCTTTTTAGGGTCATTTACTATGCTAGTAAGACCTTAGATGATGTTCAACAGAACTACACCACCACTGAAAAAGAGTTGCTGGCCGTGGTTTATGGCTGCAACAAGTTTAGACCCTACCTTTTTGGGTCTAAAGTAATTGTTTATACTGATCATGCAGCTTTGAAATATTTATTTGCTAAAAAGGAAGCTAAGCCATGCTTGATTAGGTGGGTACTCCTTTTACAGGAATTTGATCTTGAAATTAGAGACACAAAGGGAGCCCTGAATTCTGTGGCTGACCACCTCTCCCGTGTGGAGAATGCACCTAAGTCTCTACCCATTGTAGATGACTTTCCTAATGAGAAGTTGTTTGAGGTGCACCAGCTTCTTTGGTTTGCTAATATAGCAAACTATTTAGCCACTGGGTTTATACCCAAGCAATTAGACTACCATCAGCGAAAGAGGTTGGTAGTGGATGCTAAGAAATACATTTGGGAAGACCCTATTCTGTATAGGAGGTGTCCAGACCAAATAATTAGAAGGTGTGTCCTTGAGGAGGAGATAGATGACATAATTTACCATTGTCATTCATCACATTATGGGGGACACTTTGGGATGCAGAGAACTATGGCTAAGATCATGCAGTGTGGCTTCTATTGGCCTCACATGGTGAAAGACATCTATGTCTACATCAAAACCTGTGATAGATGTCAAAGGGTAGGTGGTTTGTCTAGGAAGAATGAGATGCCATTAACTGGAATTCTTCCAGTTGAAATTTTTGATATATGGGGCATTGATTTTATGGGGCCATTCCCCAATTCTGATGGGTATTCATATATCCTATTGGCTGTGGATTATGTGTCAAAGTGGGTAGAATCTATACCAACCAGAGTGAATGATGCTAGAGTAGTGACTCACTTCCTTACCAGAAACATCTTTAGCCGATTTGGGACACCAAGGGCTATAATTAGTGGTGAAGGTAGTCACTTCTGCAATAAATTGTTTGACAAGTTATTGAACAAATATGGGGTAACTCATAGGTAGTCTTTAGCTTACCACCCACAAGGTAATGGACAAGCAGAGGTGTCCAACAGAGAGATTAAAGCCATTTTAGAAAAAACTGTTGGAGCAAATAGGAAAGACTGGTCTCAAAGGCATGATGAAGCCTTATGGGCATATAGGACAGCCTATAAAACTCCCATCGAGATGTCACCTTACCGTATTCTTTATGGGAAGGCTTGTCACTTACTTGTGGAATTAGAGCACAAGGCTCACTGGGCCTTGAGGAAGTTAAATTTTGATCCACAAGAGGCCAAAGAGCTTAGGATGACTCAATTAATTGAATTAGATGAGTTCAGGATGGATGCCTATGAAAGTGCTAAAATTTATAAAGAAAGAACCAAGAAATGGCATGATAGGTAATTAACCAATGAACCTTTAACCTTGGGGCAGAAAGTTCTCTTATTTAACACAAGGTTAAGGCTATTTCCTGGAAAATTAAGGTCAAAGTGGATGGGACCTTTTGTGATAGTTGATAAGAAGCCAGATGGGAGCTTTGAGCTCCAAGCTGTAGATGGCAAGAAATTTTGGGTGAATGGCAACAGACTGAAACCATACTTTGATCCAACTCAGAGGGAGATTGTTGATTCCTTCTCTTTCACCACCTCATGATCTTAATTGAAAGTCTAGCTACAGACTTTAAATAAAGCATTTGTTGGGAGGCAACCCAATGTTTTATTTTATTTATTTTTATTCAACGATTTTGTTTGCAAGCTAACCCTGGTGTGGTAGATTTTGTTTCTTTCTTGACTAACCATTTGCAGGATGAGCCAAAATTCTTGGGCCTTGGACTTCTAAATTTATTTTAAGGGACAAGTCCTGGAGCAAGGAACAAGTGAAGCCCACAAGTACTTGAATTTAAGCCCAACGAAGTGGCGTGCAAGCATATAAGTTGATCCATACTGCAAAAGTAACTCAGCGGAAAAGTTTGGGCCAATTTGGGCCTGCACGCCATATTGAACGCCAATTGACCAATTGGCGTGCACCTCTTTTGCCCCTGAAAATTTCTGGCCCAGTAGATAAACATCACATGAAGCACTTTACTTCTTGCACACCAATTTCTAGCTGTCATCTGAAGGGATAAAAAGGCAAAATATCAATTTTGACCCTCCTAGAAGCTTCAAGAATATCACGTGCAGAAGAGACTATTGCTTGACAGCTCATGATGGACCCACCACAAAAAGTTGGGACAATTCTGACCTGCATGCCAATTCACCCATATGACGTGCAAGGGCTAAAATGGTCCAAACGCTCTAAAATTTTGGGAGCACGTGTATTATTGAAATTGGAGCACATGTCCTTCTGCACGCTATAAGTAAGGAGGCCTGCATCTAGGTCTTCCACACCAAAAACGATTTCAGATCTGAAATTGGGGATACACTGTTCTTTGCTCTTACTCTTGTTTTAAATATGGTACGTGTCATCACTGGTTTTCGTCCGGGCCCTTTTGGGGTGAGCTCAAACTAGACCAATGGTGAGAAATTAGAGTCGCCACCAACTGTTTTTGGGGTACAGTTGGATACCCTCTACTTTGAGTAGTCTTAAGTGTGTGGTCTGCGTTATCAGAGATGGGTTCGGGAGTTGGTTATGTGTAGGGAAGGATTAGCACCCCTACAGCGCCCTTTCGGTATCTAATTTAGGAGGAGGAGGTTTTATTTTATTTGTACTGTCATAGCTGGGTTAAATTCCCGAAAAAGTCTATGATTTTTATTTAGCTAAGTTATTTATTAAAGTCATGGTTAAGATGGATTTATCCTAAATTTCTAATGGGAATCCTAAAAATTTTGGGTTTTTGTTTGAAGTGGAGAATGAGATTCTAGGAATTGGTTTTGGGTTTTTGGTTTTGTTGAAGTCTTGGAAAATGATTTTTTTTATTTTCTCTTTTTTTTTTTGTTTTTTTTTTTTTTTTTTTTTTTTTTTGGGTTAGAAAACATACATTTTTTTGTTTTCTATGTTTTGTAAAAAAAACATTTTGGTCTTTTTGTTTCCTTTTTTTGTCTTAGAAATTGAAGTACCAATTTTGGTTTTCTTCCTCTCTTTTTCCTCTTTTTTTTTGTTTAAAAAAAAATATGAAGATGTTTTTTTTTGTTGTTTTTGTTGTTTTTGTTGTTTTTTGGAAACCTTTCTTTCTTCCCCCCTTTTTTTGTTTTGTGAATCCAAAATCTTAAAGCAAATTTAGGGACATATGCATGAAAATAAAAACATGGAGTGTGTGATTATGGCATCCACAAAAGAAAAAGAAAATCACTCTTTTTTTCTTTTTTTCATCTTCTCCCTTTGCTCTCTCTCTTTTCCTTCTTTTTTTTTATACTATACTTTACATATTACAATATACATATATACAAAGGAAAGTGAAATACAAAGGAAACATGACGCAATAAATAAAATAAAAGAAAAAAGAAAAAGAAATGCAAAGAAGTATTAAGAATTACATCAAAATCAATGTAAATAAGCTGAAAAGTAATAAAAGCTGAACCGACTTTGGGGCTTGCAACACCAACCTTCTGTTTGAGCTTCTGTCGGCACTGATAGTTACTTGCTCGAATTGGAACCAATAGATCTGGCAGCGAGACTTGTGGAGAGGCTGGAGTGATTTTTTGAAGTTAAGATTTCCTGGTAGCTGGCAATAATCAAAGTGGGCGTGAGAGGCAGGGGCAGGAAAAGGAATTGGGAACTGGTTTTCCTGTTTCTTTTGCTAAAAACGCAGAAAGAGAGGGCTGAAATTGGAGTTGTTTTTTTGTGTTTTTCTTTTGCTAAAAAAAAAAAGAACTAGAACGAGATAAGAGAGGAAGGGGATAAAGGGGGCAACGTGTGATTGCAGGATAGCAGAAAGATTGGGCAATTTTTGTTGGGTGTGATTCCTGTTTTCCCTCTTTGTTTTCTCTCTTTTCACGCGGGGAGGAATTTGGGACTCTGCTCTCTTTTTTTGCAGGGAAGAAGCTGGCGGGATCTTTTTTTTTTTTTAATGTCTCGGTTGATCTCTCTCACGATGATGGCTCTTCTTTTTTCTTTTTCTTTTTCTTTTTTGGGTCCTCCTCCCTTTTTTTTGATCGCTCTCTTCAACGAAAACAGGCTCTCTCCTTTCAATCCACCTCCCAAGAACTCTCTGTGCGCAGGGGCTGAAGACTGCATCTTAAGGGCTGCAGAAAAATTTTTGGCTGGATTCTCATTAATTGCTGCATTTAATGCTCTATTATGAAGGCAGCGTTTTTTAATTGCAGATTTTGTATTTTGTCTGGTGGACAGCTTGTGCGGGAAACAGGGGAGCTCGTGATTGCCTTTTTGAAGTTGTATTTTAGCAGCACATGTGATTGACAGGTTGGTGAGTTATTCTTTGTTAGGCGGCCAGCACAGAAGACGGGTCTCGTGAAGCCAGCGAGAAAAATAAGCCAGCGAGGAAGTCAGCGAGAAAAATCAGCGAAGGCAAAAAAAAAAACTGGGTCGGAGGTTCGAAGTGTCGGCAGGTCGGAGCGTCAGCAGGGTCGAAGTGTCGGCAGGGTCGAAGCTTCGGTGGGTCGAATTTCAGTGGGGCAAAAGTCAACGGTCAACGGGTCGAAGTGTCGGCAGGTCGAAGGTCAACGGTCAACGGGCCGAAAGGGTCGAAGGTCGGAGGTTGACAGGCTTCGAGGCTTCGAGCTTCGGGGCTTCGGGGCTTCGGGGCTCGAAGGGTCGAAGGTCAGAAATCAGCAGGTCAACGGGGCTTCGAGGCTTCGAGGCTTCGGGGCTTCGAGCTTCGGGGCTTCGAGCTTCGGGGCTTCGAGCTTCGAGGCTTCGAGGCTTCGGGGCTTCGAGCTTCGGGGCTTCGGGGCTTCGAGCTTCGGGGCTTCGAGGCTTCGAGCTTCGGGATTTTGGGGCTTCGAGCTTCGGGGCTTCGAGGTTTGGGGTCAATGGGTCGAAGTGTCGGCAGGTCAACGGTCAACGGTCAACCTTTTTTTTTTTTTTTTTTTACATTTTTACCCCCACCAAAAATGCAAAAATGGGTAACCTTCCAGGAATTGTTTGGGGAGATCCGTATTCGCCTACATAGGCATTTTGAAGAGTTTCGCATGATCACTTTTGCGGGCAGTTTGACCAGGGGCATTGACCGTCTTTTGGCAAGTTTGACTTTTTCCAACGAAAGTTATTTTGGCCGTAACTTCTTCATTTTAAGTCCGATTTGAGCTCGGTCAAGTGCGTTGGTCTCCAATTTTCATCCTCCATCACCTGGTGTTGGTCTTGGGGCGCTTCAAGGACTTGTAGCAAAGGTCATTAATTTTGAACTCCCCCATCCGTGTCAATTGTATCCATCTCGTGCAGATTGGGCTAGACCATTCCTTGGAAGTATGGGATCATTGTGGACCTGTTCAACAAGGTATACGGTATGGGCAGAAAGGTATATCAAATGGGGTTAGTATGTCCAACCCGGACAAAATGGGGTCCAACAGCTGCCCCTCTTTGTGCAATGTTTGTACACAAACAACGTACAAAGATAAAAGGGAGTCATTTTGAACGGGTTGGAGCACTTACCTGACTTACCTAGAGGAAGAAGTGCGATGGTTGGGTTTGGGGTTTGTCCCCGAGAGGGAAAAGGGGTCTTCACAGGCCGGTGTGCTTGGATAATACCTTGATGAGGCATCTAAGGCCGCTTGATACCGGAGATTGAAAGCCTACAACAATGACAGGCTTGAACTGAAAAAGAGAAAAGGCCCACAACAATGATGGGCGTGAACTAAAAGTTGAAAGGCCCACAGCAACGATAGGCTCGAATTGAAAAATGAAAAATGGCCCACAACAATGATGGGCTTGAATTGAAAATGGATAGCCCACAGCAACGATATGCTCGAATTAAAAAATGGAAAAAGGCCCACAACAATGATGAGCTTGAATTGAAAACTGAAAGGCCCACAGAAACGATAGGCCCAAATTAAAAATGAAAAAGGGCCACAACAATGATGGGCTTGAATTGAAAACGGATAGCCCAACAAAGAACGATAGGCTCGAATTAAAAAAATGGAAAAAGGCCCACAACAATGATGGGCTTGAATTGAAAACCGAAAGGCCCAACAACAACGATAGGCTCAAATTAAAAAGGGAAAAAGGCCCACAACAATGATGGGCTTGAATTGAAAACGGATAGCCCACAGCAACGATAGGCTTGAATTGAAAATGAATAGCCCACAACAACGATAGGCTTAAAGTGAAAACGGGAAAGCCCACAAAGAACGATAGGCTTAAAGTGAAAAAGCCCACAAGAACGATAGGCTTGAATTGACAATGGAAAAAGGGCCCACAACAATGATAGGCTTGAATTGAAAATGGAAAGCCCACATCAACGATAGGCTTAGACTAAAAATGGAAAAGCCTACAGAATGATAAGCTTAAACCGAAAAGATTTGTTGGAGACATCAATTGGTATTTGGGGAAATGCTTTAAAGAATTGGTGAGTTTGGGAAGTAACCCAATTTAAGCTCCCTCTACAAGTTCACTCAAGGAGATCGCTCTACGAGGTGACCCAAAATGGGAAAAGTTTGTCAATTGCCAAAAGGGATGCGCTTAGAGCTTGGGGAAATCGCAAAGGAAGAGGTGTACGGTTTGAACGAAGAAAGCTAGGATAGCTTGATGAGAAGCTTGTCGAGTATGAGCTCTTAGGAATCTTCGAGAGATGGCAACATTCCTGAAATTGCAGAGTATGCGACACTTGAGGCATTTGCGCACATATTCAATGCAATCTTTTTCCATGGTGACCCAATAGTAGCCCATTCGCATGATTTGTCTTGTTAATGCATGTCCGTTTGCATGTGAACCACATTCCCCTTCGTGCACTTCTTTCATGATTTGTGTTGATTCTTCTTTTGCCACACACCGCAATAGCACCATGTCGTGGTTTCTCTTATACAGAATTGGGCCATCAATATAATAGTTGGATGCTGACCTTCGGATATTTCTCTTATCGATTCGGTGGCCTCTCCGGGTATTCTTGCTTAAGCAAATATTGTTTGACGTCCTCAAACCAAGGTTTTTCTTCAGTATGTCCTTCAATGGCCATGCAATGTGCAGGAGCATCTTGTATACGGATATCGAAAGACTGAACTTCCAACTTTGTGTCTAGTTGAAGGAGGGAGGCTAGAGTTGCCAGCGCGTCAGGGAGCTGGTTGCATTCCCTGGGCATATGTTCAAATGTGATGTCTTCGAATTGCTCGGCTAACTCTACAACGTGCTTCTGATATGGGATTAATTTATGGTTTCGAGTCTCCCATTCACCCCTTACTTGAAAAATGATGAGTGCCGAATCGCCGAACACTCGTAATTTTTTGATTCCTTTGTGAATGGCTTCTTGAAGTCCCATCACACAAGCCTCATACTCGCCACATTGTTTGTACAAGGGAAGGTTAGCTTTGCCGCCATGGGGAAATGTTCGCCTTTTGGGGATATCAGGATGGCCCCAACACCATGACCTAAGAGACTAGAGGCTCCATCGAACCACATCGTCCATATGTCTGATACTTCGGCCGAAATGATGTTAATGTGCTCATCTGGGAAGCTAATAGTCATGGGCTCAAAGTCTTCCAGCGCTCTATCTGCCAGATAGTCGGCTATCGCACTTCCTTTTATGGCTTTTTGAGGTACGTAGATGATATCGTACTCCGATATGATCAACTGCCATTTGACGATTCTTCCAGAAATGGATGGTTTTTCCAAGAGATATTTGAGCGGATCATGCCTTGAAATCAGCCATGTAGTATGATAAAGAGTGTATTGCCTCAATCTTCTCATTATCCAGACAAGAGCACAGCACGTCTTCTCCAAGGGCGTGTAGTTTTCTTCATTGATGGTGAACTTCTTGCAGAGGTAATAAATGGCCTGCTCCTTCCTGCCTGTAAAATCATGTTGCCCCAAGACACAACCCATCGCTGACTCCTGAACGGTCAAGTATAAGATCAGAGGTCTATCCGGTACTGGTGGGATCAAAATGGGTGGATTAGACAGATATTGTTTGAACTTGTCAAAAGCTTCTTGACATTTGTCATTCCAAATTTCTGGGTTGTTCGTAAAGTCTTGAAAATGGGTTCACATGTGGCTGTCAGCTGGGAAATAAATCGGGCAATATAATTCAGTCACCCTAGGAATCCTCTAACCTCCTTGATGGTCCGTGGTGGCGGCATCTCTTGGATAGCTCGAACTTTATCTGGATCGATTTCCACTCCTTTTTGACTCACAATGAAACCCAACAGTTTTCCCGACATGGCTCCGAAAGTGCACTTTTCGGGGTTCAATTTCAGTTGATATTTCCGTAGCCTGTTGAAGAGCTTGCGGAGTACTTTGATATGATCTTCAGTGCTTCGAGATTTGGCTATCATGTCATCCACATATACCTCGACTTCTTTATGCATCATGTCGTGGAATAGGGTCACCATGGCTCGCTGATAGGTTGCCCCTGCATTCCTCAGGCCAAAAGGCATCACGTTATAGCAAAAGGTGCCCCAAAGTGTCGTGAATGTGGTCCTCTCTTTGTGTTCGGGGGCCATACGAATTTGATTATAGCCCGAGAAACCATCCATGAAAGAGAATAGGGCATGTTTTGCTGTATTATCCACTAAGGTATCAATATGAGGAAGCGGGAAGTTGTCTTTCGGACTGGCCCAATTCAGATCTCTATAGTCAACACACATGCGTACTTTGCCTCCTTTCTTTGGTACTGGTACAACATTAGCGACCCATTCTGGATAGTGGGAGACACTTAGGAAACCTGCATCCCATTGCTTTTTGACTTCTTTTTTAATCTTTAGTATCATCTTTGGCCTCATTCTTCGCAATTTCTGCTGTACTGGCTTGCACTCTGGCTTCACGGGTATGTGATGTTGCACTATATCTGTGTCTAATCCGGGCATATCTTGGTATGACCATGCAAAAATGTCGATGTAGCTTCTTAACAGCTCGATTAACTTCCTCCTGATGTCGGTAGCTATCAAAGACCCCACCCTCAATTCTTTTGGTTAGGTTGTCGTCCCGAAATTCACCGTTTTCTACTGGGTCTTCACTTGGAACGGATAAACGGTCTTCCCTTTCCAATAGGCGTATAATCTCCCCTGGTAGCTCAGGTGTCTCTTCTATCTCATTCTCATCGGCTTCAAACACGGGTCGTTCCCGGTTTGGACTTTGGTCAAACCTTTGGCATCTCGTTTCGCTTTCGCATACTATGTTTTCATTGACATTGTGATACCTGTTTATAAGAGAATGACAAGTTGGTAACCAAATATGATATGCATATGTGATGAATGGAATGCACCATGAAAGATTTGAAAAACACATTTTATTGGAAGATTTAAGGAAAAACAAATGTTCACAGCTTCAAAGTACATTAGAATAGAATACATTAAATCCCAGTGACCCGTAAGCATTACATTATGGGGAGTTCTAGGCTGGTCCAATTGTTCAGTGGCTGGTTGGGATCCTCTCGCACTAACTGAACCATCTCGCTTGGTACATGCTCAATTATGTCCAAGACGCGGCTACGGTCCCCGTCTTGGGCTCAGGTTGGCTCTTGTGGATAAACCCTCCACTTCGGAATGTAACATTCAAAGGGGGAAAGCTTCTCCTTTCTTCTTGTATCGGCCTTTTTTGCAATCTTGCCATTCTGACTTCCCTCTTCTTGATAGCTTCTTTCTGTCTGTCAGCTTTTGTAGGGACGTAGCCTAGCCCAAACTTTTCGGTATTTTCTCGGATGGTCAGGGGTTTCTGAATCCCTTGAGCTATCAGGCCTAATCCTTGCCCCGGTTTGTACCCCTGTTTGATCATAGTGGCTGCAACCATTTTTGCTGCCTTCGAGAGACGATGGTCTGGGGCGGAGGCGACATTTACCATCTCAAAAGCCCGATAGGAGCATTCTAGCACATCTTCGTTGCTTTCAACATAAGGGACTGATGCCGGTTTGGTGACGAGGAAGCTTGTCTCTCCAGAGATGCAGATGAGCTGGTCCCCCATTACAAACTTCATCTTTTGGTGGAGACCGGACGCACCGCCCTTGCCATGTGGATCCAGGGTCTTCCCAAAGAAAACATTGTAATATGGAGTGATGTCCATTACCTGAAATTCCACCGTAAAAGTAGTTGGCCCAATCATGAGTGGAACATCCAGAGTTCCCACCACGTCACGCTTTCCTCCATCGAATGCCCGTACCTTCATCGTACAGGGAGGCATATAGGACGTGTCAATTGGAAGCTACTGCAGTATATGCAAGGGCATAATGTTCAAGGCCGAGCCATTGTCAATAAGTACACGGGCTATGGTGTGCTCCTTGCATTTGACCGTGATGTGCAGAGCTTTTATGTGCCCCTTTCCTTCTTGGGGTAGCTCGTCATCTCCAAAGCTAATTACGTTATTCAGGATGAGGTTACCGGTGAGTCCATCCACATTCACGATCGAGATGGTTGGAGGAACGTAGGCTTGGCTTAGAACCTTCAACAGTGCTTCCCGGTGAGGTTGGGAATCTATCATTAATGAGAGCAAGGAGATGCGAGCCGGTTGCCGACTTAATTGATCCAGAATATTATACTCGCTCCGCTTCATGAGTTTCGAAATTCCGTGGTTTCTTCTTCAGTGATCGGTGTTCCCTTCTTTGTTGCTTCCAGTGTAGGCTCAATGTCTTGTTCTACAGCCTTTTTCTTTCCTTGCTTTGTCAACTATCTCAGGGGCATAAGCCCGACCGCTCCTGGTCTTCTTTTTCGCTATATAGCGGTGGCTCCCTGGACTACTTCACAACCGTAATTCCATGGGACCGCTTTATCGGTTTATAGGGGAAAGGAGCAGGAACACCTATGGTGAGGGGTGCAATTCCATGCGGTAGTTGTGGGATTTCGGTCCTTTCCCCCTTGTCTGGCACGAGACTTGAGGCATGGATAGTGAGAGGCTTGATTCCATGTGCCAGGCAACGGGTTCTCCTGGAGCCTTAACAGTTAAGACAAGGGGTGTTGGCACCCATGGCGATTTGTGTGAATGATCTTCTTGGATCATGTGGCTTTGGTTGTCCATTCCTCCTCTTGAGAATTCTATCATCCTTTGGTCCATGAGTTTTTGCACCACCTCGGAAAACTCAGTACATTCTGCGATGTCATGTCCCCGTGACATCTTGTGATAAGGGCATTGTTTTTCCCCATCTATTCCTTTTCCTGCCCTTGGCGTGTCTTTAGTAAGTATATAGCCATGTTCCGAATGAGAGTAAACAAATGTGTTTTCTCCATTTGTACTTGGGAGACCCTTTCCAGCCGTGCTTCATTTTCGATACTAGCAACATTATTGGAGTGTTCTGGGAGAGGATTGCTGTTCACATTCGGCGTCCCAGACAGTGCGGAGAAATCCAGCCATTTTGCATCCTTTAATGCCTGAACCTTCCTTTTGAATGTTATACAATTCTCGATATCATGTCCAGCTCCACCTGCATGATACTCACATCTAGCATCTGGCTTATACCAGGCCGGGGGAGGAGTCTTTATTTCTCCCAAGGGTATAGGAGTTACCATCCTTGCTTCTAAAAGCTTGGGATATAATTCGGCATATGTCATTGGGATCGGGTCGAACTCCTGTCGTGGTCGGCGAGAAGCCTGATTCGCTCCTGCTTGCTGGGTCTGGGCCCTTGGTTGCCCCTATCCTTGGAATAAGGCTCCCGGTCCTTCTTGACTTGCTGGCCTTGGTTGCTCTGGGTATGGCGCTCGCGGTTGAAACGGATTAGGTGTCATTGGATATGGAAATGGAACCCCTCCTTGCGGCAGGTATGGCATGAATTGGGGAGGTGGTGCGGGTGCGAACATAAGCACTACCGGTGCCCCTCGCAGCAGACCCTGGCGCTTGGTAGAATGTTGGTTGTATTGACCGGTGCGCTTGGTATACCAAGTTGCTCTCATTTTCCTTCTTCTTTGCTGGTGGTTGAAACCGTTTTGATGCCTCACCGCATCACCCTTTAGCTTTCCACCTTCAATTCCACTTTCTACTCGTTCACCTGGATGCGACCAAGTCCGCAAAGTTGTTGGAGACGTTACCGATCAACTTCTCATAGTAGACACCTTTTAGTGTGTTGATAAAAAGAGTAGTGAGTTCTCTTTCGGTAAGGGGAGGTTGGACCTCCACAACTGCCTCTCTCCATCTTCGTGCATAATCTTTGAAATTCTCTTCGGATCCCTTCTCCATAGACTGCAGGGTTAGTCGATCCAGTGCCAGCTCGGTGACATGTTTGTACTGTGCCAAGAAGGAAGTAGCTAATTCCTTCCATGTCTTAATGCGGTTTCCATTTAGTTGAAAATACCAGCGAAGGGATGCCCCAGTTAGGCTTTCCTGGAAACAATGCATGAGGAGCTTGTCTTCACCAAAGATAAGCGGCCATCTTTTGACAATACATGGCCAGATGTGTCTTCAGACATCGTGTCCCGTTGAATTTTTCAAAATCTGGCATTTTGAATTTTGGCGGTAGCACCACTCCAGGGACTAAGCATAAGTCTTGTGTGCTGGTCATACCATAGCTGTCAATGCCTTCTACGGCCTTTAATCTTTCCTCGAGTCGGCGTAGAGCGAGCGACTCAATATTTTCCTGAGGAGCTGGGGAACCCACCGCTTCCATTACATTTCCTGGTGTGGGCATAGTGAAATGAGTTTGATTTGGGGTAGGAGGTTGTGCCATAGCAGGATGGTATGTGGGTGCCTGGCTTGGAGCCAGGTTGGGTGACCGAACGACCTCCCTGTCCTTGCTCTTGATGGTGATTGGTAGTTCCCCCGGTCGGAATTCTTCCTCTTTCTTGATCAATTTTGTGAGCATTTCCATTATTGCAGACATTTGCCCCTGTAGGGTTTGTTGTGACTGTTCCAACCCCATGAGTCTGTTCTCTGTTTCTTCCGCCATTGGTCGCGGTTGAGGTATTTGATTGCGTCGGGATCTGAGATTGTAAGAGTGCGCAATCCTGGAGGGAGGCTGCTACCCACCTGGGTACAAGGGAACTTTTATTTGATTTTTTATTTGATATGCATGTATGCATGAATGTCTATGCAGAGGGTTAAAGAAACAAACAACTTTATTGCGAACAAAACACACAATATAAACACTCAATGCAAACGTACAGTGCTGAAATGCCATGTAAAATGAAAGCTATCACTACATGATCTCAAGGCATTCTTCGAGTCATCTCCTAAGGAGCACGGCGCCTCTTTCTCTGGGGTGGTCGTTCACCTGCATCCTCCCGCTGCCTCATTATGGTCGCGATCTGTTTTTCCCTCAGCTGCAGCCTTTGAAGAGTTCCTTCTAGAGATGCTTCTAGCCTCTTGGATCTCGCCGCCTTAAAGTCTGATTCTCCTGGAGGATAGCCTTCATGTCTGAAGTTAGCTGTGGCTTGTGTTGTGCCCTCCAAGATACGTATGCTGGGAAAACACCAGGTTTTGAACTGATGGGTTGAATCTTGTGTGGTGTGGACCATGCTTGATAGATCTTCTTGCCTTCTTTTGTGAGCATGGTTCTGCTGTAAGTGAAGTCACACTCTTCCATGCCAAAGAGCACGGGAATAATCTGATGACGCCCCACTTGTCTTCCCACCAGCAGTGGTGCATATGCAATTCCTCCCCAGGGACCTAAAAGTGGAACCCAATTGTAGTCCCCGCAGCTATATGTCATGGAGACCAGTGGCATCCAAGGAGCAGTCCAGGTAATGTCAGCTTCTGTGAGGTTCCCCAACTTCTTTTTCCAGCTTTCAAAGTCTTTTGGTAGGCTCCACTTGCTGAGCAGAATATCTAGTAGTGTTGTGGCTGGTACTTGATAAACAGTAGGGAAACGATGAACATTACAGGGGAAATGACCGTGCAACCAAGTACATAGGAGAGGTAAGCACCCCATGAACTGTCCCGAGCCCTTACTCCTTAGGTAAGTAAGAGATCGGATGGTTTCAGCCAAGATAGCAGGAGTAGGGTCACATCCTTTGAGCTCCTGCTGGACCAAATCTACAATTGCCCCATCAATGTGGGCCGGTATCCTCGGGAAAATGACAAGCCCATATATAGCTAGTGTAAGCAATTTGTGTGCCTCCGTTTCCGTTGCAGTTTGTATTATCTCTTTGATTGTTGCCCATGGGAGATATTCGCGCCCACCGCAAGTTGTAACCGCCGGTGAGTCCCATACTGGCTTTCCCATAATCTCAGCAAAGGCCCTTCGGCATGACCTTCTGGGCTCTGGCAGATAGATTTTCATTTTGTTTTCCACGGGGATATCCAGTAATCTTTTGTATTCTTCTATTGTGGGAACAAGATCTAGGCTATTGAAGTTGAAGCACCGCCGTCGAGGTTCCCAGAAATAAATGGCTGCCCCCAACATATCCGTATCGGCCAGTAGCTCAGTTACATGGAGCAAATCCCCAAACTGTTGTATGTATATGCTTTTCCTTTCGTCGACCACTTGCTTCCATATTGTCTGTACCTCCTTAGTGTAGTCCAGCTGATCTTCTATGACAACATGTTCTGCCTTGTAGGCCTCTCCTGGCGGGAAATCTCCAAGGCGAAGTTGAATGTCTCCTGATGCTTGGGCCACTACTATGACAGTCTCCTCGTCCTGAAGGCCTTTTAGGAGACGACTGAAAGTTGCCATGCCTATATGAATAATGAATGTCATGTTATGCATGATGATAGGTTAGGATGACAAGTCAGGATAAAGAATAAACCAATAGTAAAGACAGTCAAATGTGCAGGGGATGACTTAAAGACTACCCTTCAAAACAAAGGTTAGCATGGCATGGAATGAGCAAACAAAATGTGGGTTAATACCCCTGGTGGGCTTTTATTGCTACCCATATCTTATTCGTTGGTTCCCAAACTTCCTCAATAGAGGGCTCCGTACACCATGGGATTTACCGGAGGGGGATCTTAAAAGGACGTGCCTTAAAAGAACCTCAAGCTTGAGTGAGGAGTCCGAGGCCCCATTGCGGATAATGATCGACGCGCTGGGGACCGTACTGAACCTCGCTAACCTAAATTGTGCTAAACCCGGGTATAGGGTTATGCATGTATGCAACAAGTATGGAAAGCGAAGAAATCACAACTATCATGGTAGTTAAAGCGTATAAATAAATCACAGTAAATATGAGCAACAATCAAACAATTTAGCACAACAGTTAAATATATACAATAGTATAATTAAAATAACCTCCTAATCCTTAGTTCTAGACCTAACTCTCTAAAGTGTTCATAATCCCCAGCAGAGTCGCCAGCTGTCATCACTGGTTTTCGTCCGGGCCCTTTTGGGGTGAGCTCAAACTAGACCAATGGTGAGAAATTTTAGAGTCGCCACCAACTGTTTTTGGGGTACAGTTGGATACCCTCTACTTTGAGTAGTCTTAAGTGTGTGGTCTGCGTTATCAGAGATGGGTTCGGGAGTTGGTTACGTGTAGGGAAGGATTAGCACCCCTACAGCGCCCTTTCGGTATCTAATTTCGGAGGAGGAGGTTTTATTTTATTTGTACTGTCATAGCTGGGTTAAATTCCCGAAAAAGTCTATAATTTTTATTTAGCTAAGTTATTTATTAAAGTCATGGTTAAGATGGATTTATCCTAAATTTCTAATGGGAATCCTAAAAATTTTGGGTTTTTGTTTGAAGTGGAGAATGAGATCCTAGGGATTGGTTTTGGTTTTTGGTTTTGCTTTTGGAAATTGAAGTCCTAGACAAATGATTTTTTTTTTTTGGTTTTTTAGAAAACAAACATTTGTTTTAGAAAACATACATTTATTTTATTTGTATTGTCATAGCTGGGTTAAGTTTCCCAAAAAGTCTATGATTTTTATTTAGCTAAGTTATTTATTAAAGTCATGGTTAAAATGGATTTATCCTAAATTTCTAAAGGGAATCCTAAAAGTTTTGGGTTTTGTTTGAAATGGAGAACGAGATCCTATGGGTTGGTTTTGGGTTTTTGGTTTTGTTGAAGTCCTAGAAAATGATTTTTTTTATTTCCTCTTTTTTTTTTTTTTTTTTTTTTTTTTTTTTTTTTTTTTTTTTTTTTTTTTTTTTTTTTTGGTTAGAAAACATACATTTTTTTGTTTTCTATGTTTTGTAAAAAAAACATTTTGGCCTTTTTGTTTCCTTTTTTTGTCTTAGAAATTGAAGTACCAATTTTGGTTTTCTTCCTCTCTTTTTCCTCTTTTTATTTGTTTAAAAAAAATATGAAGACGTTTTTTTTTGTTGTTTTTTTTTGTTTTTTTTTTTGTTTTTGTTGTTTTTTGGAAACCTTTCTTTCTTCCCCCCTTTTTTTGTTTTGTGAATCCAAAATCTTAAAGCAAATTTAGGAACATATGCATGAAAATAAAAACGTGGAGTGTATGATTATGGCATCCACATAAGAAAAAGAAAATCACTCTTTTTTTCTTTTTTTCATCTTCTCCCTTTGCTCTCTCTCTTTTCCTTTTTTTTATACTATACTTTACATATTACAATATACATATATACAAAGGAAAGTGAAATACAAAGGAAACATGATGCAATAAATAAAATAAAAGAAAAAAGAAAAAGAAATGCAAAGAAGTATTAAGAATTACATCAAAATCAATGTAAATAAGCTGAAAAGTAATAAGAGCTGAACCGACTTTGGGGCTTGCAACACCAACCTTCTGTTTGAGCTTCTGTCGGCACTGATAGTTACTTGCTCGAATTGGAACCAACAGATCTGGCAGCGAGACTTGTGGAGAGGCTGGAGTGATTTTTTGAAGTTAAGATTTCCTGGTAGCTGGCAATAATCAAAGTGGGCGTGAGGGGCAGGAAAAGGAATTGGGAACTGGTTTTCCTGTTTCTTTTACTGAAAACGCAGAAAGAGAGGGCTGAAATTGGAGTTGTTTTTTTGTGTTTTTCTTTTGCTAAAAAAAAAAAGAACTAGAACGAGATAAGAAAGAAAGGGGATAAAGGGGGCAACGTGTGATTGCAGGATAACAGAAAGATTGGGCAATTTTTGTTGGGTGTGATTCCTGTTTTCCCTCTTTGTTTTCTCTCTTTTCACGCGGGGAGGAATTTGGGACTCTGCTCTCTTTTTTTGCAGGGAAGAAGCTGGCGGGATCTTTTTTTTTTGATGTCTCGGTTGATCTCTCTCATGATGATGGCTCTTCTTTTTTCTTTTTCTTTTTGTTTTTTGGGTCCTCCTCCCTTTTTTTTGATCGCTCTCTTCAACGAAAACAGGCTCTCTCCTTTCAATCCACCTCCCAAGAACTCTCGTGCGTAGGGTCAAGACCGCATCTTAAGGGCTGCAGAAAATTTTTTGGCTGGATTCTCATTAATTGCTGCATTTAATGCTCTATTATGAAGGCAGCGTTTTTTAATTGCAGATTTTGTATTTTGTCTGGTGGACAGCTTGTGCGGGAAACAGGGGAGCTCGTGATTGCCTTTTTGAAGTTGTATTTTAGCAGCACATGTGATTGACAGGTTGGTGAGTTATTATTTGTTAGGAGGCCAACGCAGAAGATGGGTCTCGTGAAGCCAGCAAGAAAAATAAGCCAGCGAGGAAGTCAGCGAGAAAAATCAGCGAAGGCAAAAAAAACAGGGTCGGAGGTTCGAAGTGTCGGCAGGTCGGAGCGTCAGCAGGGTCGAAGTGTCGGTAGGGTCGAAGCTTCGGTGGGTCGAATTTCAGTGGGGCAAAAGTCAACGGTCAACGGGTCGAAGTGTCGGCAGGTCGAAGGTCAACGGTCAACGGGCCGAAAGGGTCGAAGGTCGGAGGTTGACAGGCTTCGAGGCTTCGAGCTTCGGGGCTTCGGGGCTCGAAGGGTCGAAGGTCAGAAATCAGCAGGTCAATGGGGCTTCGAGGCTTCGAGGCTTCGGGGCTTCGAGCTTCGGGGCTTCGGGGCTTCGAGGCTTCGAGGCTTCAAGGCTTCGAGCTTCGGGGTCAATGGGTCGAAGTGTCGATAGGTCAATGGTTAACGGTCAACCTTTTTTTTTTTTTTTTAGCTTTTTACCCCCACCAAAAATGCAAAAATGGGTAACCTTCCAGGAATTGTTTGGGGAGATCCGTATTCGCCTACATAGGCATTTTGAAGAGTTTCGCATGATCACTTTTGCGGGCAGTTTGACCAGGGGCATTGACCATCTTTTGGCAAGTTTGACTTTTTCCAACGAAAGTCGTTTTGGCCGTAACTTCTTCATTTTAAGTCCGATTTGAGCTCGGTCAAGTGCATTGGTCTCCAATTTTCATCCTCCATCACCTGGTGTTGGTCTTGGGGCACTTCAAGGACTTGTAGCAAAAGTCATTAATTTTGAACTCCCCCATCCGTGTCAATTGTATCCATCTCGTGCAGATTGGGCTAGACCATTCCTTGGAAGTATGAGATCATTGTGGACCTGTTCAACAAGGTATACGGCATGGGCAGAAAGGTATATCAAATGGGGTTAGTATGTCCAACCCGGACCAAATGGGGTCCAACAGTACACACAAGGAGGTCAGGCAAGGAAGAGGTGCACTCACCTAGTGCTGGTAGCAGTACTGAAGAGGAGATATTCTTGGGGCATGCTCTGGACATGCGTGCTTTGGAGGAGTCAGATCTGGGTTGAGCTAGAGAGGTGGCTTTGAAGATTCAAAATCTGGGTTTACAAAGGTTAGTCTCTGCTCAATATGCCATTTCCTACCCTACCCTGCAAGAATTTTACGCATCTGTCTATGTGAATGAGGAAGAAGATGAATTGATAGGGACTGTGCAGGGGGTTTATGTCCGAATTACCCCTAATGTTATTAGAAATTGCTTTAATATCCCTGCACCCACTGATAGCTTCCCTCATTTAAGCTTAGGAGAATTTGGTACTGCCTGCAATTATGCTAGAAAATTTGAAAGTAGAAGACAGTATACTAAGAATGGCTTTGTGGGAAAATTTAGATGCCTAGCCTACCTTGTAGGAAAGTGCTTATTGATTCAGACTAGTGGAAGGGATAGTGTGCCTAAGCCACATCTGGAATTCATGTACAGTATTGATCATATGTTACATGTGGATTGGGCCACTACCATTTTTAAGTGGTGGAAGAAGAATTCAACAAAACAGATTAATGGCAGAATTTTGTGTTTGATATTCCAAAGCCTGCCTACTTTGAATTTTTCTGCCATGAATAGCATTCCTTTCCCTCCTCACTGGGTTTTAAGAATATTGCATACTGAAGGAGGTTTAGGGGTCAGTACAAGAGGTCATTGGGCAACCAGTGTTCCTCCTACATCATAGCCATCTAGGCACAGCGTTCATGTGGAGAGATCCACTGACTTTGCAAAGGACACATCTATTCCAATGGATGACAGGAAGCAAACTCTCTTCAGACTCACTGCCATGTACATGCAGTTTAATGTGCACAAGGAAGATATTTTTAACTTCTTTCAAGGTATAAGTGGGCAGGTAGTGAGTGAAGTGGAAGTTATAAATTGGGCATTCACCAATGGGCACATCACTAGTGCCCAGTTTGAAGAGTTAATGGCCCTTATCACTCAAGATCAACAAGCCACTTCCAGACCTAGAACCAGAGCATGGGAAGCCCCTGAAGCTCCTACTACTGCATCTACTGAAGCGTGGAGAAAAGAAACACAAGAGCGCAGGGAGGCAAATGCTAGAACCCAACGCGAAGTGGAAGCGTTAAGGAAGAATAACAAGGAAGTCAAGGGCCTCCTAGGCAAAATTTGGAAGGTCTTGAGCAAGAAGAAAGCATCCAAACACTCTCCTGTAGTGGTGATATCTAAAGAAGACTCACCTTCATTTCATGAAGACTCTTATCATGCCCAGGAAGACCCACCACAACCAGAAACTTCAGCCGGGCAAGCTTATTATCCAGAGGAGGTAGAGCCAGAAGCAGGGCATTCACCTTTTCAGCCCTTTATGGATCCTACCTATTCTCAGGCTATTGTGCCTATGGTGTTTCCTGTCTCATGGGGGACATACATTCCTGCTGCACCTCATAACCTGCTCGGAGAGCCTATACACTTAACCATAGATCCAGCCCTATCATCTGCTGAGAGTCAAGCAGAATTTGAGAACTTCATTAACTCACAGGTGTTAAGGGCTCGCTTTCCACGGGATATGGACCTCTTCACCTTGTTTGTCCTTCAACGGATCTTAGGTGATGAATATCTATACACAGATGAGGTGGACTTATTTTGCAGGACTACGCGTTTTGTACTGGAGGCTGAGCCTCATAACTACCCACTGTCCCAGTATACCTGTATTATGCTGTGCGAGCTTTATGAGCAACCTTTGTTTGAAAGTGTGTGGCGCCAGCGTATAAATGGTCAGAATGAAGGGCACCGTCCTTGGCATGGTATGCACAAGGTGCTGATCCCTGTACACATTGATCGTCACTATCTCTTGGTGTGTGTGGATTTGAGTGCAGGGCATGCAGTGCTTTATGATCCAAGCCAAGGCGAAGGGTTCACCAGAAGAAAGAGACAACTTGTTCATGGGCTCATAAAAAGAATCAAGGATGCGATGAAAAAAGAAGGATTCTTACAGGACAAGCTCCCTCTTATTCACCTCAACGAAATGGAACTCCCTCAACAGCCTGACTAATTCAGCTGTGGAATTTTTGTTTGCTACTATATGATGGCTATTCTGCAAATGAGGGAAAGCTGGGAAATACGCGAAGAAACCTCAGCTGATTTTGTTACTCGTGTACGTCGAATGGTGGCCAATGTTATCTACTACTACAGCTTGCCAACTGAGAGGTAAGTATTTTCCTACTCCCTATTTCATGCCATGAGGACATAGCATATTTTAAGTGTGGTGTATTGGGGAGTGACTTGAGCCACTGCTTGTCTTTTATGTTGTGTGATTGCATGTTTTATTTATGGTGTTTGTTCTTAGATTGTTTGTTAGTTATTCTTAAAAAAAAAATTGTTTGCATGCTTGTTTGAGTTGCCTGCTTGAGTGATTTGCATGTGGAGACATGGATATTAAGTATGCAATTTTGGCCTAAAAAATTTACTTTTTGTGCCACATTAGTATCATGTTGTGATAAGGGTGTTAAAGTAGTTAAAATGTGCTCTGATTTGGTTTAATCGTATCTTTATCTTTTGAATGATATCACCATGTTTTTGGAGCTGAAGTTTGAATATTAGCTAAGCATAACATGCTAAGATAGACCTTAGTGACACTTAAAGTTGAGTAACAAAGAAAATAAAAAGAAAACATGAGAAAAGCTTCTTTTTAGCCCTTGAGTGCCATTTTTGGGCATGGGTAATTGTTTGCTTACTCTTCTCTGCTTTCAACATTGGTTATTTAATGGTAGGATTCAAGTAAGCATGTGATTACTTATTAGTGCTCAATGTTTGGTGTGTAGTTAGGGTGCAAGGCCTCTAAGTCACTTTGACTGTCTATACATCTTTTTCTTTATTTTGTGGTGTTAGAAAGTAAAAGAAAGGTTGTGATGCACATTGTGAAAAGGGTATGCATTAGAAAAATCCAGCCTTCCTATGTGTTTGTAAGTATTGTTATTTCATTGCAGCAAGAAAAAAAAAAGGGCAAAAAGAAAAAGTGAGCATGAATAAAAAAAAGAGTGAATAATCCATCAAGGGAGAGCATAAAATGCAACCTTGTAAGGTTATTACTTAAAAAAAAAAGAAAAAAAAAAAAAGAAAAAGAAAAGAGAGATTCAAAATAAAAGCCACAATGGCTTGATGTTTATATAAGTAATTAGTTAGTTTTGTAGCCACAATGGCTGAGTTTTGTTTGTTTTGAGAGTGTTGAGCTCAATTCTTAGGCTCAAGGTGTATTTTATCAGTTATTAGAGTAGAGTGTGAGTTTATCGAGATTTGAATAGCATGTGAGTTTCAAATAAAATAGAATAGAGAGTGTGTTTTCTTTGATGAGCACAATAGGGAACTCTTATGATTGCTTGGAAAGTACTTAATCAATAGCTGATGGCGAATGTAGTGAAGAGTTTACCAATCCTTTGTTAATTGTTAGGTATTGTCATTGGGCTTGAGATTGAGAGAAAAGAGAATTTATATTTGAGTGAGGCAGCTTTATCCTTGGTGAGAACTTAAAGGGAAACTAGGGGCTATTTTATCATGGAATACTTGTTGATATCTGAATTTTCAGTGCTGAAATTGCATGGTTGTTGGACTTAGGAATATGGATATGAATGAACTAAGCTATGACTTATTTTGGTTGCTTAAATTCCCATTTCATCATAATAGAGTGCATGCTTAGGAAACCATGATTCTCCTTGAGTGTTATTTTATTTTTCTTCCAGTTTGACTGAGTGTTTATTTTATTTCTGCATGCTTGAGGACAAGCAATGGTTCAAGTGTGGTGTATTTGATAACGTGCATTTATGCCGTTATTCTATTGCCTATTTAGGGGTGTTTAAGAGCATGATTAGAGCCTTATTGTATTATATTTCATTTATATTTGCTCTAACCCTTAGGAAGATGCTATTTGCATATACATGCGCTTTTAGGCTGTTTTGTCAGGTTTTGGAGATTAATTTTGACCAAGTAGATGGCCTCAAATTAATTGGCGTGCAAAACTAAAGTTTCTCAGAATGATGTCCTCTACCTTCCACAGAAGTTTCAGAGCTAAAGGCCTTGAACGCCAATTGAACCAATTGGCGTGCAAGCATATTACTACAGACCAGCCTTCTACATGATGCAAGGAAGCTTGGGGAAGAATTTCACCTAATTTGGAGCTGCACGCCAATTGGGAATATGACGTTCAAATTGACATGCAGCCATATTTTTGCACCGATTCAGTCGTTTTGTTATGCTGATCATTCTTTCCTAAAGGACCTTGTTCATATTGTGCTTAGATTGAGAGATTTTAATGTTTGAAGTGTCACTAATCAAAACTACGCCGTTTTGATTAATGACTGTTGGACCCCATTTTGTCCAGGTTGGACATACTAACCCCATTTTGATATACCTTTCTGCCCATGCCGTATACCTTGTTGAACAGGTCCACAATGATCCCATACTTCCAAGGAATGGTCTAGCCCAATCCGCACGAGATGGATACAATTGACACGGATGGGGGAGTTCAAAATTAATGACTTTTGCTACAAGTCCTTGAAGCGCCCCAAGACCAACACCAGGTGATGGAGGATGAAAATTGGAGACCAACGCACTTGACCGAGCTCAAATCGGACTTAAAATGAAGAAGTTACGGCCAAAACGACTTTCGATGGAAAAAGTCAAACTTGCCAAAAGACGGTCAATGCCCCTGGTCAAACTGCCCGCAAAAGTGATCATGCGAAACTCTTCAAAATGCCTATGTAGGTGAATACGGATCTCCCCAAACAATTCCTGGAAGGTTACCCATTTTTGCATTTTTGGTGGGGGTAAAAAGGTAAAAAAAAAAAAAAAAAAGGTTGACCGTTGACCGTTGACCTGCCGACACTTCGACCCATTGACCCTGAAGCTCGAAGCCTCGAAGCCTCGAAGCCCCGAAGCTCGAAGCCCCAAAATCCCGAAGCTCGAAGCCTCGAAGCCCCGAAGCTCGAAGCCCCGAAGCCTCGAAGCTCGAAGCCTTGAAGTCCCGAAGCTCGAAGCCCCGAAGCTCGAAGCCCCGAAGCCTCGAAGCCTCGAAGCTCCGTTGACCTGCTGATTTCTGACCTTCGACCCTTTGAGCCCCGAAGCCCCGAAGCTCGAAGCCTCGAAGCCTGTCAACCTCCGACCTTCGACCCTTTCGGCCCGTTGACCGTTGACCTTCGACCTGCCGACACTTCGACCCGTTGACCGTTGACTTTTGCCCCACCGAAGTCGACCCACCGAAGCTTCGACCCTGCCGACACTTCGACCCTGCTGACGCTCCGACCTGCCGACACTTCGAACCTCCGACCCTGTTTTTTTTTTTGCCTTCGCTGATTTTTCTCGCTGACTTCCTCGCTGGCTTATTTTTCTCGCTGGCTTCACGAGACCCGTCTTCTGTGCTGGCCGCCTAACAAAGAATAACTCACCAACCTGTCAATCACATGTGCTGCTAAAATACAACTTCAAAAAGGCAATCACGAGCTCCCCTGTTTCCCGCACAAGCTGTCCACCAGACAAAATACAAAATCTGCAATTAAAAAACGCTGCCTTCATAATAGAGCATTAAATGCAGCAATTAATGAGAATCCAGCCAAAAATTTTTCTGCAGCCCTTAAGATGCAGTCTTCAGCCCCTGCGCACAGAGAGTTCTTGGGAGGTGGATTGAAAGGAGAGAGCCTGTTTTCGTTGAAGAGAGCGATCAAAAAAAAGGGAGGAGGACCCAAAAAAGAAAAAGAAAAAGAAAAAAGAAGAGCCATCATCGTGAGAGAGATCAACCGAGACATCAAAAAAAAAAAGATCCCGCCAGCTTCTTCCCTGCAAAAAAAGAGAGCAGAGTCCCAAATTCCTCCCCGCCTGAAAAGAGAGAAAACAAAGAGGGAAAACAGGAATCACACCCAACAAAAATTGCCCAATCTTTCTGCTATCCTGCAATCACACGTTGCCCCCTTTATCCCCTTCCTCTCTTATCTCGTTCTAGTTCTTTTTTTTTAGCAAAAGAAAAACGCAAAAAAACAACTCCAATTTCAGCCCTCTCTTTCTGCGTTTTCAGCAAAAGAAACAGGAAAACCAGTTCCCAATTCCTTTTCCTGCCCCTGCCTCTCACGCCCACTTTGATTATTGCTAGCTACCAGGAAATCTTAACTTCAAAAAATAACTCCAGCCTCTCCACAAGTCTCGCTGCCAGATCTGTTGGTTCCAATTCGAGCAAGTAACTATCAGTGCCGACAGAAGCTCAAACAGAAGGTTGGTGTTGCAAGCCCCAAAGTCGGTTCAGCTTTTATTACTTTTCAGCTTATTTACATTGATTTTGATGTAATTCTTAATACTTCTTTGCATTTCTTTTTCTTTTTTATTTTATTTTATTTATTGCGTCATGTTTCCTTTGTATTTCACTTTCCTTTGTATATGTGTATATTGTAATATGTAAAGTATAGTATAAAAAAAAAAAGAAGGAAAAGAGAGAGAGCAAAGGGAGAAGATGAAAAAAAGAAAAAAAAAAGAGTGATTTTCTTTTTCTTTTGTGGATGCCATAATCACACACTCCACGTTTTTATTTTCATGCATATGTTCCTAAATTTGCTTTAAGATTTTGGATTCACAAAACAAAAAAAGGGGGGAAGAAAGAAAGGTTTCCAAAAAACAACAAAAACAAAAAAAAAAACAAAAAAAACGTCTTCATATTTTTTTTTTAAACAGAAAAAAAAGAGGAAAAAGAGAGGAAGAAAACCAAAATTGGTACTTCAATTTCTAAGACAAAAAAAGGAAACAAAAAGACCAAAATGTTTTTTTACAAAACATAGAAAACAAAAAAATGTATGTTTTCTAACCAAAAAAAAAAAAAAAAAAAAACAAAAAAAAAACAAAAAAACACAAAAAAAAGAGAAAATAAAAAAAACATTTTCTAGGACTTCAACAAAACCAAAAACCCAAAACCAACCCATAGGATCTCGTTCTCCATTTCAAACAAAACCCAAAACTTTTAGGATTCCCTTTAGAAATTTAGGATAAATCCATTTCAACCATGACTTTAATAAATAACTTAGCTAAATAAAAATCAGACTTTTTGTGAAACTTAACCCAGCTATGACAGTACAAATAAAATAAATGTATGTATGTTTTGTAAAAAACCAAAAAAAAAATCATTTGTCTAGGACTTCAATTTCCAAAAGCAAAACCAAAAACCAAAACCAATCCCTAGGATCTCATTCTCCACTTCAAACAAAAACCCAAAATTTTTAGGATTCTCGTTAGAAATTTAGGATAAATCCATCTTAACCATGACTTTAATAAATAACTTAGCTAAATAAAAATCATAGACTTTTTCGGGAATTTAACCCAGCTATGACAGTACAAATAAAATAAAACCTCCTCCTCCTAAATTAGATACCGAAAGGGCGCTGTAGGGGTGTTAATCCTTCCCTACACGTAACCAACTCCCGAACCCATCTCTGATAACGCAGACCACACACTTAAGACTACTCAAAGTAGAGGGTATCCAACTGTACCCCAAAAACAGTTGGTGGCGACTCTAAAATTTCTCACCATTGGTCTAGTTTGAGCTCACCCCAAAAGGGCCCGGACGAAAAC